>CM053400.1:18203628-18248592 GCA_028644305.1 Xerus rutilus | reverse complement strand
TGGCTTTGAACTCGCGATTCTCCTGTCTCAGCCTCCCTAAGTGCTGGGATTACAGGCTTGAGCCACCGCGCCCGGCTCAAATCTTATTTTTTTTAAATATTTTTTTAGTTGTCAATAGACCTCTATTTTATTTATTTATATGTGTTGCTGAGAATTGAACCCAGTGCCTCACACATGCTAGGCAAACACCTAACCTCTGAGCAACAACCTCAACCCCTCAAATCTTAATTTTACTACCAATAAAGAACCAATGTAATCATGTTTGCTTTTTTTTTCCCTCTTGTTTTTGTTCTGGGGATGGAACTCAGGGGCTGTCTACCACTGAGCTACATCTCCAGATGTTTTAATCTTATTTTGAGATAGTCTTTTTTTTTTTAAATATTTTTTTTTAGTTGTTGATGGACACAATGTCTTTATTTTATTGCTTTGTATGTGGTGCTGAGGATCGAACTCAGAGCCTCACGCATGTGAGGCCAGCGCTCTACCGCTGAGCTACAATCCCAGCCCCTTGAGATAGAGTCTTAATAAGTTGCCCAGGCTGGCCTTGAACTTGTGATCCTCCTGCCTCAGCTTCCAGAATAGCTAGGATTATAGACATGTGCCACTGCATCTGACTCTTTTTTTTTTTTTAATATTTTTTTAGTTGTAGATGGACACAATGTTTTTATTTTATTGCTTTGTATGTGGTGCTGAGGATCGAACCCAGGGCCTCACGCATGCGAGGCAAGCGCTCTACCGCTGAGCTACAATCCCAGCCCCTGCATCTGACTCTTAATTTTTAATGGTTGTGTAATATTCATGTGTATTATAATATGTTCGTTAATCCCTATTGCTGGATATTTTTTTCCCTCCTAATTTTGTCATTATTTTACATAAAGATAAAATTCTTATATAAAAATATTGCAATATTTCCCTGATTAATCAAATTCCTATAAGCAAAATCATGAGTTAAATGATACGCATAAATATATCCAAAACTCTTGATGCTAATTATAAAACTTTATTTCTTTAGTGCTGGGGATTTAATATGCTAAGCACCCTATTACTGAGCTACACCTCAATTCTGCTTATAAAATTTTAAGAATTTATTTCTGTGGACATTATTAATGCCTGAGATGGGTGCTTGGTGGAGGTGGGGGAGGAGAGTATAGAGCTGAATCATGCTTGATATCTGACAGCCAAGATCAAACAGGCAAGGACACAGAAACAAATATAAATAGCTCAGATATGCAAAGGCATCTGAAAATACTTTGACCAAGTCACTACTGGGCACAAACCTTTCTTGCTTGCATTGTCCTGGTTGAAGTTGGGCATGTAATGGGTCATAATTTGGTCTGCTAATATATATTTTTTAGTCCTCTGTGTTTAAAAAAATCAATAAGTTGCTAAGATTTAAAAATTGGGATACTTCACATAAAATCCCTAATTTATGAAGTCTCTTAGAAAATAGGAAGATCTGGCAACAGAGTCTTGAGTGCCACCAACCATCAGCCAAAATTAGTTGGTGGGCTTATCTTCTCCAGTTCTCTGTTTCCATAAAACACAAGGACCACTTGACTCATTCACGTACCTGGCCTCTGTAGGAACCTGAGTTAAAAACCATTGGACAGGGTCAAGATTCCTTAACATGGCATTCAAAGCTTGTGATAGCCTTGCGCTTTCCTTTTCACTTTTTTTTTTTTTTTGGTCGTACTGGGATTGAACCCAGGGCCTTGTGCATGTGAAGCAAGCACTTTACCAGCTGAGCTGTATCCCCAGCCCCTCACCTTTACTTTATTTTTTATTTTTAGTTGTAGATGGACACAATATCTTTATTTATTTATTTTTATGTGGTGCTGAGGATCGAACCCAGTGCCCCACGCATGCAAGGGAAGCACTCTACCACTGAGCCACAATCCCAGCCCACCTTTACTTTCTTGTACACTTTTTTAAAAATACTGGGTATTGAACCCAGAGGCACTCTTACCACTAAGGCACATCTCCAGCCCTTTTTGTTTTTTATTTTGAGACAGAGTCTCATTAAGTTGCTGAGGCTGCCCTTGAACATGCAGTCCTCCTTGTGTGCCATTATGCCTGGCTCTGCCACACTTTTTTCTTTCTTTTTTTTTTGGTAGTGCTCGGTATCCAACCCTATGGCCTGGAACCTACTAGGCAAGTGCTCTACCTCTGTGGTACAACTCCAACCCCTTACTTTCTTCTGCTCTTGCTCACCCTCGCTGACACACCCTTGCTCAAGGTTAAAGTGTAAGGCCCTGGCAGAATGGAGAGTGGAACCAGGGTTTCTCATCTCACTATCAAGGCTCTTTTAGCTACCTTATTTGGTAGTTAAAATAAACACTTACTAACTTTTTTCTTTCATTTTTTTCCCTAAAGAAACATGTCTAAACTCCTGGGCTCACGGAATCCTCCTGCTTCAGCACCCCAGTTAGCTCCGCTGCTCTACTGTACCCAGCTCTAACACTCATTAACTTCAATGTTGTTTTTTCTGGATAAGATCAGGCCAAAGTCAGCTAGTTTGCATAAAACTAAGTGGAATAGAATGTCTGGAAGTATAAGTTTTGGTACTAGTTATACAGCCTCATATATAACTCTCACCTTTTTTTTTTGTACTGGGATAGAATCCAGGAGCACTTTACCACTGAGCTACATCCACAGTCCCTTATTATTTTCTATTTTGAGAAAGGGTCTTGCTAAGTTGCTTAGGGACTTGCTAAATTGCTGAGGCTGGGTTTGAACTCAGGAGCTTCCTAAACTGCTGGGATTACAGGCTTGTGCCACCCCCTTCTTTTATTTATTTATTTTTTTTGGTACCAAGTATTGAACTCAGAGGCACTTAACCACTGAGCCCCATCCCCAGCCTTTCTTGTATTTTATTTAGAGACGGGGTCTCACTGAGTTGCTTAGCACCTTGCTTTTGCTGAGACTGGCTTTGAACTCCAGTCTCAGCCTCCTGAGCCACTGGGATTACAGCTGTGCTCCATCCCCTTCTTTTCATCTGGTCACTGCTAAATCTGTCCCATCACCAGGTTCCTTTGAGCCCCAGGTCTGGATACTGTACCTGCCCTGTGTCCTTCCCCAGTATTTTATACTTGTTCCCATTGGAGCACTTCCCACATTATTATTTAATTCCCTGTTAAACCCACTTGTCTTTTCCAATAGGCTGTGGATGCCATAAGGAAAGGAACTATAATTATTTTGTGGTTGTATTCTTAGTGTATAGCCAGTACCTGGCATATAGTAGATGCTAACAGTAAATTCATTAAGTATAATTAAAAAAAACTGGAAATGAACTCTGTAGGATATGAAACAATACATGTCCAAGAACAGGAGAATAACTCATAGATCTTCTGTTTGAGAATTAGGCAAAAATGGACAAGCTGAACAGATGTCACCCCTAAAATAGGGTACACTGCTTGGTAAGCAGAAGCTGGACTGAGTTTTAGTCCTCCCTGACCCCTTCATTCCAAGGTCTTACACATTGAACAAACTGCTCAATGATATGCAGACAACACTGGTCACATACTGGGAAAATCTGGGAAAGTTTTTGAAAATACCAAGGCTCCAATCTCAGAGATATTTTTTTGGAACCAGAAATTGAACTGAGCCACATCCCCAGCCCTATTTTGTATTTTATGTAGAGGCCAGGTCTCACTGAGTTGCTTAGCATCTTGCCGTTGCTGAGGCTGGCTTTGAACTCGCGATTCTCCTGTCTCAGCCTCCCAAAGTGCTGGGATTACAGGTGTGTGCCACTGCACCTGACTTTGTCCTTCCTTTAAATCTCCTTTCAACCTCTTTTTCTTTTGTCCTACCTTAGAATGGACATATTTGCCAAAAATATCTTGAGATTTAATGAGCAAATAATTGTAAAGTGCTCTATAAATATAAATTGCTGTGCAATTGTTAAATAACTTCATTGTGTAAAATCCCTTAGAATGCTAAAAAAAAGAAAAAAGAAAGCACCCCAGTGATTCTGACACAGATGGTTTTGAAGCTGCTTAAAAGAATCCAGTCCTAGGGGCTTGGGTTGTGGCTCAGTGGTAGAGTACTCGTCTCGCATATGTGAGGCCCTGTGTTCGATCCTCAGCACCACATAAAAATAAATAAAGGTATTGTGTCCATCTACAACTAAAAAAATATTTAAAAAAAAAAAAAAAAAAGAATCCAGTCCTAGCCGGGCATGGTGGCACACACCTGTAATCCCAGCACTTTGGGAGGCTGAAACAGGAGAATTGCGAGTTCAAAATCAGCCTCAGCAACGGTGAGGCGCTAAGCAACTCAGTGAGACCCTGTCTCTACATAAAACACAAAATGTGGCTCAGGGGTCGAGTGCCCTTGAGTTCACTCCCCAGTACCAAAAAAAAAAAAAAAGAATCCAGTCCTGTTGGTCACAGAACTACTCTCATCTCTGCCTTTCCTGAGTCTGGTTTGTTCAAGTCTTGAGATTCTGTGAGACAATAGCCCCTATTCTTCCAGTAAATTACTCTTTCTCTCTCTCTTAAGCCAGCCAGTGCTGGTTTTTGTTACATGTAAACACAAAGATTTTAACTAATGAAATAACCAGGGTAGCCTTTCCCAGGTTATATTCTGTATAATACTGTTTAAAATGTTAATGTTTCTTAGAATAATTCTTTTTTTTTTTTTTTTATTTTTTGGTACTGGGGATTGAACCCAGGGGCACTCGACCACTGAGCCACATCCCCAGCCCTATTTTGTGTTTTATGTAGAGACAGGGTCTCACTGAGTTGCTTAGCGCCTCGCCGTTCCTGAGGCTGGCTTTGAACTCGCGATTCTCCTGTCTCAGCCTCCCTAAGTGCTGGGATTACAAGCGTGAGCCACCGCGCCCGGCTTCTTAGAATAATTCTTGATATACTTTTAGTTTTTAAATCTTAAAGTAACATTGGTATTAAGAACTAGTCTCTGGCCAGATGACCGTGAATGTGCCTGATCTCAGAAGTTAATCAGGGTCCTGGTTATTATTTAAATGGGTGACTTCTTGGTAATAGTGAATGCTATAGGCTTTAAAAAAAAAAAGTTTAGTGTTATTATTATACAGTGATCTCTCAGTATTGGGAGATGGTTCCAGGATCTCTCTCAGATGGCAAAATCGTTGAATGCTCAATCCCTTATATAAAATGGTGTAATATTTGTATATAATCTATACAGTCTTTCTCTATATTTATTTTGGCACTGGGGATTGAACACAGGGGTACTTAACCAGAGCCACATCCTCCGCTCTTTTTACTTTGTATTTTGACTCAGGGTCTCACTTAAGTTGCTTAAAGTCTCACTAAATTGCTGAGGCTGTCTTTGAACTTGGAATCTCCTGCCTCAGCCTCCCAAACTGCTGGCATTACATGCATGCACCACCATGAAGGGCTTGAATTTGTTTTTTCCCTACAGTTGGTTGAATCCAGGAATGCAGAACCCATAGATATTGAGGACCAACTATACTTAGTAATCTGCATTTATAAAAATGTTGTTTGCCCAAGCATGCGAGCAGATTCTGTGAGAAACTGCCTGTACTACAATGATCCTCAAACATCAGTGGATATCAGAACTAAGGGAGTGTTTGTTAAAGCTGATCCCTTTGTTCTCTCCACTTTTGGCAGGTGGGGGTGGGGGTGGGGCTGAGAATTTGCATTTATAACGAATTCCCAGGTGATGGCGGTGCTGCTGGCTTTCCAAAGGATTGCTATAGTGTTTTTCAATTTTGCTTGATTCTGAAGAAACACCTGGGATGCAGAAGCATCCCAGGTGAATCTTACGACCTGTGCTGTGTTTGACTGCTTATTGGGCATGCCACACAAATTATTTAAGAATTTTTTTTTTTTTTGGTACTAGAGATTGAACTCAGGGGCACTCGACCACTGAGCTGCATCCCCAGCCCTGTTTTGTGTTTTATGTAGAGACAGGGTCTTACTGAGTTGCTTAGCACCTCGCCATGGCTGAGGGTGGCTTTGAACTCGCGATTCTCCTGTCTCAGCTTCCCTAAGTGCTGGGATTACAGGCTTGCACCACTGCGCCCAGCTTATTTTAGGATTTAAAAAAAATTTTTTTTAGTTGTCAATGGACCTTTATCTTATTTATTTATATGTGGTGCTGAAAATCAAACCCAGTGCCTCACATGTGCCAGGCAAGTGCTGTATCACTGAGCCACAACCCCAGCCCTATTTTAGGATTATAACATACATGTGATACTACTCAATATTTGTATCTTACTTTTATTTCAGCATGAGAAAAATTAAGCACAGGTACATCATAATAAAAACACCAGAGTTACCATTTTCAAAAGTTCAGGTATTTTTAGTCTGCTCCAAAATCAGTCTTAGCTGGACGCGGTGATGGATGCCTGTAGTCCCATCACTTTGGGAGGCTGAAACAAGATAATCATGAGTTAAAGTCAGCCTCAGCAATGGTGAGGTGAGAAGCAACTCAGTGAGACCCTGTTTCTACATAAAACACTACATAAAACACAAAATAGGTCTGGGGATGTGGCTCAGTGGTCAAGTACTCCTGAGTTTAACCCCTGGTACCAAAAAAAAAAAAAAAAAAAAAAGGAAAGAAAAAGGATTGGACAGAAGTCAAAAAACCTGGATACAAGTCCCAACTCCAGTGTACTGAGTAACTACAGGGAATGCGATACATGAGTTATTTTAGTTGTCTCCACTTGCAAAATTTGAACAAGGATGATTATTTCAAATGAGTCCTTTTAAACCATTTATAAGTGCAATATTCTGTTATTACTGATGGTGCATCTTTTGAAATAATCAGCCCTCTCCATTCCCTATGTTGCTCCTGACCTTTAAAACTTCACATTTTCTGTGAACTCCTTGTTGCAGGAACCAATCTAATTCATTTTAGGAGACACATATAGTCTTTCCCTTTACCATGTGTCTCCTAAATAGAAAAGAATCTCGAGTTCAAAGCCAGCCTCAGTAACAGCGAGGTGCTAAGCAACTCAGTGAGACCCTGTCTCTAAATAAAATACAAAATATAGCTGGGGATGTGGCTCAGTGGTTGAGTGCCCATGTTCAAACACCTGTACCAAAAAATAAAAACAAAAACAAAACACAGTTCACTAATGACAATTTATTATCCACTGGCAGCACACAGAATAACTATTAAGTAAACCAGAATTATGTTTATGTAGAAGTGGGCAATGATATGCACCATTCTATGGGGAACTGTGTGCACTTAATCATCATGTTGTAGATGTTTAATCTTCTGCTTATGCCGCTCAATTGCTTTCTGCAGACGTTCAATCTCCTTCTTATGATGACTGATCTCATCTTCATGGTGTTTCTTCAAGAGTGCCAGTTGTTCTTTAGTCTTCTCTCTGTAAGGACAGGGTGGCTTACGATGTGATTCCAATCTTTCATCCCAAAGAGATCTCTAAGCATAACTTTCAATGCCTTAGGAAAAAATAGGTGTCCCAGCTGGACATGGGGTTTGCACCTGTAATCCTAGTGGCTTGGGAGGCTGAGGAGGAGGATGGCAAATTCAAAACCAGCCTCAGCAATTTAGCAAGACCCTGTCTCAAAATAAAAAGGGTTGGGGATGTAGAACAGTGGTAAAGCATCCCTGGCTTTAATCCCCAGTACAAAAACAAAACAACAAGAAAAAACAAAGACAGAGCTGGATGGGGTGGTGCACACTTGTAATCCCAGCACTTTGGGAGGCTGAGACAGGAGAATTGCGAGTTCAAAGCCAGCCTCAGCAATGGTGAGGCGCTAAGCAACTCAGTGATCTCTGTCTCTACATAAAACACAAAAAATAGGGTTGGGGATGTGGCTCAGTCGTTGAGTACCCCTGAGTTCATTCCCTGGTGCAAAAAGAAAAAAAAAAAAAGAATATCCCATCCTAACTCATCCTAAATTAAGGTATATCCACCTTAAGGATGATCATCAAAATGATTCTATTTTCCTGGTTCTAGTGCCTGAAACCCCATCATTATGAACAATTCCTTTCAAATTCCTCATTAATTGTAGAAAACTCCAGAAAGGTATGACATTAGTTCCTGATACCTTATAATAACCACCCACAGAGTCAGAGGCCCTCCTCCTCTTTTTTTCCTTCCCTTTCTTGTAGTACTGGGGATTATGCCCAGGATCCTACCACATGGAAAGCAAGCACTCTATCACTGAGCTACATCTCCAATGTTTTAAAATTATATTTTGAATCAAGGTTGCCCAGATTGTCCTCCAACTTTCCATCCTCATGCCTCAGTCTACCCAGTAGCCGGGATTATAGGTGTAGGCCAGCGCGCCCAGGTAGTCTTTTTGAGGAAAATAGGAGCAAAAGGAGGGTGACAAATAAGTGTGGTTAAGGTATAAATATCCATCTCCTAGCCCAGTTTCCCTAGAGAATGCATGGCTCACTGTAAAGGACAAAAATAAGAGGTCTTTTGCATGTTCAAGTCCTCAGCAGTTCAAGTAGATCTTAAAAAGGGAGAACATAAAAATGTTGGTTTGGAGCCGGGCGCGGTGGCTCAAGCCTGTAATCCCAGCACTTAGGGAGGCTGAGACAGGAGAATCGTGAGTTCAAAGCCACCCTCAGCAAGGGCGAGGCGCTAAGCAACTCAGTGAGACCCTGTCTCTACATAAAACACAAAATAGGGCTGGGGATGTGGCTCAGTGGTCGAGTACCCCTGAGTTCAATCTCCAGTACCAAAAAATAAAAAAATAAAAAAAATGTTGGTTTGGCTACATTTAGGCCTACTTTCCTTAACTGTAGAATGTAGAGGCCCAATGAGATGGTCTCTTAAGGGCTGAACCCTGGCTCTCTGGAATGCAGTTATTTATTCAGTTTATTCTACTTGTCTCTCCCACCCCCAAGATCATCCCAGTGGCACTCCACCACTGAGCTACATCCCCAGCCCCATAATTCTTTTTTTGTACTGAGGATTAATCTCAGGGACACTCTACCAATGAGCTACATGCCCAGTACTTTTTATTTATTTATAATTTTTAAATTCTTTTGGTACCAAGGATTGAACTCAGAGGTGCTTAACCACCGAGCCACATTTCCAGCTCTTTTTTATTTTGAGACAGGGTCTAAGTTATTTAGGGCCTTGCTAATTTGCTGAGGCTGGCTTTGAACTTGTGATCCTCATGCCTTATCCTACAGTTGCTGGAATTACAGGTGTGTGCCACCATGCCCAGCTCCTTTTTCACTTTTTATTTTGAGACAAGGTCTCCCTAAGTTTCTGAGGTTGATCTTCAATTTTCTTTTTTCTTTCTTCCTTCTTTTTTTTTAGTTGTAGATGGACACAATATCTTTAGTTATTTTTTTATGTGGTTCTGGGAATTGAACCCAGTGCCTCACACATGCTAGGTAAGGGCTCTACCACTGAGCCATAACCCCAGCCTGGTCTTCAATTTTTTTTCTTTCTTTCGTTCTCTCTCTCTTTTCTTTTTTTTTGTACTGAGGCTTGAACTCAGGGGGACTGGACCACTGAGTTACATCCCCAGCCTTATTTTGTATTTTGTTTAGAGACAGGGTCTCATTGAGTTGCTTAGCGCCTCGCTTTTGTTGAGGCTGGCTTTGAACACTGGATCCTCCTGCCTCAGCTTCCTGAGAGCAGCTGGGGTTACTAACATGAGCCCCCGCGCCCAGCTGGTCTACAATTTTCTTTTCTTTTCTTTTCGGTACTGGGGATCGAACTCAGGGGAACTCAACCACTGAGCCACATCTCCAGCCCTATTTTGTGTTTTATGTAGAGACAGGGTCTCACTGAGTTTCTTGCTTAGTGCCTTGCCATTGCTGAGGCTGGCTTTGAACTTGTGATTCTCCTATCTCAGCTTCCCTAAATGCTGGGATTACAGGCCTGAGCCACCGCGCCGCGCTTGGTCTACAATTTTCAATTCTTCTGCCTCCGCCTCCCAAACTGCTGGGATTACAAAGCATGCGCCACGGTGTCTGGCCCCATGATAATCTTTTTTTTTGGTACCGAGGATTGAATTTAGGGGTACTAAACCACTGAGCCACATCCCTAGCCTTATTTTGTGTTTTATTTAGAGACAGGGTCTCACTGAGTTGCTCCGCGCCTTGCCGTTGCTGAGGCTGGCTTTGAACTCATGATTCTCCTGTCTCAGCCTCCCTAAACGCTGGGATTACAGGCGTCCGCCACTGTGCCTGGCTCCCCATGATAATTTTTAAGACAAGGCACCTAACAGAAAAAGAAGCAAGATTAATTCCTTGCTGCTTCTCCCCAGAGTGAACAGACGTCAAAGATAACGCAGGGCTGGGAAAGGAAATAGATTAGCCCAATCCCACTCCTTACTCCTAATCTCCCACTCCTTACTCCTAATCTCCAGTCTGGGCTGCGTTGAGAAGGGCAAAAGTCTGCAGCAGGGGTGAGTCCAACCATGAGCAGGTGCTACCAATTCCTAAAACCCAATCAATCCGGCGCAGAGGGAGAAGCACAGGGTCTAGAAATGGCTGAGAGGGTCTGAAGGTTCAGGGAATCCACAAGGGCTTGCAAAGCTAAGGTGTTTAGAGGAGGGAATGGGGAATGAAAAGTGGGTGAAGGCTGAGGGGGTCAGTTCAGAGGGTCTGCAAGTAATGAACGGTAGGATCTAGACGCCACGCTAAGGATCTGGAGGAGTTTCGCACTACACGGGTTAGGTGGCTCACTGCAGGCAAGGAGATGGTAAATGGCAAAGGAGGAAGTGAGCCGTGGGCTGGGAATTCCAGACAGCCGATGGGAACGGCTTGGGCTTTGGGGCTCTGTGCTGTTGCGAGAGGTCCTAACAGCGCGCTCTAGATGCCAAAGGCCCGGACCTCAAGTGTCGGGGTGTAATGAGTTCGGGGTCTGGGTTTTCTGCTGAAGGATGGGGCACCCCAAGGCACCAGATAGGGATGAGTGGGGCGACTGAAAGGTTAAGAAGGATAGGAAGAGCCGGGCGCGGTGGCTCAAGCCTGTAATCCCAGCACTTAGGGAGGCTGAGACAGGAGAATCGCGAGTTCAAAGCCAGCCTCAGCAATGGCGAGGCGCTAAGCAACTCAGTGAGACCCTGTCTCTACATAAAATACAAAATAGGGCTGGGGATATGGCTCAGTGGTCCAGTGCCCCTGAGTTCAATCCCCAGTACCAAAAAAAAAAAAAAAAAAAGAAGGATAGGAAGGCTCTGCGAGATCTAGCGCTGGACTTGGGGCCCGGTGGGCCTCACCGGAAGTATCGGTCCTCTTCAGCCTTCTCTCTCTTTCCGAAGGCCCCACCGGCGTCCCGGATCGCGCCAGCGCCGCTGTCAACATCCTCCGACTGCGGAGAGAGACCCGGATATTGGTAAAGCTGTAGAAGGGAAGAGAGGATCCGCCCGCAGGGATAAAGCAGCGGATACTGCCGCAGCGTACCTGGCCCGAGCCAAAGCTTCGGGTTTGCATGGCTTTCATTCGCAGTACGCCGAGCCGCGCCCGAGCCGCCAACGCAGTGCCTGCCATTGTAATTAACGCCGTACCTGTCCGGTCACCAGCATGGCCGCTTCTCGGTACGCGCTAAGCTCGAGGATGCTCAAACAGCCAATCTATTCGGCGAGGGGGCGGGACGAACGTAGGAATAACGAATCAGGATAGGGAGAGGGCGGAGCCCCTAAAAGGGGAACAACCAATCCAGAGAAAGGCTGACCTATTCTTAGCCAACCTCTAACTAGGCCTGCGGTGCCAAAGTACTGGAGAACATTGATAGAGGAGGTTGGATAAGAAGGTAATAGTGACAGAAACCGAAATTTCGGTTCTTGGACCCATCAGAATGAGGCGTGGCGGCTGCCCTTAATACGCAATTCCAGTTCTAAAGTCGATATTACTAAAAACTCGAAGCGTCCCTTTCTTGCTGGCATCGATAAAGTGGGAAGCATGAGGGTTTGAGACTTATTTCTAGGATGCTGAGGTACAGGACACTGACCTCCAACATGCCCCGATTAAAAACATGAAATCACGTTCATCTCGTAGGAGGTTTCAGTGTTCTCTTGTTGCATTGACATTTGAAGCACAACTCCCAGCTTAAATTTCACCTTCTCAGAAATCTTTCCTGACCTCCTTAGTCATTCTGTCACCAACGATTCTATCACGTCTTTCTATTTTGCACTCTCTCTCTACTTTCGCATTTAAACTTGTGAAGTTATCAGGGCCTTAATCAAGTAGGTAGTGAATTAATATTTGTGATCTGTGTTAGTATGCTTTTGAACGGGCTTGATAAATGAACTTTTGGTAATGTGATTCAAGAATAGAAAACAGCATCTCCAGGTGCGGTGGCGCATGCCTGTAATCCCAGCATTGGGAGGCTGAGGCAGGAGGATCGCGAGTTCAAAGCCAGCCTCAGCAAAAGCGAGGCGCTAATCAACTCAGTGAGACCCTATCTTCTAAGTAAAATACAAAATAGGGCCAGGGATGTGGCTCAATGGTCATGTGCCCCTGAGTTCACTCCCTGGAACCAAAAAAAAAAAAAAAAAAAAAGCATCAATAGGAGTCTAAAGAAGGTTTTGCCTTGACTTTCCTTCCATCTAATAAGTGTGAACAAGACAACAAGAGTCTTTACCTTCATAAAGTTCACAACCTTTGTCTATGTCATCTCTGGCCCAGTTTCTTTTCCTTTAGAAGATGAAGAAAATGAGAGGGTAGGGCCAGATTATCCATTTTATTCATTATTGTGAAAACACCTGTTTTCTATTAAATAGAACTGGTGTTTTTGTTTTTTGTTTTTTTTGTTTGTTTGTTTTTGGTACTGGAAATTGAACTCAGGGGCACTTGACCACTGAGCCACATCCCCAGACCTATTTTGTGTTTTACGTAGAGACAGTGTCTCACTGAGTTGCTTAGCGCCTCGCCTTTGCTGAGGCTGGCTTTGAACTCGCAATTCTCCTGTCTCAGCCTAAGTGCTGGGATTACAGGATTGTGCAGAACTGGTTTTTATTGACCATCTTTTTTTTTTTTTTTATTGACCATTTTTTATGTGGGAAAAATATAGCCCTGGTCTGTATGCCTTAAATCGGAGGAAATAGCTGCTGGACACATTTTCAAGGGTACATTACAGACAAGTTAAGAAAATACACAGAAGGAGCCAGGCGCTGTGGTGCTTGCCTGTAATCCCAGCACTTTGAAAGGATGAGACAGGAGTATCGCGAGTTCAAAGCCAGCCTCAGCAATGGTGAGGCGCTAAGCAACTCAGTGAACCCTGTCTCTACATAAAACACAAAAGAGGGCTGAGGATGTGGCTCAGTGGTTGAGTACCTCTGTGTTCAATCTCTGGTAAAAAAGACCACTATGTAATTATAATTGTGTGTGTTTCTGGATGATCTTTGTGTGTCATTGCAATTCAGAACTTTCTAGTTCTCAGATACTGCTGCTTTTTGATCATCTCCTAGGCTGAACATACAAAGGAGGATCTTGCTGAGCTTGTGTGAAAGATCCATCTAGGCACTGGGATGCCATAATAAAAGATAAATAAAGGAAAATAACAACTGTTGGCGAGAATATGAAGAAATTGGAACCCACATACGTTGCTGGTGGGAATGTAAAATCGATCAGCTGCTGTGGAAAGGATGTTAGTGGTGGCTCAAAAAATTAAACAAGGGCTGGGGCTGTAGCTCAGTGGTAGAGTACTTGCCTAGCATGCGTGAGGCACTGGGTTCAAGCCTCAGCACCACATATAAATAATAAATGAATAAAATAAAAATCCATCAACAACTAAAAACAAATTAAAAACAACTAAATTATCAGGCTGGGGATGTAGCTCAGTTGTAGAGTGCTTGCCTAGCATGCATGAGACCCTCAGCAGTACAATCAACCAAACAGAGTTATATGACTGGACAATTCCACTTCTAGGTATATACCCACCCTCAATTGAAAATAAGCACACAGCCTACTGTGACGGTGCATGCCTGTAGTCCCAGCTACACAGGAAGCTGAGGCAGGAGAATCACAAGTTAGAGGCCAGCCTGGGCAACTTAGTAAGACCCTGTCTCAAAATCTTAAAAAGGGCTGGCTGAGGATATAGCTCAGTAGTGGAACACTACTGGATTCAATCTCCCAGCATTAAAAAAAAAAAAAATGAGGAGGAAGAAAGACAAGTGCTCAAATAGTGTACATGCACGTTTAAAGCAGCAATATTTTACAAGAGCCAAAAGGTGGACACATCCAGCTGTCCATCAACTGGTGAATAGATAAACTGCTGTATAAACATACTGTAGTGGAATATGATGCAGCCATGAATGGAATTCTGATACATACCACACTTTGAATAAACCTTGAAAATATTATGCTAAATGAAAGGAACAGATACAGAGCAGTCACATATTGTACGATTCCATCTAGTGAACTATCTGGAATAGGAAAATCCATAGAAACAGAACACAACAGTTGCAGTCAGGAACTAGGAAGAGGGGGAAAAGGGGAGTAACTGCTTAATGAGTGCCAAGTCTCTCTCTCTTTTTTTTTTTTTTTTTTTTTGATACTGGGGATTGAACTCAGGGGCACTCGACCGCTGAGCCACATCCCCAGCCCTATTTTGTGTTTTATGTAGAGACAGGGTCTCACTGAGTTGCTTAGCCCCTCGCTGTTGCTGAGGCTGGCTTTGAACTCGCGATTCTCCTGTCTCAGCCTCCCAAAGTGCTGGGATTACAGGCGTGCGTCATGGCGCCCGGCTCCAAGTCTCCTTTTTTTTTTTTTTTTTGATTAATTTTTTTTACAATCTTTATTTTATTTATTTATGTATGTATTTTGTATGTGGTGCTGAGGATCGAACCCAGTGCCTCACGCATGCGAGGCAAGCGCTCTACCACTGAGCCACGACCCCAGCCCCTCCAAGTCTCCTTTTTTTAAAAAATATTTTTTTAGTTGAAGATGGACACAATGTCTTTATTTTATTGCTTTGTATGTGGTGCTGAGCATCGAACCCAGTGCCTCACGCAGGCGAGGCAAGCGCTCTACCACTGAGCTACAATCCCAGCCCCCAAGTCTCCTTTTGAGGTGATTATTTTGGAAGTAGACAGAGGTGGTGGTTCCACAACACTGTCAACATACTAAAATCCACTGAAATGTATACTTAAAAATAGCCGATTATATGCCATGTGTATTTCACCACAATTCAAACAATGCGCACATAGTGGCAGGATCCCTTTAAGGGTCGCGGCTGGGTGGGGGAGGTGGGGCCAGGGAGGCGGGCTTATGAGCATCACGTGATGCAGCGCCTGCGCAGAAGGGTCACGTGGTGGCTGGGCCGGGGAAATGGCGGCTTCAGGAGAGAGCGGGGCTTCGGCCGGCGGAGGCAGCACAGAGGAAGCATTTATGACCTTTTACAGTGAGGTGAACGCAGAATGAGGAGTAGTGGACAGCGGAGACCCCACTCGGGCCTCCTTTCTCAGTGGGCGGAGGCAGTGGATCTCCAGGCCTGGACCGTTGGCCGGCTCCTCCTGTTCGGCCTTTGGGGCAGCGAGGGTCTGGGGGTGTGTGCGCGCCTCTGGCACCCATAGCTGCTGGGGGAATCTCCTTGCATTGAATGAGTGGTGGGTGCCCGACGTGTGGAGGGAGAACACAATTGCGGCCAGCGAGGTGCCTGAGCGCGGGCACAGTGCCCTAAGACCTGGAAGCTAGGGCTGGCAGAGGTTGGGCCCTTACTGGGGGTGACTTAGCTGTCTTATTCTAAACAGAAGCCATGACTCCTTTGTAGTGAGTTGTATTAGTGGTTATTTTTGCGATTCACCAATGCTAGGCACTGCATCGTGTCAGGTAGGCATTGTATTCCCCCATTTTGCAGATAACAAACCTGAGGTGTAGGGAGGTGAAGTAATTTGTTTGCTATCTTATAGCAAGTAACAGCTTGGTGTCAGGGCGGGAGCATGCTTGATCCAAGCTTTGTTTACTTTTGCGTCTCCGGCGCCTAGGGTATAGTAGTAGATGCTTGCTAAGTATTTGTTGAGTAAATGAATGAATATGTGAAAGAAAAGCATGCCATTTGGAGTCAAAGGCCCTCAGATTTTAGTCTTGTAAGGCTGTTAACTTGAATTGGTTTGAATTCATTCAGGGCATTAATCTTGATTGTCATCAGTTTACATGACCATAAAACAAGGAAGTTAATATTAAAGCAAGAATTTCCAAGAGAATTAAAGGAGTTAATATATAGGAAAGGGTCTCACAAAATATAAAGCACAAGTATCTTTCCCAGAGTTAAAGCAGGGCTGAGGATGGGACCTCTCTTTTTTTTTTTTTTTTTTTGTACTGGAGATTGAACTCAGGAGCACTCGACCACTGAGCTGCATCCTCAGCCCTATTTTGTATTTTTATGTAGAGACAGGGTCTCACGGAGTTGCTTAGTGCCATACCTCGCCCTTGCTGAGGCTGGCTTTGAACTCGCGATTCTCCTTTCTCAGCCTTCCTAAGTGCTGGGATTACAGGCTTGCGCCACCGTGCCCGGCAAGGATGGGACCTCTTTAAGTGAGCATAGATGTGAGGAATGTCTGTGAGCTAATTAAAATTACCCACCATGCCACATTTAACTTTTATTTCTGGTATTTGTAAATTTTATTTTTATTATTTTTAAAAATTTTATTTGCTTGTGGTGCTGGGGATGGAATCCAGGGCATTGTGTGCTAGGCAAGAGCTCCACCACTGAGCTGCATCCCCAGCGAACTCTGGTATTTGTAACAGTACCTGTTACATAGTATCTTCTTCATAGTATTACATTTAAAACCAGGAAGTAGCACATCCTTTCTAATTTGTCCTTCTGAAATACTTCACGTGAGAGGGTCCATGCCTTAATGCCAAAGTTTATTGACTTCTAATGACTCAGCAATTATATTGGAACTTGTTTTAAATCTCTTAATTTTAAAAAGTAGCAACCTTTGTTTATTTGAATTGAATGGGAGAAAGTACCTAAGGAAAGTCTTCAGTCATCAACCAATATATAGTGAGCACTTGCCATGCACTACTGTTCTGTTAAGGTGCTGAGGATATGCTAGTGAATAACAGGAAAAGATCCTGTCTTCATAGAGCTTGCATTCTGTATAGAAAGACCATAGACATATACAGTGTAGTGTATAAATAGGGATAAGGGTTATGAGTATATGTAGTATGAAGAAAAATAAGTCTGGGAAAGAGGGAGTATGACAGGAGTGATCATTCTGTTTTAGAGTGAGGAAAGAAGATGCTGAGAAGGAATGGCTTTTTTATGTTATTGAAATTCTTTCCAACCTTGTTTTGACTATAGTAATAAAGATGGTGTAAAACAGACTAGAGATTTATTCCAGCCAGCATTCCAGCTCTGATAGTGGCACCTAGGATGTTTCCCTGGGACTACCTAGTGTTTGTTCTCCTTGGCATTGTCTTCTAGATGGGATTTTCTAATTCTGTTAGAGTTATGTGGGTGGAATTATTTGCTCCCTCCCATAGTGGTTATTATTATTATTTTTTGGTACTGAGGATTGAACTCTGGGGCACTCAACCACTGAGCCACATCCCCAGACCTGTTTTGTGTTTTATGTAGACAGGGTCTCACTGAGGTGCTTAGCGCCTCGCCATTGCTGAGGCTGGCTTTGAACTCGTGATTCTCCTGTCTCAGCTTCCCTAAGTGCTAGGATTACAGGCTTGAGCCACTGTGCCTAGCTTATTTTTTTTAATATATATATTTTTTAGTTGTAGATGGACACAATAGCTTTATTTATATATTTTTATGTGTTGCTGTGGATCGAACCCAGTGCCTCACACTTGCAAGGCAAGTGCTCTACCACTGAGCTACAGCCCCAGCCCCCATAGTGGTTATTAATGCTGTTTATAGACCATGATTCATTATAGCCATTGTATTTTTCTTGAAGAGTTGTAAATTAGGTGTAAACACATACAAGTGCATCTTCCATCATTAGAATGGAAACTGTGAGGGCTGGGGTTGTGGCTCAGTGGTAGAGCGCTTGCCTAGCATGCGTGAGGCACTGGGTTCGATTCTCAGCACCACATATAAATAAATGAAAAAAATAAAGGTCCATCAACAACTGAAAAAAAAAATTAAAAAAAAAAAAAGAATGGAAACTGAGAGTGGTAGTTGTGACTTATTTATCTTCAAATCCTTTTCTGCGGGGGCCAGTGCTGGGTATGAACCCAGTGTCTTACTCTTTGAATCTTTTTTTTTTTTTTGAGAAAAAGGGAAAAAAGGTTGATACCTGTTCTAGAGTCAAACTGCTGGGATAAAAATTGTAGTTTACAAAGTTAGGAACAGGTTTAAAGTTAAAAGTTAAAGAGGTTTAAAGTTAACCTCTTTAAGCCTCTATTTTCTTATCTGCAAAATGGGGATAATAGTAGTACCTACCAAATAGGATTATTTAGATTAATAAATAGAAGTAAAGTTATTATGTTATTGAAATTTAATAAACAGTGGCTGTTGTAATTATTCCTCAGTGTTTAGTAAAATATCTTGCACATGATAGATGTACAAATAATTGTTTGCTGAACATGTTACTGAGTATCTTGTTAAAATAGACTTTCAGCTTATTACTGAGCTTTACTGATGAATTTTTTAATCCTCTTAATTTTAGGTGAAACAAATAGAGAAGAGAGATTCAGTTCTGACGTCCAAAAATCAGATTGAAAGATTGACCCGTCCTGGTTCCTCTTATTTCAACTTGAACCCATTTGAGGTGAGCTGATTGATGTTGCTATGGTCTCTCTGATATCTGCAGGCAGACTTATATCAGAACATACAGCTAATTTGTATTGGTTGGAATTGAGATAAATTCTGTAGTAAAGTGAAGAACTTTATGCAGAAGGTAGGTTGTCTTTGAATTTGAGTAGTTTTACTATGAGCACAGTTGGAGAGGCAGCATGTTAAAGAAGATGGGATGGGGGCTGGGGTTATGGCGCAGTGGTAGCATGCATGCCTAGCACGCATGAGGCACTGGGTTCGATCCTCAGCACCACATAAAAATAAAATAAAGATATTCTGTCCGCCTACAACTAAAAAATAAATATTTAAAAAAAAAAAAAAAAAAAAAAAAAAAAAAGCCAGATGTGGTGGCACATGCCTGTAATTCCAGCGGCTAGGGAGGCTGAGGTAGGAGATTCACAAGTTTGAGGCTAGCCTTGAGAAATATAGGGAAAAAATAGAAATAAAGAGAAAGAAATATAGAGCAAACAAGAATAAATAACCATGTATAATCCCATCTAAGAGATACAGTCACTCTTTCTTAACTGTTTTATTTAAAAATAGGATCATACACTCCATGATATTTTTCCAAGGGGACTGGAGGAGCTGAGAATTGAATTCAGGTCCTTGAGAATGCACTTTATCACTGACCTATAGCCCTTGTCCCAACTTTATGCTATGTTAAATGCTATATTGTTACAGAAAATATTTTCTTACATTTTATAAAGTCTATGGTATATTTAATCATTTACTTTATTGTGACATGCTTAAGCTAGCTTCTAACTGTTCACATTTATAAATAATTTTGAAATGAATATGGTTATATCTTAAGTGGAAAAATTCTTATTGAGCACTTAGAAAAAACTTTTGGGGTGGGTGTGGTGGCACACACCCATGATCCCATCTACTGGAGAGGTTGAGACAGGAAGATTACAAATTTTAAGGCCAGCCTGAGCAACTTAGCAGGAACCTGTGTCTCCAAATAAAAATAAAATAGTGCTGGGGGTGTAGCTCAATAGTAAAGCACTCTTGGGTTAAATACCCAGTGTGCAACAAACAAACAAACAAAACACTTTAGTTCCACCCCCACCCTCCCTTTTCCTTTTCTGTTTTTGTAGTACTAGGGATTGAATCCAGAGTCTTGTGCATGCTAGGCAAGTGCTTGACCTCAGAGCTACATCCCCAGTCCTTTTTAAAATTTTGAGACAGGGTCTCATTAATTTGCTGGGGCTATCCTTAAACTTGTCCTCCTCCTGCCTCAGCGTCTTTTTTTTTTTTTTTTTAGTACTGGAGATTGAACTCTGGGGCACTCGACCACTGAGCCACATCCCAAGCCCTATTTTGTGTTTTATGTAGACACAGGGTCTCACTGAGTTGCTTAGCGCCTTGCCGTTGCTGAGGCTGGCTTTGAACTCGAGATTCTCCTGTCTCAGCCTCCCTAAGTGTTGGGATTACAGGCTTGAGCCACCGCGCCCAGCTCTGCCTCAGCTTCTTGAGTGGCTGGGATTAAAGGTATACACACAACCACTCCTGGCTATGATGCTGCTTTCTTCTCTTTGGAACCTCTAAAGTAGATGCTTCTTATTGACCTCTTTAGTAATGTCACTTAAATGTCTTCTAGGTTTCTTTATAAAGTTACTTTTACCCCATTTGTATTTAATAAATACTTAAGGGGAATGTACTTTGAGGCTGTGTAAAGGTTCCATTCTTGGGGGTCAAACCCAGGGCCTTAAGCATGCCAGGCAAGTGCTTTACTACTGAGCTACATCCATAGCATAAATGTCCTTTTCTTAATCAAAACTTCAGTATATTCATTTATTCATCACTGAGGATTTAAGAGTTTCCTATTTTATTCAATGGATTTTAATTTGATATTTATTTATTTATTTATTTTTTTGGTACTGGGGATTGAACTCAAGGGCACTCAACCACTGAGCCACATCCCCAGCCCTATTTTGTGTTTTATGTAGAGACAGGGTCTCACTGAGTTGCTTAGCACCTCGCCATTGCTGAGGCTGGTTTTGAACTCGCGATTCTCCTGTCTTAGCCTCCCTAAGTGCTGGGATTACAAGCGTGAGCCACCACGCCCGGCTAATTTGATATTTATTTTAATACTCAAAATTAAAATGTGGCCAGTGGGTTACCTTTTAAGCTTGCTCCTATATCTTTTTCATGTCTTTGTCATTCTGTGAATACTAGGTACTCTTTTACTCTTCCTGACCCAGCCTGGTATTAACTATTTCACCAAGTAGTCCTGGTTCCTTTTTATGTAGAATTGTACATGGAAATCAAGATGGGTGACAAGACCACAGGGTTTATTTTTGTTTGCTTTCTTGCCATGTTAATAATTTCCTTGGCTAATAGTAAAAGATGTGGTTCTATCTTTAATATGTGTGTATAAAATTATACATGCATACTTAATTGATCTCCCTGAATGCACCTAAGCTCCTGTGGCCTACTCCTTCCCTCCTATGAATGCTTTCCTCTCCCTTAATTTACTCTGACCCTAACACCAGGCTGCCTTGTTATGTAAAAACCCTTCTGGACACACCTGAGCTCAGAACTCTCATGGAAGGCCACTCCTGCACGGTGTTGGTTGCTTAACCTGTACTAGTGCCCTGTGCCTGTCCTTTACTCTTGGGCTTTTCTCATTACTCCTGGGTTCTAGCATCCCATACTACATACTGGTAGATACTCTCCCTACCTTGTTGTGGCCATGATATCCTCTGTCGAGTTATCTTTCTCTACAGACTTACTTGGGCTCTGACTCCACATTCCAGGTCACACCTTATATGGAGGTCCTCTTCACTCTGCTCAGGTTCCAATTCCCTGTTTCAAGCCATTCTTCCATGCAAATGCTCTTTGACCTGCTGGGGCTCTAACAGGTCTAGCTTTGTATTAGGGCTGCCTTCCTACATTGCATGCCCTCCTCCATGGGTACCCTTCTCATCATGTTTAGGTTTCCACACCTGTGCTTGGTTGCTTCTTTGTGGTAACTTCCTTGCTTGGGAATTGCCTGATATACTATGTCAGGCCACCTTCCCTTGTGGATAGCTCCTTAGGTAGCCCATGCCTGTAATCTCAGTGAATCAGGAGGCATGGCAGGAGGATCACAAGTACAAGACTAGCCTAGGCAATTTACTGAGGCCCTAAGCAACTTAGTGAAATCCTGTTTCAATATAAAAAATCCAAAGGACTGTGGATGTAGCTCAGTGGTAAAGTACCCCCCTGGTTTATTCTCCAATCCCCTCCTCCCCCCAAAAACAGAAAGAAAAAAGAAAGAAAAAATCAGGGGCTGGGGTTGTAGCTCAGTGGTGGAGCGCTTGCTTTGCACATGTAGGGCACTGGGTTCGATCCTCAGCACCACATAAAAATAATAAAGATACTAAAAAAAAACAAAAATCAAAACCAAATAAAAACACCTTGTGTTGGGCTGTTCTTCCACTGGATGCCTTCCTGATCTCTTTTGAACTCTGACACCCTGTATCCTCCCAAGTTGATGTCTTCATCCTACTTAGGTTTGAGACTCTATACCAGGCTGTCTGCTTCTGGTGATGCCCTCTTCAGCCCACTTTGGCACTCTACATCAGCCTGCCCTTCTATGTGGATGACCATCTCAACCCATTGGGTTGTGCAACACTCTTGATTAGCCATCATTCCTTCTGTTGTCACCCTCTTCTTTGTTCCAGGTGAGCTCTGATACTCTGCTCTGGGGCCATATGACTTCTGCCTAGAGTGAATGACTACTTTGTTTGGCTCCATCTAATGGATTTAGATGCTGCATTGCTCAGGAAAGGAAGTGGGAGATGAAAAAGCTTAAAGAGTACCCCTTCCTCCCCCAGTACTGGGGATTAAATTAAGGAGTGTTTTACCACTGACCTACAACTCCCAGCCCCCCCCCCCTTTTTTTTTTTCGGTAACAGGAATTGAATCCAGGACACTTGACCACTGAGCCACATCTCCAGCCCTTTTTCATATTTTATTTAGAGACAGAGCCCCACTAAGTTGCTTAGGTCCTTGCTGAGTTGCTGAGGTTGTGTTTGAAGTTGCAATCCTCTTGCCTCAGCCTCCTGAGCCACTGGCATTACGGGTGTGTGCCCATGCCTGGTAACCCTAGCCCTTTTTAAAATTTTATTTTGAGACAGTCTAAGTTGTCCGGGCTAGCCTCAAACTTGCAATCCTCCTACTTAAGCCTCCTGAGTAGCCCAGATTATAGGTGTATGCCACTATGCTTGACTAAGACATAAAATTCACACTTTCGACTATTTTTAAGTATATAGTTCATTTTTTGTTTTTGTTGTTGTTTTGGTATTGGAGCTTGAACCCAGAGCCTCACACATGCTATGCATGTGCTCTACCACTGAGCTATACCCTCAGCCTAGTTTATTGGTTTTAAATATCTTCATAGTGTTATGCAACCTTTACCACCATCCACCTTTGTAATTATTTTCATTTGTAAATTTGAAACTCTACCTATTAAATAACTTAACTCGCGTCCTCCTCTAACTCTAGGCCCTTGTAACCACCATTCTGCTTTGTGTGTGTGTGTTTTATACTAGGGATTGAATTTAGGGCATTTTTCGTGCTAGATAAGCACATTACCACTGAACTATATCTCCAACCCTTTTAAACTATTTTTTAAATTGTGCGTTGCTAAGGATTGAGCTCAGGGACTTGAGAATATCAGATGAGTGTTTACACTAACCTATACCCCCATTCTGGTCTCTATTATTTTGACTCAGAACTTTTTTTGGGGGGTACCAGAGGTTGAACTCAGGGCATTCGACCATTGAGCCACATCCCCAGCCCTATTTTGTGTTTTATGTAGAGACAGGGTCTCACTGAGTTGCTTAGTGCCTCGCCATTGCTGAGGCTGGCTTTGAACTCTTCGATCCTGCCTCAGCCTCCCTAGCTACTGGGATTACAGGCATGCACCACTGCACCTGGCCTTTTTTAAATTTTTGAGACAGGGTCTTGCTAAGTTGCTTAGAGCCTTGCTAAGTTTCTGTGAATTTTCCATCCTCCAATAGTCCTTACTGAGCAGCAGATAGAAAATGGGAACGTTAGATTGGAAGTCCGAGAGTTTGATTGCAGGAATCCCTACCTAAGGAGCATGGTTCCTGTGTTTTTCTTTTCTTCTTGCCATTTCTGCAGTTCTCTATTTGGGCACATTTCTGTAAGCCATTATGTAAGCATCTTTCTTAGGAATTCTACAGTTGTTACTTTTATTACTGGGGATTGAACCCAGGGGCACTTTGCCACTTAACTGCATCCCCAGCCTTAAAAAAAATTTGTTTTGAGACAGGGTCTTGATAAGTTGTAGAGGCTGGCCTCCAACTTGTAATCCTCTTGCCTTAGCCTCCCAAGTCATTGGGATAATAGATGTGCCTGGCTCTACAATAATAATAATAATTATTATTATTATTACTATTATTATTTTTAATTTGGTACCGGGATTGAACTCAGGGGCACTTAATCTCTGAACTACACCCTCAGCCCTTTTTATTTTTTATTTTGAGACAGGATCTCACTAAGTTGCTAAGGCTGGCTTTGAACTCATGATCCTTCTGACTCAGCTCCCCCAGTTGCTGGGATTACAGGCATGTGCCATCATGCCCAGCTTCTACCATTCTTCTTTTTCTTTTTTTCCCTACCATTATTCTTAAGCTGAGGGCCCTCCCTCCACTTTCTTCTTTAAGGTTAGATGTACCTGTGCCCTGTGCTTAATTCTGTCCTTTGATGTTCCTTTTGAAAACGGTAAGGATCCACAAGCCAGCTCCACAGACCTTTTCTGTTTATTTTATTTAGTATCAAAGTTTTCAAGGTGTTTATTTTACAAGACTCTCGAGCTTGCACGTTATTAGCAGGTCAGGGAGTTCAGGTGTGAACTAAGACCATATTCCTGTTTCAAACAGAAGATCTGAAAGGAGACTACTGTAATTGAGTTCAGGAGCTTAACTGAATGCCACAGTTAAGTCTTCTCCCCACGATGTGATGGTTTATTAGCTCTTTGAGGTTCAGCACACGACATCTCTCTCTCATTACTGTATCTCCAAAGCCTGAAGCCCAATGGAGTTATGATAAACTTTTTAAGAGTCTGAATACACCTTTGTGCTTGCTTTTTTTTTTTTTAATCCCAGGGCTGGGTATTGAACCCAGGGTCTTACATATGCTCGGCAAATGCTCTACCACTGAATTACATCCCCAGCCCTATTTATTTTGATTTGAGACAGGGTCTCAGTAAGTTGCCCAGGCTAACCTTGAATTTTTGATTTTCCTGACTCAGTTTGCCAAGTAGCTAGGATTATAGGTTTCATCTCTGCACCCAGCACCTGTGTATTTTCTTAGAGCCATATTGGCAACATAGCATTACTTATTTTTGTCAGGATTACTTTTTAGTTGTGCCTTTTCTCCTCCATCTTTTTTTTGGTACCAGGGATGGAGCTCAGGAGTACTTGACCACTGAGCCACATCCCCAGCCCTATTTTGTGTTTTATGTAGAGACAGGGTCTCACTGAGTTGCTTAGCGCCTCGCCATTGCTGAGGCTGGCTTTGAACTCGCCATTCTCCTGTCTCAGCCTCCCAAAGTGCTGGGATTACAAGCGTGAGCCATTGTACCTGGCTTCTCCTGGATCTTATGTTCTACTGTATCTAGCAGCCTTTGGTACTACAAAAGTTTGTATTGAATATAGAAAGTTAGTTTCAAAGAGGTTTGGGTGACAGGTGTAGCAAATTTATTTTCACTATTTCATGGCTACTTATGGAACCTTCAACTCTTCAAGACTGACAGTTGGATTAGTTTTGTGTCTTTTTCTCTTTTGGTGCTGAGGATTGAACTCAGGGGCATTCTACCCCTGAGCTACATCCCTAGACCTTTTATATTCATTCATTCATTTTTTATAGTCATTCATTCATGAATGAATGAATGAAATTTTATTTCATTCATTTATTTATTTTAGTACCAGGGATTGAACTCAGAGGTACTTGACCACTGAGCCACATCCCCAGCCCTGTTTTGTGTTTTATGTAGAGACAGGGTCTCACTGAGTTGCTTAGCACCTCACCTTTACTGAGGCTGGCTGTTGTTTTTTCTTTTTGGTACTGGAGATTGAACTCAGAGACCCTCGACCACTGGGCCACATCCCCAGCCCTATTTTGTGTTTTATGTAGAGACAGGGTCTCACTGAGTTGCTTAGTGCCTCGCCGTTGCTGAGGTTGGCTTTGAACTCGCGATTCTCCTGTCTCAGCCTCCCAAAGTGCTGGGATTACAGGCTTGCGCCACCGTGCCCGGCTGAGGCTGGCTTTGAACTTGCAATTCTCCTGTATCAGCCCCCGCAAAGTGCTAGGATTACAGGCGTGTGCCACTGCGCTCAGCTCCTTTTTATTGAGACTGGGTTTCACTAAGTTGCTGAGGCTATTCTCAAACTTGGAATCCTGCTTTAGCCTCTTGAGTCACTGGGCTTTCAGTCATGTGCCACTGTGCTCATTGGGAGTTGATTAGTGGTTTTTTTTTGGTACTAGAGATTGAACTCAGGGGCACTCAACAACAGAGCCACATCCCCAGCCCTATTTTGTATTTTGTATTTTATTTAGAGATAGTCTCATTGAGTTGCTTAGCACCTCGCTCTTGCTGAGTCTGGCTTTGAACTCACGATCCTCCTGTCTTAGCCTCCTGAGCTGCTGGGATTATAGGCATGCCCCACCACGCCTGCCACTGGGAGTTGACTAGTTTTGAAGGCAATTGGTGAATATTTGTTGCCAGTGATTAGTGCATATATGATATAAAGCTTGGAAAAATAACTTTTTTGGGTGTGTGGGTGTGTCTGTGTGTATTTTTTTACCACATATGTAAAAGTAAGCTATAGGCATTATAGCACTTCATTCCTAAATACCTTATCATGCATCTCAAAACAAGAACACTTGGGCTGAGGTTGTGGCTCAGTCAGTGGTAAAGTGCTCACCTAGCATGTGAGGCAATGGGTCAATCCTCAGCGCCACATACAAATAAGTAAATATAAGTGAAGGTATTATGTTCATCTACAATTAAAAAAAAAAACACCACCAAAAAGCAAATAAGAACATTGTCCCATATAACCACAATGCTATTACCATGCAAGGAAAACGTTGATTAAATTATATCATTAGGCTTGTGTGGTGCAGTTTATGTGTAATTCTAGCAACTTGGTAGGCTGAAGCAGGAGAATCACAAGTTCAAGGCCAGCCTCAGCAACTTTGCAAGGCTCTAAAGAACTTAGTGTCTCAAAATAAAACCAAGCCGGGTGCGGTGGTGCCAGCCTGTAATCCCAGCACTTCAGAAGGCTGAGATAGGAGATTTGCGAGTTCAAAGCCAGCCTCAGCAATGGCGAGGTGCTAAGCAACTCAGTGAGACCCTGTCTCTACATAAAACACAAAATAGGGCTGGGGATGTGGCTCAGTGGTCGAGTGCCCCTGAGTTCAATCTCCAGTACCAAAAAATAAAACCTTTAAAAAGGGCTAAGGAAGTGTATAGCTCAGTGATAAAGCACCTCTGGTTTCAATCCCCGGTACCATTTGAAAAAAGAGAAAAGCCATCATCCACCATACAGTTCACACTAAAATGGCCCCAATCGTTCCCCAGATCTCCTGTATAGGTATTTTATATTTCTTAACTGATGATCCACTATAGTAATCATTTTCCTATCTGTGTGTATCCCATGAAATGCTGCAAATCTCAAATATACACAATATTTTTTTTTCTAAAGAACCTACCAAGATTTATGGAGTACATTTGGCATAATTTGTTCTGAGCTATAATTTTTTAGAGGCCTTTGTGTGAGGGCGAGCGGATTTCCATTTTTTCATTTGTTTTGGACACCTTTTAGCGTCCTTGGTTTGCTTTAATAAGCTTTTTCCCTAGAACCAATGGTTCTTCAAATATTTTTGTATGTATAGTTAACCTCCCCTTGTCTGTCATCTTAAATAACTTTGCTCTTTCTATTGAGTGACTCCCAATTCTTTTTCCCTTGGGAAGATATCAGTGGGTACACTGAGTCATGAAAATTTTTGTTTTGAAGTGGTTGGTCTCACTTCTCCCTTACCCTTGATTGTGTGCCTAGTATTTGAGAATGGGTATGCTTCTGATACACCCTTTAAAAGTGTATTAATAGCCAGGTGTGATAGTGCACATTTGGAATCCCAGAGACTCAGGAAGTTGAGGTAGGAGGATTGCAAGTTTGAAGTCAGCCTTGGCAACTTGGTAAAACCCTGTCTCAAAATAAGAAAGGGCTAGGGCTGTGTAGCTTAGTGGTAGAGTGCCTCTGGATTTCATCCCCAGCACTAGAAAAAAATAGTCTTATCAATGCAACAATGATTATTGTGCTTCATTGCCTACTAGATACTACTGCTGTTGGTGGACTGTTTATTTTATTTTTAAATTTTTTTTTAGTTGTTGATGGATCTTTATTTTATTCATTTATTATTTATATGTGGTGCTGAGGATCGAACCCAGTGCCTCACGCATGCTAGGCAAGCGCTCTGCCACTGAGCTACAGCCCCAGCCCGACTGTTTATTTTAAAAGCTTGCTATACATCTTTATATTACTTGCTGCCAGGTATTTTCTTTTCTTTTTTTTTTTTGGTACTGGAGATTGAACTCAGGGGCAATCGAGCACCGAGCCACATCCCCAGCCCTATTTTGTGTTTTATGTAGAGACAGGGTCTCACTGAGTTGCTTAGTGCCTTGCCGTTGCTGAGGCTGCTGCCAGGTATTTCTAATACCCTGCAAGTGTTTGACTAAACTCAGAAGACTGTTTTTCAGTTTTGATTTTTCTGTTCTGTATTTTTATTTCAAGATTTATTTTCAGGCCAGGCGTGGTGGCGCATGCGTGTAATCCCTGCACTTTGGGAGGCTGAGACAGGAGAATCGTGAGTTCAAAGCCAGCCTTAGCAAGGGCGAGGTGCTAAGCAATTCACCGAGATTCTCCTGTCTCAGTTTCCAAAGTGCTGGGATTACAGGCGTGCGCCAGTACACCTGGCTTGCTCTTCAGTATTTTTTTTTTTTTAATTTTATTTATTTTTTTAGTTGTAGGTGGGCAGAATATCTTTATTTTATTTTTATGTGGTGCTAAGGATCGAACCCAGTGCCTCATGCGTGCTAGGCGAGCACGCTACCACTGTGCCACAATCCCAGCCCCGCTCTTCAGTATTTCTAACAAATTCTTTTTAATCTCTGCCTTTTTAGCACCATCCTCTGGCCCTAACTATCAAGTAAACATGCTATGTGAAACCCATGGACTGCACTGTGAAATCATTTACTTATATCAGTCTCTTCCAGAAAAAGCACTTAATATAGCAATTAAAAATATATACCCCTGCCAGGTGCAATGACTCATGCCTATAGCCCCAGCAACTTGGGAGGCTGAGGCAAGAGGATCACAAATTTGAAACAGCCTTAGCAACTAAGGAAGACTCTGTCTCAAAAATGAAAAAAAGGACTAGGGAATTTACCTCAGTGGTAGAGTGCCCCTGGATTCAATCCCCAGTACTACCAAAACCAAAAATAAAAACAAAACAAAAATACAAAAAAGTTCCCCCTGCTTATTTATTTTTGCATTTCTTGTATATATGAGTATATTCAAATAATAGTTACAAGAAGCTGGGCGCGGTGGCTGAAGCCTGTAATCCCAGCATTTAGGGAGGCTGAGATAGGAGAATCGCGAGTTCAAAGCCAGCCTCAGCAACAGTGAGGCGCTAAGCAACTCAGTGAGACCCTGTCTCTACATAAAACACAAAATAGGGCTGAGGATGTGGCTCAGTGGTCGAGTGCCCCTGAGTTCAATCCCCAGTACCAAAAAAAAAAAATAATAATTACAAGATAAACATTTGAATGAATGAGTGTATTTGTGGTGATAGGGTCCGAATCCTTGATAGGGAATGTCAACACCAGAATATACCAGGTTAGAGAAGAATGATGAAATTTTTATTTTGAAGCAGTGTTGCTTAATAAATATAGATGTCCCTGCCATTTGTCTCTACCCTACCTCTACAGAGTTGGAATCAGGCTTTCCTAAAATGGGTCCCAGGTATTGCGCACAGGTTTCCACAGTAATTCTGATGTTCACTCAGGGTTGAGAGTCATTGGGCTATGTGACCTTTTCTGTACTGAGGTGAAAATCAGGTAGGGCCTGGTTTTTTCTGTGTTGAGTTGCTGTGCTTTATTTACATTTGCAAAGAATAAGGAGAGGTGAGGTGGGTGGTACTTAACTAATGAAGGAGAAATACTTTTTCTCATGGTATAAAAACATGTCTCTAAGGCTAGGGAGGTAGCTCAGGAGTTGAATGCTTGCCTTGCATGCAGAGTCTATTTCCATCACCACAAAAAACAAAACAGAACAAAAATATGTCTCTAGGTGTAAGGTAAATTACTTTTTGATGGAAAGTTAGCATTATTTAATTGAGAACCCTAAATCAATATAGCTTTTATTCTGTTATTGACTCAATCATTCGTATTTCTTGAGCAATTTTTAGAACTGTATGCCAGCCAGTGTTCCAGGACAATGGGTACTGTTCTAAATGCTGATTGTAATTTTTCTTTGTGTGTGTGTGTGTGTGTGTGTGTGTGTGTGTGTGTGTGTAGGAGGGGGTGCTGGAGATGGAACTCAGGGCCTCGTGCATGCTGGGCAAGTGCTGTATCACTGACTGAGCTATATATCCCAGCTCTGTTATGTATAATTATTGGCTACCCCTTAAATATAAATTATTTAATCTTTTTACAGTTTTGATTTTGACTCTTTCAGGTTCTTCAGATAGACCCGGAAGTGACAGATGAAGAAATAAAAAAGAGGTTTCGGCAGGTACAATACTATTTTCCTGTAGTAGAGTTTGAATCTTTTGAAAATCTATGAACACATGATTCAACCTGATACTTTTGGGCCAAAACTTAAACTTTTTTTTTTTCCCCCTCCAACTTAAGGCTAGATAACAGTTCTTTAAAAAACTCATAGTGACAAAAGATGTTAAATAATTTAATGAATGTAGCTTACCCCTGAATAGAATGAATTTTATATCCAAAGAGAATCTCTCTAGCCTCTTAATTTATAGATAGACTAGTAGAATTTATATGGAGTCATGCTTACTAAATCCTCTGGTTTCTAGAAGAGAACACATCAAATGATTCATAACACCTTTTTATCTTTAAGATTTTGTTCTTCAGTAATTTTTTTAAAGAGACAAGGATCTCCCTATGTTTACCAGGCAGGCCTTGAACTCCTGGGCTCAGGTGATCTTCCTTTCTCAGCCTCCTGAATTGCTGGGATGACAGGCGTGTACCATGGTGCCTACCTTATTCCTCAATTTTATCTCTTCCGACTTAAATAGATACGTAAGAAATACCTGGTTTAACATTGAGAGTGCTTATAACTAGAGATGGGGTCTCACTGTGTTGCCCAGTCTAACCTTGAACTTGTGATTCTCCTGCCTCAGCCTCCCATGTAGCTTGAAATTACAGGTGTATATCACTATGCTTGACTTAAAGTGCTCTTTGAAAGTTCTCCAGGAAAGTAGATCTGCAGCCTCTGATTTTTGGCCATTCTTATGTTTAATGACTCAAGCTACAGGTTTTATAATAACCTTTTTGAAAACCCTTTCAGTTTTCACAGCTGAATAACCTAGGAGTTGAGTGATCTTTGCAAATAGGATTTCCTATTTTATTTTATTTATTTTTAAAAATATATTAACCATATTTTAATTTGTATACCAACGGCACTTCAGAGTTAAAAATTAGTCATTTTGAGAAGATTTTTGCAGTATTATCTGAAACTGAATTCATTAACTATTACTGAAACAAGTGCCTGAATTTCTTTTTTCTTTTTTTCCCCATATTTGGGCTTTCTATTTTATATCTTTTGGTACCCTTCCCTATCTTCTTTATCTCTTTCATGTGCTTCATATTTTAATAGTACCTAACCAGTGTAAATGTGATGCTTAATTTCTGTGTGATACACTTGTTAATATTCAGTGTTATGCTTGCTTCTTCAGGGAATTTTCTCGATATTGCTGACTCATTGTCATCTTTTGATTTACTGTTAAGCCAAGACGGTGTTTATCTTTGCTTGCTCAGTCATTTCCTATTATATAACTTTATAGCTTTTTTTTTCCTTCCTGAGCTCTACTCTGCATTTAAATTTGACTTTTTTCCTTTTTAAAAAATCTTGTTTCTTCATATAATGCATTAACAGTCTTTTTAATAAGCAAGCATTTCAAGTCCTTAGTCTAAACAGCTTTTTATGTAGCTAAGTAAAGAACTCAAGAGTCAAGGGTTCTTATTGAATTATTATATGGCCTTACAATGAGAGTGTGGGCAATGGAGCTGTATGACTTTAGTTTAAATCTTGACTGTACCACCCACAAGCAGTATGAGTGAACTTGGGCAAGTTTCTTTAAACTTTTATGCCTGTAACTTGCTTTGTAAAATGCACAAATGATTATTTAAATGAAATAGTACACTTAAAGCACATAGAATGTTTTGGTGTTTAGTATGTCCTCTTATATGCTAACTATTGTCAGTATGTATTAGTATGCTAATTTTTTTACTTGTATTATCTTATTTCATTCATACAATAACCTACCTAGATGTAGGCACCTAGTGTTCCATTTCTCTCTCTCTCTCTCTTTTAGTTCTAATCAGTTATACATGACAGCAGAAAGCTTTTCTATTCATTTTACACAAATGGAGCAGAGTTTTTCACTCCTGGTTGTACATGAAGTAGAATCACACCATTTGTGCGATCATACATGTACCTAGCATAATGATGTCCGGCTCATCCCACCATCTTTTCTATTCCCATGCCCCCTCCTCACCTCCATATTCTTCCATTTCTAGAGCAGGAAACTAAGGTAAATAGAGGTTAGATGAGTGACTCAAGGTCTCATAGCTAGTAAGTGATTTAAGTTGGAATTAGACCACAGGATTATAACTCTAGTAATGCTCAATTTAGTTTTAGATTTCCTCCCCCCTTTTGTATAATGGCCTAATTTCCCATTTGTTTTTGTTCTTTAACAGTTCCCTTTGTTTCAAAAAGTTGGGTTTTGTCTGTCACTGATACTATGTCAGGTATCTTATTCACAGATGTCTGAAACAATCACCTGTGGAGGTTTTCTTAATTTTTTAAACGTCCTTATTATGAAAATTTTGTTTATTTATTTTTTGGTACTGGAGCTTGAACTCGGGTGCTGGACCACTGAGCCACATCCCCAGCCTTATTTTGTGTTTTATGTAGAGACAGGGTCTCAACTGAGTCGCTTAGCGCCTCGCCCTTGCTGAGGCTGGCTTTGAACTCACGATTCTCCTGTCTCAGCCTCCCTAAGTGCTGGGATTACAGATTTGCACCACTGCACCCGGCTGAAGATTTTATATTTTATTTTATTTTATTTTTTTGGTACTAGGGATTGAACTCAGGGGCTCTTGACCACTGAGCCACATCCCCAGCCCTATTTTGTGTTTTATGTAGAGACAGGGTCTCACTGAGTTGCTTAGTGCCTCACCATTGCTGAGGCTGGCTTTGAACTCGTGATTCTCCTGTCCAACCTCCCAAAGTGCTGGGATTACAAGCGTGAGCCACCGCGTCCGGCTTGAAGATTTTATATTTTAAAAAGAAAGAATAGAACAACAAATACTCATATACCCACCGTCTATATCTAGCAGTCACTTCATTAACTGTACATTTTTGAATCATTTGTAAATTGCAAACAACCATGATGCTTCACCCCTAAATACTTCAGCACATATTCCCCAAAATAAAGGCCATTCTCTTGCACAGCTACTTATCATATCTAACAAAATTAACAATAATTCTTTACTATTATATGAAACCTTTTGTAATAGAGATTTACAAAGTCCATGTGCCAGAGATTCAGGTCAGAGGGTGGGAAGCAGATACCTGTGTTTTTGAAAAGCAAAATGTAGATGTTTGCAGTGTAGCCAGAATTGAGAACCACTGTTTTATATTAGGTGTACTTTTTTTTTTTTTATATGTTTTTTTAGTCATAGATAGACACAATATCTTTGTTTATTTTTATGTGGTCCTGAGGATTGAACTCAGTGCCTCACGCATGCGAGGTAAGTGCTCTACCACTGAGCCACAATCCCAGTCTCTATATTAGGGGTTCTTTTAGGAAAAGGTTCTTTTAGGAAGAATGATTCTCAGACCTGCTTTATACCCTGCAGTGCTCAGCATAAGGATCAAAATAGTACTTTTTGATTTCCCTCCTCCCCCAAATTATTACAGCATCTTCATGTTAGGCTTCCATTTGGTCTCAGATTTGCCTAAATGTTTTCCACTTGTGCATTTACTTTTTTTTTTTTTTTTGGTACTAGGGATTGAACTCGGGCACTCGACCACTGAGCCACATCCCCAGCCCTATTTTGTGTTTTATGTAGAGACAGGGTCTCACTGAGTTGCTTAGCACCTCGCCATTGCTGAGGCTGGCTTTGAACTCGCGATTCTCCTGTCTCAGCCTCCCTAAGTGCTGGGATTACAAGCATGAGCCACCACGCCCGGCTGCATTTACTTTTTAATTTTGTTAAACACCAATATTTTAGACATTTGATGAGATTTGGCAATATTTAAAAAATGCTTCCTGCTAAGCCTTTTTTTGTCATAGTATCTTAGAGTTTTGGGTAGTAAAGGGACTGCATTGCATTCTAAGAGTTATTAAATGTTTTTCTTATTGATGAACCTAACTTTTCTCTTCTTGTAGTTGTCCATATTGGTGCATCCTGACAAAAATCAAGATGATGCTGATAGAGCACAAAAGGCTTTTGAAGGTATTTGTAAATTTACCTGCTTCTGAGTAATATATTTTCCATGCTAGGAACTAACTGTTCTTTGTTCTTTGTTCTAAACAATGTTATAGTTTTATTTTCTGGTCATGAATAAGCTGTGGATTTCAGTGAAACAGTTGTTTAAGCAGAATGTTGCTCTTTAAGCAGTAGACTTTGGGGGTTGGGGATGTGGCTCAGTGGTAGAGTGCTTGCCTACCATGCATGAGGCCCTAGGCTTGAGCTCCAGCACTGCAAAAAAAGAAGTAGACCTTAACTTTGTTAAAACTTTAATGTGCCAACAGACTGTTATTGCATAGGATAATTTTTTTCTTTGACTATACAAAAAATAGGAAATATTTTATCTCTGAGTTTAATCTACATCTGGTATATTTAGCCTTGAGGGTGTATTAAATTTTTTCCAAGGCTTTCAAAGTTATTGTAATAGTTTAATGCTTTAAAAAAAATTAGTTTAACAAGTAAATAATTTAACAAAGTAGGGAATGCTTTTAGACAGCACAAGTCCATTTACACTGCCTGAGTATAGTTCAGATTTTCAGAGGGTGTTTGCAGAAACAGTTAATTTCAATGTTTTGCATTAGCTGTGGACAAAGCTTACAAGTTGCTACTGGATCAGGAACAAAAGAAGAGGGCCCTGGATGTAATTCAGGCAGGAAAAGAATACGTGGAACACACTGTAAGTATTTATAGTGCTGCTGTGTTTATAGGAAGTATCAGCAAGCCTTGAGCACCATGTAGGAGGGTAAATGTAACATAGTAGTACCTATCAGCCTTACTTCTGACTACTTAAGTGGTCTCCACCACAGATCCATGGTAGTCAGGAATAGTGTGCCTAAAGCAAAGCGAAGAGCTCAGGACAAGGAATGGCTAGGATACTGCTCCTCTCTTTCCCTACCAGTCCTGTGCTCTGGACAGAGCTGCTCTTGCCCTCATATCACATGTTGCTACATTTCTGCTTCAAGAGTGGAAAAGTGGTTCAGCTTTGTGATACCATGCTTTGATTTTTGATTTTTGTTCTTGTCCCTGTGAAGGGCTTGGAACGTGGACTTGAGAAGTGCTGGCAAGGGGATTTGAGTAAAGTTTTTTTTAAAAAAGGAGGTACATATTCATGTTAGTAACAGGGTTGAAAAGGACTCAAGTGGAAAGAAATTCAGATGTAGCTGGTGTTTTTTTGTTTTTGTTTTTTGCTCTTGGAGAATTTTATAAATCTCATAAGTGATGGGAAGTGGCATGCTTGAGGTAAGAAAGCCTTTAATTTTTTACTTGGCTGGGGCACAAATCTCAAGGCTGTTATAAGAGCTGTTTCAATGGTGAGTGTGGAATGTGACCTGTCTTTTGAAGAGCTTTTGGATTCTGAAATAGAACTTTTATAATAATAATAATGAATTCAGTTTAGATGAAGAAAGTAAGTTAAAAGAGGAGATGAAGGGCCATAACCACATCCTTTTAGTCATGCGTTGGAAATAGCACCTGTAGGCCCAATCTCAGTAGATATCAGAAAAGTGCATGACCATTTTTCCTTAAATCATGGTAGTAGTTAAACAACCCTTTCTTTGTATTTTGCCTGTAAGAAAGTCACCCTTAGACTTCCTTACCACAAGGTGGCAGTAGGGCCTTTCAGAGCTTGGAATGTACTTGACTTTTGGATGATATAGTATGTTATTTAATACAATGGTATCAATCTTGTGTGAATGGGTATATTTGATTTTTTTTTTTTTTGACTTAGTGGTGGCCAAAGTGATAAAAATATAAGTCAATGTGATGTGAAAAGTATTGGTTTAAGGGAGTCATAGTGAAAGGAACAATAATATAGTTGTAGAAATGCTAAAAAAATACTACTTCCATTTAATGCCACAAATTTTGTAGCTTCTTCTAAGACATGACAAGTGGTTTTTTGTTTGTTGTTTTTTCTGTTAACTGTGTAACCACAAGTCAAGAAAAGTAAACAGGTAATCAGTTCAGTGTAGTGAAGGCTATTTGGATCTGACTATTTATGAGGAGTTGCTGAACCTCTCTGATCCTCTTGATCCTCTCTCATTCTTTCTGGTAGACTGGATTTTAGATCAGGTTAGAGGAAGGACTCAATGTTCTAATTTTCCTTAGTTGCATTGCTAAGTTTTTTGTTTGTTTTGGTGAGGGGAGACTTGTTGTTTCTTAATGCAAATATCCTGTTATATCTATACCTACAGAAAAGTGCACACATCAGATGTGTTGTAACTCAGTGGATAGTCTCAAAGTATGGGTGCTCATCTTCTGATGAAAAAAAATTCTTTTTAGGTGAAAGAGCGGAAAAAACAATTGAAGAAGGAAGGAAAACCTACAAATGTAGAGGAAGATGATCCTGAGCTGGTAAGTTAAATATGAAAAAAGCCGCTTTATCTTGTTTGATTTGGGGCACTGATTGAAGAGTTTAAAAAGAGAGGAAGGCCTGAGGAATGATGCGTATGTGCTGTAAACATTTTAACTTAAAATGTTACAACTGTACATTAAAACATGTAACTGAACATTCATTCAGCTTACTCTGATGAAGGGCTGTCTACATCTTTGGGTGTACACCTGTTGATTGGAGTTTGCAGTTGACTATTTTATAAACCACACATACCAAGTATTATCTACTTTTAATTTCTTTTGTTTTTTTGTTTTTTGTTTTTTTGGTACTGGGGATTGAACTCAGAGGTACTCGACCACTGAGCCACATCCCCAGCCCTATTTTGTGTTTTATGTAGAGACGGGGTCTCACTGAGTTGCTTAGCGCCTCACCCTTGCTGAGGCTGGCTTTGAACTCGTGATTCTCCTGTCTCAGCCTCCCTAAGTACTGGGATTACAGGCGTGAGCCACCACGCCCGGCTTTTAATTTCTTTTGAAGTATACTGTAAACTTGGATATTTTTTGAAGCAGTCCAAGACTAAAATCCAAGAAATATAATTCATTTTTCAGTCTTTTCCAAATTTCTCACCAGCAGTTACTTTTTAGAATTAAAGTGCATTGAATCTTTCAAAGAAACGTGCATTTATTTTATAACTCCATTCACCAATTTCTATGAGATTTAAATCCCTATAGCTATTATTATAATTACAACTGGCATAGATAGCTTTGAGAAGAGTACAACCAACTTTTTTTTTTTTGGTCCTGGGGATGAAATTCAGGGGCACTCAACCACTGAGCCACAACCCCAGCCCTATTTTATGTTTTATGTAGAGACAGGGTCTCATTGAGTTGCTTAGTGCCTTGTCGTTGCTGAGGCTGGCTTTGAACTCATGATTCTCCTGTCTCAGCCTCCCAAAGTGCTGGGATTATAGGTGTGCACCACCACGCCCAGCCACAACCAACTTTTGGTAACAGATGGCTGTCTGCTGGTCCTGAGTGCTCGTAGTGCTTCAGGTGATGCTTTACAGAGGAAATAGTGAGTTTTGGGATAATCCATGGCTTATTTAGTGGACATTGGTTAAGGGAGATTCTACTTTGCGGGGGGGATTACTGGGGATTGAACTTGGGTGCTTTACCACTGAACTTTAGCCCTTTTTGTTTTTTATTTTTTATTTTTTATTTATTTATTTATTTATTTATTTTTTTGGGTACTGGGGATTGAACTCAGGGGTACTTGACCACTGAGCCACATCTCCAGCCCTATTTGGTGTTTTATGTAGAGACAGGGTCTCACTGAGTTGCTTACTACCTCGCCATTGCTGAGGCTGGCTTTGAACTCGCGATTCTCCTATCTCAGCCTCCCTAAGTGCTGGGATTACAGGCTTGAGCCACCGCGCCCGGCTTGTTTTTTATTTTGAGACAGGACCTCACTAAGTTGCTGGAGTTGGCCTTAAACTTGCAATCCTCCTGGCTCAGCCTCCCAAGTCACTGGGATTACAGGCTGTATCACTGTGCCTGGCTTTTTGTGTGTGAGTGTGTGGTGCTGGGGATTGAACCCAGGACCTTGTGCATGCAAGGCAAGCACTCTACCAACTGAACTGTGTCCTCAGCCCTGTGCCTGGCTTTTTATTTATTTTTGTGGTACCAGAGGTTGAACCAGTTGCTGGGGTTATAGGAGTATGCCACTGTACCCAGCTATTCTTTTTTTTTTTTTTAACAGATTCTTTTTTTTTTAAACAACTTTATTTATTTATTTTAGTTGTAGATGGACACACAATATCTTTATTTATTTTTATGTGGTGCATGAGGATCGAACCCAGTGCCTCACGCATGCGAGGCAAGCGCTCTACCACTGAGCCACAATCCCAGCCCCCTCAGCTATTCTTAAGAACTACTGAAACTAAAGAATTAAAAGGTGGTGGAAAGCTGGGTGTGAGCTGGGTGTAGTGACACAGGTCTGTAATCCCATTGGCTCAGGAGACTGAGACAGGTGGATTGTGAGTTCAAAGCCAGTTGCAGCAACTTAGTTTGACCCTAAGGGACTCAGTGAGATTCTGTCTCAAAATTAAATATTAAAAAAAGGGCTGGGAATGTGACTCAGTGGTTAAATGCCCCTGGTTTCAAGCTGGATGTTGTGCATGCCTGTAATCCCAGTGGCTGAGGCAGGAGGATTGCAAGTTCAAAGCCAGCCTTAGCAATTTAGCAAGGTCCTGAGCAATTTAGACCCTTTCTCAAAAAAATAAAACAAAGCTGGTGGAGAAGGAACTATGTTTTTTTATTGTTGTTGTTAATACTTTTTAGCTATAGATGGATACAATACCCTTATTTTACTTATTTATTCCTATGTGGGGCTGAGGATCGAACCTTCGCATGTGCCAGGCAAGTGCTCTACCACTGGGCTACGACCCCAGCCCTAGGACTATGGTTTTTTTAATAACTGTGTGATGAGGACTAGGTCACTTACTTTCACTTACTTTTCTGCAATTTTTATAAATTCTTTAAGGTTGTTGTATTATACACGTAACATTTAAAAATTTTTAAAAATTTTTATTAATTTTTTGGTGCTAGGGTGCCAGAGGTGCTTAACCATTGAATGACATCCCCAGTCTTTTTTCTGTTTTGAGACAGAGTCTCACTAAGTTGCTTAGGGCCTTGCTAAATTTCCGAAGCTGGCTTTGAACTTGTGATCCTCCTGCCTCAGCCTCCTGAGCTGCTGGGATTACAAGCATGCCCTACTTACTGTACCTGGCTATAATACATTTTTTAAAAAGGCTCTTTATGGGCTGGGGTTGAGGTAGAGCACTTGCTTACCATTCATAAGGCCTTAGGTTTGATCCTCAGCATCAGAAACAACAACTAACACTCTTGAGTTTTTTCCCCAGTGCAATATGATCAGTTTTGTCACTGCATTAGGTGCATACTACTGAGATACAAAATGATGGTAGTTTGAACAAGATAGAAATTTGTTCTCTCCCCTGTATAATAGTGTTTGGGAGGGTTGCTGCTGGTGTGGCAGCTCTGTACTGTGTGTCTTCCATGGTCTTGGACTACTCTGTTCTTCGGCTTTGTCAACAAGGATGTTGCCCCATCCTCATAGACCAGGATGTCTGTCAATCATCTCACCCATGCGCCAACCAGGAGAACAGAGGAAGGGGGAAGAACCTCAAAGAGCATTCCAGAAGTTGTATATATCCCTTTTCCTTGCATCCCATGGACTAAAACTTAAGTTATAGGGCCACACCTAGCTACCAAGAAACCTGGGAAATGCAGACTCCTCTTTTTTTTTTTGTTACTGAGGATTGAACCCAGGGGTATTTTACCACTGTGCCACATCCCCAGCCCTTTTTATTTTTTATTTTGAGACCAGCTTACTGCCTAGCTTTGGTCTGGCTGAGTAGATAATTATAAAATATTTGTGAAAAGAAAGAGTAGAAATTATTTTTAGAAGTTCTTTGGAGGAGAGTTTCCTCTAAAACATCAAGTGGTGGTAATAGAGTGTAGAATTCTTTTCTTTAAAGTTCTTTTTGCCAGAACTAGATTCCTGTGTACCATCTATGTGGTAGAAGAGGAAAGATCTCTTAGGTTGATGGGTGATTTATCTTCTAAGAGCAGCATTTTTAAAAAATATTTTTTAATTGTTAATGGATCTATTTACTTATTTGTTTATTTATATGCGGTGCTGAGTATCAAACCCAGGGTCTCACACATGCCAGGCAAGTGCTCTACCGCTGAGCCACAAGCCCAGCCCCTAAGAGCAGCATTTTTTAATGTTTTTTTAGTTGTTGATGGATCTTTATTTTATTCATTTATTATTTATTTTTATTTTTATTTTTTTTTGTGGTACTGGGGATTGAACTCAGGGGCACTCGACCACTGAGCCACATCCTCAGCCCTATTTTGTGTTTTATGTAGAGACAGGGTCTCACTGAGTTGCTCACTTAGCGCCTCGCCATTGCTGAGGCTGGCTTTGAACTCGCGATTCTCCTGTCTCAGCCTCCCTAAGTGCTGGGATTACAGGCTTGAGCCACCGCGCCCGGCTCATTTATTATTTATATGTGGTGCTGAGGATCGAACCCAGTGCCTCATGCATGCTAGGCAAGCGCTCTACCACTGAGCTACAGCCCCAGCTCCTAAGAGCAGCATTTTTTTTTTTTAAATCTTTTTTTTTTAACAACCTTTATTTTATTTATTTATGTATGTATTTTGTATGTGGTGCTGAGGATCGAACCCAGTGCCTCACGCGTGCAAGGCAAGCGCTCTACCACTGAGCCACGACCCCAGCCCTAAGAGCAGCATTTTTAATGGTTCTCTCTGAAATCTTTTATCCTTGCTGGGTTCTAATCTGCTTCTTGTATTGGGCTCCAAATGCAAGTACTTGATTCGAAGTTGTTGGTAAAATACTTACTTTTATTTTCTTTTATCCTTAATTTTCTTGTAGTTCAAACAAGCAGTATATAAACAGACCATGAAACTTTTTGCTGAGCTGGAAATTAAAAGAAAAGAGAGAGAAGCCAAAGAGATGCATGAAAGGTACATATCTGCACACTTATTTGAGCCATATCTTAAACGCCTAAATTAATTTTAACTTTGGTCTCTGGAGATTTTTCTAATGAAGGAATTAGGTAGTGCATCATTTAAGAGACTGTCTAAAATAGTTATCTGAAATAGCCAAGCTTTTGAATCACCAGAGGAAGAAGTGTTCTGTTTGATTTTTGGGAAATACTAAATTGCCTTTTCCTTTAGGGATTTTAGTTTTACTCAGAAGTATTGTGTGTTTTCTTCCTGACTTTCTGGAATAAAATAGGCACAGTAATTAAGGCCATTGTTACTGAGGCCAGAACCTTTTTTTTTTTTTGGTACTGGAGATTGAACTCAGGGCACTCGACCACTGAGCCACATCCCCAGCCCTACTTTGTGTTTTATGTAGAGACAGGGTCTCACTGAGTTGCTTAGCACCTCGCTATTGCTGAGGCTGGCTTTGAACTCGCGATTCTCCTGTCTCAGCCTCCCTAAGTGCTGGGATTACAGGCTTGAGCCACTGCGCCCGGCTTAAGGCCAGAACCTTTTATGGGACTTGTAGCTGCAGCTTTGGTGCGTATATAATATTGTATAATGTAATCATTATACTAACATGTAATTTCACTTAATCATCATTAAACATGGAGGTTAGTTTGGTTCCTGTATTTTGTATTGTTGGTTGAAGTTTAGCGGTAGCTATATTTTCCTAGTTGAGGTTGTGTGATAGGCTTTTAGGTTTGGATATTGTCCAGAGATCTTCTTCTTCTTCTTCTTTTTTTTTTTTTAATATCTTTATTTATTTATTTATTTTTAAAATTTTATCTAGATATTGATACAGTTTTATTTCATTTATTTATTTATATGTGGTGCTGAGAATCGAACCCAGTGCCTCACACATGCTAGGCAAGCAGAGTACCACTGAGCCACGACTCCAGCCCTCTTTATTTATTTTTATGTGGTGCTGAGGATCAAACTCAGTGCTTCATGCATGTAAGGCAAGCGCTCCACCACTGCGCCACAATCCCAGCCCCCAGAGATCTTCTTGATTAAGAACCTCTGCCATTTTTTTTTTTTTTTTTTGGTGCTGGAGATTGAACTCAGGGGTACTCAACCACTGAGCCACATTCCCAGCCCTATTTTGTGTTTTATGGAGAGACAGGGTCTCACTGAGTTGCTGAGCACCTCACCATTGCTGAGGCTGGCTTTGAACTCGCGATTCTCCTGTCTCAGCCTCCCTAAGTGCTGAGATTACAGGCTTGTGCCACCGCGCCCGGCTAAGAACCTCTGCTGTTGTAGTACTCATTCCTCTGAAATAAGGTGGCCTGTGTTCTAGACATAGCTTTGTTGCCAGCTAAACCCAACACTTCAGATTACTAAAGGCTGGACTTTGGTTACCTTATCTGTCTATATAACAGGGATGGCTATGTCCTTTCCAAACCCCTGCCCACAGTCTCATTTGCATGTTTAGAATGAGACCTTCTCGAAAATGTTTTGAGCCCTTTCCAGACAGCCATCTTTATAGACTTTTAAGGAGTTGATTGACTTTATGTTTGCTTCTTTAGGGACATGCCTTAACTTTCATAGTTAACACAATCTGTAAATATCATGTAAATACTGTGGTCTATCTTTTCTACTAGGAAACGACAAAGAGAAGAGGAGATTGAAGCTCAAGAAAAAGCCAAACGAGAAAGGGAGTGGCAGAAAAACTTTGAGGTAAACTGCCCAAGTGGCTAGGGATTCTTATTTCAGAATAAGGAAATTTGGTTCCTGTGGCATTCCCAGGACTGACTGGGGCAAACAGGGAAATGAAATGTGGGGAGGAGTGGGAACTGTGGAGGTTAGGCTCTGTAGCTTTGGCAAGGACAGTGAGGATCCTCAAATGGTTTTTTAGAGATTGTGGTAGGTAAAGCTGCCAAGTGGGCCTAAGAAAAATGGATTCTGCATTTAATTTAAGGGAGTTAACATAGTGTAGGACTCTACCTGGAGGATTGTTAGTAGAAACTGAGGTCCTTGTGACCCCTGTGTCTTTCCTGCTGAGATTTGAGGCTTTTGAACTTGACTCTTCTTTGATATTCTTGATTACATCCTTCAACTGCATGGTCAGTTTCTGGACTGTAGCAACATTTGATCTTTCTTCTTCATCTTTTTTTTTTTTTCTATGAGCGCTGAGAATTGAACCCAGGGCCTGGAACATGCCAGGGACATTACCATTTATCTACACCTCCATCCCCTGGTCTTTCTTTTATACAATTTAGGACTCAGGGTAGAGGGTTGGCTAACTAGAGTTGATGACTTTCTGTCCCATGTATGAAAAGAAAGAAAAAGAGTAGGTCCCTTGATAATAAGGTATAGATCCTGTGGCCCTCTCAGCACAGCTGGCTTTGGTGCATCCATCTCATTCAGCAGAACAGTACAAAGGTATAGCAGAAATAATGGCTGGACTGCTAGCAGGCTAGCTGTATGACTTTAAGAAACAATTTAACCTTTCTGAGCCCCAGAGTTATTTGCAAAATGCTAGTAGCAGTACACACTATAGTCAATCTTTTTTGGTAAAGGTTAAAAATAACACAGGGTAGCATTGGCGATGTAGCTCAGTGGTAGAGCACGTCCCTAGCATGTCCCAGGCCCTGGGTTCAATCCCCAGCTCTGCAAAAAAAAAAAAAAAGAAAGAAAAAAGAGAACATATGCTGACCATCTAACCCAGAGGTCTCCAACAAATGGGGGCCTCATTATTGTGATGAGTATTACTCATTGTGTCCTAACCTGTGGGAGAAAAGCTTTGCTCTAGTCTATTCTTGGATTATTCCAGAGGGCTGAACTGGGCCATGCTACATTAGTTGTTGATGGATCTTTATTTTATTCATTTATTATTTATATGTGGTGCTGAGGATCGAACCCAGTGCCTCACGCATGCTAGGCAAGTGCTCTACCACTGAGCCACAGCCCCAGCCCCCAAGCCCTTCCTCTTATTAACTAATCTCCTCACCTCAAACTTACTTTGTTCTACTTTTGTTTTCTTTTTTCTTAGGAAAGTCGAGATGGTCGGGTGGACAGTTGGCGAAATTTCCAAGCAAATACAAAGGGGAAGAAAGAGAAGAAAAATCGCACCTTCCTGAGACCACCGAAAGTAAAAATGGAGCAGCGTGAGTGACCCCTCTGGGTCACAGCCACAGAACCTTCCCCCAGCTCTCTCCTTCCTATTCTGAAGGACTCATTCTTTTCCTCCCACCTCCACCCCAACATAGAGTAGTTTTGCTTTTTAGTCCATTTTGTTTTCAATACAATTTAATATCGATCAGAGTAATTCTTTTGTACATTGAAATGAGGGGCTCTGTTTAAAAAAGACTCCCCCCACCCGTTACCCTTAGAACAACCAGGATTGGAAGGTGCCACCATTGGTGCTGCCTTCTTTCCCACAGCCTGTAACTTAATGTTTTGTACTTCACTGAATTGTGATGGTTAGAAACTCCATGTATAGTTTGTGGAAATCATCCAATTAAACATACTGCTTACAGTGGTATTGTTGTGACTTCAGAGACAAGGCTGGGCTGCATTAGGAAACCCCTTTGCCTCAGTTCTTGTTTCTGGGTGTGCCATCTTTTGAAGCCCCAGATCAGCAAAGGAAGGCAGTGTGGGC
>CM053400.1:18171320-18203128 GCA_028644305.1 Xerus rutilus | reverse complement strand
TAAGGGGGGAGGGGGTATGGGGACAGCAAGGGTGATGGAATATGATGGTCATAATAACCTTAACTTTATGTATGACTGCATGTATGTTGTGATTCTATACAACTTTCAACTAGAGAATTGATATGTTATCCTCTATCTATGTACAATGAATCAATTTAGACTGTTAACATGTAAGCCTAAATAAAACAAAACAAAAAGAAAAAAAGAAAAAAAAAAGTAGCTGGGATTATAGACATGTGCCTCTGTGCCTGGTCTCTCTCTCTCTCTCTTTTTTTCTTTCTTCGTTTCCTTTTCTTTTTTCTCTTTATTTTTTCTTTCTCCTTTCTCTCTCTCTTTACTTCTTTCCTCCCTCTCTTCTTCCCTCCTCCCTTCCTTCCTTCCTTTCTTTCTGCAGTGCTGGAGATTGAATGCAAGGCCTCAAGCATGCTATGTAAGTGCTCTATCACTGAGCTACTCTCCCAGCCCTCTTCTTAATTTGCTATAATATTTTTACAGAAAATCTCTATAATTTCATCCCTAAATATATATATATGTGTGTGTATATATATGTGTGTATATATACATACATATATGAATGCATATGTATGCATATACACATACAGAGAGAGATTTCATTTTTTGGTACCGAGGATTAAACTCAGGGGTACTCGTCCACTGAGCCACATCCCCAGTCCTATTTTTGGTGTTTTATGTAGAGACAGGGTCTCACTGAGTTGCTTAGTGCTTCACTGTTGCTGAGGCTGGCTTTGAACTTGTGATTCTCCTGTCTCAGCCTCCCAAAGTGCTGGGATTACAGGCGTGCTCCACCGTGCCCGGCTCATAGAGAGATTTTATTATATAACCACACCACCATTTTCACCTAATAAAATTAATAGTAATGCTTTAGAATCATCTAAGATACTGTCCATATGTCAGTTTCTCTTATTTTCTCAAATATGTCTGTGTCCTGCACAACTTATTTCCCCCTCTAGACCCATTCTTCCTGTAAGCACAAATAACAGAGACAGAAGCAAACCTCAACGGATTCAGTGATGCCATTTATTAAGCCACAGAGTCAAATAAGTCCGGCATCGAAAGTGCTCATTTTCAGGGTAGAAAATGGCCACCAGTTACAAGGGGGTCTGTATTTCATAGGTTACAATGAGGGTGACTTAATCATTGGAGACTTCAGTGGAATGCATCGGTTCGGGCAGTCAGGAAACAAGTTGTAAAAGTCTGAAACCCATTATTGCTGGAAAGGACGGAAAATCTTAAGCCTGGCACTTACTGCTTATCTTCTTCCTCTGGGGTCCATTATCATTGGGAAAGGATTACTGTTTGTCCTTTCCCCAGGGATTGTCATTTTCCATATCTCTCACTCCCCACTTTCCACCTCACACTGCCCCTGAAGCAGACTGCATGGGTCAGCCAACCTGAGGCACTAGAAAGCCATCATAAGATGGAAGAAGCCAGCAGTGAGGGTATTTATTTCTTGTTTTCCTCCCTGCCGAGACACTAAGGGTCAGCTGCAGTTTTCTTCCCAAGGTCACAGCTCCTGTCAGGGGGACCTCCCCAGACAGCCACCCTCTTTAGGTTCTAGTAGCTGCTCCCTCTCCTCAGTTGTGCTATGGCATGGGCTTTCAGCTTCACCAGCCGCTGAAGGTGACACCATTCCTTTGGGTCTGTGGCTCTGTCCACATCTGTCTAAAAAGAAAAGGGAGAGAGAGTCCCTGTGTCCCCAGGCTGCCCAGTGTAGGTGTGCCATCTCTGTCTAGGACCCTAACTAGTATGTATGTCCTTTTACAGTTGATTTGATGATCTGGGTTCCAAACAAGAGCAGTATTTTGTCTTAGATCTTTGTATCTCTTATGTCCCTTTTTATCTGGAACAGTATCATCCTTTGTTTGTTTTTTTGTTTTCATGTGACTTATTTAAAATAAGTGGATCAGTTGTTCCATAGAACGTCCTGCATTCTGGGTTTGGCTGACTGCTTCCTTGTGGGGCCCTTAAATTTATTCCTTTGTTCCCTTTAGGTTAAATCTAGAGGTTTGATTAGATTCAAATTTGGATATATTTTAAAGTAGAGCAGACAGAATTTGTTATCAGAATGGCTATGGCATGGGAAAGAAAGAGCTGAACTCCGTTTCCTTATTTGTAAAATGTTGATAGTAATGTCTACCTACCTACCTGACTTTTTTTTTTTTTTTTTGGTACCAAGGATAGAACCCAGGGATGCTTAACCACCAAGCCACATCCCAGCTTTTTTTTTAGATATTTTATTTAGAGACAGGGTCTCGATGAGTTGCTTAGGGCCTCACTGAGTCGCTGAGTGAGGCTGGCTTTGAACTCGTGATCCTCCTGCGTCAGCCTCCCAATCTGCTGGTATTATAGGCGTGCACCAACGCCCCAGCCTACCTTGCTTATTGATAATTTCAGAAAAGGCGCTGATACACAGTTGCTACATGTACACATATAAGGGACTATTGGAAAACAGACTGAGCTGAACAGTCCTGGACCTTGAGCGAGGAGTCCTGGAGGTTGGCTGATGGAGGCTGGCTAATCCACAGTGTCTCTCCCAGACCTGGAGGCCAAAGCAGGGTTGAGGAGGTGAAGCCATTTGGGGAAAGGTGAGTCAGGCTGGGAAACAGAGCTGGGCCCTGTCTTCCAGGGAAATAGTTTGCATGAAGGCGAAAAGCAGCAAACAGACCAGGTCATGTTGTGTCTCAGGGCCCTTGAGCAAGAGAGACGAGGCAAGGTGACCAAACTGAGCCTATTTGGAGATCCCTGACGGAGGCTTGGGGTGTGTCTTGGGACCTAAGGAGAGTGTGCCGAGGAGAGTGGGTGAATGAGCGTGAGGAAGGAGGTGTGTCTGGGCAGATGTGAGTGACAGGGAGAGTAGACTTGGGCACCTGAGTGTGTGAGTAGCATCTCCATGAGTGTGTGTGAGTGTGCAAAGTTACGTGTGTGGGGGTTTGAATTTGTCTGCCTGTGTGTGATGGGGATGGAACTGGGGAGAATGAGCAGATTTTTGGCTCTGGCTTTTAGGGCTGAGGCACATGTAAGGTATTTTGACCTCTAAGGAGCCATTTTTGGCTTTGATAAGGGACAGCAGAAGGGATCTGAACATAGAAGTGGCAAGCCCACTTGGTTGTCTGACCAAGGTGGATGGAGCTGAGGCTGGATACTGAATGGGGAGCCAGGACCCTGCACTCCTGACGTTTTGCATCTGCCCGCTGTGAAACCTGGTCCTTTCTGGGCCTCAGTTTCCCTCTTTGCTCAAGACAGCATTAGATCAGCTGATGTTTGAGGGACTTATTTCCTTAGTATCCACCACAAGGCCTGGTGCTCAGGGCTTTTCAGTAAATGTTGACTGGTTGATTGAATGAATGAATGCAGGGGTAAGTGGATTGGAAACTTTGTTACCCAAGAATTCCCTTTCCCACACACACACATAAGTTCACCTGTGTTCACCCTCTCAACTGCTGATACTATTCTCCATGAACTCTCTTGCTGCCAATCTCCAGCTCAGGGTCCTCCCCTGAGCCCTGAGGAGCTCTGTCCCCATGGACTTTTTAGGGGGCTCAGGGCCAGCTGGTCACCAGAGCTGCCCTGCCCAATCATGCTGCTGACCACAGCAGTGCTCCCTCTTGCCATCCTTCCTATATCCTGTGGCCACTCCCTTCCTGGCTTCCAGTCTCTCAATTTCTCCCCAATACTGAGACACACAGACACTGACGAGCACTTACGCATGCGCAGGCGCTCGCTTGTGTGCTCTCTCTCTCTCTCTCTCTCTCTCTCTCAACTTCCTTGGTCTTGCCCTGTGTCCTTTCATGCCTCTGATGAACTTCTCTTTACACCCCCATCCTTCTCCCTCCATCTCTTCCTCCGCCCACTCCTTTCCTTCCTGACTCCCTCCTGCCCTCCCTGCTGGCTCTGTGTTTGCTGGTCTCTTCTCCTTTCTCCTCTTTCTCACTCTCCTGTTTCTCCTGAGCACATATCCTCATACTTTTCTTGCTTACTCTCTCCTCCTTGCCTCTCTGGTCCTGCGGAGCTGCCCACACCCTACCCAGCCCCTGGCTCCTCAAGAAGTCTCTGCCCAGTGCCCAGGGCTTTGGTGAATCAGCTTGAAGGTTCCTGTGGCATCTGTTGACGGGGCCCTAGGGTCACCGCGTTTCCTACTGGGGGTGACTTGGCAGTGATATGTTCTGTTTCCTCACTTCTGCAATTGCTAGATGACAGCACAGAGGCTGGAACTAGGGCCCAGACCCAGAGAGACACCCAGACTCTACAGCTCAACCACTGACCCTGTGACAGGTAAGGAGGATCCAATCTGGCTGGGAAAAGGAAAAGCCTATGAAAATGTGCTCAGGAGGCCAAGGTCATGCCCCTAGGCTGCAAATAGGTGGTTCTGTTTTTACTTTTTTTTTTTTTTTTTGGTACTGGGAATTGAACCCAGGGCATTTTACTATTGAGCTACATCCCCAGTCCTTTTTATTTTTTATTTTGAGATTTTGCGATAGGGTCTCGCTAAGTTGTCCAGACTGGCCTTGAACTTGCAATCCTCCTGCCTCAACCTCCTGAGTCAATGGGATCAGTCATGTGCCACTGTGCCCAGCTGGTTTTGTTTTGTTTTGTTTTTGGTACCAGAGATCGAACTCAGAGGTACTCGACCACTGAGCCATATCCCCAGCTCCACTTTGTGTTTTATGTAGAGACAGGGTCTCACTGAGTTGCTTAGCACCTCACTGTTGCTTAGGTTGGCTTTGAACTCACGATTCTCCTGTCTCAGCCTCCCTAGGTGCTGGGACTATAGGCGTGCGCCACTGCGCCTGGCTCCAGCTGGTTCTGTTTCGAAGGGACTGTTCCAACATCTTTCTTAAGCCCAGCATCTCATGTTCAGAAAGAAGGTCTTGTGACCAAACTTTTCCAGGGAGCCCAGCACACTTCTTTTGTTGTCTGAGAACAAGGCAGAGCTGAGGTGACCTCAGGGGCCTCACTAGGAGGTGATGATGGTGATGAGAGGGGGCTACCCGGATTTTAGGGAGCTCAATGTTGTCTGCTTTACTAGCTGTGTGTTTTTGGTCAAGTTATAGCCCCTCTCTATGCAGTTTCCTGAATTGTTAAATGAGGCTAATGCCACCTCCCTGGCAGGACTGTCAGGAGAGGGGAAGGGTCTGGTACAGGGCTGGGTACTTAGGGACTCACAAAATGCTGGGTTTCCCTGGGGGATAATGAAGATAACCAAGTTATTGGTACAAAGGGCCCACAACCAGTTTTGCCATCATATTTCAGTTGCTAGTGACAGAGCTCAGGCTGGTACCTCCTTTCCTTCCTTGTTGGAAAGTCCAGTTATGGGGCTGGTGAACAGGAGCTTATTCACCCTGAATGAAGAGAAGACTGAGGGATCAGCAGCAGGCTCTCTCTTAAACACCAGGTAGCTCTCACTCATTTCTGACTAAATGCCCAGCTGTGTCCCAGGGGCTTAAAACCTGAGATGGGGTGGGGAGGTTTCTGCCAGGAAAGCAAAAGGAAGAGACTTCTTTATCTTTGGGTACCGACAACCCGACCAGACAAAGTTGCTTCTGGAGGTGACTGGCTGTGGGCCATGGCAGGCACTCAGGGTTTTGATTACTGACAAGCTGGGTCCTTGGGTAATTCAAGAGGCTTGATTTCCTTCTTCACTGATCTTGTGGGTTTGTGGAGAGGGTGAAGTAAGAAGCTGGGTGGGAAGTCTTTTGTTAATTGTAAAATAATATGCTAATGTGAGCCAACATGTACTACTAATAATGACACTGGATAAGGAATTTGTTTTCTCCTTGCCCTTAGTAGAGTTTGATATGTAGTCAGTGCTTAAGAACATGCATTGAACACACCTGATGATAAAGTGGTATGCTGTAGTTTATAGAGAATGAACAGTGAGCCACAAGCTCAGATCTAACCCTGACACTGTGGTCACTTTAGGTAATCCCTAGTTTCTCCATCTGATCAATGAAGGTTTGGGTAAGAGATTCCTAGTCCATGGCATTAATGACAAAATGTGCCTCCAGGACTGAGTTTCCTTTTGATTGGTGCTGGGGTAGAAAGGGGATGTGATGAGAGACTGGGATCCTGTTTGTCCTTTTGTGAGGACTAGAGACTTCTCTCTCCTCACCCCAGGCTTGTGAACAAGGCTTTGTTAAAGAGGAGAGCTGCTTCTTCTTCTTCTTCTTCTTCTTCTTTTTTGATGCTACCCCCCAACCTTTCCTTAATGGGCACCCCAGTGGGTGGAGCCTTGGGCCCTGGAAGGCAACAACCGAGCCACAGCCTGGGAGCACTCCTGATGGGTCCTGGGAACACTCCTAGGTCTGTGTTGGGAGTGGAGACAGTTCCCAAAGGACAAATGCTGGGCTACTGGCACAGCCACCTCCCTGACCTTGGGTTTCCCGGCAGCAGGAAGAGAGCAAGAGAAGCCTCTGGTGTCTTTCTATGTGTGCATAGGTGTCTGCTTATGAGGGCCAGATAGAGAGTTGGCTCTGGCTTGTGTCCATTGTGCATGGAGTGGCACCAGCAGATGGGACTATTATTACCCTGACAGTGCCCAGAAGCAGGATTGCCAATGAAGCCGGCTGAGAGGGTGGTATGCCTGTGTGTCTCCAGCCAAGGGGGAGCCAGACATGTGTGCGCCCACGCATGTGTGTGTCTGTGAGAGAGAGGGAGGGAGAGAGAGAATACATGGGGAGGTCCCCACTCAGCCATCCTTCCCTCCCTCCTCAGTTTTCAAGAGGGAGACTGTTAGGGCCCAGGTTTGGAGCTGAGCTCAGGTGGTTGACGGGAGAAGTGGGCAGTGCCCTTTCCAGTTTGAAAAGTCCATTTCCATTTTCCAAGTGCTTTACTGTTTACCAAACCCTCTGTCACCCTACCCCCCAATAATCTCACTTCCTTTTTACAATAATGCTTCAAGGTAGTCAGGGCACCCCGTTTTGCACATAAAAGTCCCAAGGCTCAGAGCTGGCAAGAGACCTTGAGGTTGTGCATAAGGATGCTGAGACCTGAGACCCGATCCCCGATTCCAATTGCTGTGCCTTCTCTCCACCCACCCCTGGCTTCTTCCCAAAGAGATACAACTAGCTTGGTATGCAGCTGACTTGCTTATTAACACATGTTTCTGAGAATAGCAGGTAAGGGAGTGCACAGCTGTCAAGCAAATGTCTTCATTTGACTGTCACAACTACTCTGTGAGGAAGGTTTTATTGTCATCATTTTGTAGATGAAGAAAGGAAGGTTAGGAGAGTCTCAGCCAGGAAAGAAGAGAGCTGGGAGCAGCCCCAGCTCTGTGTGGCTCCAGGGCCAGTGACTATATTCTATGTCCTCCCCTGGGCCGGGCCCTGGACTGGCCCCGAGGACACCAGCAGGACTCAGGACTCCCAGGCTGGGAAGAAGCCCTTGAGATTCCTGGTGTAACAAAAGCCAGTGCCCTGTGGTTGGGAGTCCCAGGGGTGGAGGTGCCTCCTCACTCCCTCTTCCCTGCCCAGGTCCTTCCAAGAAGCAAGGTGAGGGAGGGTGACTCACGGGTACCACCTGGGTGTCTGGAGCAGGAGGTAACCTGGTTAGGCTCAGGGTTCCCTAATTCCGTGGGGATTTCCTAGGCCAGCTGAGTGGAGACTGAGTCACATCAGTGTAATATGCATACCTGAGGTCAAGGTGGGGTCTCTAGGGAGGAGAAATGAAAATGGCCTTCTGTTGTCTTTCATTTCTTTTAGTAATGTTCTGTAGATTTCAATGTGCAAAGCTTTGCCTCCTTGATTAAGCTTATTCCTGACTATTTGATTTTATTTTTGTAGCACAGGGGATTGAACCCAGGGTGCTCTACCACTGAGCCTTTTTTCTCTTTTATTTTGAGACAAGGTCTGACTAAGTTGCTGAGATTGGCCTTGAACTTGCCATCCTCCTGCCTCAGCCTCATTACAGGAATGCACAACTGGGCCTGGCCCTTTTTTTATTTTTTAAACTAGGGCTTGAACCCAGAGGAGCTCAAACCACTGAGCCACATCCCCAGCCAAGCCCACCCCCCTTTTAAAGACAGGGTCTCCTTAAGTTGCTTAGGGTCTTGCTAATGGCTGAGGCTGGCCTTGAGTTTATGATCCTCCTGCCTCAACCTCCCGAGTTGCTGGGATTACAGGCGTGTACCACAGCGCCCAGCTTGGCTTATTTTTGATACTAATGTAAATGGAATTTCATTTTTAAACTAATTCTCTCTTTTTGGGGGTGGGCATGGTTTTGGGGATCCTGGGGATCCAACCCAGGGCCTTGTGCATACGAGGCAAGTTCTCTACCGTTAAGATACATCCCCAGCCCCTAATTCTCCTTTCTGCATTTTCAAATCTTCATTTTGCTAATGAGGAAATGGAGACTCAGGTTCCCAGAGTGAGTTTACTGTTTGAAGAAGGATTTGATCCCAGCTCTGATGCAAGGCAGGCGTCAGATGGATACAGAGCAGAGCCTATCTACCTTTGCCCCTCTCCCTTTCTGACTTCAGGTTATAAAGGTAAAACCAAGGCTCTAGGTCAAAGGCATCCCTTTTTGGGGCTTTACAGCATCTGGAACTTGTATTCTCGGGCCATAGGATAAGCCTATAAGTGAAGGAGTGGGCCAAAGAGCTGTTGGCTTCCAGCAGGGGCCACACCTTGGCCTAGGAGAGTCAGGATGGTCTTTGGATCCCTTTTCAAGATCCCTAGGTGTGGTGGCACACTCCTGTAATACCAGCTACTTGGGAGGCTGAGGCAGGAGGATCACAAGTTCAAGGCCAGCCTCAGCAATTTAGTGAGACCCTGTCTCAAAAAAAAAAAAAAAAAAAAAAGCCTAAGGATGTAGCTCAGTGGTACAGTGCTTGCTTAGCATGCACAAGGCCCTGGGTTCCATCTCCAGTATCACCACTACGAAAAAAAAGATGTCTAGTCTGTCACTCCCAACTCCATAGCTATGCAAAAGTCTATTTTCTTCTCTAACCTCACTTTTTTTCACTCAGAAAAATAGGCTAATTTTATTTGGAAAAATGGATGTAAAACCATCTTACAAAGCTAATTTGAGCAGAAATATGATCATGAGTAAGAAATGTCTACATTCCACTGGTAAATGGTACTCAGTGCCTTCAGTTTAGGTGGACTGACTTGGTTTCCCCTTCAACCATATACTCCCTACGGAGTAAAGGGTCCTTGAATCCAAGTGAGTGTGCTCATAGAGAACCTGTATGTGTCCCCCACCCACAGCTTTTAGCTCAAGCTCAATTGGTGAATGCACTCTCAGGCCTGCAGGGCTGTAAGCAGTTACTGGTACAAGGAATGTAGATGAATTTGGATATGTCTGTTTTATAGTTTATAAATATTTAGACATTTCTACTCTTGACCTCAATTGCCCCTAATTAGGGGCTGGCCTGACTGGCAAATCCAACATCCAGACTCATAGTCTGCACTGTGGAATTAACCAACATATACTTTCTTCTGCCCGGTTCCTGATGGTCCCTCCTGTCTGACCATCCATCAGCCTATGGGAGCCCCTTCCCCAGGTTCATAGGAGCTGGGCATGTTTCCAGTGGAGATGGGGGCTGAACACTGTTGCAGGGCAGAAGGTGGGAGATCCAGATGGCAGAATTAGAATTCTTCTGTTTCCATGAACATTTATGGCTTCCCTATCCCACCCCCAGCTGAGGGCAGGGCTTGGGCCAGCTGCCCAGGTTTGATCCATCAGGGAACTGTGCCGATGTGTTAAATTGAGTGATCTGAGCCTCCTCCTCCTTCCTCCAAATGCTCTTTCAATTCCTGAGCTTTTGAAAGCTTTGTCGGCATTAGCTGGAGGCTCTGTCTGGAGCTGGTGGGACAGACAGTATGTAGGTCAGAGTTCCTGGGTCAGTGGTAAAACCAAAGTCTGTTCCCTTGGCTCCAAGCTGCTGGGCCAATGAGGAGAGAAAGACCTGGTTATTTGGGGCCCAGGTCCTGTTCTAGTCACTTTGGACTCAACTTTGGAATCATTGTTAGGTTGTTGGTTGTTTTTTTATTTTTTGGAGGGGTACCAGGGATTGAACTCAGGGGCACCCGGCCACTGAGTCACATCCTCAGTCCTATTTTATTTATTTAGAGACAAGGTCTTACTGAGTTTCTTAGCACCTTGCTTTTGCTGAGGCTGGCTTTGAACCCACAATCCTATCTCAGCCTCCTGAGCTGCTGGGATTACAGGGGTGCGCCATTGTGTTCTGCGGTTGGTTGGTTTTTATGGTACTGGGGATTGAACCCTGGGCCTCACACATATGGAACCATTTAACGAATTATAAGATTTTGCCAATGAAGAAATGGCAAGTAAATGCCATTTACAGCAAGTAAACGATGATTCAGGTACAAACCCTGGTCTTTCTGCCTCCAGAGGTTGTTCTTCCCATCCCACCCACCCACAGTGTGCCTCCCCCAGAGGGACTGTGCCAGGATCCTTGGAATAATTGTTGGGGGCTTAGTCCTTCTTTCCTTGCTTCCTTCCCTCCCTCCCTCATGCCTGACACTGGGGGTAAGGGGATGAAAAAGATTAGTCCCTGCTCTCAAGAAGCTTCCATCCTGGTGAGGAAATAGTCACAGAAGTTAATATTTAAAATGTATTGTGTCAGGGGCCATGCTGAACAATGTGTCTCGTGCCAGTGTCCCAGATAAGGAGGTTACTCATTTTGCTTGTGGCAATCAGGGAAGGAATCCCAGAGGAAGCATTCTTGGCTTGTTTGTTTGCAGGACTGGAGATCAAACCCAGGGCCTGTGCTAGTGAGGCAAGCATTCTACTCCTGAGCTACATCCCCAGCCCTTTTATTTTTTAATTATTTATTTATTTAAATTTTTTAGTTATATATGGACTCAATGCCTTTATTTGTTTTTATGTGGTGCTAGGACTGAACCCAGTGCCTCATACATGCTAGGCAAGTGCTCTACCACTGAGCTACAACTCCAGCCCTTATTTTTTATTTTTGAGACAGAGTCTTGCTAAGTTGCTGAAGGTCCTCCTAAATTGGCTAGGCTGACCTTGGACTTGTGATGCTCCTGCCTCAGTCTCCCAAGTCCCCGGGATTATAGGCATGTGCCACCACATCTGATTAGGTCAGATGATTAACTCTCTAGCTTAGGTCAGAAAGGGTAAGATTTTCCTAGATAGAGAAATAGGCAAAAGACATCCTCAGTGAGGGTACAGCATGTGCACAGAGAAGAAGGATTTTTTAGGGAAGCAGCAAGAAGTTCAGCATGGCTGGGGTACAGCATGAGTAGCAAAGAATTATGGGAGATGAGATGGGAGAGAAGCTTGGACTGATTCTGGGCAATGGGGAGCCATGGAAGGTGTTAGATCAGTCAAGTCTGTAGCTGCCCTGTGTTGAGCAAGATATCTCTCAGACTTGGTGTGTATATGAATCACCTGGGAATCTTGTTAAAATGCAGATTCTGAAATAGCAGATCTGGGTGGAGCCTGAGTTCTGCATTTCTAACATGCTGTTGCTGGTCCAAGGACCACTATTTAGGTAAAGAAGCGGTGGAGGACTCACTCTGCCTTGTGTGGCAGCTGCTCTGGGGGTGCAGGTAATCCTGGGGGTTGTTGGATATTAGCTTAATTGACAAATATTTCCCAAACTCCTACTCTAGCAAAGCTCTTATTGAGTGCTGGGGATGGAGAGGGAAATTGGAAATGCCACTCTCTGGTTCATGCCACCCCAACCTCTCACCTCCAAAATGGAAGTATAGGTTTTGCAGATCCTTAAAGTTTATACAATTTGGGGGGACCTCTATGAAGAAAATATACCAAATTATAAAAACACAATTATATATAGGACCTAGGAGGGGTCCTGGAAGCTTAAGGGCCACAGACTTCATGGTAAATGTGCCTCTGTTTCATTTATATGTTACCTTCTCTGAGAAGACTTTCCTGACCATTCTATTTAAAGCAGCTCTCTGATCAGCATGGTAGTGCATTCCTGTTATCCCAGCTACTCAGGACGCTGAGTCAGGAGGATGGCAAGTGTGAGACCAGCCCGAGCAACCTAGAGATACCCTGTCTCAAAAAGGGTTGGGGATGTAGGTCAGTGGTACAGCACTCCTGACAGCAGCCCTCTTCCCAATCTTTATCATGTCACCATTTAAAATTTTTATTTATTGAATTCATCACAATTTGAAATTATTTCTTGATCTCCCTTTTAAAAGTTTGTTTGTTTGTTTGTTTATTATTTTAGTACAAGAGATAGCACCCAGGACCTCCTACATGCTAGTTAAGTGCTCTACCGCTGACTTACAGCCCCAGCTCTTTTTACATATTTTTAACTGACTCCCCCAAGTACAGAATAAACTCCTAAGAGCAGAAACCTCGTCTGTTTTACTCCTGCAGTATTCCCAGAGTACTGCCCTGCACCCAGCAGGATGTCAATAACTGTTAAGGTGAATAAACAGACTTGGGTCTCTGCTCCTGGGAGGCAGAGAGGACACATGCAGGCAATTTCAGTGAGATTCAAAAGCCATGAATTAAGGAAACTCAAAGCTCTGGGGATGGGGACAGGTATGCAGGAAGCAGGGAGACAGGTATGAGGAAAAATGATCTGGAGGAATTGAGGCCTGAGCAATCTTAGGCTGTTCTGTAGTCAGCCAGGCAAAGAGAAGGAGGGAGGGATGTCCTAGGCAGAGGGAACAGCAAGAATAAAGGCACACAGGTGTGAGCCCCCAATGCTTGGGTTACATTTTGGGTGATTTCAAAGTTCTATTGATCAACAAGGTGCAACTAAGCACTAAGTTTGGAATGAGGGCCAAGGGAGAAGGAATCACATGGGGCCCAGGAACCTGGGGTTGAACAGAGGACAGCAGAAGTAGGAGGAGCCAAGGTAATGAGTCCTGTAGGCGCCAAGGGCAATGGCTTTGGGAAAGCCAGAGTTCCACCAAGGACCCCCACGGTGATTCCGGTCCTGTAATTGGAAGAAAGAAGCCCACCTCTCCTGGGCCTCCTGTGGGCTGGGGACGCTCTGGAGTGAGACAAACCTGAGTGTCTGTTCTTCTAGGCGGGGTCCTGGGAAGCCAATTTTGAGCTGGAGGTTGGCATATAGGCACATATTTCCTGGAGTAAGCAAATACCAAGTAGTATATAATTTTATCATAACACCAGGTAGTATATAATTGAAGTAAATACATACTTCAGTATGGGTGAGGAGTTACAAGGTAATTACAACCTCACTATCATATTTAACATAATTAACATTAATAATTTTTTGGGTGGTGCTGGGCATTGAACCCAGGGTCTCACTCAGGTTAGTCACATCTCAGTCCTAGTGCTAATTTCTTTTCTTTTTCTTTTTTTGACAGTACTGGGGATTGAACCCAGCGGGTACTGTACCACTGAACTACATCTCCAGCCCCTTTAATAATTTCATTTTGAGACAGAGTCTTGTTAAATGGCTGAGGCTGGCCTTGAACTTGTGATTCTCCTGCCTCAGCCTTCTGAGTTGCTGGGATTACAGGTATGCACCACAATGCCCAGCTCATATCTTAATTCTAATACTTAGTCTGTTCTGTAGTTTTCCCAATTGTCTAAAAAGCAGGTTTTTTTTCAGTTGGTTTATTTGAATCAGGATCCAAACAAGGTCCACACCCAGCCTTTGCTTACTCAACTGAACTTCGTAAATGAGAATTTGATGTTCTCATTATTCTCTGCTCGCTCGCTCCTCAGCTCGGTCTTGGAAGCTACTCTCCCTCTGGTCACACGAGATGGATTTCCACATTGCCACATGCAGTATTTGTTTTTTGTTGTTGTTGTTTTGTTTTTGTTTATTGGTCTCTCTGTGCCTTTCCACACTGTTGGCACTGGATCCCATGCTTTTGAAATTGTCTTCCCTTAGATCTCCAGCATGGTAGATCCGGTTCTCTTCCCACCTCTCTGTCCTGCCTCTGCTATCTCCATAGGTTTCTCCTCCTTTGATTCCTTTGATGTTAGGCTCTTGGGAGTTTACACTTGATCTTCCTGGATGTTTCAGAGGCTCCTCAAATGTGATATCTCCAAATGAATTCATCCTCATGGTGTTCCTTCTGGGTATCATCTCCATGGAGCCAGACACCACAGCTCCAGTCATCAGGCCCAGAAACCTAGCAGTTCTCCTTGATTACTCCCTTTCTGTCAGTCAGTATTCTATCTATCACCACGTCTGTCTGTAAATTTCCCAAAGAAATCTCACAACCATCCATTTCTTTTTTTTTTTTTTTTTTTTTTAGCTGTTGATGGATCTTTATTTTATTCATTTATTATTTGTATGTGGTGCTGAGGATCGAACCCAGTGCCTCACGCATGCTAGGCAAGCGCTCTACCACTGAGCTATAGCCGCAGCCCCCACAACCATCCATTTCTGTCAATTCACTCTGCCAGGGACAGGCCTCTGGCCCTCCAGATAATTGTGGCTATTTTTTGTCTCTCTGCCCCTGATCTGAAGCCCCTGCAGTTTATTCTTTATATAGCTGAGATGTCAAAGCCATTTTCCCCAAACCCAGATCCAGCCTTGTGGCTTCTGTGCTCAGCATCCTTCAGTGACTCCCCATTTTCTGCAGACTAAAGTACAGATGGCCCTTGGTTTACACTGGCTCAATTTAAGATTTTTTTCAGCCTTGCAATGGTGCAAAATTGATGTGTAATCAGTAGAAACCACACTTCCGATTTTGAATTTTGATCTTTTCCTGATACTCTCTCATGCTGGATAGTGGCAGTGAGCCACAGCTCTCTGACAGCCGTGTGATCAAAGGGGAAACCACCAAGGACTCTTGATGTACTGTGTTGCTAAGCTAGGTTAGATGTATCAAATGAATATTCATTTATGCCATTTTCAACTTATGGTGGGTTTATTGGGATATGATCCTCTTGTAGGTGGAGGAACATCTACTTAGTCTGACATTCAAGACCCTTCCTGATTGAACAATGTTTACTTCTTTAGCCCTTTCTCTCCTTACCTCCCTCAGACTTTAAGTTTTCACTAAACCTGAAGGTCTCTAGTTCCTCAGAACAAGGTACATCTTTTCCTGTTCTTGCAGGACTATGTGCACACTGTCCCCTCTACCTAGGATACTTCTCTCCTTCCTTCCTCATGCCAGCTCTCCCCCTTCCCTCATCCCAGGTCATTCCTCACCCTTTTTTTTTTTTTTTTTTTTTAGTACCAGGGATTGAATTCAGGAGCACTCAACCACTGAGCCACATCCCCAGCCCTATTTTGTGTTTTATGTAGAGACAGAGTCTCACTGAGTTGCTTAGCGCCTCACCATTGCTGAGGCTGGCTTTGAACTCGCGATTCTCCTGTCTCAGCCTCCCAAAGTGCTGGCATTACAAGCATGAGCCACCGCGCCCAGCTATTCCTCATCCTTGAGATTGGGCTGGCATAACTTCTCTGGATTCCTACTATACCTGCTATCTCCATCATCAGAGTACTTATCACTTACCTATTTCTGAATCTCTTTCTTGCAAAATGGTGTGTGAGCCATACAGGGGCAGGGACCAGGACGGTTCTCTGAGACCTCAGTACCCTGCTCAGGTCCTGGAGCCACGAGTACTTGTCTAATGAATCCACGAATGGGCGACTGGGCGGGTGAATTGGGTTAACTGGTGTGTATGCCATGTTCACATGGTGATATTAAAAACAAAACAAAAAAAAATCAAAATTAATGCAAAAAAAGCATGATGAATAAAATATCAAAAATTAAAGAGAAGGCAGGATCACAATGAGTGCCAGGCAGAGCCATATTAGAGTCCGAGGGAAAAGGGGAGAATCAGTAATACTCCTTTTGAGTTTTAAAAATATTGCATTAAAGTATTATTTCTCAGCTGGGCACAGTGGTGCATTCTTATAATCTCAGCTACTCAGGAGGCTGAGGCAAGAAGATCACAAGTTCAAAGCCAGCCTGGGCAACTTAGCAAGATCCTGTCTCGAAATAAAAAAGGGTTGAGGATGTGGCTCAGTGGTAGAGTACCCCTGGGTGCAATCCCTAGTACCAAAAATAATGTTTTTTTTCCCTCTTGATTACTGAAGTTTTAACGCCCAACCCCCCTTATACTTTGCACCTAGTGACTGCTTTACTTGCCTTACCTTAGCCCTGGCCCTGAGAGAAAGACTTAACAAGCCTGGGCACGCCTGGTACAGTGGGGCAGGATGCATGATGTCCTGGATTAGGTCCTCTGCCTGGAAATATTTCCAGAGATAGTTGCCCTTACCCCATTGAGCCAGAGCCCAAAGAAGAAGGAAAACCCAAAGAAGAGGAAAGCACTTCCTACATGGGTGGGGAGAAAGGGACATGACTTTTCTAAAGAACTAGAATCAGCGCCTTGCCCTGCCCAGCTGTGGGCTGCCCCCACCCCCACCTCTTTCTGGCCAGCTGTGCCTCCTTGCCCTAGATACAGGGTCCTGCACAGTATAAGAGTCCCAGATGAGGGCTTAAAGGAAAGGGGAGTTGAGATTGTGAAGCAGCAATACTTAAATCTTCTCTCAGAAATCTTTTTTTGCAGGATACAGGGGATTGAACTCAAGGTCACTCGACCTGAGCCACATCCCCAGCCCTATTTTGTGTTTTATGTAGAGACAGGGTCTCACTGAGTTGCTTAGTGCCTCACCCTTGCTGAGGCTGGCTTTGAACTCATGATTCTCCTGTCTTAGCCTCAACATTTTTCATTTTTTAAATTTAAAAGCTCACCAACAAATTCCTCTCATGTTAACATAACATGTTTTTTAGGGAAAAATAACTAGATTTTCTAAAACATAGCAATTTAAGGAGAAGAATGGCATTAATTTATATTTTTTTCAAACCTCTTTAGTATTGGGCTTAATAGAAGACAGCTAGATCCTCATATCTGCTTCTACATTCAGTCTATTGTGATATGTGGTTTGGGTTGAAATACGTGAAGAAATCTGTCCTCATACAGCTGTGTACTTGTAAAGGGAGCGATGTTTTTTTTTTTTTTAAATATTTTTTAGTTGTAGGTGGACACAATATCTTTATTGATTTATTTTTATGTGGTGCTAAGGATCGAACCCAGTGCCTCGCGCATGCAAGGCAAGCGCTCTACCACTGAGCCACAATCCCAGCCCCGGAAGCGATGTTTTAATGGCTTTTTCAGATATTTGGTGGTACTTCTTTGATACTACATCAATGCTCCACAGATGGTAATTTATTTAATTCTATTCTTTTCTCCCACCCTTGTACTAGGAATTGAACACAGGGGCAGTTTACCATTGAGCTATATCCCCAGCGCTTTTTAAATTAAATTTTATTTTTTCTTCAGCAGGGTCTTGCTAAGTTGCTGAGGCTGGTTTTGAATTTGTGATCTTCCTGCCAGTCTCCCAAGTCACGAGGTTTATAGGTGAGTGCCACTACTACTGCACCTGGCACAAATGGTAATTTCTTAAAGATTAGTTACAATGTAGAATGTGAATCATATTCATGAACTTTTATTTATTTATATATGTTTTTGTACTGGAGATTGAATCCAGGGGGACTCTACCACTGAGCTATACTATACCCTCAGCCTTTTGTATTTTATTTATTTATTTATTTTGGTACTGGGGATTGAACTCTAGGGTACTTGACCACTGAGCCACATCCCCAGCCTTATTTTGTGTTTTATTTAGAGACAGGGTCTCACTGAGTTGCTTAGCGCCTCGCCATCGCTGAGGCTGGCTTTGAACTCATGATTCTCCTGTCTCAGCCTCCCAAAGTGATGGGATTACAGGTGTGCGCCCCCATGCCTGGCTTGTGTTTTTTTTTTGTTTGTTTGTTTGAGACTGGTTTCTCTAAATTGCCCAGGCTGGCCCCAAACTTACAATCCTCCTGTTTCAGCCTCCGGAGCCACTGGGATTGCAGGTGTGCACCATGGTGCCCAGCTTCCATGATCTTTTTGTAACCCTTTACTACAATATATTGGTTTATCTTGCCATTTGAATGGATCTTTAACACATGCATAATTTCTTTTTTTTTTAATATTTTTTAGTTGTAGATGGACGCAATATCTTTATTTTTATTTATTTATTTATTTATTTGTATGTGGTGCTGAGGATCGAACCCAGTGACTCACGCATGCAAGGCAAGCGCTCAACCACTGAGCCACAGCCACAGCCCAACACATGCATAATTTCAAAATATCATGCCTTGCTCATCTGGAGAATATTGGCTCAGTAATTTGTGCAGATCTTCTAAACGTCAGCCTTTCATTATATAATATAAAAATTGCATTCATTAATATTTCCAGCATCTTGGAAAACGATTTTTATTTTACTTTTTGGTGCTGGGTATTGAACTCATGGGCTTGTGTATACTAAGCATGTGCTCTACCATTAAATTATACATCCAGCTAGAAAATTCTTTAAATGTTAGAAAGCTGTGAAGCTCATGCTGGTAGATAACAAAAAATTCCTATTGTTTCTTGAACACTCAAATTTTACCATTGGCAAGTAATCCCATCATTTGAGGTGACAGGCTCCCTTCATTTATATATAAGAAAATGTCTGCCAGATGCCCGCATCTGAAAAACCATACCTTGTCAGTCATTTCGATGAGGGTGACCCACGAAGAAAGTTCAGTTTTCAACTCAGTCCATCAGAGAAGAGCTGTTTGCTGGCCATCACTTTTTTCCATTTGCTCTAGAAGTCTTTCTCGTGGATTTCCCATTTTACACACAGAATATTAAAGATGTGTACTAAAGTTAAACAAAATAAGTGCTTTCCTCACTTTATGAAGGACCTTTAATTAATTAATTAATCTACTTATTAATTTTGTGGTACTAGTGATTGAACCCAGGGCCTTGCAAAGGCTAGGCAAGTGCTCTACTACTGAGCTACACTCACAGCCCTTTTTATTTTTCATTTTGAGGAAGGATCTTGCTAAGTTGTCCAGGCTGGCCTTGAACTTGTCATCCTCCTGCCTCAGCCTTTCAAGTAGCTGGAATTACAGGCTGCACCACCATGCCTGGCTATGAAGGACATTTTAAAGTCAAATTGACTTTTTTTAAAATCATTTTTACACTGCAAGTCCATGGCTGTGGAGAATATGATGACTGCTAGTACAGTTCAGTCTCATTTCCTTGCTTTGTGCTAAGGAGCCAGCAGTTGCTCATCATTGCTTTTGCACCATTAGTACAAATGTCAACACAGTGGAAATGAAAATAATGTCTTGGTATTATTGTGAAGATAGTTTTCTCCCGCATTCTATCCCCCATCTCTAATTCTATGGCCTTTTGGGAACTATCATCCTAAAGCTTCAAGATTGGGAATGGAAGCCAAGCATGGTGGCGCAGGCCTGTAATCCCGGCACTTTGGGAGGCTGAGACAGGAGAATCGCGAGTTCAAGGCCACCCTCAGCAATGACAAGGCTCTAAGCAACTCAGTGAGACCCTGTCTCTACGTAAACCACAAAATAGGGCTGGGGATGTGGCTCAGTGGTCAAGTACCCCTGAGTTCAATCCATGGTACCAAAAAAAAAAAAAAAAAAAATTAGGAATGGGAAAGTCCCAGGAGAGTAGAAGCTAGCGTTTTTGCTGCTGGGGAAGCAACATAAAATGTGCCTTCTGCTAAGCATGGTGGTGGCACACCCATTGTCCCATATACTTGGGAGGTCCCAAAATTTTAATTTCAAATTCAGTCTACAGAAAAATATTCACATTTTATCAAAAAATTAAAGTTTTTATGATATGAATTTTTACATATTTTGTGACTGGAAATAGATTTGTAAACATATTTCATATAAAAAGAAAAAGTGCTGCCAACTAACTGGAAGATAACATTGATTTTAGAATTTAAAAATATGCAGAATTAAGATATGTAAGTTTATTAGTTTGCTATAACAAAATACTTGAGACTGGGCAATTTGTAAAGAGCAGAAATTTACTTCTCTTGGCTCTGAAAGCTGGAAGGTCAAGGTCAAGATTCCGTATGTTCAACCAGAAGAATGAGAAGTTATACTCCATTTATGTATGATGTGTCAAAATGCATTCTATTGTCATGTATAAGTAATTAGAACAAATAAAAAATAAATGAAAAAAACAGATTCCATGTGTTGAGGCACAGTATCTGCTTCCAAGATGGCATCTTGAACAGTGTGTCCTCACACAGTAGAAGCGATGGAAAATTCAAGAAAGATTGCACCCTGAACCCTTCATAAGGGTGCTTATTTTATTGATGAGGGCTCCACCTTCATCACCTCCCAAAGGCCACACCTCCTAATATGTTGTTACTGGGGATGAAGTTTCAACACAAATTTTGGAGGGGATACCATTGTTTCAAACCATAGCAGGGAGTCTTGGAGTTGATGAAATAGGATAATCTTTTTTTTTTTTTGGTACTGGAGATTGAACTCAGGGGCACTCGACCACTGAGCCACATCCCCAGCCCTATTTTGTGTTTTATGTAGAGACAAGGTCTCACTGAGTTGCTTAGCACCTCGCCATTGCTGAGGCCGGCTTTGAACTCGTGATTCTCCTGTCTCAGCCTCCCTAAGTGCTCAGATTGCAGGCTTGAGCCACTGCGCCTGGCTTAGGATAATCTTTTCTTGGTTTTTTATTAACCAGTAACGTTGCATGGTATTTCAGGCACACCAGGATCCTATGATCAGCTGACCCTTCCAGCCCAGAGCAATGGAGCCAAATGGCTCCTCCCATGTGGATTCCGAGTTTCGATACATTCTCTTCCCTGTGGTTTACAGCATCATCTTCGTGATCGGGGTCATTGCCAATGGCTATGTGCTATGGGTCTTTGCTCGCTTGTATCCTTCCAAGAAACTAAATGAGATAAAGATCTTCATGGTGAACCTCACTGTGGCTGATCTGCTCTTCCTGATCACTCTGCCACTGTGGATCATCTACTACTACAACCAGGGCAACTGGATTCTACCCAAATTCCTGTGCAATCTGGCTGGCTGCCTCTTCTTCATCAATACCTACTGCTCTGTGGCGTTCCTTGGAGTCATCACTTACAACCGTTTCCAGGCAGTCACACGGCCCATCAAGACTGCTCAGGCCACCACCCGGAAGCGTGGCATCTATTTGTCCCTGGTCATTTGGGTGGCCATTGTGGCCGCTGCATCTTACTTCCTTATCCTGGACTCCACCAACACAGTGACGGATAAGGCTGGCTCAGGCAACATCACCCGCTGCTTTGAGCATTACGAGAAGGGCAGTGTGCCGGTCCTTGTCATCCACATCTTCATCGTGTTCAGCTTCTTCCTGGTCTTTCTCCTCATCCTCTTCTGCAACCTGTTCATTATCCGCACGCTGCTCTTGCAGCCAGTGCAGCAGAAGCATAATGCTGAAGTGAAGCGCCGGGCGCTGTGGATGGTTTGCACCGTGTTGGCGGTGTTCATCATATGCTTTGTGCCCCACCACATGGTGCAGCTGCCCTGGACCCTGGCTGAGTTGGGCTTCCAGAACAGCAAATTCCACCAGTCTATTAATGATGCACATCAGATCACCCTCTGCCTCCTTAGCACCAACTGTGTCTTAGACCCTGTCATCTACTGTTTCCTTACCAAGAAGTTCCGCAAACACCTCACTGAAAAGTTTTACAATATACGCAGCAGCCGGAAATGCTCCCGGGTTACCACTGACACAGGCACAGAAGTGGTCATGGCAATCAATCAGATCCCTGTCGAGTCCCTCAAAAATTAGTCCCTGCTTGTTGGGGTCAGGCCCCAAATCTTCTCTTCCATGGACATCATGGATTGAGCTGGAGGAAGAGTGGTGGCCCATGAAGCTTGGAGGCAACCTCACTCAGGCAGGGATGAGAGCAGCGAGGGACTGCTGGAAAAGCCAGAGCTAGAATGAGCCCGTCACATGCTTTTGGGCACGTACTATGATAACCTTGGCTAATTAACTTATCCTGAGCCCCTGAGTCTGATGGGTCCAGGAGGAACATCAGGGCCAGGTTCAGACTTTGGAGGCAGAGTCAGAGCCATCCAGTTCTCCCCACTGGGCCAACAGACTGAAGCTTTGGGCAATGATTCCCAAGTGCTAAAGATGAAAACAGGTATTTGGGAAAGGGACTTGCTATGTGGAAGAATCTTTGGGGCAGAGTTTGACGTAGGATGGTGCCATCTTATTTCCACTGACAGGTACAAGGCCTTTGTGACACTTCTCAGGGGAAGTGACTCAGCAGAATCTTCTGATTCACCCAGCATCCTGTCCCAAATGGCAACTAGAGAAGATAAAATATAAACAATCAAAAACTAAAATGGGAGGCTGGAGCTATAGCTTAGTGGTAGAGCGCTTTCCTAGCATGTGTGAGGCACTGGGTTTGATCCTCAGCACCACATATAAATTATAAATGAATAAAATAAAGATCCATCAACAACTAAAAAAAAAAAAAAAACTAAAATGGGAGCCTGCTTCCTCAGGCATCTGTGTCTCTCTGCACAAGCCTCACCTCAGGCCTGGCTCAGTTCTGAGTGAAGGGGAGAAAGATGGCTACCTCATCCATCTTTCTGTTTCAACAACAGCTCCTAGGCCTGGCCACAAGTTCAAAGCCAGCTTCAGCAAACGCTAGGCCCTAAGCAACTCACTGAGACCCTGTCTCTAAATAAAATACAAAATAGGGCTGGGGATGTGGCTCAGTGATTGAGTGCCCTTGAGTTAAATCCCCAGCACCCCCACACAGAAAATAAGCCCCCCCAAACAGCCCCTAATTAAGTACCTCTTGTGGAGCAGCCACCCACACAAAATTTGGGTTTGTCCAGATTAGGGCACCCTGATGTCCAGAAGCTTCTATTGAAATAGGAACTTAGGCTAGGAAGAGCCTGAGGCTTCTGTGTGGAAGGAGCCTGCTTGCTCTCTGGGAGGCCCTTCCTAACCAAGCCAGGAGGTAGAAGGGATGAGTACAGTCCTACAGGCTGGCAGGTGTCAGATTCTCTTGAGGATCACTGGCTACCTGTTTATGATTTTTGGAAGTATATTCAAAATAGACTCAAATCTTACCCTGAGACAAGTACCTGTGAATGTGGCAGCCTTAGATTCGAAGGACTGAAGGAGCCTTCTCTGGATTTCAGAGCCCTGTACTCCTTCTGAGAAATCTTCATTCTTTGAAGCCAGTGTTTCCGTGAAACTGGGATTCTTGTTTCTGCTTTGCTAGGCAAGCACTGGCTTGTTGATTTTGATAAATGTCTCCCATTTGGTCAATAACCTGCTTAGGTCTGGCACGGTAGCTGTGGGGTGGACCTAGCTGATGGTGACCAGGTGGCTAGAGCAGCATACTTGAGGTATGGTATCACATAGACCCAGGTTCAGTCTTGGCTTTGCCACTTCCTGCCAAGGAACCAGGAACTCAATTTTCTACCTCTTACCTGTAGGGTAAATTCTACCTTGTTGGGTTGTTATGAGCAGTGAGTGTTAAGGAAGACACCCCTTGATTAGGGTGACTGCTTTCACCAATGTCACTCCTTTTCTGAGAATTTGACCCCCTCAGTCCTCCAGTTGGAGCTGAAAGGATGAGAGGTGGGCATTAGATTCAGGGATGCTGTTTCAGGCTTTGCAGGAAGACACAAAAACCCTGGAGCTGTGAATTTGTCTCTGTGTGTTTGTCTGTGTGTGCAGGGGCTGGAGTGGTCACCGTGTAAGTGTAGTAGAGAAAATGGCTCTGCTCCAAGAGAAGACGTGCAGAGAAAATCAAAGACAGAGAGAAAATACAGGAGCCTGAAGCGAAGAGAAGACAGCACGCCCAGGGGCCTGCTGGTTCTCCTCTGTACTCCTTCCTTTGGGTTCTATGACATTCCCTTGTCGGGATACCTTCTCTTATCTTGCTTAATCTGATTTGAATAGGATCTGTTACTTGCAACCAAAAAAGTCCCAAATGAATTAAGTGTTTATATGCTACTGCACAGTTGTTTCCTGAATGTCAGTCATTTGCATATATTTTTGCAATGTTTGCAGTATTGATGTATCACCTGGATGTTTACTTAATAAATATTTCCTTGCAGTCAATTTTTAGAACTTTTGTTTATTGAAAAGGAAAAACTTAAAATTGAAAATGAAAACTAATGCCAGCTGCTACAAGTAGAAGGTAAATGTAAGCATGAAAACATAACTAGTACAAATGTTTCTCTGTGTTCTATCTGAAGTTACCACATATGCCCCAGTGACTTGTATAGCACACCTCAGGGAACGCTGCTGCCATGTGGATAGTGCCCAGGATCTGCATTCAGTAATTGCTCAATAAAGAAAAACTGATATTCATGAGATGGTAACATATGATTACCCCCTTGCTTCTCCCAGGATGTTGTCCAATACACAGGTCAGGATCTTATGTCCACCCAGGGCCCTGGGATGTGGAAGGAGTATACAGTTATTTGCTTGCCCTCTGTAGCCATCAGTTTCACATCCCCAGATTTAACCAATTGCAGATTGAAAATAGCTGGAAACAAAATTGCATCTGTACTGAACATGTACAAACTCTTTTTTTTTCATTATGACTTAAACATATAGTACAACAACTATTTAACATACTGTTTACATTATATTAGGTATTATAAGTGAGCTAGAGTGATTAAAAACATGTGGGAAGATGTGCAGAGGGTATATGCAACAACTACATTATTATACATGAGGGACTTGAGTGTAGGTGCATTTGGGTATCTATGGGGGTCCTGGAGTCAATCTCCTCTGTACACTGAGGAATGACTACAGTAGATTGTAGCCAGGCCCCAGCCCAGATCTCACCACCCCAGTACAGCCACACTTATTACCCTTGTAGTCTGCCTGGTTGTGCCCTCAGGCACCTTTTCTTTGTGACCTAGCCCAGAACACCTTCTATAGGCATGCTTCCTGAATTCCTCCAAGCAACATTTTAGGACTGGGAAGACCCAACTTTATAGACCTTAATTATCATGATTATTGGGGTCAATCCATTTCAATATCTGTCATCCTCACCTTTTTTTTTTTTTGGTACCAGGGATTGAACTCAGGGGCACTTGACCACTGAGCTACATTCCCAGCCCTATTTTGTGTTTTATGTAGAGACAGGGTCTCACTGAATTGCTTAGTGCCTTGCCATTGCTGAGGCTGGCTTTGAACTTGTGATTCTCCTATCTCAGCCTCCCAAAGTGCTGGGATTATAGGAGTGCGCCACCGCGCTTGGCTATCATTCCTATCTTGTAGTACAAGAACCAGATTCTTTTTTTTTTTTTTAGATTTTTTAGTTGTAGATTGACATAATATCTTTATTTTATTTATTTATTTTTATGTGGTGCTGAGGATCCAACACAGTGCCTCACGCATGCGAGGCAAGCGCTCTACCACTGAGCTACAATCCTGGCCCCAGGAACCAGATTCTAATCATCTATGTATCCAGTTTCTCACACCTCTCTGTCTCCAAAGCATGTGACTTCCCCAGGGTGTAGCATAAACACACACTGACATATACATGTATGTGCTTTAAATGAGTTTAAAGAGACTCTGTGGGAACAAATGGGGAAGAAATTTAATACATGTTCTTCCAAAGTCTATATTTTAATGGAAGATGTAGAGGATTCTCAGAGGATTGGAACATTTTGGAGCTGGGAGGGTCCAACCCCTTTGTTTTGCTAAGAGGAATAAGAGGCTCAGAGGGGCTAAGTAATCACAGAAGTTATACAGCATGGAACTGCAACAGATTCAGGGTTGGTTGTTCACCTGTATCTCTTTCTTTTTGCATTGGTGTCAGGGTTGCTGAGAAAGCCAAGTTATATTTCTTTTTATGAAGCATCACCAGTAAGGATTTCCAAGGTACCCTGTGCATTGGGAAGGGCTCGCCCTGCACTCCACACACCATCCCCCTCCCCATCTCATCCTTTGCCCCAGGAAACCACCCTGATCTCAGCTGGTGAACTGTTGGATCACACAAGACCTGGCTTCATCAAGATGAGTCACAGACACTAGAGTGGCAAGTGCAGGGCACGGTGACTAGAACTGGGCCTGTTTATACTTATTTTTACTCATCTATGTTAAATCTGTGCTCAAGACCTAAGGCCACAAAGAGAGAATAAAAGCCTCTTTCTTGTAAAGCACCTGGTTTTTGTGCAGAGTTTGTATTACTGTAGACAAATCATGATCCTGCTGACATCCTGCCAGTGAGCCATTCTACCACCTGCTTGCCCATCCATCCATCCAGTACCCAACAAATATCCGTGGAGTGCCTCTCACAGGTTTGTTTGTTTTTGCAGTTCTGGGTATCAAATCTAGGGCCTTGCATATGCTAGACAAGCACTCTACCACTGAGTTACACACCCCAGCCCACTTTTGAAATTTAACTTTATTTTATTTTATTTTTTTGGTACTGAGGATTGAACTCAGGGGTACTTGACCACTGAGACACATCCCCAGCCCTATTTTGTGTTTTATGTAGAGACAGGGTCTCACTGAGTTGCTTAGCACCTTGCTGTTGCTGAGGCTGGCTTTGAACTCGCGATTCTCCTGTCTCAGCCTCCCAAAGTGCTGGGATTACAGATGTACAACACTGCGCCCGGCTAAATTTAACTTTATTTTATTAAATAAAATAAACAGGGTCTCACCAAGTTGTCCACTCTGGACTCAAACTTGTGATCCTCTTTTCTCAGCCTACTGAACTTTGGAATTACAGGTATGCACCACCATGCCCTGCTAAACAGTTTTTTTTTAAATCTGTTATCTCACTGAAACCTTATACCCTCCCTGAAAGATAGGTGGTTTTATTAACATTAAAGAATAAAATAAAGAAGGACCTGAGTTGATTGAATAAGACACAGTGGCTTCCTCCTAGGTGCTTGGTGCAGAAGGAAGGAGGCCTATTTTTTTTTCACTGAGCCCCAGTGAAAAAAAATTTGCTTGCCACTTTCACATATACTGTCTCACTGAGCACTTGCCTCACAACCACCTTACTGAATAGTTATTTTCATGCCCATTTTACATATGGGTAAAATTAGGCTCAGAAATTGGTAAAGGTAAAAGAACTGATAAGTGGCAGAATAATATTGAAACTTAGACCTTCCTCAGGAAGTAGTGTCCTTTCTTCCCTTTTCGCCTCCCCTGCTGCCAACCATGTGATGTAACCCTTGTCCAGTCCCTCTAGGCAGGCTGGTGGGTGCTGGGGCAGGAGTCTACAGAACAGCAGCTAATGGGGGCCTCTGCTTTGCTACTGCTGGCTTCCACTTTGAGGGCTTTTGTGCTCCCCATGCAGGCTGAAGTCCCACAAGAACTCTTCCATAGTTACATGAAAGTTTCTCTTTCCCTGCATCCCTCCCCACAGTTGGCATTATCCAACTTTCAAATTGCAAGTAGGTGTGAAGTCAAATCCTATTTTTAGTTTGAATTTCTCTTAGATTACTAAAGAGTTTGTAGGGCTGGGGATGTGGCTCAGTGGTAGAGTGTGTGAGGTACTGGGTTCAATCCTCAGCACCACATTAAAAAAATAAAAGATATTGTGTCCATCTACAACTAAAAAAATATTTTAAAAAAGTTTGTAATCAGGTCTTCACAAGTCATTTGAATTGAAATTGAAATAATTCGGCTCCAAAGCCTGTACAGTGTCTCAGAGTGCTCCCTACAATGGCCTCTGGGGCACAGGACCAGGGTTCCATTTCTGGCTCCACCACTTGCTATGGTGGGGTCTACGATTTGGGGCTAGCTACAAAACCTCTCTGGGCTTATTTCTTTTTTAAATATTTTTTTTAAATTTATAGATGGACACAGATATCTTTTATTTTATTTTTTTTATGTGGTGCTGAGGATCGAACCCAGTGCCTCACGCATGCAAGGCAAGCGCTCTACCACTGAGCTACAATCCCAGCCCCTCTGGGCTTATTTCTTTATCTGTAATATGGCAATAATTATATTGTTTACATAACAAATGGTTTTGTGAAATTAGAATTGCTCAGGACAATGAGTGGCCCAGAATAAACTTAGTAAATGTTGTGCCTCCCTTCTCACTCCAGTCCATAATCCCATTCCCCTGCATTTTTTTGCCAAGTTAATATTGTGTAACCCTGTATTTTCTTTAGAATGTGAAACTGTAGAGAGGAACAGAGTGTGCCTAGTCAGGCTTTCCTTTTATTTGACATCCCAGGTCATTCTACAATACATTCAGAGAGTGTTTTAAGAAGTTGAAATTGCCCCATGTATGAGTCAGGGGACTGTGATCTTTGAATGGAAAAGATGAATTAGTTCTTTTTTTTTTTTGGTACTGGGAGTTGAATCCAGGTGCAATTTACCACTGAGGTACACTCCCAGTCTTGCAAAATTGCTGAGGCTGGCCTTGAATTTGTGACTTTCCTGCCTTAGCCTCCTAAGTCACTGGGATTGCAGGTGTGTGCCACCATGTCTAGGTGAATAAGTTCCTTGAAAGGGAGGATAGGGCATCAGACAGCACTATCAAGAGAGTGAAAAGCCAACCCACGGAATGGGAGAAAATATTTGCACATCAAATATCTGATAAAGGATTGATATCCAGAATATGTGGAAAACTCCTACAACTTAATAAAAAACCCCAACAACTTGATTTTAAAAACAGATAAAAGATTTGAATATACATTTCTCCAAAGAAGGTATACAAATGGCTAAAAGTCTCATGAAAAGATATTTAATATCATCAATTATTGTGGGAAAGCAAACCAAAATGTCAACGAGATAAAAACAGAAAATGATAAGTGTTGGTGAGGATGTGGAGAAACCGGAACTCTTGAGCACTGCTAATGGGGATAGGAGCTGGTGTGGAAGCTGAGGAAAACAGTATGGTGGCTCCTCAGAAAACGAAACATGGATTCCCCGTACGATCTAGTAATTCCATTTGTGGGTGGATATCCAAAATAATTGAAAGTAGGGACTTGAACCAATACTTGTACACTGGTGGGTGCCATGGTGCACACCTGTAATCCCAGATAACTGGGAGGCTGAGACAACATCAATAGGAATAGAAACATCATTCACAAAGCCAAAAGGTAGCCGGGCGCGGTGGTGGCTCAAGCCTGTAATCCCAGCACTTAGGGAGGCTGAGACAGGAGAATCGTGAGTTTAAAGCCAGCCTCAGCAATGGTGAGGTGCTAAGCAACTCAGTGAGACCCTGTGTCTACATAAAACACAAAATAGGGCTGGGGATGTGGCTCAGTGGTCGAGTGCCCCTGAGTTCAATCCCCAGTACCAAAAAAAAAAAAAAAAAGCCAAAAGGTGAAAGCAACCCAATGACCACTGAGGGAATGAATAAACAAAATGTGGCACAGACACATAAAGGGATATTTTGTTTTCAGTCTTAAAAAAGAAAGAAATTCGGATACGCTACCAACATGGGTGAACCTTGAGGATGGTATGCTAAGGAACAGAAGCCAGGTGTGAAAGGATGAATGTGGTCTGATCCCACTTCTATGAGGTGCCTAGAGTAGCCAATTTCATAGAGGCAGAAAGTAGAATGGCAGATGCCAAGGGCTGGGAAAAGGGGAGAATGGGGAGTTGGTGTTTAATGGGTGCAGAGTTTCAGTATGGTAAAATGGAAAGGCTCTGGAGAGGGACAATGGTGATGGTCACACGACCATGTGACCCCACTTAGTGCACTGGACTGTGCACTAAAAATGGCTAAAATGATAAATTTCATGTTACCACAATAATAAAAAAAAACTTACTAAAAAAGGGACGATGGGACAAAGGAGCAGTTTGAGTGCAGTGAAATTCAGTCTCCCACAGAAGCCTTTCTGACAGTGAGTTCTCAGGTTCAAGGTGGTGGACAATGTCAGTCACTGTGTGTGGAAGAATGTAGTCAATAAAATCCTCTACACAAGTGGTGTTTTTGGTGATCGTGGCTTTCTGAGGCAAGGTGGACCTGTGAAAAGGTCATGAGTGTTTTATCATTCCATCAAAGTTTAGTGACCTGCCATCTGCTGTATGGACAAGTAAAAAAGAGAGAGAGAGAGAGAGAGAGAGAGAGAGAAGAAGATTCCTTCCCTAAGTCTTTAGCAAATGGAAGAAGTGTTAAAAATAATTAAAGCACTACATTTGTTCTTCAATGCTCACATTGAGAATCCACTCTGGGCATCTCTCCCCAGCTGTATGTTCACAGATGTCTTGCTGGTGGCTTGAAATCTGCCATGTTGGGATTATTTACACCACAGAAAAGAGCAAATGCTACAAATCAGGGATATTATAGCTTGAATTTCAGCTCTGTCACATAATGACTGTATGATTCTGGGCAAATCACTTCATGTCCCAAGCCTCTGGTTTTTTTAATTTGTAAAGTATACATAATAAATGTTAGTTCCCGGGGCTGGGGTTATGGCTCAGCGGTTGAACACTTGCCTCGCATACATGAGGCACTGGGTTCGATCCTCAGCACCACATAAAAATAAATAAATAAAGATATTGTGTTCATCTACAACTAAACAAAATATTAAAAAATAAATAAATAAATAAATGTTAGTTCCCTTCTCATCCCTCTCCTAGGAAGAGTGATAATTTGACACAGGATGGGAGCATTGGCTGCTCTTGAATGACAAGGAGCCTGCCTCTCTTATGGTCACGGTTGATCCCCTCTCCCATCTCCACAGTTGGCATCAGTGTTGCCCCTGTCTGGGGATTGGCTAGACAGGCAGTGTCCTAGAAGTAACTTCACACACACTTATTGTGTACACTGTGGGCACAGAGGTGCTGGGAGAGGTTGGAGGGGATACAGGAGGTGGGAGAGGAAAGGGAGGACCAGAAAGGAAGCAGATGATTGATGGTCTTCAGGGTCTATTGTTTCATTGTTTATACTTGATCATATGGCCTGATAATGGCTCTTAATGTTAGGAATGTTTTACCTCAAACGATCTTTAACTAGAGCAGACATCAAAATTAGTTCAGGAAAACAAGAGAGGAAAAGGGGAAGAACTTGGATTTCAGATTTAGACCTGAATTTGTCTCCTAGTTCTGCCATCACTAGTTGTTTTGTGTTAGGTAAAATCTGCCTGTCTCTGAATCTCAGTTTCCCCAACTGTGAAAATGCAGATAATGATAACCACTGCACAGTTGTATTAGAAGGTTCTGGGGAGGTCGTGGAGAAAAAATAATTTTGCAATCTGTCAAGGACTGTTACATTTATCATCACACATGAGCAATTATCTGTAGCGATTAATGGCCTAATACTTATTCTCTCTCTCTTCCTAAATTACAGAAGAACTCCTATTTCAGGAGTAGGCATGCACCTCACCAGAAGATGACATTTTCTTGTAGCTAGTTCCCCGTGACTAAGTATGGAAGCTATAGGGGAGAAAAAAAGAATTTTCTTTCTACCCTTCTTAGTTCTTAGCAAGGACAGAGCCTTGTAACAAAAGACAGATTAATAAGAGAAAAAGAAACAAGTTTATTAACATGTATATCTCACCTTTACATGGGAGGTACCCAAGGAATTAGTAATTCTCTAAGGGAGTCTGACCTTGTAACTCACCCACTGGGAATAGTTCCCTGGCTTCCCTTGGTTTTTGGAAAGAAATCAAAACTTTCCTAAAGCTCTGAAGGATTTGCTCCCTACTTCTCCAAACTTGCCTTCCATCATGTTCTGGGGTCTTCTACCTTGTTTCTTTCCCTCAAAGTTGCTCTTCTCTCTCACCAGTTAGCCGCTGTGTATTCTGTGCCACCTGCTAATACACTGTCAGATTACTTCCAATTCTTCTCTTATGTTCCAGATGGTTATTTCATGGATCCTTCTTCAACTCCCCAGACTAGATCAAACCCTGTCATTAGGTTCCATTATAGACCTTAAACACTGTATATTTCACCTAAGTAGTACTAAGTACTAACAGTTCTAATTTTCCATTTATTTGTGTTTATCTGATTAATACCTGTTCTCCTCAATACAACCTCTATGAATCTGTAAGCTACAG
>CM053400.1:18149582-18170820 GCA_028644305.1 Xerus rutilus | reverse complement strand
AACGTTGAGACCTGTCCCAAAATAAGTATCTACATATCAAAGTAATGCACCTTTGATAAATGTCAAAGTTTTCATTGCTTGGTTTCCTGTGTAATACAATTTTATTCAGCTAAAACTCTAGGAGAGGAATTACTGCCAAATTGCTTTCGAAAAGGTTGTGCCAGTGACAATGTCAACAGCACGTTATGTAAGAACTGGTTTTGTCATATCGTTGCCAGCCATGATTAGTATAATCATTTTTAGTTTTCACCTACATATAAGGGATTTCATAGCTGATTTCATTTTTGTCCCTTTCACAGAAAAAGATGACTAGGGTGTGCCATTAAGTTAATTGGAACTGAGGTGGCATAGTTTCTTTGAAGAGGGAACTTAGAAAAAACATACACACGTTCTGTAAATATCTTGAAAATTGAGGATGTTGTTCCTGTCAACTGTTGCTGCTTCTCTTTTCTGAGACATCCATTTCATTCAGTTCCCATGGCTTTGACACTTATAGATCTGCAATGTAGAAGTGAGGACTATTTAATAGCTGGAGATAAACCGAGGATGAAATGTTAGATCCATTTTTAAGAGCATTTGAAGGTGCATTGCACTATGACTTTACAATTCAAAGGAGAAACTTGAATTCCTCTAGAAAATTATCAAAGATGTTAAGACTCAGTTTCCTTATCTGAAAGGCAGGGGAGGAAGGAGATGAAGTAATCTTCTAAGGAAACAGATTTGTGAGCCTGTATAGATCTGCTAGGACTTCATTGCCAAAACATGTCTTGGGAGAAGGAGGAGAAATTAAACCAAAACTAAGAAAGGCTGGGGAAAGGAGGTGCTAAATTGGTTGCAGGGAAGAGACATAGTATGGAAGAAAGAGCAGGGGATATGTAGATTCTCCTCCTAGATTTAAATCCCAGCTCAGCTGCTTTCTGGTTGTGGAAACTTGAGCAAAAGAATGTCTTGGGCTCTCTAAGCCTCAGTGTCCCTTTTAGCAAATGAGATAATGCCATGGATCTTGCCTTGCATGGTCTTCTGAAAATTAGATGAGCTGGCGGGGTGCAGTGGTGTATGCCTATAATACCAGCAACTTGAGAGGCTGAGGCAGGAAGATTTCAAGTTCAAGGTCAGCCTCAGCAATTTAGCAAGACCCTCAGCAACTTAGTGAGACCCTGTCCCAAAATAAGGAATAAAAAGGGCCAGAGATGTAGCTCAGTGGTAAAGTGACACTGGGTTCAATTTCCAGTACTGGGGGAAAGAAAAAGAAACAGAGGCAATGAAAGGTCCCATTTCCACATCCTATTATATTATTATATATTATATGCAATTATTGCCTTGGGCTCTTGGTGACATGTGAGGTCTCAGCATACAGTCTTCTCTTTTACTAGCTTGAGTTGGTCTTTCTTACTTGCAAACAAATGATTGCTAACCAAGACACAGATCCTAAAGACACCTTGGATGGGGTGTCCTCTTGAAGTGGGCAAGAGGAAGAGGAACCAGAGCACAGGCTGAGTCAAAATCCTCCACAAATTCAAAGGCCGAACAGAAAACAGAGGACAGAGTCAGGGGTCAAGGCCAGGGACTTGCAGCTGAACCGTAATTAAAGAGGAAGAGGCTGGGGTGGTGTCCTGGGCAATGGCCTACTCCTGCTTTTCCTGTTTTTTTTTGGACACTGTTGCCTGTGATGTGTGGCTGGCTAACAGGTACAAGGTCAGGAAGGGCAGCCATCCATATCGCCAGTCCTCTCACCTCCAGCTTTTCTTAAGTTATTTTGGGGGCAGGATTATAGTGTTAAAAGATTTGATTTTGTCCCCAGTGGTGCCAACATTAGCACCGCCATAAGCCATGTGTGAGCATATATCTAGGAGTATGAAGGCACAGACTTACACATAAAGGAGTGTCCAGGATGTCCTTTAAGGGGAGAACAGCTACAGCAGGAGGGGCTGGAGGAAACAGTTGGGGAAGACAAGGTGCCAACCAGAAGGGCAGCATTCTGGACATTCCTTGGGTTTGGCTTTGCTGTAGATTACTGATGCTTGCTTGATTATTCTCAGCCAAAACACACACACACACACACACACACACACACACACACACACACACACACACACACACAGAGTCCCTTCTGCACACAGCTATTTCCTTCTCCACTTCTCAGCCATATTGTGATGCAGTTGAGAGTAGGGGGCTTTGCCAGATAACAGCACCATGCTGTTTCAGTTTTCCAGCCATCAACACCACGAGCCAAATAAACCTCTTTTCTGTATAGAGTAACCAGTCTCAGGTATTGCATTACAGCAATGTGAAATGGATTAAGACATCCCTCATCTGCTGATGGCCAATCCTGCATTAAGGAAAGGGACTTTGGTTCTTGCAAATCTTTGTCTTTCCAGCCTGGAGTGGCTCTCTTGAGCTCCTGGGCTGTATATGAAAGGTCTGTTGAACTCTCCTTCAAGGGCATCCCATCCCGTTATCTATTCTCTTAACCCTTAGTGAGGCAGGATAGCAGAATGGTTAAAGGCACAGGACCTGGACCAGACTCTTGGGTTTGAACGCTGAATCCTCAGTTATGAGTTGGGCAAATCAGAGTGATCTATTTAACCTCCCTGTGTCTAGTTTCCATTTCTGTAAAATGGTGATTAGAATATGTAACAATAACCTAGCATGATGGTGCACACCCGTAATCTTAGTGCTTCAGGAGGCCAAGGCAGGAGGATCACAAGTATAAAGCCAGCCTTAGCAACTTAGCAAGGCCCTAAGCAACTTGGCAAGACCCTATCTCTAAATAAAAACAAAAATAAAGGTCTGGGGATGTGGCTTGGTGGTTAAGTGCCCCTGAATTCAATCCCTGATATGGAAAAAAAAAAACAAAAACAAAAAAACCAGAATGCGTAACAACACTTAACTCATAGGAAAGGGTTAAACTGAGTTAATGTAGGGAATGCTAGGGCTACTAAACTCACCACTCTGAGAGAGGGAAAGTCCTGTGCAACAAAGAATCCTCCCACCCGACATGCCAATAGTGCCTGAGAAACTCTAGCTAAGAGCATGAAGCTCAAGTGCCTGAGCTGATCACATACCTGCTACTACTAGTGCTGTGATTTTATTTTTTTCTCTCTCTTCTCTAGCAGTGCAGAGGATCAAACCCAGGGCCTTGCACATTCTAGGCAAGTGCCACGAAACTACATCCCTAGTTCTGGTTTTGTGAGTTTAGACACTAAAACATCCTTTGCCTCAGCTAACTTATCTGGAAAATAAGAACAGCGACAGCCTACGCCCCAGGGCTGCCCGAGGCTTACATGAATTAACATACGCAAAGCTTTTAGGGCAGCCCTGGTACATAATATTTTATGTATTTGGGCATCTGATATTGTTCTCGTCACTTCTTTTCTGGTGTGGCAGGCATCACTGCGGGTGGCATATAACAGATCATAAAGTATCATAAAGTAAATCCTCCTTGACTACTTCCGTTCTAAGTTCTTGTAAAAAAAAAATCACTTGAGAGGTTGTTAATTCCTATGTATATCACACACAACAGAAGACACTTTGCTTAACTCTAGAAAAATAACACCGGGGGCTGGGATTATGGCGTAGTGGTAGCTGCTCGCCTAGCACGCATAAGGCACTGGGTTCGATCCTCAGCACCACATAAAAATAAAATAAAGATATTCTGTCACCTACAACTAAAAAATAAACATTTTTAAAAAATGTTGTTAAAACAAAAAAAAGAAAAATAACACCGAAGCCTGTCCTGGATGGTAAGTTAGGCCAGCCTGGCGAGCCAGCCTATCTAGTCAGGATGGTTCAGTCGCAACTACCAGTACACACTAGCCTGAGCAGGAAGGAGATTTGAAAGGAGTGTAAAAAGAGGAAATCAGATGAACACATGGCTAAGATGTAGGCAGGCCTCGTGAGGAACCAGAAGCAGGAACTTCAACTGTCAAAATAGATGCAGACTCCCACTCTTCCCTCTTCCTCCATGACCCTGAGTCCTGGCCACCACCATGAGGGCCTGGACTATGGTCACATTCTCTCTGTTTCTTCCTTGCCTTCCTCCACCATCCATGCTTCACACAGCAGCCAGAGTGATCTTTTTTTAAAAAAGCAATAAGATTGTGTCATTTCTCTGTACAAAAATTTTCAGTGGTTTTGTGAAAACAAAACTTGAGTCTTTCTTTTTATTTTTGGTACCAGGGATTGAACTCAGGGGTACTCGACCACTGAGCCACATCCCCAGGCCTATTTTGTGTTTTATGTAGAGACAGGATCTCACTGAGTTGCTTAGCACCTTGCTGTTGCTGAGGCTGGCTTTGAACTCACGATCCTCCTGTCTCAGCCTCCCTAAGTGCTGGGATTACAAGCATGTACCACCACTCCCAGCTAAAACTTGAGGCTTTCTTGCTGGTCCGTGAGTATAGAATCTCCTTTACACTTGCTCTTCTATCCTGGAGTTATCATCTCTAGGTTCTTTTCTCCTCCTCAGAAAGCTCATCCCTGAAAGGCCAGACTAAAATAACTGCCCTTTCACTCTTTTCCATCCCTCTCTGTCTCTTCACTCTTTTTTTTTTTTTAATATTTTTTCAGTTGTAGATGGACACAATATCTTTATTTATTTATTTTTATGTGGTGCTGAGGATGGAACCCATTACCTCACAAGTGCAAGGCAAGTGGTCTACCACTGAGCCTCAACCCCAGCCCTCCTCACTTTTTAAAGAAATATAGAGTAGACATAATTTCCTGACATTTTATCTTTTATTTGTTGGTTTATTACCTGTTTTCCCCACTAGATTGTAGGCTTCATGAGAACAGGAAATTATCCTTGTTTGCCACTATATCCTGGGCATCACATGTAGAAGATGATCAATAAATTTGTTGAATGAATGGAAATGTTTTGGGGTCTGCTGTGGTTTGGATACAGTATGTTCCCCAAAGGTTTATGTGGTGGAAGACTGGTCCCCAATGTGGTGGTATTAGGGGTGGTGCAACACTTAAGAGAGCTCTCCCCTCTTAAAGGTTTTTACTAGTTAAATCACTTAGTAAGAAGTGATTAGTTCACTGGAGACACCACTCGTGGAGGGCATTGATGTAGTTCTCATGGGACCAGGTAGTTCTTGAAAAGGTGAATTGTCATAAAAGAAAAAGTCTGGTCCCTGAATCTCTCTGTGTTAGAATTAGCAAAATTAGTCACATATGTTCTTGAGTAGAGATTAGTATTGATAGTATACATGACCCATTTTTGTCATGTGATCTCTCCCTCTCCCATGTGATCCCACCATGATGTGACTTAGCTGAGGGGCCCTCACCAGAGGCTGAACAGATGGGACCATCCATTATTGGACTTTCAGTCTTCAACTGTAAGCTCGGGCTGGGGATGTAGCTCGGTAGTAGAGTGCTCGCCTTAGCATGTGTGAGGCCCTAGGTTTTTCTTGTTAATTTTTTAATTTGTTCTTTTTAGTTATACATGGCAGTAGAATGTATTTTGACATACATACATGGAGTATAATTTCCCATTCTTGTGGTTGTACATGATGTGGAGTTACACAGCTGTGTATTCATATATGAACACAGGAAAGTTACGTCTGATTCACTCTACTGTCTTTCCTGTTCTCATCCCCCCTTCCTTCCCTTCATTCCTCTGTCTAATCCAATGAACTTCCACTCCCTCCATTGTGTGTTAGCATCTGCATATCAGAACATTCAGTACTAGAGATCAAACCCAGAGATTTGCACATGCTAGGCAATCACTAGGCTACATTCTCGTCCTTAGGCCTTTTTCTTTCTCCCTTTGGTACCAGGGATTGAACTCAGGGGCACTGGACCACTGAGCCACAACCCCAGCCCTATTTTGTGTTTTATTTAGAGACTGAGTTGCTTAGTGCCTCGCCGTTGCTGAGGCTGGCTTGAACTTGTGATCTTCCTGTCTCAGCCTCCCAAAGTGCTAGGATTATAGGCATGCACCACTGTGCCCAGCGAGGCCTCTTTTCTTTATAAAGTATCCAGCCTCAGGTATTTTGTTATAGCAATAGAAAGAATACACGACAGAACTTCTCTGTCCTTCTCCCTTAGAGGCTACATAGAGTTTCTTGTTGCTCTCTATGCATATGTTTTGTGATTCTTCATCTGGATTCTTGGTACCTGTACTCATATGACTCCAAAGACTGCCCCAGCCTAAAGATATGTCACCTCTCAGCTCTAGTACCATCTGTTAACATATCCCAGACTCCTAATTCTACTACATACCTTGGAGAGAGAAATTGACTGGCCCAACCTGGGTGAGGGATCCACCCCTTTCCATTTAGTTATGGCTGGGTGTTATTGGAGCCCACCTCTGTGGGAAGGGCACTTTTCAGAAAAGAGGAGCATGGGCTGTCAAAATCCGTCACCCCAAATTGCATACTACCTTGAGGATAGGGCTTAGGCAATACTCAGGTATTATTACTCAGTCCTGGGAAGTGGGAATTCAGTACTAGCTTTGGGTAGATAGTTAGCCATGTCACAGAGAGCCCAAACAGGATCTGGGATATGAAATAGATATAAAAAACTAGCTACTATTTATTGAACTATGTGCCAAGCATAGTTGTAAAAACTTCATATTTGCCTGTATCTTATAGGTACCAACCACCTAGGAAGGAGTTCTCTCATCCCCACTTAACAAGTGACAGAACCAGAGTGCCAACAAATCCTCCAGCCTCAGACTGCTCCTGCCCCTTCACCACCTGAGCCCTCTTGCAAAATAGGACTCTAATTCCCCTTTTATGAGGAGGAAAATGACGTCTGGAGAGATAAAGAACTGTGCCCAAGGTCACATGGCTGCAGAGTAGCAAAACCTGGATTGCGACAGCCCTTAGCCTTCAGGCCACACTTCCTTCATGACTTAGCCCACTACAATTTTTTAAAACAGTTTTATTGAGGTGCAATTCACATACCACACAATTCATAAGCCTACAAATCAGTGATTTTTAGGGTAGTCACAGAGCAACCATCATTGTCGTTGATTTACCTATTATGATTCTATCAATAAGGTAACTCCATTCCCAAGAAGGAGAGTGTTTAGCTAATGGTCACACAAAGAGCAGGCTGCTAGAATCGCAGCCACGTCCCACGACTGTGAGAATGCTTCTGGAAAACCCCGGTGGAAAACTGATGGGTTGTCCTGACGCAGTGGCCTAGGGTAGAGAGCTGGGAGGAGACAGGAGCCTGGGAGGACGAGGAAGTCCCCATCCCATGGAAACAGGGACAGTCCAAAGCTGAAACTCTGGCTTTCCCTGTTTACTCAATCAACTTCCTCCTCGCTCCTCTCCTTCACCCTCTTGAACACATTCTTTTTTTTTTTTAGTTGTCAATAGATGTTTATTTTATTTATTTATATGTGGTGCTGAGAATCGAACCCAGTGCCTCACACATGCTAGGCAAGTGCTCTGCCACTGAGCCACAACCCCAGCCCTCTTTAACACATTCTTATAGTCCTTTCAGCATCAGTTACAACATCACATTTTCCAGAAAGGCTCCTCAGATTTGTTCTTCCAAGCTGGCCTAAATGCCCTTCACAGAACCTCCCAGGCTCTCCTAGTCACAATAGTACAGCTCCTCTCTGTCTTGGCCTCTCTGCCTTCAATCAGTCACCCCAAACCGGGCGTGATAGCACCTCGAATCCCAATGGCTTGGGAAGCTGAGGTAGGAGGATTACGAGTTTGAGGCCAGCCTTGGGAACTTATCAAGATTCTTTTTTTTGGTATCGGGTATTGAACTCAGAGGCACTTGGCCACTGAGCCACATCCCCATCCCTATTTTGTATATTTTATTTAGAAACAAGGTCTCACTGAGTTGCTTAGCACCTTGCTTTTACTGAAGCTGGCTTTGAACTTCAATCCTCCTGCCCCAGCCTCCTGAGCTTCTGGGATTACAGGTGCGCGTCACTGTGCCCAGCACAAGACCCTTCCTTCCTTCCTTCCTTCCTTCCTTCCTTTCTTTAATATATTTTTAGTTGTAGATTGACACACAATATCTTTGTTTATTAATTTATTTTTTATGTGGTACTGAGGATCCAACCCAGTGCCTCACACGTACGAGGCACACGCTCTACCAATGAGCTACAGCCCCAGTCCACAAGATCCTTTCTTAAAATAAAAATAAAAAGCCAGGCACAGGGGCTGGGATTGTGGCTCAGTGGTAGAGCGCTTGCCTCACATGTGGGAGGCACTGGGTTCGATCCTTAGCAGCGCATATAAATAAATGAATAAATAAAGGTCAACCAACAACTAAAAAAAAATAAAAAAAATAAAAATAAAAAAAAAAAGCCAGGCACGGTGGTGCAAGCCTGTAATCCCAGCACTTAGGGAGGCTGAGACAGGAGAATCGCGAGTTCAAAGCCAGCCTCAGCAACGGCGAGGTGCTAAGCAATTCAGTGAGACTCTGTCTCTACATAAAACACAAAATAGGGCTGGGGATGTGGCTCAGTGGTCGAGTGCCCCTGAGTTCAATCTTCAGTACCAAAAAATCATAATCATAATCATAATATAAAAGGGCTAGGTATGTGGCTTAGTGGTTAAGTGCCCCTAGGTTCAGTCCCCAGTACGCACACACACAAAATCAGTCACCTCTGTGCTAACAGCATAGGCTTTGGAAACAAAAATCAACTCTAATTCCAGGTTCTGCCACTTTCTAGATCTGTAGCCTTTGGAAAGCTCAGAGTGGGCCCTCTAAACAGCCACATTCCTTTCACTCTTTCATTCTGGTTTCTTGGAATTTGCCCATTTTCCATCAGTTTAGGTTCTATAGTCACCTGGGGTGTGGCAGCCACATATTTTGTTGCTTGGTTTGTCTGCCTATGCGAAAGCATTCCTCCTCCTCGCAAATCCAGCTCATTCCTGCGGGTTGAGTGGTCCTGACCCCCAGGTGACTGGTCCAGGGCCATGCCTGTGGGTTAAACAGAGTCCCTTCATGATGCTTCTCATATGGACATTAGAAGACAAAATCAATCTCTCTCCCACCTCTCCATGAGATATACAGCATGAAGGCTTGGCACTGCCAGCTGCCATCTTGCTGCCTGTCACAAGTGAAGCCAAACAGAATCCTGAAATATGGAAGGAAAGAGAGTTCTGAAACTCTCCTAGATCCCAGATATGCTTGAAGTCTCTTTGGACTATTTTCCTTAAGCTGGTCTAGGTTAGATTTCTGACATTGGCAAATAAGGAATTCTCACCTAATTATGCAAACAGGATGCCCAGATGTGAGGTGACCTGAAGCCAGGCCAACAAGGTAAGGATAACAGAGCGGGAAGAGGCAAAGAACTTGGGCCTTCGATGGCACCATTAAGCTGTTCAATAAGCCAACCCTGGAGCCCATCTAATTTAGGATTTTTTGTTATATGAAATATTTCCTCATTGACTATTTTGAATCAGGTGTTTTTAAATTACATGTAGCCAAAAATCATCCTTAATTTGCCCTCCGGTCCTCTTCCCCTACTTTCTGTGCTTTTGGCAAGGGATGTGGAGATGATGGGGTGATGTCCATCCCCACCCCACCCCAATCAGAACCCCTGCCTCCTAGTCTGAGGAACAGCTTGTTTCTCACAGTTTAACTGGCTCCTCTGATGCTATTTTTTTTTTTTTTGTACTGGGGATTGAACTTAGGGGCACTCGACCACTGAGCCACATCCCCAGCCCTATTTTGTGTTTTATGTAGAGACAGGGTCTCACTGAATTGCTTAGCGCCTCGCCATTGCTGAGGCTGGCTTTGAACTCGCGATTCTCCTGTCTCAGCCTCGCTAAGTGCTGGGATTACAGGCTTGAGCCACTGCGCCCGGCTGCTATTTTTTCTCACAGGTCTTTTTGGTCCCTTCTGGGCACATTCCTGATTTCTTCATTTCCCCAAGTATCTCTAACACGTAACATGTTCTACTGAGATGTGAGGGAGAAAGAGAGAATGCCAATACAGTATGGACACCAACCTAAAGCTACACAGGCATCCCCGTATCACAGCAGATCAGTAGGACACCCAGCAGACCCCAAAATCCATGATGCTCAAATCCCTTAAATAAAATGGCATTCTATTTGTACATAATCTCTGGACACTCTCCTGTACACATTAAGTCATCTTTTGATAACTTATAATACCTCATGCAATGTAAATAGTTACTGTACTGTATTGTCTAGGGAATAATGACAAGAGCAGTCTCTGTGTATGTTCCGTATAGATGCACATATTGTGGGCCTAACTACAATATGTCAGCAACATTTTCTGAATTTTTCATTTTCAATATGTTCCATTTGCAGTTGGTCGAATCTAAGGATGCAGAATTCACAGATATGGAGGGCTGATTATATAAATTATCACTGTCCTAAAATCTCATGGGCCATTCCTGCCAAAAGGAATTTCTTTCCGGTCACATCCTTCCCTGGGACTCAGCTTGCTACCATCTATCCCCTCCAGTCTCTCTCCAGTCCCTTTCTAGTTTCTAGCTCTCAACTTCTCAAATTCTCTTACCCGATAGTGCAAAATACTTTCTTCTCTGATCCAGACTTCAGGCTAAATCACAGGCTGAAGGTAACCGACAGAAGGCTCATTAAAGTGCCCTTCTAAACGAAGGAGCAAGTACATTGCATCTTACATATTCTTTTTTCCTTTGTTCTTTTTAGGTATACATGCCAGTAGAGTGCATTTTGACATATTATACATACATGGAGTATAACTTATTCTAATTAGGATCCCATTCTTGTGATTGTACATGATGTGGAGCTTCACTGCTTGTGTATTTATATATTAGCACAGGAAAGTTATGTCTGATTCATTCCACTGTCTTTCCTGTTTCCATCCCCACTCCCTTCCCTTCATTCCCCTCTGTCTAATCCACTGAACTTCTACTCTTCCCTCCCCCTCTTATTGTGTGTTAGCATTCACATATCAGAGAGGACATTTGGCCTTTGGTTTTTTGGGATTGGCTTATTTCGCTTAGCATGGTAGTCTCCACTTCCGTCCATTTACTGGCAAATGCTGTATTCTCATTCTTCTTTATGGCTGAGTTATGTTCCATTTTCTTTATCCATTCATTTGTTGAAGGACATCTAGGTTGGTTCCATAGCTTAGCTACTATGAACTGATCTGCTATAAACATTGATGTGGCTGTGTCACAATAGTATGCTGATTTTAATCCTTTGGGTATAGACCAAGGAGTAGGATAACTGGGTCCAATGGTGGTTCCATTCCAAGTTTTCTGAGGAATCTCTCTACTGCTTTCCATAGTGATTACACCAATTTGCAGTTCCACCAGCAATTTGGAATGAACCTTTTCTCTCACATCCTCACCAACATTTATTGTTAATATCTTACATATTCTTTAATATCACAACGAAAGGACAGGAACATGAAAAATACAGATTGTTTTCCCTTAACAAAGTCACATTCTTAGACTCTTTGGCACCAGTTTTTGTAAGTGCAAGAGAATAGAATAACAAATAATTCTCCTGTCCCAAGCAAGCTTCCAGGAATTGTGGGATTTTCTTTTTCTTCCAGCTGTAGGCAGTCATAAGTTGCCCCTGAGATATATTCACATATCATAAAATCCACCCTTTTAAAGTGTACATGCCAGGGGGTTTTAGCACATGCATTTAGAAGGTGTGCAACCATTGCCACCATTGAATTTCACAGTGTTTTCATCACCTCCAAAAGAAACCCAGACCCATTACCCTGTGGTTCCTATTTCTCCTTTTCCCAAAGTATGGCAACCATTAATCTTAACATCCCATCCCAGGGCAAAGCATTCAGTCTCCTACCAGTAAGTACAATGTTAAGAGTTTTAGCAGGTATCCTTTACTAGGAAAATTTCTATTCCTAGTTTGTTGAGTAGTTTTGGTCATGAAGGGGTGATGCTGGTTTTTTCCAAATGTTGTTAATATGTCTATTGAGATAATCATGTTGTTTTTGTCATTTATCCTAATAGTATGGTGTATTACATTGATTGCTCTGTAAATATTAGTGTGATGGGTTTTTTAAAATTTTGTTTTAGGGGCTGGGGTGTTGGCTCAGTGGTAGAGCGCTTGCCTAGCATGTGGAAGGCATTGGGTTCAAACCTTAGCACCACATAACGATGAAACAAATAAAGGCGTTCTGTTCATCTACAACTACAAAAAAAATTAAATTTTTTTTTTTAGTTGTTGATGGACCTTTATTTTTTTCATTTATTTATATGTGGTGCTGAGAATTGAACCCAGTGCCTCATGCATGCTAGGCAAGTGCTCTACCACTGAGCCACAACCCCAGCCCCCTAACGTGATGGTTTTAACACACTCACGTTGCTGTGTTAAACCATCATGTTGGTTGATAAGCTCAAGTGGTCCCATTTTAAGAACATTTGGTAGATGACAATCCATACTTAAGTAACTATAGGCTCAGTCCCTTAGGCTAACAAAGTTTTGTTTTGTTTCTCTACAGAATTTTTCTTGCCTCCCACCTCCCACCACCAGGGATTGAACCTAGGGGGACTTTACCAATAAGCCACATCCTCAGCTCTTTTTCATTTTTTTTAAAATTTTGAGATAGGGTCTCACTAAGTTGCTGAGGATGGCCTCAAACTTGCAGTCCTCCTGCCTCAGCCTCCCATGTCACTGTGATTACAGTTGTGAGCCACCAGGTCACAGAATTTTTCAGAAGGAAAATTGTGAGTGAAGGGTTTTAGGACATGCCACCCCAGGATGTGTCATTTTGGTATGTTTATTATTATGAGCTAAAGGCATTTGAGAAATAGATTCAGGAAAAGCTGTCTGACTTCCTCCTTTCCACCTAAAAGCATCTCATGAAAGATCCTCAGAGGAAGGTGCCTTCCCTGTCTAAGGAAGAGAAAAACGGTCATTGCTAGAGACTAGAGACTGATACCGAAATAGATCTGTACAAACAAACCTTAAATAACCCTTATCTTCCATTACTTTCCTCCAGGTATGTTCTGGTCATTGTCCCACAATTTATTGCTCCTAGCCCAACTCTCTTTTATTTTGTCTTATTGCTATAATTTATCATTGTTTGTGTAAAAATGAATAAAAGTTTTTGGGCCTAACAACTTCTTCAGGTCTTCATTCACCTTCTGAAGACTCCTGTGTAAGACATGTAAAAATATTAAATAAATTTATACACTTTTCTACTGTTATTCTCTTATGTCAGTTTAATTCTGAGGCCATGCACAGGACCTAAAAGGGTAAAAGGAAGTATCTGCTCTCCTACAGCATATAAAATATGATGTGAAAATAAGATGTTTAGGCTTTTTAGGAACTACCTGTTAGTGTCAATATCTCCAAGGTTGAGAAAAGCTGCATTTACTCACGACGACCTGTTGTCCTGGGCAGCAGCCTAACCGGTCAAGATGGGCCTGAGGCAGTGTCCTGCCTCCTCTCAGATTCACCCAAGCAGGTGGGAAATGGACCACAGGCCTCTAGGGGGGCAGGAATCTCCTCTCTTGGGCATACAAATACAATGAGTTTGAATAGAGATAAATCATGGTAGGAGTGTATCCCCTCCCCCACAACCCTTTCTTTTCTTCTGGAACTTTCTGCTCTGAGAGAAGCTGCTGCAGCATATCTTGCTCCAGATGGTGAAAGTTGTACATTCAGCTTGTCCAACTACCACTTTGAGGACATTTAGTTTTGTAGGTCCAGCATTCCTTCTTTTGGGAAACTTCCCCCCAATCCCACACCATGTGATACTCGCTGGGCTGCCAATCACTGGAATGACTCAGTCCTGGGTCAACTAGATTTTCTCAAGACTGTGGAACCAGAAGTGGAGACATCTGAGGATGGAAGGTAATAGGTGCTAAGTCATTTCACATGTTTCCTCTAGAGCGTAGCTTCTCTTAATGTAGTCCCCAGACCAGCAGCAACAGTATCTGGGAACTTGTTAGATATTCAAAGCCCCAGGTTCCACCCACATCTACTAAATCAGAAACTCTGGGGTTAGTCCTCAACACTTTGTGGTTTAACAACACTTCCAGGCGATTCTTTTTCACACTGAAAAGTGCCCTAGAGAGACTAGAAGTTTTTGCAAATAGAATTCCCAGAGCTTGCCTGATCTTGGCTCTTCGGATTCTTTTTTTTTTTTTTTGGTACTAGGGATTGAACTCATGGATGCTTAACCACGAAGCCACATCTGAGCCCTTTTTATTTTTTATTTTGAGACAAGTTCTCACTAAGTTGCTCAGGGCTTCGCTAAATTGCTGAGGCTGACTTTGAACTCGCGATCCTTCTGCCTCAGCCTCCTGAGCTGCTGGGATTCTATCCTTAGATTTGTTGATCTCCTTAGTATCCTTCTAGCAAATCTTTTGTGTGAGTGAGTTAGAGTTGCTTTTGTTGCTTGCAACCTGAAGACCCTTACCAAGGGTCCTCTCATCTAATTCACAGCTACACAGACCTTTCTCAAATCACGGGCCTTTGTGCCATATGTAGGCTGCAAAGTTCACTTTCTGCCACTCTTTGTATTTTGCTTCAGTGCCAACCATATTAACTCCATTCGGGGCCAAAGCAGAGTCCAGAAGGGCTTCTGACTAAGCTCTGTCACTGTCCTGCCGATGATAATTCAGTTGGTTCCTCCAATAATGCAAGCCTTTATAAAAGCATCTTCTGTTCCTCAGTTTATCTGATTCCTTTCTCTTCTCATCTAAGTACTCAAACTCCTTTTCAACTATTAACTACAGCCTGCTGGAATAGTGTAGGGTCCTCCCCCCCATACTAGTTAAGGAACAGAATATGCTGCTTTATCAAAGAAATCCCAAACTATAATATACATATCTTTTAATCTTTTGCTAACAGTTTCGTTTGTTTGTTTGTTTTTCTAGTTTTTCTTGTGTCTTTATCTCTGTGAGCATCCTTGTGGTGCCGGTTCGTGGAGGTTAGTGGATCTGCGGCAAGTAGGCATTTAGGGATACAGGTTCCTTATCTTGTTGCTTTACTGTTTCCTGGACAACATGCTTCCATTAATATATCCACACTCCAGCCTGTAGGAAAAATAAAAAGAGGAAGTAGATTGCAAATAATTTCTACTTAAGAAGTGAAGTAGACATGATGTTTACATCAATTTTATTCATTTTCAGAAAATGAATACTTAGTTATGTGGTCACATCCAACTAGCTGCAAGAGAAGCTGGGAAATGTGATTTTGAGCTTGGCAGCCATATACCTTGCTGTCTCAGGAAGAGTTTTTTTTTTTTTTAATTAGTTATTTTTAAAAAAAATTTTTTTAGTTGTTGATGGACATTTATTTATTTATTTATTTATATGTGGTGCTGAGAATCGAACTCAGTGCCTCACACATACAAGGCAAGTGCTCCACCACTGAGCCACAACCCCAGCCCTGAGTTCTTGTTTTATATCGGCTAGAAGAAACAGGGAAACAATGGATACTAGAAGATGAGAAACAATCTTTCCTACTTTCCAGCCCTGAGCCATGTGTGGAAAGGTCAAATGTCTTCAGGGGCCTAGCAGGTGATTAGCTGTGTAAAGCCATTGAGGTATTAGACTAAAAGGAGTAGGTGACTGCCGCCTAGGTAAAGGGGCGGGTAGCTAGTTGTCTACCCAATATCCCTTCCCCCTTCATCTTCACCAAGAGACTTCAAGTTTGTTCAGGTGCTAGTGTGACCAGACTCAGGGCATACATAGTATTTTTTTAAAGCTATTCACAAAATTTCTATTTCTACTGTGTGTACCCACTTTTGTAGCTGGGAGTGTCTATGTGCCTCAACCCATAGAAAAGTCAACCAATAGAGTTACAGAACTTCTGAGAAAGCTTTTGCTTTCCTAGCAAAGATTCAGCCATGACTGGAGTTGCTGAATTGCTTTTCTTGCTTTGACTGTGGATGAGATGACTGGAGCTGAGGCAACCATCTTATGACCAGAGGACGCAAGCATGAGGGGAACCCGGAAGAACTGTGGTGATACTGAGCCAGAGAGAACTAAGGCCAGCCACTCCCTACCTCCACATATCTTTTTTTTTTTTAATATTTTTTTAGTTGTTGATGGATTTTTTTAAAATATTTTTTTAGTTGTAGATGGACACAATGTCTTTATTTTATTGCTTTGTATGTGGTGCTGAGGATCGAACTCAGGGCCTCACGCATGCGAGGCAAGCGCTCTACCGCTGAGCTACAATCCCAGCCCCTGTTGATGGATTTTTATTTTATTCACTTATTATTTATATGTGGTGGTGAGGCTCAAATCCAATGTCTCATGCATGCTAGGCAAGCGCTGTACCCCTGAGCCCCAGCCCCAGCCAACCTACCTCCACATATCTTACATGAAAAAAAAAAACACAACCCAAATACATGTTTGTTTAAGCAACTTTAAAATTGGCTTATATGAACCTGGTGGCCATTCAAAATTGATTGGATCCTTTTGGATTTTTTCCATATGTATCATAAGCATCTTCCCCTTTTATTTAATATTATGCAGCATTTTTCATTTTAGTGATTACAGAATATCCACTGTATGTTTTTAGCATAATGCAGTTAACAAATCCTTTATCAATGGACATTCTGATAATTTACATGTTAGGTATTTTTGTGTTGCAGGGGATCAAAACAGGGCCTTGTACATGCTAGGTAAATGCTCTATTGTGTTTGTTTTTCAGGGGGCATTTTGCCATAAGAAAAAATGCTCATGAACATCCTCGTCACCAAACTTCTAAACACTTCCTTGTAATTATGTTTCCGAATATGTCTTTAATTTTCTAGACAGGAGATGGCTGCCTCAAAAGATAAGAAGTAGCATTCTCTTAAGTAAAAAGAGATACTTGCCTTTGGTTCCATCTCTGAGTTACCAGCCATTCATTTATTCATCACCTATGCACTTAACAAGCACAGAAGGCCTGTGGTAGGCACTAAGGGGCCATAGGGGCTGAGTAAATTGTGATCTCTGTCTTCAAGGAGCTCACAGCGGAATGGCAGAGACAGCCAGGGCAACAGGCAATGTAAGAAGGAGGAATAGAGAGCTGGGGTTGTGGTCAGTGGTAGGGCGCTCGCCTAGCATGTGTGAGGCACTGGGTTTGATTCTCAGCACCACATGAAAAATAAAGTTATTAAAATAGTATTAAGGGGTGGGGGTAGGGAGCATGAGAGAAATGGAAGAACTCTGGACAGGGCAAAGGAGAGGGAGAAGGGAGAGGGCATGAGGGTAGAAAGATGGTGGAATGAGATGGACAATCATTACCCTAGGTACATGTAGGAAGACACTAATGGTTTGACTCAACCTTGTGTACAGCCAGAGAAATGAAAAATTATGCTCCATATGTGTACTGTGAATTGAAATGCATCCTGCTATTTAAAAAAAATAAAAATTTAAAAAATATTGAAAAAAAGAAGGAGCAAATAGTTGTGGTCAGCAGTTTCAGATGCCCATGATCTTGGCCTCCTGGTACTCATACCCTTGTGGGTTTCTCTACCCACAAGTACAGGCTGGACCCCATGAATTGCTTCTAATGATTGGAATTTGACAGGAATGATAGGTGATCCCTTCTGGGAGTAGGTTTATAAAGGACTATGACTTCTTCCATCTTGCTAGCACCCTCTCTCTTTTCCTTTCTTTTGCTCTCTGTTGAGGCCAGCTGCCACACTCGCCTGATGGAGAGGCCTACACATGGCCAGGAACCCAGGGAGACCTCTGGCCAGCAGGGCTTGAGGAACTGAGACCTCAATCCAGCAGCCCCAGGGGAACTGACTCCTGTAACCACTACCATGTGAGCTAGGAAGCAGATGTTTTCTAGTCAGGCTCTAGGTTGACAAAGCACACAGCAAAGTCACTCCTGTGACTTAATGACTTAATGCCTGTGAGTTAATGAATACGCGAGTTTATGAATATGTGTTGCTTAAATCTACTGCACTTTGGAGGAATTTGTCACACAGCAATAAATAGCTAACAAGTGGAATGGCACAGGTAAGCACAGTGTGTAATAGGTACACACACAAAGGTGGCACACAACGTCACTGTGGTGGGGAAGGGTCACATCTGGTAGGATTTCTGAGACGAGGGCAGGCTTGTGTTGCATTTTGCAGACTAAGAAGTCATGATTTAGGGAAAGAAGGGAGAAGAGGATTTTCCAGGCAGGGCTATAGAACAAACAGAGACCGTTTCTCAAATCTGTTACCAGCACATACTCTGTGTGTGTGTGTGTGTGCGGGGGTGCTGGGAATGGAAACCAGGGCCATATGAATGCTAGGTAGTAGCTCTCCTATGGAGCTATGCCCCTAGCTCCCTTACAGGGTTACTTGTCACATTCCTGATTAAAGGTAAATTTACTGTGAAGTCAGCAGAGCTTAAACTTCAGGATCTCTCAACTTCACAAACCCTTTTTAAGCCTGAAACACCCTAGCAATTTTGTGTTTATAATTTTCCATTCTTTTCCTTAAGAAGGGTCCCCCATTGTCTGCTCCTGCTGCTGTGGATTTGCCAAGACCCTTCTGATGCCCTGCCATTTGCCTTCCCAGTCTACAGCACGTACTTACCAGTGTTCTTTGGTTCTGCCTCTTTTTTTTTTTGTTTTTTTGAGACTGGGTCTCACTATGTTGCCCAGGCTGGTCTCAGATTCCTGGGCTCAAGTGATTCTCCTGCCTTGGCCCCTCAAATAGCTGGGACTACAGGTGTGGGCCACCAAGCTGAGCTGGCTCTACGTCCTTGAATATGGTTTCTCAGCAGCCCACCTCCAGGCCTGTCCCCTCTGGCCTTTACTTCCTAAACCCAAACCATCTGGATTCTGTAATTTTCCTCAGAAGTCCTATTGTCTAACTCATGAATCATTTTTACTGCAATTTTTAAAGTCTTGGAGAATTTTCCCAGAGGTGGTGTTGCCTCTTTTGTTTTGCAGAACCCAGGGCTTGTGCATGCTAGACAAGCTCTCTGTCATTGAACTCTGTCCCCAGATCGCTGATGTGTTTTTCTTTTTTCTTTTCTTTTTTTTTAGTTGTAGATGGACACAATATCTTTATTTGTTTATTTTTATGTGGTGCTGAGGATCGAACCCAGTGCCTCACGCATACGAGGCAAGCACCCTACCTCTGAGCCACAATCCCAGCCTTGATGTGTTTTTCTAAATGGCAAGTCTGGCTCCTGACCAAGCGGCATCTGAGCAGAGTCACTTTGGGGTGGGTCGTGTTCCTGGGAACAGCCTCTCTGTCCTGTGTCTTCCCATGTCCACTCCAAAATTTAGAATGACTAAGGTTCAGAGAAAGGAGGAAGTGACTAAATAGTGGAAAGTCAAAGGAACAACAGGGAAAACGGAGCCTTGCTATTTCCTTAGCGGGGGGCCTTTTTCTGGATGCTATTGGGAGTACTTCAAGACAATGATGGACCGCAGGAGGGAAGGACACTAACATCATCCCTGCCCACTCTGTGCCAGGCACATGAGATTTCCAGCACTGTCTCACAGAATCCTCATTACCCCCCTGTGAGTTGATGGTGAGATTCTCCACTTCGCAGCTGAGGAAATGGAGGTTCAGAGATGTGAAGTAGCCTGCCCATGCCTTGCAGTCTACAAGTCCCAGGTCAGGCCCAGCTGACTGGAGAGCTCAGGTTCTAGCCCCACCCCTTTATTGGTTCTCTCAGAGGTCTACCACCTATGTTCAAATTCTAGATAAAATTTGGTGGACGTTGCAGCAAATGTCCACCTGGAAATAAGTTTAATAAATGAAAAGTCAGGCAGGTCAAATTTTTGGCTCTGGGAGGTCTGTATAGTTGAAGAAGACCCATCAGTGAGCTGGGAGTCCTCCAGGGTTGGATTCAGATATATATCTATATTTATATCTATCTATAAATAGATATACATATATATTCAGAGACATATATCTATATATGGAGAGATTTAGGTATAGATGTATGTGTATATATATGTATATAAATGGGGCAGGGAAAAATATTGATGAGACATGAAATGTAGGCCTCAAACCAGAAAATTGAGACTGAAAGGCTGGATAGACAATAGCACTGGAATAACGATGAAGGTCCTAAGGATGACAGCTCTGTCTATTGAGTGCTTACAAGGTACCAGGCACTGTACCAGTATGTTTACCAGATGTTTTCTAAACGTTAGTGCATTTTATCCACACAACCATCCTACTAAAAAGGTAGGACTACAGTATTAGTCCATTTTGTGTTGCTGTAACAAAACACCTGAAACTGGATACTTTATAAGTAAAGAAGTTTATTTGGCTTATGATTCTGGTGGCTGGAAGATCCAAATGGCAGGGAGCCTGCATCCTGGCATGGCCCCCTTAGCTGTGACAGAAGGCAGAGGAACAGAAAAGGAAAAGAGTGTGTGCAGAAGAGGCTAAGCATGTGGGGCGGCTTTCCTTTATAATCCCTTATCTTGAGACCTAACCCACTCTGCGAGAGACCAGTATTAATCCATTCAGGAGGGTGGAGCCCCCTTGACCTAATTACCTCTCGCTAGCCACATCTTAAAGGCTCCAACACCTCAATACGGACCAAGCTTCCAGAAGAGGAACCTGAGAGACAAATCACAATCAAATCTATAGCATTCACCATCCCTATTTTTAGGTTGAGTACCCTGAAGATGAAGAATCTTACAGAGGCAGTGGTGAAGGAGAGACTGGAACGAAGCTCTGTTCAATCCTAAGACCCTTGCTTAATTTAACCATTAGGCTTTACTAAGTCAAGGAGAGAGTGGGAGAAGTCTAGCACCGGGGGATGATGCTAACGTGGAGAAGCAGTACTTTGCAGGTGACATAACTTGGGACGATGGGACACAGAGGTGGCTAGAGCTCACCCAGACCCAGACCTTCAGGCAAGGTTAGGTACGTCGGGAGGCAGCAGTTCAGCCCTGTGGGAGCTCTTGGATCCAGAGTGGGTGGAGACAGGCAGACTCGGTCAATGTTCATGGACCTCTCTCGGATTGGTTCAGGAACCTCAGGGGGCGGGGCTTAGGCCCTGGGACGCTAATGCTAAGCGGAAGCTGGAGCTCCTCGACTTCTTCGCGTGCTTAGTGCGGCTAACCCAACGCTGGAGTCTCACACTTGTTTTTACATCCTACTCCTATGATTTATGGGATTTTGGCTTAGTGATTTTACAACTTTGGGCTCCAGTTTTCTGGAAAGTGGATAAGTATATCCAGTTAAATATTAGATAATAATTCTGTGATTAGGAGGTTTGGTAAAGGATGCACACGAAGGGTTAATACAGGGCAGGGAAGGATGGCTGCTCCATCCTTAAAAAGCAGTCCTATTTTTGAGAGATTACTACTCAGGGGAGCCGGAGAATCTTTTTCTATTTTCT
>CM053400.1:18131460-18149082 GCA_028644305.1 Xerus rutilus | reverse complement strand
GGTACTGGGGATTGAACTCAGGGGCACTTGACCACCGAGCCACATCTCCAGCCCTATTTTGTGTTTTATGTAGAGACAGGGTCTCACTGAGTTGCTTAGCGCCTCGCCCTTGCTGAGGCTGGCTTTGAACTCGCAATTCTCCTGTCTCAGCCTCCCTAAGTGCTGGGATTACAGGCTTGAGCCACCGCGCCCGGCTGGAAAAATATTCTTAATCCCATTTCGTAGCCAAACAAAGCTAGAGAACAAGGAGAGACCCAGCCATCCTAACTTTGAAGGGACTGCCACTGCAGCTAGTGTACAGGATCGCTGCTTCCTAAGTGTCAAAGTAGTTTATGGCTACTCAGTCTTGACATCTGCTACAAAACAGCTGTGTGCTCTTGGTTTTCTCATGGCCAGGGAGCTCAGCATGTCCACCCAGTCCTGGAAAGCTGTGGAACTGTTGTGTACTATCTGGGAGGCAACCAAGAAAATCATATGCTCCCAGAAGCTTGGGAGGCTCAGGCAGGGGGATCTAAGTTCAAAGCCAGCCTCAGCAACTTAGTGAGGCCCTAAGTAACATAGCAACACCCTGTCTCAAAATAAAAAAATAAAAAATAAAGGGCTGGAGATGTGGCTCAGTGGTTAAGTGTCCCTGGGTTCAATCTTCGGCACCAAAACAAAAACAACAACAACAAAAAAAATCGACTTGTGGAGGGGGACTAGAAACTGACATCCTGCTGCAGAAAACTCCATGTCTCTACTGATGATCATAAAGGCCAACAGAAACAGCTAATGGGGGTGTGGGGGGCATTCCTTTTCCTTAACTCTACCTTGAAAATCTTACCCAAGAGCATCTAATTGACAGTATCTAGTTTATATCTGGAGCCTGAGAAAAAATTTTTTCTTGAGATAGGATCTCACTGTTGCCAGGCTAGTCCCTAACTCCTGGGTTCAAGCAATCCTCCTGCCTCAGCTTCCCAAGTAGCTAGGACCACATAGACACATGCCACCACTCCGAGCTAGAAATGTCGTTTTGAAAAAAGGAGAAATATTTGCACTTCCTCTGCAGTATAAGAAGGCTCCCTAGAACGCAATGGAAGAGGATGATGAGCCTCACTTGAGCTTCAGCTGTGCATGTTCAACACCGTGTTTCTGTCTATGGATTGATTATAATGTGAGCTCTGTGAGGGCAGGGGTTTTTGTCTGATTTATTTTTTGCTCTGTCTTCAGAGCTTAAACTATTACAAAGTAGTTGCTAAATAAGCAGGAGATACACACCAAAAATGAATGTTTTCTCAGGAACTCTTTCGGTGAACATTAGGTAAATTACAGAAATGGCAATAAATCTTAGTTACTCTGACAACAGCCCTAAGGAGAAAAAAAGAGGAGAGAGGAGGGGGGAAGAAAGGGGGCAAAGAAAATATTTTGTGGTGATGGAAGAAGGCTACACATTCCTTGACATCCCACCCAACACAGGTGGTGTATATGTTTAGGTGAGCTCTATTATTGATTTGACTAATACACTGGGATGGAAATGATGCTATGCCATTTTCCAGGCCAGATGACAGTTTTTGCAACTTGTCTCTATGGAGACATCATCAGCTGTCCTGTAAGACATTCAGCTATCTTGTTGAAGAGATCACATGGCAAGGCTCTGAGACTACATGGAGAGGAAAGCTGGCTGAGTCCAGTCTTTCAGCCATTCCCTTTAAGTGCCACTCTCATGGTTAAGGCTGGGTTGGACCCTCCAGACTAGCCTATGAGACTGCCAGCTAGAATACTATTAACTGACTCTGCTTGATATTGTATGGAACAGAGGAAACACTCAGCTGAGCCCTGACTCAATTCCTAACTCAAAATATGTGAGATGTAAGACAGTGGTTGGGCTAGGAGTGTAGCTTAGTGGTAGTGTGCTTGCTTGACGTGGGCATGCCTTCCTCAGTTTTCTCACCTGTAAAATGAAGATTATCATAATACTTTCCAAGCTTGGTGGGAAAGTTAAAAAAGAACTGCAAGCATTTATATATTTCCTATGTAAAGTCAGTGACACATAGTACAACTTCAGGAAATATTAGTAATTATTTTGTTCTGTTTAGCACCCACCATATGCCATGTAGTGCTTTGAATTAAGCAATTAGCAAGACATAAAGACCTCACTTTTTAGTGACAGATAATAAGCAAACAAGATAACTGAACGTGGCAATAGGAATATGAAGAAATGCTAACATATATAGAAAGGGTAAGGGAGCTACTTTAGAAAGAATACAGATAGACAGGAGATGACGGGAGACCTTCGGAGGTGAAATTTAACTGAGACCAGCATAAAGACCATGTATTGGAAGGTTGGGGAGAGAGACAGAGGGAGCAGCAGGTCCTGAGGCAAGAAATTTTGGTTTGTGAAGGAAAGAAAAAAAAGTACCAGCGTGACTGGAGCTCAGGATATGTGAAGGGAAGGAGCCTGGGTATGCCATTTGAGAGCTGGGAAGGGCAGGCCAACGAAGGCCTTATGGACCACAGTAAGTAGCTTTGAATTTATTTTCAAAGGACTGTAAAGACATTGGAAGTTTTTGATTTTTTTTAAATTGCTAGTGAGGTACAGCTTTCTCTGCTTTGGGGAGGAATTTATGAGCTTTTTTTTATAGCTTTGTTTTAGAATCATGTGTATGTACACTACATGCTTCTGGAATAACTTTTCTGGGGATATCAATTGTTTGCTCATGGTCTCCCTCTGGTGGAGTTGGTGGTTAAGTTTGCATGTTTTCAGAACAGCAAAAGCAAATTAATGAGCAATTCGCCCCAAAATAAATGAATAATTCATTCTTTCATTCAACAAACATTTATTGGGCACCTACAATGTGCCAGACTCTGTTCTTGTGCTAAAATATTTCCATGAACAAAACAGCCAAACATCCATGCCCTCGTGGAGCTCACATTCTTGTGGGGAGGGAAGGGCATTAAACCAAGTTTATAAGCTACTTGTTGAATGGGACAACATTTATTAGAGAAAAATTATGTGGGAAACTGGGGTAGAAAGTACAAAGAGGATTATAGTGTTCCAACTTTAAATATAGTGTCAGGAAAGTTCTCATTGAGATAGTGACATTTGAATAAAGACATAAACGACGTGACAGGGTGAATGGTGCATGTGTCTGGGGGAAAAGCATTTCAGGGATAAGAATCAGCAAGCACAGAGGCCCTGATCCTATCTGCAGAGGCCAGTCTACCTTAAGCGGATTGATGACAGAGTGGGGGTGTCTTGGAGGGTCCTTTAGGTCAGTGTAAGCATTTGGTTTCCACTCAAGACAGGAAGTCATATGAAGAGGGACCTAATCTGACTAAGATTTTAACAAGAGCCCACCTGTTGGGGTAAATACAAGTCTGTATCAGATGGCTTATTGTTTCTGAAGGAGAACTAAGAAGGACTAAGAAGGTGAACCAAGAATGTGCTGAGAGGGGCAAGGAGGAGGGAAAGTGGCCACTTCTCTTATCTCCAATCTTTAGATGGGAATCAAAGCAGGATGACTTTGGTTGTGAAGTAAAGTCATGTGCTCGTAAAACCTCTGAAAAAACCCACATGTTTAGTTGGCATGCAAGTTATCCTTCATATATTTTCCCTGCTTGTAGGCACAGTGTGGTCATCCATTTTATGCTCGGCCTGCCTGCCACCCAGGACCATGTAAGTAACGAAATGTCCAAATCCTCTTGTAAGTCTTCCAAGTTCTTTCCTTGGAATTAGAAAACAGTATACTTGGGCCTTTGCAGCCCTGGGGTTGACCTCCAACCACTGCTATTGTGTTAACAGATTGTGGGAGGGCAAGGGCATAAATAGGACACTCAGAGTCACAGACTGTGGTTTATAATAGCAGAGTCAGTAAATGGACAGATTCTGGACAGATTTTGAAAGTAGCTCCTATAGATGATGCTGATAAATTAGATGTGGGCTGTGAGAAAAAGGAGTGAAGGATCTTACCAAATGATGTTTCTTATAAATTGTCATAAAAGAGGTGAGCAATTAGTATACAGCCAAAAGGTGTAGAAGAACATATTTGAGAGATGTAAAAAGCAGTTAATAAAATAGTGGTTTTTCTCTCGATTTTAAAATATTTATTTATTTATTTTTTGGTACTGGGGATTGAACCCAAGGGGCCCCGTACTACTGAGCTACATCCACAGCCATTTTGTTTTTATTTTGAGACAGGGTCTCACTAAGTTTCCTAGTCTGGCCCCAAACTGCCTCAACCGCCTGAGTAGCTGGGATTACAGGTGGGCACCACCATACCAGGCTTTTTTTTTGTATTTTTAAAAAACATTGTGATTTCCTTTCTCATTATAAAACACTCACTCTTATATCTGATACTGTATTTGTAATTTTGGATTCTTTTTCTTAAAGAGGGTCTCCTAAATTGAATAAACTTCGGGTTTCCACAAAACCTGAATTAAACCTTGTTCTTTGTCCATATTTGGGTTGTAATTTAAAATTAACGAAGTATTTAAAATTTTTTTGTGCATCAGGGATTGAACTCAGGGGCACTCTACCACTGAGCCACACCCCCAGCCCTATTTTGTGTTTTATGTAGAGACAGGGTCTCACTGAGTTGCTTAGCGCCTTGGCGTTGCTGAGGCTGGCTTTGAACTCGTGATTCTCCTGTTTCAGCCTCCCAAAGTGCTGGGATTACAGGCGTGCGCCACCGCGCCCGGCTAAAAATTTTGTTTCTGAAGACAATGTGCATGAACAGAGGTTAACTGTCAGCTCAAGCAATATTAAGAATAAACTATGAGGGCTGGGGCTGTAGCTCAGTGGTAGAGCGCTTGCCTAGCATGTGTGAGGCACTGGGTTCGAGCCTCAGCACCACGTATAAATAACAAATGAATAGAATAAAAATCCATCAACAACTAAAAAAATATTTTAAAAAAAGGATAAACTATGGGCATAAAAAGATCATCTTGGGCTAAACTCCAGGTGTCTTTCCGAACTTCCCACCCATTCTAACTCCCACAGTTTTTCTAAATCCAGTATTTCTCCTCACGTTCTCTTTTTTAAAAAAAAAATATTTATTTATTTATTTTTCAGTTTTAGGTGGACAGAATATCTTTGTTTTTATGTGGTAATGAGGATCGAACCCAGTGCGCTACCACTGCGCCACAATCCCAGCCCTCTCCTCACGTTCTCTTTAGGGAGGTTGGGATCACACGCATTTTAAAATACCTTCTTGAAAAAAAGGGCTGTAGTACTCTTTATCTGGGGTACTGTGGCTTAGCAGTGCAGCAATAACCAGCTCAACCTTAGCTAGACAACTCTGGGGCGCCCAGCTGGGCGAGACCAGGGGCGGGGCTCGATGGGGCCGCGGAGTGGGCGGGGTCTAAGCAGTTTCCGCCCCCAAAAGGCTCGACACGCGCGCCCAGGGGCTTCTGGTCCGAACGGGGTGTGGATTGCGAGGTGACCCTGGTCGCTTACTTCCGTTTCCTAGGGATGCGCATCCGGGTTACGCTAACGCCGCGGTTTCCTCCACTGTGCTGGTTCTACCGTGGGTCTGGACCGGTCCCCATGTCTTGCTGTGGGGCTTCTGCAGCCTTTGGGTGAGTCTCAGCTGCCGACAGGGTCTGAGCGCGGCCCGTCGAGTACATCCTGTAGGAAGACAGGTCAAGAGTTCTGCTTTGGTCCTTGTGGGTGGGGGTCTCTCTGCCTGTCCCTTGTCTCTGCCGCGATCCCCTCATCTCAGCGCTTTCCTACACTGGCCTCTCCTCTTTCACCTCAGTTTAGCCTTTCTTTTCTCAGCCTCACCAGTCCCTTTTAAACTCGGGTTTCTGGTCTTTTCGCCTTACCCGCTGTCTCTCTGTTTTCCTCCTGGTCTCATTTTAGCACCTTTCTTTGCCAATCCCTGAGCCGGGATTTCACTGTTCTTTTACCCAACCGGACGGCCCACCTCCTCGTCTTGCTCACCCTCCTCCACTGCGAAACTGAGCCTTTCTTAAGACCTTAGAGCCCCGTCCCCCAACTTTCCTCACTTTTGACCCTTACCCCCTCCTGGGACTAGTAGATGACATTAGTGCTTCGCTTTAGCTAGAGGAGGACTTTGCCAAAACCCCAGTCTGGGAAGACTTGCCCAATCTGGGGCAAGTTTTGCTTTCGGGCGCGGGATTAGACTGAACTCTGGTAGCTTCCGTAGTTAGAGAACAACAAAGGCGTTCCCAGTTCTTTGCTGGAACTCGGTTTTGGGGCTCTCTCGGGCAGCTAACAGGTGGCAGGCACACGGTTCTGCTAGCGGTTGGGCTTGTGATCTTGTTAATTGACAAGTCCTGAGGAAGTTCTGTCAGTTTTGTGTTCGCTATCCCAGGAGAGTGGATGTGCACAGCTGAGGCAAAAATGCGGCTGTTCTGGGACGGTCAGTTCTGTTCTGTATGGGCTTTACTTAGAAGACAGTTGCTATGACAGAGGATGGAGTTTGTTGGGAGATTGTTAGCCTCAAATTTGTGGGCTTACAAATTTGCCACCGCGAAAGAGTTACCTATGGTAATTTCAAAGTAATTTTAATTGAACGCAGTATGCAGATATGTACCCTATCTTTGCTTCTTATACAGTTTTATCATTTTTACCATATTAACGTGTTGTTTTCCTCTTCATAAGCCACACATTACAATAATTTACTTATTAAAATGTTCTAACTTGGTTATTCTTTATCATTACCACCTTAATCTTGAAATCATCTTTTTTCATTTTGAGGCATGTCATCTATCTTAAATTTCTCTAGAGGTTTTAAATTATATATAACATGAATGAATTGGATTTAATAATGGCTGGTATCCTATTTCTCAAATTTTGTTATCTAAGGTACATTTTGAGTTACAGGAATTGGATAATCTTTATTTTGTTGCGTTTATGATATATGTCTAGCATTTGATTGCAAAGGTTTTTGTTTGTGATCAGTTTCTGTAATCATATAAATTGTGCTCTAAAATTTAGTATTTAAATGTGAACAGAACGAATACAACATTAGTATCTGCTTTTCTGTTGGCTGAGTTAGCAAAGGACTCTGAGACTTGGCCTTGTTAGTCCTAGATGCCACAAAGAAGGACCCTTCTCGTTGGCTTTCAGAACTTAATTGCTGAGGTAAACCCCTTTATTTGTACCTCCTCTCCATCACTTGCACTGGAAACTCTAGCTTTTGTTCAACCTGGCCATCATTTCCCATCCTTAAAACTGAACCCTAATGAGTATATCTAACTCCAGTTGCTTCCTTACCTCTAGGTTTGTGATTTTTTTTTCCCCCAAAGCCGTGGCAACTTTGTAGATAGACCCATATTTGGGTTGATGCCAGACCATCAACCTTTCTCATTTCTGAACTCTGTATTTCTTCAGCATGTCCAAGTTTAAACCTATGTAAATTTCTACAGTTTATAGTTGGAGGAAACCATAGAGTTCAAACATACCCCTTCATTTTCCCTATAAGGAAATCAGGACTTAAAAAAATTAATGCTTTTTTCCCAAGATAACCCATGACCCCAGTACTAGGGATTGAATCCAGGGGTCCTGTATCACTGAGCTACACCCCCAGCCATTTAAGTTTTATTTTTGAGACAGGGTCTCACAAGTTGCTGATGCCATTCTGGAATTTTGGATCCTCCTGCCTTAGCCTTTTATGTCTCTGGGATTACAGGTGTGCACCATTCTGCAGGCCCAAGGTTGTTTGTTTGTTTTTAAATAAAGAAGTCCTGTACATACACTAGTGTAGTGAATTTTAGTTCCATCAGAAGCTGTAGGCTGGAGAACACACATTATTTAGTGGGTCATTTCAAATATTTATGTCATAGGAATGAAGCTATTGGGATTAGAAATCAGTGACACAGATTTTTAAATCTGTGTCAAAATCATTTTGCCTTTAAAAGAAGGACTAGAGAAATAAACTGTTTTGTGCAAAAGTAGAAATTGAAATGTTTTAGGAGTCTGTTTCTCTTTTTTCTTCTAAAATGACTTTGGCCTATTATGATATAAATTTTGCATAAAACCCACCAAGTGAAGTGAGCATTCTGCATTCTCATTGGAGCAGTTTTGTTTGTGCTGCTGGTCTTAGTCCAGAACACTAGACTGTTTATTGAGAAGCCTGCCCCTCTTGCCTAGCTACCAACCCCTCCCAAATCACTGGAGACAGCTTAGTGCCTGTGTCACCCCTCAACCCTGCATTCTGGGACTGAGCTACATTCCCAGCTCTTTTTATTTTGAGACTGGGTCTCTCTAATTAGGTGCTCCAGGCTGGCCTCAGCCTCAGGAGTGGCTGGAATTACAGGTGTGTGCCACTGTGCTGGGCTCACTGTTAGTTTTCTGTAGACATTTCTACCCTAATTTGGTAAAGTCTTAGTTTGTAAATCCAGGAGCTCAATTTAAAACAGATTTCTGCATATTAGTTGTTTATTTTGGGTTGATAATTTTTTTGGTTATTTTTTGCCATCTTTCCCAGTACTGTACTTTGTATTACATCTTTTAATTTTTGTCCTTGAACCCTATGATGTGTTTTAAGGAAGATACAGCTTTAAATATTTAAAAAACAAAATATACTTCCAACATGTCCTTAACATTTGTACCTTGCTGTATTGTGGTTTTTGTCATCTGCCTAAGCTGCTTCATGACTTCATCCTCTTTTTGAAAGATTTTTGTTTACTGCATATAACTGGAGGATATTTTAGCTCATGCATGATTTAAATGGAGGAAGAATAGTTCAAATAAAAATATATATTTTAAAATATTAAGAAGTTTATTCTTGCCATGTATCATCTAATTGGTTTATACCAAAAAGTTGAATTGTTATGTTTATAGTAAAGTGGAAAATAAGTGGACTTTCTGTCTTATTAGAATATAAGTGCATACTCCTATTTGGACATATGGCTCAAACTATCCTATTGATAGGTATGCTTTGCTGTCAGAAAACAGCAAATAATGGAACGCATCTTTATTTTTTCTTTTTAGTCCCATCAACTAAATCCTAGGATATCTACTTATTAAATGTAGAATTAAGATATTTTCTCTGTTATTTATTGTAAATTAAAAAAAACAGATATATAAAACAGGACATCATTTGTCTTTACTGTTTCCCCCTTTTGATCATGCAAAAGCATAATGAATCAAAAAAGGAAATGTATAGCTTAAGTAACACTAACTTATTGTAAATAAGGAATCAGCCCAATGCAGTCAGCATTTACAATATTTTTTTTGTTTTTTTTTTTTTTTTTTGGTACTGGAGATTGAACTTAGGGGCACTCGACCACTGAGCCACATCCTCAGCCCAATTTTGTGTTTTTTATGTGGAGACAGAGTCTCACTGAGTTGCTTAGCGCCTCGCCTTTGCTGAAGCTGGCTTTGAACTCGCGATCCTCCTGTCTCAGCCTCCCTAAGTGGTAGGATTACAGGCTTGCACCACCGCATCCGGCTTAAAATATTCTTTAAATATATATATATATATTTTTATTTGTAGATGGTCACAATACCTTTATTTATTTTTATGTGGTGCTGAGGATCGAATCCAGTGCTTCCCACATGCGAGGTGAGCACTCTGCCACTGAGCCACAATCCCAGCCCAGCATTTAAAATCTTTTTTTTTTTTTAATAATTTTTTTTAGTTGTAGATGGACACAGTGTCTTTATTTTACTGCTTCGTACATGGTGCTGAGGATCGCAGGGCCTCACGCATGGGAGGCAAGCGCTCTACCACTGAGCCCCAGCCCCAGCCCCAGCATTTAAAATCTTAAAGCTCTTACTACAGATAGTGTTAGATGCACTTTAACTTATTAGCTTGGTTATTAATGTTTGTACCAGCTAGGTCTGGGTTTTTTCTTTTTTTAATCCTTAGGAAACAATTATCAGTAACTATTGTATCTTTGCAATACATTTTCTTTTCAGCAAAATATAATTTGGGCACCTACTCTGTCAATTACAATATACATATTTAGGCTGGGTTCATGTGAACTAGGTGACATTCTGTAGGACTGACAATTATATAATTATATTTGAATTCTTTTTTTTTTTTTTTTAATTGAGACAGTCTCACCATGTTGCCCAGGCTAGTCCTGAACTCTTGAACTGAAATGATCCTCCCACCTCAGCCTTTTGAGTAGGTGGGACTACAGAGTTTGCTACCACACCCAGCTTACATTTAAATTCTGAATTTGACATTATTGTACATTTTGAAATTAAATATAAGATAAAATACTTAATATAATTAGAATTAAAGTAAAATACTAGTTGGACGCAGACATAATTAGAATTAAAGTAAAATCCTAGCCAGACACAGTGTGCATGCTTGTAATACCAGCAACTCAGGAGGCTAAGGCAGGAGGTTCAGCCTTAAGCAATTTAGCTAGACCCTGTCTCAAAATAAAAATAAAAAGGGCTAGGGATGTTGCTCAGTGGTTAAGTTCCCCCTGGGTTCAATCCTGGGTAAAAAAAAAAGAATTATAATCCTAAAAAATGTGACTTTTTTTTTTCAGCGCTGGGGAACAAAGAAAGTGTCGCTTCTTTTTTTTTTTAATTTTTTTTTAAGTCAGTAATGGAACTTTATCTTATTCATTTTTATTATTTTATATGTGGTGCTGAGGATCGAACCCAGTGCCTCACGCATGCTAGGCAAGCGCTCTGCCGCTGAGCTACAGCCCCAGCCCCGAAAGTGTCACTTCTTTAGTAGTGATGATGGCATATAATTTTTAGGGTAGATATGATTTTTTATTGCTTTGAAAGCTGTGATTTTTCATCATTTGTGGGTTTTAAGATTCTTGTGTGAATCTGCATTACAGCTTAATATAAAAACATGTTCTTTCTTTATAGGTACAATTAAATAATTTCCATATGGGGAACTTTTTTTTTTTTTTTTGGTACCAGGGATTGAACTCAGGGGTACTCAACAATCGAGCCACATCCTCAGCCCTATTTTGTGTTTTATGTAGAGACAGGGTCTCACTGAGTTGCTTAGCACCTTGCCGTTGCTGAGGCTGGCTTTGAACTTGCGATTCTCCTGTCTCAGCCTCCCAAAGTGCTGGGATTACAGGCGTGTGCCACTGTGCCCTGCTGGGGAACTTTTTTACAGCTAAACTGTAAAAATTCATAGTGGTGAAAAAGTAAAAGAAACTATTTTTGGTTTACCTGTTTTAACTCTTCTTGAGTGTGTGTGGTACTGAGATCAACTGGCATCACCCATGTGAGCTAGGCAAGCTCTGTGTTACTGAGCTACATACCCAGCCCTATCTATGTATTTTACTCTTTAATTCTTACACCTATGAAGTAAGTACAGTTTTTATTATCCTCATTTTACATATGAAGAAACTGAGACACAGAAGTTATATAACTTGTCCAAAATAACAACAATTTAGATTTGAATTTAGTCTTATTTTTTTTGTACAAGGGTTTATTAACTACTTCAGTTGTTTCTTTATAGGTTAAGGTTTAAGGAAAATCAAATTTCTCTTAAACACAAAAGAATATTCCTTTTGGTTGGAAACCTTAGAGTAAGGTTTCTAAAAAAAATATTTTAGTTGTTCATGGATCTTTATTTTATTCATTTATTATTTATATGTGGTGCTGAGGATCGAGCCCAGTGTCTCACGCATGCTAGGCAAGCGCTCTACCACTGAGCTACAGACCCAGACCCAGAGGAAGGTTTTACCTGCTCTTTTTATTAATGATGACTTAAGACAAATTATAAACCCTTTACTACCTGTATTTCTCAGATTTTAAAAACCATATATTAGAAAGCAAACTGATCAAATCTCTCCTCCTTTGGGTATCATTGTCTTATGGAAATTACTTTGGAGTTACCTGGAAAAGGGGCAGTGTTCTTTTGCTTTTGTTTTTTTCTTCTGGGGATTGGATCCAGGGATATATCACAACCACTGAGCCTCATTCCTATCCCTTTTTCATTTTTTATTTTGAGGCAGGGCTCACTAACTTGCTTAGGACCTTGCTAAATTTCCTGAGACTGGTGATCCTCCTGCCTCAGCCTCCTGAGTTGCTGGGACAGTATGCAGTGAAAAGGCAGTGTTTTTAATAAAAGACCTGCTTGAAGTTTTCATATATACATGTTTGTGTACACATATATTTATGTTTTTACTCTCTTTGATCTGCAGAGTATTAAATGTATAATAGTCTTTAAATGCTAAAATCTTAACATTTTCCCAAATGAATTTAACAACTTTTGAGTATGATAACAGAAGACTGAAATGGAAATTTCTGGCTGAAATGGAAATTTCTGACTTACCTCTGGTCTCATTTCCAGATTTGAAAATTTGTGCAAGATTTAATTACACCATCTTTTTAGGACTACCATATCCTAAATACAGTAAAATGTAGAAATATCTTTAATTAGTGTAATAGTGTTTTTATTTTTACTGTAGGAAAGAGAACTTTTCCTCTTTAAACTGAAAAATGCAAATAATGCCCATTTAGAATATAATAATATTGTATTATTCTTTTGTGCCTTTATTATTCCAAATGAAAATATTTTAATTGCTATCTGGGGGAAGAATATGATTTTATATTAGTCTTGTACTCAGATAATGATACATTATTTTTCCAAATATTTTGAAGAGGAGAATCATGGAATCTGGTTAACAGAAAAATTATAATTCTAGTGAGAAGTAACACTTGGGGCTGGGGCTGTAGCTCAATGGTAGAGCGCTTGCCTAGCATGCGTGAGGCACTGGGTTCCATCCTCAGCACCACATGTAAATAATAAATGAATAAAATAAAGATCCGTCAACAACTAAAACAATATTTTTAAAAAAGAACTAATACGTGATTAGAAATACTACTTATTTTAATTCTTTGTTAATTTCTCTTATTCAGACATATTAACTAAATGCACATTTTTTTAATATTTATTTTTTAGTTGTAGGTGGACAGATTATCTTTATTTTATTTTTATGTGGTGCTGAGGATCGGACCCAGTTCCTGACGCGTGCTAGGTGAGCACGCTATCACTGAGCCATAACCCCAGCCCCCACATTTTTTAAAAATAATTATTTACTTTTTTAGTTGTAGGTGGACAGAATATCTTTATTTTTTTAATGTGGTGCTGAGGATCGAACCCAGTGTCTCACGCATGCTAGGCGAGCACGCTACCACTGCGCCATAACCCCAGCCCCCCACATTTTTTAATAGTAGCTTTTGTCTTGATTTTTTTCCCCCCTTGGATGTTATGAAAAGTGAAAAGAGTAACCTTTGCTATGGTGACTTGTTGGGATTTAGATGTCATTTATCTTTGCTTAAACATTCAACTTTTGGTTCAAATAAATTCTCTTTTATAAGAGGGTTTGATAATATTTTGTCTTAAATTTTTAATAGTTTTCTTTCATGTGAAATTTAATAATGTAGCAGTTACTGAGTTTAGGAAAATTGGTAGTTTGTTGTGATCAGCACTTTTTAGAATGATTAGCTCTTAGGTGGAATCATTCTTTATGCTTTAGTTTTTATACTAAAAGATGATTTAGGTCAGCCTCATCTGTTACTTCCCTCCTTTCAAAATAAGAGGAAACTTTAATTTAGCACAGTGATGTTAATGTTTTCTGACTAGATCCATGATGTAAATATGATAATCTCGCTCTGCTGACAGCATAATCTAAAATATGTGTGTATGAATTTTTTTCTTGGAATATGTCAGACTTTAGAGAACACTTTAGGATGAAAAAATAGTACATAAATGTCTTATAAAAAACACCCTAGTAATAATTGTGTTGGTACTTTACTGAATTTTTCTTACATTTAAAGATGTCAAATTTATGGAACATCTGTGATAATTTAAAGCAGAAAATTTCAAATCTGCTTTTTCTTGGTCTTCCTTGGCTATATGTTAGGTAGCAGTGATGAGATAATACTGACAGATTAAGTGTTCTCGGGAGTGAGAACTAGAGCTTTGCAGAGAATAGCCCTCTCTCATATTTGATGGCCATTAAATAGATCAGTTGAAAGTCTTTGCTTTATCTCATTTCCATATCTCCTTTCAGGAGTGTGTGTGTGTGTGTGTGTGTGTGTGTGTGTGTGTGTGTGTGTTTGTTTGATGAAACCCAGGGCCTCATGTATGCTAGGCAAGGGCTCTACCACTGAACTATACTCCCTGCCCTCCTGTTAGTATATTTTTAGTGTTGGTAACTTACATTATGTGGAATTTTTGGTGTTTAGGACTAAATTTTGAACTACTGATTCATACACAGATGTTTTCCTTTTTCTCTTTCAGAGGCTTGCTTTTAAATAAAACTATAATTTATTGAACCACCAAACCTTTGTATATAGTTTGAAGTGGACATTTTCCTACTTTTTTGACAGGTCAGTTTTTTATTTATGGTAAAGTGATTTTTGAACGTGGCTTACTATAACATGCATTTCACGTTGTTAGTACTCATACTCACGTATGTACATATTAGTATTTAAAATTGAAACAAGTTTTGTGGTCTTTTACTACTAGTGGTACATTATAATATGTATATATTTTTTTGTTTGGGGTACTGGGGATCAAACCCAGGCTTGCACATGCTAGGCAAGTGCTCTACCACTGAGGTATACCTCAAGTTCCTAATATTTTCTATTGCATTTTGTCTTATTGTATTTCACTTAAAACAAACTGTTGGTCTTCATTTACTTAGTTGCTATGATAATTTAATAATACAGTATACCTACATTTTCAAAGATTTTAGTGACTGCTAGTTTTTTTCCAGTATTGTCTTTTGGGGATTGAAATGTTTGGATTTGCTAGTTTTTGTTTTGTTTGTTTGCTTGTTTTTCTTTCCTGAAATGTACTTTGATTTTGATTCTGTAAAGTTTTTTGTTTTTTGTTTTTGTAATGGGGATTGAACCCAGGGGTGCTTAACCATTGAGCCACATCTCCAGTCCCCCTCCCCCACCTTTAAAAAATCTTTTTGAGACAGGCTCTTACTATTTGCTTAGAGACTTGCTAAGTTGTCTATAAAGCTTTTAACCTAACAAATTGTAAACAATCAAGAGAAGGAGGCCTTATTATCCTGATACTGTTCCTGTCATCCCTGTTCTTTACCAGATCTAGGCACATGAAAACTAGGAATCTAGAATCATGAGTTTGAAAATGTTCAGTCTTATACCAAGCTTTTGTCATTAGAATCCTTTGCTAGTTTTCATCTAATAGTCAATATTTAGATTGGTTGGGTTGCTTTTCACAAATATTGCTTCTGTTTTTGGCACCTAGTCAAGAGGTTATAAAGCTGCTTTATTCTACTTTTCTCCTGGCTCCACTCCAGGTTTTGTAAACCAAGAAAAGAGGACTGAGGAATGAAGCAGTTTGCTCGTGTTTATGGTCAGGTGCAAGTAACATGATTAAGGTTTGTGATGGTAGACTGCATTTATTTATTGTCCCAGCTCATTTCTTGAAATCACCGAGGGACAGAGACAGTAGAGATAGCAACCGTTCTAGCCATTAGTGTGAGACAGGGTCAGTAGGCATACTCTACTATTTTTACCAGTACCACCTCTTAACACTTAATGAGTGCTTACTATGTGCCAGGTACTATTTAAAGACCTTTACTTGAATTAACTCATACTCACTTGGAAGACTTGAGAGAAGAGAACGGATAAAGAAAACTTGCCTTCTTTTCAGTATCTTCTCATTACCTGGCTGTTGGTGACTGTAGCATGACATATGACACACTTTCAGCTCATTTGACTTTTAAAATCATTAGTGTTGTCTGTGCTGTTCCATTATGAGGCATATAGCTGTGGTTCGAGTGTTCTGGCTTTGAAGTTAACCCACCTGAGCTTGAATCCCAGGTTGGTCACTTACTAGATATGTATAACCTTGGGCAAATTAATCTTCGTACCTCAGTTTCTCATCTGTAAAATGGTGATGATACTAAATAGTACCCATCTTATAGATATTTTGAAAGGATTAAGATAGTATTGTTAAAAGTACTTAGAACAGTGCCTGGCCCATTAAAAAAGCATTCTATAAATGTTAGCTATTAATAGAATTGACTCACAGTTGGATCTCCTGAGAGTGTTTGTGACTTTGATGAGTTCTTTGTATTTGCTAAATAACAGGGTGATTGACATTTAATGATAAGCCCAGGAGTTTGAAAACATTTTCTTTAGGACCTGGATGGAAAGTTCTTGTGTAGTGTTTTGGAATCAAAGCCAGGTGACAAGTCGGGCACAGTGGCGCAAGCCTGTAATCCCAGCACTTAGGGAGGCCGAGACAGGAGAATCGCAAGTTCGAAGCCAGCCTCAGCAACGGCGAGGCGCTAAGCAACTCAGTGAGACCCTGTTTTTACATAAAACACAAAATAGGGCTGGGGATGTGGCTCAGTGGTTGAGTGCCCCTGAGTTCAATCTCCAGTACCAAAAAAAAAAACCCAGGTGACAGAGGTTATCAGGGGTACAGGCCCAATTTATTTAATCTCTCATAGGAATCTCTTGTTATTTGGACCTTATCGTTAATAGTTCTAATATTTTGCCATTTGGAAAAATCTGATAGGAACTAGTTTGTGGATTGATTTTCACTGAAAGCCGGATTTTTTTTTTCTTTTCTTTTTTGTGGTGCTGGGGATTGAACCCAGAGCATTGTTCATGCGAGGCAAGCAGTCTACGAACTGAGCTATATCCCCAGCCCAAGACCAGATTTCTTTTCTGTTTAGCCTATGCTTTTCTGCAGCTGTGACCAATAGACCTAATGAACAGTTTTAGGGGAGGAAGTTTATTTGGTCCTCTCTATTTCAGAGTTCTCAGTTTGTAGGTGACCACCTCCACTGCTCTGTGCCCAAGGTGAGACAGAACATCATGGCAGAAGAGTGTGGAGGAGGAAAGTGGCTCAGGACATGGCCACCAAGAAGCAGAGAAGCAGAGAGACATCTATGGTCAATAAGGACAGGATATATACCCCAAAGGCACACCTCCAGGGACCCACCTGCTCCAGCAACGTGCCTACAGTTACTACCCAGTTAGTCCCTATCAGAGTATTGATATACTGATTATGTTAAGGCTGTCATAATCCAATCATTTCACCTCTAAACTTCTTGCATTGTCTTGTACATGAGCTTTTGGGGGATACCTAATTTCTAAACCATAATACACATCATGCTTTTTATGTGTCAGGCATTATTTTAAGAGTTTTACAGATATTAACTTAGGCAATCCTTATAACAAGTTATGAGAAAGGCACTGTTACTATTCTCATTTTACCAATGAAGTAAGTAAGGCCAGGAAAGTTAAATAACTTTTCTTAAGAACTTATACCGGGGCTGGGGTTGTAGCTCAGTGATAGGTGCTTGCTTAGCACTGCGAGGCACTGGGTTCCATCCTTAGCAACACACAATAAATAAATAAAATGAATTATGTCAAAAAACACATTGTATTAAAAAAAATCCTATACCATTCATTAGTAGCAAAGCTACTATGGACCTAAGTGGTCTGGCTCCAGAGTTTATGCTCTAAAGAATTCCTTATGTTTAGCCGGGCGCGGTGGCTCAAGCCTGTAATCCCAGCACTTAGGGAGGCTGAGACAGGAGAATCGCGAGTTCAAAGCCAGCCTCAGCAACGGTGAAGCGCTAAGCAACTCAGTGAGACCCTGTCTCTACATAAAACACAAACTAGGGCTGGGGATGTGGCTCAGTGGTCGAGTGCCCCTGAGTTCAATCCCCAGTACCACA
>CM053400.1:18120922-18131360 GCA_028644305.1 Xerus rutilus | reverse complement strand
AGAATTCCTTATGTTTACCAAATCTGCTTCCTGCTTAGATGAATTTTGTTGAAAAGGCTATAGTAATGAGTTGATAGCACTGAAACTATGCATGATCGCTTTTTTGTTTTACAGGTTTCTCAAAGGAATAAATAAGTTTAGAGAAGTGTAATATTAGTAAAAGAACTTAACCTAGACTTTGTGGTTCTTTTGACAGCTAAAAATATATAATTTCAAAAGACTTAGTTCCATTAGTATAGTACATAGTAAATATTCAAATGTTGTTCAGTTTCAAATAGGATTGATACATAGATAAGAGAAATAGATATATAGAATGATATAATGTTAGAAAGTAGATGAAATGTGGTACTTTTTTTCTGTATAACTGGAAGCAACACATTTCTAAAATATTTATGTTGGAGTATAATCCCATGTGTCAGGCTATAACACCCGCAGAAAAAGTAATGTGATCTTATTAAAAATGTTCACTTTGCAGATTAAAAGATGAAGATACCAAGTTTTTGAGATCTGTGGAATCTGGCATGTGAGGGCACTCTGGCTGTGACATCTGTCACCCCATTGATCATCAGGGTTGATTTGGCTGATCTGGCCGGGTAGGAAGATCTCTCCTTCCTCCCGCACTGAGCTCCATGTGCCTTCCTCTCAAAGCTGTGCACTGGGTCTAAGGATGGCCTTCTCCAATAGAAGAGAACTGTTCTTTGGTCGAGGGTGTTATAAGTAGCTGTGCTCCCCTGCTAGAATCTCCAAATAAACTCTCAAGTTTTTGAATTCTGTGGAGTCTGGATCTCTAAACGTTAGAGGAATTCTAATGTTCTGTGACTGACAAGTGACTAAAAACTGAAGGGAAGGGGCTGGGATTGTGGCTCAGTGGTAGAGTGCTTGCCTCACATGTGGGAGGCACTGGGTTCGATCCTCAGCACCGCATATAAATAAATGAATAAATAAAAGTCAATCAACAACTAAAAAAATTTAAAAAAAAACCTGAAGGGAAGTCTGAGGAGTGCTGGAAGGAATTTAGTAGAAGAACTGTTGAGCTATTACTAAGAGCGCTTTGACACAGAAAAGTCAGATTAACCAGTTCCTTCTCAATATTCTTTTTACTATGATTTTGGAATTCTTTCTGTGGAACACATTTTATTGAAAGCTTGTAGGGAAAAGTTTGTATTAATTTATTTTATTTTATTTTAATTTTTGGTACTAGGGATTAAACCCAGGGGCACCTTTCCACTGAGCTATATCCCCAGTTCTTTTTATTTATTTTGTATTCTGAAACAGAGTTTCCCTGTGTTGGTGAGGCCGGCCTTGAGCTTGTGATCCTCCTGCCTCAGCCTCCCTAGAAATTGGGATTACAGGTATGCACCACTGCTGGCAAAATTTTGTGTTAATTTTTATTAAGGATAGTTTTATTACTTCAAAGGATGATTTTTCTAAGAAGTAATGTTAAAGGGGCTGGGATTGTAGCTCAGTGGTAGAGCGCTTGCCTTGCATGCATGAGGCACTGGGTTCGATCCTCAGCACCACATAAAAATAAATAAAGATATTATGTCCATCTACAACTAAAAAAAAATTAAAAAAAAAAAGAAGTAATGTTAAAAATTACAAAACCAGTTCTATTCCTGATAAAATATCTTTCTTATTAGGATTTTGGTACAGCCTGTATATATAACTTTCTCAGCGTGTTCTGATGTATTCTGTTAAGTGTAAAGTTACTATAAATATCTCTCCAGCTGACAATACCATGACATGTTAGTCAGTCTTGCCTCCCAAATAAAGTAGCCAGAAGAATTCACCGACTTTACCACAGTCAGTTGGTTGGGCTGTTTATTTATGGAAGGAGCTGACCAGCATGGTGATGGCTTAAAGTCATCAGTCAAAAGTACATCAGGGCATCTGTGGTATAGGTGGTGGCAGTTTTTTTGGCTATAGACATGTGTTTTGTGCTGTTGCCCAAGTTGTGGAAGCTGGAAGCCTCTCAGGATCACTGTAAAGGGAACCTTGAAGGGAGGCTAGCTGAGCATAGATCTTCGGGACGTTTGTGTCTGCTTCTGCAGGACTGTGAGTACTAAGGATTCTAAGTAGGTATGTTAACTATTTTTTAAAAGATGTCAAATCAAGAAGATTGGCTTCAACTGATGAAATTTAAATTTTTTTTTGAAAAATAGGAAACAGATTGGATTGATGGAGAAACTAGGTGAAGAAATCACAGCAGAAAGTATCTGTAGAAGTTTCAGAAATGTACCAGACTCCAAGTAAACAAATATGAAGAATGGAAGAGTATCTAGAGAGTTCATCAGTTTCCTGGCCCTTGCTCTCAGTGTTGAGCATCTGTTTGTCCCTGGATAAAGCCCAGGGAAATGCTTTTCAGACACATTAAACAATTTGCCTAGGGAAGGCATATATTTCCTTACAGTCTACTCTTCACATAGCATTTAGTCTGTGTAAATCAAATCATGTCATTTTCTTGCTTGACAGCTATTGCCTGGTAAAAACTAGCCACTGGAAGGAACTGAATAAGTCTGGAGCTTCTTTAAAGCCCCTTTCCTCAAGAATTGTCATTATATTACGTATCTGGTGGTTTCTTCAAAGACTTGGAGGTCACCCAGTTTAAACAACTTCCTCTTTCCCTCCAAATGTTCCCTGAAAACAATTAGAAGCAATTGTTTAATATCTGTAGTGCCTGTGATGGTGAGTAACAGTTGGGCAAACAACAAGCCAATTTAAAAGCTTGAAAGGAAAAGCTGGGGAATGAGATTGCCTTAAGGAAATTTATAAAATAGATAGATTTCTGGGAATCTAGAAGATTGTGAACATGTGTGGGGTTGTATGTGTGCTTAAGAAAGACCAAAGAAGGCCCTAAGCTGTCATTTGTAGTTGATCTTGAGGTTCTGTGCAAGCAGAAGTGAAGGCTAACACAGAGTTAGAAACCGTTGGGCTGAGTGTTAAAGGTATGCCCTGAAGTATGTTAGGAGCCCATCAGTACAGACTGGGAGACTTATTGGTTCCAGCCATCTAAGGAAATCTCTTTCCAGTTGTTAGCTAACCACTAACTAATGGCAGAGACTTCAGTGGCCACCTATGACAAAGAATCCAAACTTCGCATAATTAGTTCAGACAGATTACTTAAAAAACAAACAATAAACTATAATAACAACATATACTGGATAGAGGGAGAATCTGTTTTCTAGAGTTGTCACATATTATTTATGCCTGGTTGTCAGAAAGGTTTTACAAGACCTGCAAAGAAACAATAAAACATGGGCTCATATGTAGGAAATAAAGCAGTAATAGAAACTATCAAGGAAACCATATCTAAAGAACTAAAGGACGGTATGAGAACTATATTAATTTGCCCTCAGTTTGCCCTGTCATCACAGACTGGGTGGCTTAAATATCAAATTTATTATCTCACAGTTCTGATGTCTAGAAGTCTTAGTTTTTCTTTTTTTTTTTAGGTGAATATCAACACCTATTTTTAGGTGTGATTGTTTCTGAATGATTGTATATTGTTTAGGTCACTAATGATTTAAAGTGGTAAAATTGTTCTGTCACTACAGTCACATTTAAAATAATAATTTATAAAATTTGACCTTATTTAAGTCATCTGTCTAATGGAAAACTCTTCGATTATGATGATATCAGGTAATAGAGTTTACATTTTAAATCTCTTTAGTCATAAACTGTCGATCTGAGTGTGTTTGTAATTTTATTAGCCAGTGTTTCAAATCTCTGTACTCATAAATAAACTGTTGACCCAACTGTTTATAATTTTGTTATCCAACATTTCAGATCTCTGTACTTTTAAAAACTGTTGGTCCAGCTGTGTTTACAATTTTATTTATTTGTATTATAGTCATAGTTGTTTTTTTTTTGGTACTGGGGATTAAACCCAGTGGCACTTAACCACTGAGCTACATCCCTAGCCCCAGCCCTTTTTATTTTTTATTTTGAGACAGGGTCTCACTAAGTTGCCGAAGCTGGCTTGTGATCCTCTTGCCTTAACTTCCCGAGCTGCCGCTGGTGCCACCACACCTAGCCAGTCATAGAATTTTATCAGTTTCATGTGATTTTCTAAAAATCTATAACTCATTATAATTTTTGAGATATAACATATACAGAAAATTCTTCATTTTAAGTGTACATGTGTGAGTTTTAAAAATGCTTATAATTGTGTAACTGCCACCACAATCTAGATTTCGAATAGTGATATCATCCCCCCAAAAGTTCCCTTTTGCCTCCTTCTTCTATCCTTAGCACCTGGCAACCACTGATCTGTTTTCTGTTCCTATAGTAATGTCATATAAAGAATGCCATATAAATGGAATTTAAAAGCATGTAGGCTTGAGTCAGGCTTCCTCTACTTAGCATAATATATCCAAATTTTTCTGTAAATTGTGTTGCAGTAGTCCACTGTATGGCTACACTACAGTTGTTTATCCTTTTACCATTTTGAAGAATATTTGAATTATTTCCAAATTTTGACATCGATAAATAAAAGCTGCTGTAATACACTCATGAGTACAAGTTTTTATGTGATCATGGTGATTTCCTTTCACTTAGGTAGATACATCAGCGTGGGATTACTAGGTTTTATAGTAAGAGTATGTTTAACTTTATAAGAAACTGCCAAATTGTTTTTCGTAATTGTTGTGCTGTACTGTTTTACGTTCCTGTCAGCAGAGTACAATTTCTAATTGCACATTGTTCCACATGTATAGAGTTCTCATTGCTCCACATCCTTGACAGCACTTGGTCAGTTTTATTTTAGCATTCTATTAAGTGTGTTAGTAGCATCTTCAAATAAGTTTTTATTTTGGAAAAGTTCTAGATTTTTTAAGAGATGAAAAGTTCCCATTTAATCCTATCAAGTTTTCCTCTTGTTAGCATCTGATTTAAACGTGGCACATTTGTCAAACATTGATACATTACTAAACTCCAGACTTTATTCAGATTCACTACTTTTTCCACAGTGACCTTTTACTATTACAGGATCCAGTTCAGGATACCACCTTGCAGTTAGTGTAATTTTATTTTAATTTTTATTTCTGGCTGTAACATGTTATAACTGATTTTATAAGACATTTGTTTGGTTCTACATTTTGCAAGAATGTTTTTTTGAGTTTATATCTATCTCAAAGTGCTTTAAATGTCATGTGCTTTTCTGGTTTTTTCTTTCTTTCTTTCTTTTTTTTTTTGAGACATGGTCTCACTAAGTTGCTTGGAGTGTCACTAAATTGCTGAGGCTGGCCTTGAGCTTTTGTTCTCCTGTCTCAGCCTCCCCAGTCCCTGGGATTATAGGTATGCACAACTACTCCTGGCTGTACTTTTTTTTTTTGGTACTGGGGATTGAACTCAGGGACACTCGACCACTGAGCCACATCCCCAGCCCTATTTTGTGTGTTATGTAGAGACAGGGTCTTACTGAGTTGCTTAGCGCCTTGCCGTTGCTGAAGCTGGCTTTGAACTTGCGATTCTCCTCTCTTAGCCTCCCAAAGTTGTACTTTTCTTTTGATGAATAATTGTGTATAATTTGTGTATAATTCTTTCTGTGTTGCATTGAGGAGATTCCAGAGTTTGGGATTACTAATCTCTAAATTGGACCCTCTCATTTAAGCAACCAGAAAACAGTAGAAAGAACCTCTGGGAAAATTGCCTTAATTAGCAATCTTGATCAAGTATATTCCTAAATTTTACCCTTCATGTTTACTTTGCTTTTGTTGATGAAATTAGCTAAGGCTTTATATTTTCAATGTTTTGATATGTACATTTTAGTGTTAAGTTAAATAGTATATTCAACACTGACATGAATTTTTGACACATAGTGATGAAAAATAATTATGATTTCTTTCAGAATATGTCTTTATAACCTGGCATAATATGCCATGGATTCTGTTTCACTGTTTTTCTTCTGGCTTCATATATTCTATGAATATTTTTTTTAGAAAGAATTTTAGGGCTTTATTCAAGATAGACAAAAAGGAAAGACAATTCCAAAGAAAGAAATATATGAGGAAAAAAGTCATTTGTTGTAGAAAAGACATAGTTTTCTAATGACAAGAATTCTGATTATTCAGTGCCATTCTATGATGCATTTATTTATTTATTTATTTATTTTTGTGGTCTTGAGGATTGAATCTAGGGCCTAGCATGTTGCTGGCCAAATGCTCTATCACTGAGCTACATCCCCAGCCAGTTTTAAATTTTATTTTGAGATGGGGCTTGCTAAATTGCCCAGGCTGGCCTCGAACTTGTGATCCTTCTGCCTCAGCTTCTGGAGTAGCTGGGATCACAGGCACCTTTTTTTTTTTTTTTTTTTTTTGGTACTGGAGATTGAACTCAGGGGTACTCGACCACTGAGCCATATCCCCAGCCCTATTTTGTGTTTTATGCAGAGACATGGTCTCACTGATGCTTAGTGCGTCGCCGTTGCTGAGGCTGGCTTTGAACTTGCGATTCTCTTGTCTCAGCCTCCCTAAGTGCTGGGATTACAGGCTTGTGCCACTGTGCCCGGCTTCACAGGCACTTTTATCAATATATAATTTGTGTGCGTGGTAGGGGTTGGGAACGGGGGATTGAACTTGGACACTTTACCACTGAGTTACATTCCAGGCCTTTTTTTTTTTAAATATATATATTTTATTCTAATTGGGTTTACATGACAGCAGAATGCATTTTGATTAATTGTACACAAATGGAGCACAACTTTTCATTTCTATGGTTGTACACAATATTGAGTTACACCATATGTGCAGTCATACATGAACCTAGGGCATTCTTGTCCATCACATTCCACCATCTTTCCTGTCCCCATGTTCTATCCCTTCTCTCCTCTCCTCTTTGACCAAAGTTTCTCCATTTTTCCCATGCTCCCTCCCACGTTATGGATCAGCATCCACTTATCAGAGAGAACATTTGGTTTTTAGTTTTTTGGGATTGGCTTACTTTGCTTAGCACGATGTTCTCCAACTCCATCCATTTACCTGCAAATACCATAATTTTATTCTCTTTTAATGCTGAATAATACTCCATTGTGTATATATACCACAGTTTCTTTATCCATTCATCTATTGAAGGGCATCTAGGTTGGTTCCATAGTTTAGCTGTTGTGAATTGTGCTGCTATAAATGTTGAAGTGGCTGCATCACTGTAGTATGCTGTTTTTAAGTCCTTTGGGTATAGACCAAGGAGTGGGATAGCTGGGTCAAATGGTGGTTCCATTCCAAGTTTTCTAAGGAATCTCCATACTGCTTTCCAGATTGGTTACACCAATTTGCAGTCCCACCAGCAATGCATGAGTGTGCCTTTTCCTCCACATCCTCACCAACACTTGTTTGTATTCTTTTTTAAAAAATATTTATTTTTTAGTTGTAGGTGGACTGGACAGAATATCTTTATTATATTTTTATGTGGTGCTGAGGATCGAACCCAGTGCCTCCCGCGTGCTAGGCCAGCACGCTGCCACTGTGCCATAACCCCAGCCCCACTTGTTTGTATTCTTGATAACTTCATTCCAGACCTTTTTATATTTTATTTTGAGACAAGATCTTGCTAAGTTGCTGAGGGTCTCCCTAATTTCTGAGGTTGGCCTTGAATTTACAATCATCTTGCCTCAACCTTCTGAATCACTGGGATTACAGGCTGGCTTTTATCAATATTCTTTTTTTTTTCTTTTTGGTACAGGGGATTGAACTCAGGGGTACTCGACCACTGAGCCACATTCCCAGCCCTATTTTGTGTTTTTTTATTTAAAGACCAGGTCTCACTGGGTTGCTTAGCACCTTGCTGTTGCTGAGGTTGGTTTTGAACTCGCAATTCTCCTGTCTCAGCCTCCGAAAGTGCGCCCAGCTATCAGTATTCTTAATTCAGTGCATAGCAGTGTTACAAAATTAACAAATGTTTAGTAACTGCTTTTATGGAGAAGCATACTACTCAATGGAGAATGGCAAAGTGACTAACATGAGAGTTATGTAAAACTCTCAATATATGAATTTCAAGTTAGAAAAATACAGTCTTCAATCTTGTGGCATAGTTTGTCTAAGATTGGTGGTTAAGATCAACTAGAAAGGAGGATTCACATATCTTATAGATTTAACTCTAACTAAATTTATTTCACAAACAGATCTTTATGCCGATATTAAGTGCTGTCTTTTAAATAATGGTACTTGAATTTGTTCTCAAGACATTGGAAATATTTGTAAGTCTTCTCAAGATCCATGAAGAACCCAGAATGGCCAGTATTACTATTACCTGAGTGTTTCTTTTTTTCTTTTTTCTTTTTTTGACACTCAACCACTGAGCCACATCCCCAGCCCTATTTTGTGTTTTTATGTAGAGACAGGGTCTCACTGAGTTGCTTAGCGCCTCGCCGTTGCTGAGGCTGGCTTTGAACTCGTGATTCTCCTGTCTCAGCCTCCCTAAGTGCTGAGATTACAGGCTTGCGCCACCGCAGCTGGCTCTGAATGTTTATTCTACTGCTTAAATTTAGGGTTTGACCCAGAGTGAAAGCAAGAGAATGCTAACTTTGGAGTTATATGACAGTTCTATTGGAGAGGCAAATTGGAAAGTTTCTGATTGTTTTATGTTCACTCCATTTCTCTTAATGTTTAAAAGCTCCTTTTTAACTGTATGTACAGTCATGTTCTCTTAGCTTCTTTATATATTTTTCTTCATTTCCCACCTTTGTCTTCAGCTGGTGCTTTCATTCAGTGGCCAGGAGATGGCCAACAAGCCCAAGCAAAGAGGTAGCAAAAACAAACCAAAAATACAAGTTTCTTTGCTAAATGTGTTAATTCTCTGTGTCTGCTATAATAAATTACCAAGCTTGGATATGCCTCCCAAACCCTCATGCTGGGGATTGAACCCAGGGATGCTCTACTACTGAGCTATATCCCAGCCCTTTTTATTTTATTTATTTATTTAAAAAATTTTTTTGTAGTCGTGGATGGACAACATGACTTTATTTTATTTATTTTTGTGTGGTGCTGAGGATCGAACCTTTTTATTTTTTGAGACAGGTCTTGCTGGTTTGCTGAGGCTGGCCTGGAATTTGCCATCCTCCTGCCTAAATCTCCTGAGTCACTGGGGCCAAATTTGGAGGCTTTAAACAAGAAAAATGAATTATCTCACAGTTGGGAAGGCCAGAAGTCTGAGGTGCTAGCAGGGTGGCACTCCCTTTAGAGGCTCTAGGGCAAATTGTTCCCTTTTTCTTGCAGCTTGTGGAAGAAACTGCTTGCCATTTCTTGGTGGTTATCACTCCAGTCTGTTCATCTTTACATGCCTCTTCTTCTCTGTGTATTATATTTTTATCTTTTCCTTTATAAGGTCACCTATAATGGCATTTAGGACCTACCCAGATAATCTAGAATTATCTTGCCTCAATAGCCTTCATTACATCCACAAAGACACTTTTCCCAAATAAGGTACCATTTATACCTCTGGGCATTAGAATGTAGACCCATCTTTGGCCAGAAATCTATTTTGTGCTAGCTATGTAAATGTGTGTTTGGGGAAGGAGATTCCCCAGTTAATCTCTTTCTCTGTCTTCTCTTCTCTTTCTTCTCCTCTCCCTGCTCCCTTCTGTTGCTGTCATCGTCGTCTTTTTTTTTTTTTTTTGGTTTAATTTAAAAACTTTAGCCAATTAAAGGGGAGAAATGTAAGAGCTCTTAACCCAGAAGTAAATAGTCTGTATGATCCCTTGTTATTCCATCTGACATTAAAATTTCATTTGAAATATTTCATTCTTTGCTTATATTTGAAGGGAACTTTTTGGTTAACACAGACTTTAACATGTTATTCCTTGAATTAGTTTTAAAAAACATTTTAAAAAATCAAAGTTATGACTTAGGTATCCCTGGTGAAAATGGGAAAAGTGAAGATTTGAGTTCTTGTGCCTCTAAATGTTTTGAAAGCTTTGTTTGTTTGCTTGTTGGGGGTTCTGGGGATTGAGCCTAAAGGCTCTCTACCACTGAGCCATAACCTCGGTTCTTTTTCCAAAATTTTGAGACAGGATCTCACTAAGTTGCTGAGGCTGCCCTTGAACTTGCAATCTTCCAGCTTCAGCCTCTGGAGTTATTGAGATTATATAGGCATGTTACACCATGCCAGGTTTATATTGAAGGTTGTTTTTTTTTTTTTTAATATTTCTTAGTTATACATGGACACAGTGTCTTTATTTGTTTATTTATTTTTATGTGGTGCTGAGGATCGAACCCAGTGCCTCACATGTGCAAGGCAAGCGCTCTGTCACTGAGCCACAACCTCAGCCCTATATTGAAGGTTCTTTTTTTTTTGGTACCAGGGATTGAACTCAGGGGCACTTGACCACTGAGCCACATCCCCAGCCCTATTTTGTGTTTTATGTAGAGACAGGGTCTCACTGAGTTGCTTAGCAGCCTCGCCATTGCTGAGGCTGGCTTTGAACCCGCGATTCTCCTGTCTCAGC
>CM053400.1:18092966-18120822 GCA_028644305.1 Xerus rutilus | reverse complement strand
AGGTAAAATGAAGGGTTTTAACAGAATTGTAAACTGCCAGATCTATAAGTCATAAGTAGGGGTCATAAGAGGAATAGTTTTGAAGAACTCATTAATTATTAATTAATAATGAAGCAAAGATCTCTCACCAATAACAGGTTTTAGTGGGTTGGGAGAGATTTTGTTTTTCTGAAATCATGATGCCTGTTTTTGCCTAGAAATGGTAGAATAATTTTTTTCATATATTTTGTAGTTAAAATTAATCAATTCACTAGCAGTAAATAAAAATCTGTACATCACAAATGAAGGACTTATGGTTGTAAAGATAAACTTATTTTCGTTAGACTCTACAGGAAATTTATAACAAATATAAAAAATCTCATTTTTGGATTTTTTTTTTGTTTTTTTTGTTTTGTTTTTTCTGACTACGAGTTTATTCAAAACAAAATAATCCCCTCCAACTTCACTGAGGTGGCTGACCGCGTCCACAACCAAATCTGCCTCTAAACTGGAATTCGGTTGCTGACCCAGCCCCAGCCTCGGCTTTCTTGTCAGCACCAGGAGGCACAGTACTCTGTCTGTAGGTGTCTCTGTCGGCTTCCCCTCTTGTGAGTCTTGCAGGCCGCTCACCCTCCAGACCTTGAGGTCGGCTACGGCGTAGAGTGGCAGGCACAATCTCAGGCGGCAGGTGGAGGTAATCGCGGAGGTACTGGATGCCCTCGTTGGTAAGGTACCAGTAGAAGTGTCTCCAGGCAAACTGTTCCTTCACACAGCCTCGAGACTTGAGAGACTGCGTGGCTTTCATGACGTGAAGGTTGGGCACATTCTTACCTGCCAGCTCTGGGTTCTTGGGCATGTGGACATCCTTCTTGGCTACCATTACTCCCTCCTTAAAAAGGAGTTCATAAATGGCAATCCGATTCTTCTTGGGCATGAACATCGCGGAGGCTTCAGGGTCCGAGGCCGAGGCTGGAAAGGCTCATTTTAGGATTTTTAGGAGCTCCTTGAAGTGCCAACTTAGATATTGAAAAAAAGTTTTGCGTTTATAAATTTAAAACATTTTAAGATTTTATAGATTTGTTGTTGTACCCTAAGATCAAAGAAATGTAATATAGAATAGAGATTTAGTGAAAGAAAATAAGCAGCCTAACGTAATAATATTAGGAATATAATTTTCAAAGAAGAGAGTCATTTGCTCAATTCTGTATGAAGAGGGAAAGATCTTTAGACATGGGAGTTCAGAGTCTTAGGATCTGTCATTGATTCTGCTGCTTAACAGGTTCCTGACCCAGTGTCTTCATCTCTTGGGTTTAATTTCCTCAACCTTAAATTAATGATAACCACCAACAATCTACAATACTCTGCGCTTTTGTGACATCTTATGTTATGTATTTTCTTGTTATCAAGAGACAATAATTTTGTCTAGAATGGTGAAACCAAATGTGAACTCTCTTCAAATAGCAAATTCTTTAACTTTTGGAAGTTCAACGTTTTAGCCAGAATTATAAAATGAAGCAACTCTGGGTTTGTGTACAGTGTTTAAGTAACTTGATTTCTTATGAAAGAAAATCATATAAATCTTCCTGTCTATATTATTGTCATGAGTTTCTTTTAAGATTTTGAGGACAGGGCTGGGGCTGTAGCTCAGTGGTAGAGCGCTTGCCTAGCATGCGTGAGGCACTGGGTTCGATCCTCAGCACCACATATAAATAATAAATGAATAAAATAAAGATCCATAAACAACTAAAAAAAAAATTAAAAAAATGTTAAAAAACAAAAAAGATTTTGAGGACAAAGGAGCATCATTGCTCTTTAAGTTGTTTTCCCTCAAAGTTGAAATTTTTTTCATGAGGAAAAAATTCAGGCAAGAATTCAGAATTTATGTTCAATTTTAGCTTAATGTGTTGAACACTCTTGTAGAAGCATTTTTAACATGTACTTAAGCATTTTTCTATGTAAATATTTGAATATACAATTTTAGGTGCTTTTGAATTTTTACCAAATTATATGTAAGCTGTTGTTAATATAAAAACTTATGTTTTCATCTTTTAAATAAGCCTATATTGAAATAATTTTTTAAATATGAAATGTTCAGTTGAATTATAAGTGTAATTAAACCATTCCATACATGTTTGTTGTTTTTTTATTTTTCCATTTTGGCAAACAACAAACTTACACTGTTTTGCTTGAAAAGGATCTTGCTATGTTGCTTAGGTTGGCCTGGAACAGCTGGGCTCAAGTGATTCTTCTTCCTCAGCCTCCTCTGCACCACTATGACCAACTATATTACGTTTAAAAAAAGAGTTTATTCCCTCTTGTGTGTAATTCTTGGGAAACTAAGCATAATTACTTAGGTTAGGCCATGACCAATTTTATGACCTCTTTTTTATACTCTTTGGGGAACAATCTGAAGATATATGTGATTTTTGTAGCTGTGTCTAAATATGTTTTGTCTTCTTATAGCTTAGATAACGTTAGATTTCGTTTAGGTTCCTTTTTGGTAGTTTGATAGGTATAAAATACTACAATTTTTATAAACAACCCAATGTTTTTTGAACTCACAAATGAATAAACAAATTGAGACCTAGTGCATTGGTGTTCACCTTTAATCCTTGCTACTTAGGAGGCCAAAGCAGGAGCATCTTAAGTTCAAGGCAAGTCTGGGCAACAGAGTGAGACCCTGTTTTAAAATAAAAATAAAAAGGGCTGGGGATTTAGCTCAGTGCAACACCCTGCCCCCTTCCCACTATGGGTTAATCCCCAGTACCACAAAACAAAACACAAGCAAACTGGGATACAGCCATACAATGGAGTACTGCTCAACAATAATAAAAAATGGACTATTGATCCATTCAACAACATGATTAAATCTCAAAAGCATTATGCTTAGAAGAAAGAGTCTGGACACAAAAGGCTACATATGTACTGTATGATTCCATTTATAAGACATATGGCAAAGCAAATCTATAGGAACCAAAGTCAGATTAGGAACTAGAGCTGGAGAAGGGAACTGATTGCAAAGGAACTTGAAAGAATTTGCTAAGGGGATGAAAATATACCTTACTTTGTCAAACTTCACAGTATAAAAAAGTGAATTTTTAAAGAATGGGGCCTGTAGATGTGGCTCAGTGGTAGAGTGTGCGCCTAGCATGTACAAAGCCCTGGGTTCAATTCCTAGCATCACCCCCTTCCCCCCAAAAAAAGGTGAATTTTGCTGTATGTAAATTATACCTCAGTAAAATGCCTTTAAAATATTGAAAAAAAATACATTTTGTATTTCTTCACTTGTATTTCTTCACTTGGTAGTGAAGGTAGTGAGGTTCTTTTTTCTCAAGTGCTGAGTGGATCTCTGAGGTTATTTAAACTACTTTTTTTGTATCCTTTGATAGGTTTCTGTGGTCATTGTTTGATAGATGATCAGCAAATGTTGACTGGTTTGGTTTATGTGATAGATATTAAACTTTGTTGTAATTGTTGCAGACATCACCTGCGTTTTTATGCCCTCTTAATCTTGGACTTGTTTTTTTCATTGCATAAGTTTATTGTACATAATTGGATTTGTTGCTTATAGTTTCTTTTATTGTTAATAAATTCATCTCATTTCCATAGATGAGCTACATATACTTTTCTATTTTCTCCAAAATTTTTAAAATGCTTAGTTGCTCATATATTTATAATTAATCATAGTGTGTGATGTGGGTATGCTTTCTCCATATTGACATTCAATTTTTCCGAAAGAATTTTTTTTTAAATATCAGTTTTTCTCCATTTATTTTATATTTTAAATACTTTCCAGAATTTGATCCTGGGCTTGACCTTTCTAGTCTTCTCTGGATTTTTTGTGTGTAATTGTGATAAAATTAAGTATTTTAACCATTTTAAGTATAACATTTGGTAGCATTAGGTACATTGACAATGTGCAGCCATCATCACTGTTCTCTAGTCTCTTTCTTATGTGTTTTCACTTCAACCTTGAGTATTATTGATAATATTCTAGGACAGATTTTTAAAATCTTTTACAGATGCCCTATCTGTAACATACCACCGGTGTCTTAGCATAATTGTGGAGATAAATTTGGTGAGATAGTGAAGGTAAAAATACTTGGTGTATTGTGTTCAGTAAATGCTAGTTTTCTTATCCTTCCCTTTATAATTGGTTTTAAAGACTAGTGTAGGGCAGGAGAGGTCTTCCTTTTTTACCTCTTTTATTCTCTTCTCTTCCAAAATGTTTGTTGTTCTTTTGTCTTAATTTGCAGTAAGAAATCTATAGGAGTTGCAATAAACCTTTGTTTAGTTCTTATTTGAAAACTAATGTATATATTCCATAGATTATGAAATCTAAATTCCTACTTAGTATCATCTACTAACACTGGCAATAAGCACTGTTCCACAAGTGACTACAGAAATATTTTCTTACATGTTGAAATCAGTTTCCTGACATCTTTTTTGCCTTTGTCTTATAAGTCTTCCTGGTAATTTTATAAATTAGAATTTATTTTGAACTGCTGTCTTTTGGCTTTAGGTTTGGAACTTTGAGTATCAGAACACTTGTTTATGAATTCATTAATACATTCCTTAGAATAGATCAGTAATTGTTGAATAACAATATTTGAAGCAGCTATCTTAAAGCCATTGAAAGAGCTCTGTTTGTTTTTCCTTATACTGGGGATTGAACCTCCCATGCTAGGCAAATGCTCCACCATTGAGTATACAAAGTATATTTGAGGATGTCATGGTAGTCATTTACTAATTACCAATTTTTTTTCAAGTCCAGAAGTAACTCACACATTAATAAACAGCTAGGTGCGGTGGTGGCAGGATGCCTATAATTCTAGCTACCTGGGAGACTGAGGCAGGAGGATAGCTTGAGCCCAGGATTTTGAGGCAAGCCTGGGCAACCTAGCAAGATGTTGTCTTAAAAAAACAACAAAACTTTAAAATACAAAGAAAAACCTAAAATGATGACACACTACATTTTTTGATAATTCTTTAGGCTACTATTGTTTGTAATTTATTGCTCTATGATTTTTTTTAAAAAATTTTTAAGAAGGATGCTGTTAATTTTCCCCAGGGAAACTTCTGTAGCATTTTCTTTGGTGTGTTCTAAAAATCAAATTTGGAAGGGTAGTAAATGAACTAATACAGTGAAGACAATGATAAACTTGTAGGCTACCTGCTTTCCACGTAGGACTATATCAAACATATTTAGTTATCCCTGGAACATGTCTGCATGCATAGTTGCAGGCAAGTTTCCCTTCTAGGACACTTTTCTCTATTTATACTTCTATTGAAGTTGTAATTAAGCATGATATATATTTTATTTTCACCAGAAACAATTTGATCTTTATTCTCTGTTCTCTCTCTCTCTCTCTCTCTCTCTCTCTCTCTCTCTCACACACACACACACACACACACACACACACACACACAATTTCCCTTCCTAAGCTTACTGAGAGTTATAAAAACACATTGAAGTAACCTAAGTTTCTGAGTTCTTGTTTGTGGCCACTTGTAATTACTCGGTAAATAATGTGTTGAAGCTGGTATAAAACAGATATTCTGAGGTAGAAATCTTGTTAGAATTTTGAAATAAAATATTCGTTACAAATTATTTTCCTCTAACTTCTAGGAGTGAAAATAAAAGTTATAGCTGCTGTATTTTAAAAGGATCTTCCTTTATTTTTGAACATGTGAAATTGCACTGTATTTTAAAATTAGGTTTGGTGGCTAATGTCTGCAGTCCCAGCTACACTGGTGGCTGAGGCACAAGGATCTCTTGAGCCCAGTAATTTCAGACAGCCAGGGCAACAACATGTTGCCCAACCCAAACTACATGTACCTCATCTCAAAACAAAATTGTGACTATTTAAAATCAAACAATTTTCTGTTCTTTTCATTGTCAACATTTGCAGGTAGGAAAATGTGAAGTCTTAAGAAATACTATTTCTATTCTCAATTTTATATTTTCCTTTGAATTCTGTCTGTAAAGGCATATGGATACTGACAGTGTCAATCTCCAAAAAAGTTGATAAAACAAGTATATTTAGAAACCAATAGTAAAAACTGAAATTAAAAAGTTGTAGAAAAATTCTACTGTTCAAATGCCCTACAGGTACATAAACTAAACAATTAGTGTGTTTTGTAATTTCATCAACTGTTTGACTGTTTTGATTATATTCATTTTAATTATATTAAAAATCATCTTTCTACTTCTGTCATCACCATTGTAGTATTTGATATTTTAAAAGATAAAATCTCATTGAATGTAGAATAATGTCAGGTTTCATTAATGGTAAAACAAATAACAAACTATAGAACTAACATTGAAATGAGAACACTAAGATTTTTATTATCAAGTACTGGAACATTGTGTATGCATTACAATTTCATCTCATTGCTAGTAAATGTGACTTTTGATTGTATAGCAGATGCCACTTGCAAAAATTGACGTACGATCATAATATTAGAAGTTTTAGGACTGGGGATGTGGCTCAGTGATAGAGTTCATGCCTATTAGCATGTGGGAGGCTTTAGGTTTGATCCCTAGAACCATACAATAAAATTTAAAAATTTTACCACATTGATCAAGGGTGGGAATAAAATTACGTACTTTTTTAAAAAATTTTTTTTTTAGTTGTTGATGGATCTTTATTTTATTCATTTATTATTTGTATGTGGTGCTGAGGATCGAACCCAGTGCCTCACGCTTGCAAGCAAGCGCTCTACCACTGAGCCACAGCCCCAGCCCTAAAATTGCGTTCTTATATTTAGTATGTTCTTAAGTTTCAGATTACAGATACTGGAAGGAATGAGAATACTGTATTGATGAAATGTCTTTAGATGCATGTTGTGATAGAATTACATAATTTATCACCAGTCATACATTTTATACACAAAATGGACCAGAATGTATGCTTTCAAACTTATCAAATATATGGCCAGTAGAATCCCAGGAGATTCTGCAATAAAATCTTTCTTTTAGGCTGCTTTTTTGTGTTTTAAAAGGATTAAAATCATTGGCAGACATTGACCAATTTAAGGAATCAAGCCTGATTTTAAAGTTATTTTCTTAAAAAAAAATTATGTGGGCTGGGGTTGTGGCTCAGTGGTAGAGCGCTTGCCTAGCATGTGTGAGGCACTGGGTTCGATTCTCAGCACCATATCTAAATAAAAAAATTTTTTTAAAATAATTAATAAAATTTAAAAATTATGCTTTTTCTATTCCACTAAATTGAAAAGTTGAGAAAATAATGATAATTTTTAAGGCAGAAACAACAAAGGGTGCTTGTTTTCAAAGGAAAAATAGGAGAGGGTGAAGGAATATTTTCTAATGTTTCCCATAATGAAGGTTGTCTTACTACCTACCATAGACCATACACTCAAGAAGAATAACATATTCCTCCCTTTCTATAAAATCAGTATGATTTTGCTTCTAAAAAACAAAATTCGAGATTTAAATTTTTAGTTTTGTATACCCTGAACATTTATTTTCCCATTATTTAGATACTGTTTCTTACTTTTTAGAATCCAAATTCCTTTACACCAATTAAAAATCCTGTGTTCTCGTGTTGTATTTTAATGTTGCTCATTACTTTTTAAAATAAATTAGTTTTTGTGTTTAAAAACAAAATTAAGGTATATATTAAGTATTCTTATTTATAAACCCAGAGATTGGTTTTATAACCCTTCTTCCATCTTCCTTGTAAAAAAAATATACAAATTAGAGATTGCAGTTTTACTTTCATATCCCTTGATTGGGGAAAACGTGGTGTATTATCACTGTTTGTGTAGGTAGGAATTGGTCACAAAAATTCAACAAACAAGTTGTCAAAGGCTTTATTACATTTCCCTAATGATTTGGCCCTATTTTACTTTCTTAGGGGTTGAAATTATATATGTATGTAATGTACATTTGGATAGTACTATAATCTCATACGGTGAAGACATTTCAATTAAAAACTAAGATAAAAATAAACTGGTAAAACATAAATGTTTAATCTTTCATAATTGTGAATCCATTTTGTGGTCACATTGATTATGCTTTTCTGAATTGAGCAAAACAGGGCAAGGAAGATCTCCTGTAGGGCGCAGTTTTGCACCCTGTAATTCTACAGCACTGTGCGTCACGTAGTAGGAGAACTTAGCTTTTGAGGTTCTGGGTATGAGCTACACGTGAGTGCACTGAATACTTCTGACCTTTAAACTTTTTTAATTTTCTTTTGACATTTTAGACCAGGGCAGGGAGTAATGCTGATCATCTAATTGTTTCTTTTTCGTGTGTTTTCTCTTTTTTTCCTGTTGTGAAGTGTGGCTATAAAATGAAGTGTATTGCAACAAAAATAATAGAATGCTGGTCCTGGCACAATTGAAGTTTTTTGTTTTCCTGTTCATGTTATTTTATCTATTCGTTATTTTTTTCTTTTTACTTTTTCTTTTTTCAGTACTGGGGATTGAACCCAGGGGCATTCTACCACCGAGCAACATTCCCAGCCCTTTGTAATTTTCATTTTGAGACAGGGTCTTCCAGAATTGTCCAGGCTACCCTTGAACTTGCAGTTCTTCTGCCTCAGCTTCTGGAGTAGTGGGGATTACAGGCACGTGTCACTGTACCCAGCTATTTTCATTATTTCTACAAGATTCTGTACTTCAGCTTTCTATGGGTACAGTGGTTAGGAGAAGAAATGAAAGCAGGTGTGATTTTAAGAGCATAAGCAATCACATCTGTTTGGGAGGTGAGCCGTTCTTATTTTAGTTAATAGAAATACAGTATTTTATTTTTATAATGTAATTTTTAAATTTCTGTCTCTAGTTAGTAGGGCATAGAAAGGTGGTATTAAATGCGGGGCTTAGAATACTATTTTTCTTTCTTTTATTTGCTTGAAAATTAAGACAGGAACAGCAGAGTCTGAAAAGATAAAGATTTTGCTTACATAATTTACTAGGTAGTATATTGAGTGGAAGCTCATTAGTTCAAAATTAAATTTGATCCTAGCTTTCCATGATTATTTTTCCTAAATTCAAATATTTAAGATTTCACTTTACTTATTTTTATTATTAATATCCAGAAGAATTACGTTTTCCTTTAAATTCACTACATATAGACGAATAGTTGGTTGTGAATTTATTTGATATTCCAGTTTGCCCTATTTACAGTGATTTTGTGTGTCCGTGTTAACAGTTATATAAACGTTCCACATTAAAGCAGGTTAGATGTTATCATAACATACTGATTTGCTAGGCCAGTCTCTATCATTTTAAATGTAACTCTAATCCTTAAAATTTTTTTTTTATTATCTGCACATGGCTGTTATTGTAAAATGTTTAATTCATTAGGCACTATTGTAACCAGCAAAAGTGGTTCCACGTGTTGGCTTTTCCAAGGTATTATAAAAGTCATTGTGTACACCTCTCTTGACTTGGTTGCAGCATGTCAGTTTGAAAAGCCACGTGCAAGTTTGAGATTTTTGAGATTGGAACTAATATAGAAAGCTTGGGGTAGCAAAATATTAAAAAATTGTTCTCTGATGGCCTCAATGATAATACTTTAAGAGTATATAAAGCTTTGAATTCCCCTCTTTTTAAAAGCAGATTGTGAAGACTGTGGAAAGAGACTTGTAATCCAGTCATATAAGTATAATAAAGAAATATTAGCCCTCATGGAAGAAGAGCAAGATTTACCAGAGCAACCAGTAAGTATTTCCTTTAACAATTTCAGATTTATTGTAGAAAAGTTAATTCTGGGCTAGAGATATGGCTCAGTGGTAGAGTACTTGCTTGTTATGTATGAGGCCCTGAGTTCAGTCCTCAGCATCAGAGAGGGAGAGGAGGTGAGCTAATTTTAAGAGATTTTAAATATTACTCAGTTATAGATTCCAAATTTAAAATGAAAATAAGAGAAAGACTCCTTAGTTTCCCTCTAAGAAAACAATATTAAGTGTTCTTAAGCTCATATTTGGCTAATTAAATGCTAAGAAATTATTTAGAAAATTCGGCATTACAAGATGAATATTGTGGGGCTGGGGTTATGGCGCAGTGGTAGCGTGCTTGCCTAGCACACGTGAAACACTGGGTTCGATCCTCAGCACCACATAAAAATAAAATAAAGATATTCTGTCCACCTACAACTAAAAAAAAATAAATTTTTTAAAAAAAAACAAGATGAATATTGTATTATATTTTTCTTTAAAAAATCAATGGTTATTGGTACAGTTTTTAAAAAATAAAAAAGGATGTCTGTATCAATCAGATAGCACTATTTCAGGAAATTTTATTTTTATCTAAATTTCTCTAATTGACTTAATTTTTTAAAAAAAGTAGTGAGGAAAGTATAATTTGATCACTAAGTAATCTTTATAATAGATAATACCCTAGAGACTAGATTGATTTCTTAATTTCTTTAAAAAATCTAAGTGTATCCAAATGAGAGGGTTTTTTGCTTTGTCATGGCTTTTTGTTTTTTGACCTTTTAACATAAAAAAAATGGAAGCAAGTGTGTTTTTGTTGTTGTTTGTTTGTTTTCTGTTTGTTTTCTTTTGTTTGGTGGTGCTGGTGGTAGAACCGGACAGAGGCTTCACATGTGCTAAGTAAGCACTCTAGCCCTGAGCTACACCCCGAGCCTAGTGGTGTCATTCTTTCAAAATGAGTTTATGTTAGAGTCTTTTCCTTTTATGTTCAGATTCGATTTGCTATCCTGAATGGGCTTTTTGATTTTAAATGAAGAGAGAATACAGAACAATACCTATTTACTCATTTTTTTTTTCTTTTCCTGGCACTGGAAACTGAACCCAGGGGTGCTTCACCACTGAGCCACATTCTATGTCTCTTAAATTTTTATATATATATATATATATATATGTATATATTTAGTTGTAGATGGACACAATGTCTTTATTTTATTGCTTTGTATGTGGTGCTGAGGATCAAACCCAGGGCCTCATGCATGCAAAGCAAGAGCTCTACTGCTGAGCTGCAATCCCAGCCCTCTTAAAGTTTTGAAACAGAGTTTTGCAAATTCCTGAGGCTGGCCTCAAACTTGTGATCTTCCTGCCTCAGCCTCCTGAGTTGCTACAGTGATTACAAATGTGTTCTACTGTTCCTGACTCTTATATGCTTATCTTTATGAATGAAGATCCAACCTACAAAAATTTGAATTTTGAAAACAGATAATAGGATGCATTTTTGTGTGTATTCTAGATGTATTCTTTACATCACAAGAGGGCAGACATCCACTTCCACCTAAATAATGAAATATTTTAATATATTTTTAATATTTTTATTTATGTCGAGAATTGTATACTGATGATTACTTTGGCATTATTTTAACTCTCTTGACTGAGGTAAGTAAGAACTATGAAGACATAAGCAACTAATAAAAAGACATTTTGAAACATTTTAAATGTGATTTCTTATCCTTGGCCATGTATGTAGGATACACACCATTGGTACAAATAGCTTGGTATTAAATGTGCCAAGTAAAACTATGTCATTGAACGTTTAATATATAGTAAGATAAAAATTACTTATATTTTCAAAATACTTAGGAGAGTGTCCACATACTATTAGGATGGGTATTGTTTTTAGTTATTCCTTACCTATTTAAGGTAATGAGAATGAGGCTGACCTGCTGACAAATTCTCTTTTCTACTCTGCTTCATTTCTTTGTCATTTTATTCATCTTCTATAATATGATATGCGGAAACTGATTCAAAGGAAGGTAAGAAATTGAAGTACTTTAAACTAAAATTTTTTTTAAAGATGAACACAATATCTTTATTTTATCTTTATGTGGTGCTAAGGATTGAAGCCAGTGCCTCACACATGTGAGGCAAGTCTCTACCACTGAACCACAATCCCAGCCCCACTTTAAACTAAATTTGCTGCTAACTATAAATGGTTATTGCTGTGGGCATCATTTCCTTACCGATTTCTATACAGGTCTAAATTTATAAAGGTGATTGTGTGACAACATGAAAGGGTCAGTGCCATTGAAAGAAAAGTCCAATGTTATACATAGTTTCCCTGGAAACAAGATGTACAGTGTGCCCCTCAGGCCATAGGGGAAGCACCAGTGTCAGTCAGGACACAGAAGAGAGCCGAGGGAAGACATAGTCATATTGGGGTTTTCACAGGAAAGCCAAGGTAGGACAGAGTAGGATTTGCTAGTTTAAGTAATTCTAGCAGGCCTAGGGCTGTCCCTCATAGTCCCATACCTGATCCTGGTTTGATTTAGGGCAGGAGACAAAGGGGCTTGGTGTATGAGAGGTAAGGGAAGTGGTTCAGAGGGTAGGCTCTGGATTGCAGGGGAGACATAAACAGCTTTGACCTTAGGTTTGGCGCTGTTATTAATGGATGCCAAATAGACAAATATAGAATCCAAGAAAACAGAACACGTGTTAACTATTAAAAATAGTTAGAATAGAAAGAGTAAATGTCACTCTTTAAAGGGAAAAATGGCTTTTCATGGGCTGTAGTAAAGCTCTACAATATGAGTAGAAAGGATGGCTGTATTTCAGACTGATGATAAAGTCAAGATTTACCTCTATTTTTTACCTATATACAGGGAGAAATGTTACTGTTGGATTTTATTATTATTTGTAGTTATATTATTTAAAGTTATTTTAATTTCATTGCTCTTTACTCTTCTTTTTGAATTATCCCCTTGTTTTTCTTCTGCTTGCATGTTCTACCCAAAACTTCTGTTCAGGTTAGCATTCACAACAAAACATGAACCTCACTTTCTTCATTATTGATAAACCTCATCTCCCGGCAAACAGAAGTGATTGTACTTACCTTGAAATCATTCAGCCATTTCTCCCAGTCTTTATTTGTCTCAACTCCTCTGAAGGAACTCATACTGTTGTCCAAACTGGGACTCTTTTGAAGAGTGAAAGGGGACACTAACCAGACTTAGTTTGGGGATGAGAGGCATAAAACAAGACCATTCCTCGTAAATTGGGAAGTATTATAAACTCTTCTGTGGCTACCACAAGCCCCTTTGTGGCTACTTGAATTCAAGTTTTAAAAGGGCATATATGCATAGGAAAAAATTTTAGATGGTTGTATACCATACTTAATACTTATTATATCAATATATGGGGCAGAATAGATCTTTATATTTATTCTCTACGCATCTGTATAGTTTGGATTTTTTTAAAGCATTCATGCCTTTTGTATTCAACTTTTTAAAAAAGAGAAATTAGAGGGCTGGGATTGTAGCTCAGCGGTAGAGCGCTTGCCTTGCATGCGTGAGGCCCTGGGTTCGATCCTCGGCACCACATATCAAGCAATAAAATAAAGACATTGTGTCCATCCACAACTAGAAAAAAAAAAATTAAAAATAAATAAATAAATAAATAAATAAATAAATAAAATGAAAAAGAGAAATTAGTTACACTTACCATAGACAAAATAAGTGCTGCATGATTTTAGACAAAGTGTAATCTAAACTAAAACAAGAAAGAAGTGGAGCTTGGGAAACATTCTTTTTTTAAAAAAAATATTTATTCTAATTAGGTGTACATGACAGCAGAATGCATTTGATTTATTGTACACAAAATGGAGCACAACTTCTCATTTCTCTGGTTGTACACAATATAGAGTCACCAGATATGCAGTTATACTTGTACCTAGGCCATTGATATCCATCTTGTTCCACCATCTTTCGTGCCCCCATGGGGAAACATTCTTGAGAACATCAAAAAGGACCGTTAAAGCTGTGTTTGAGGCCTGAAGAGTAAGGAGGAGAAAGAGGTGAAACAAGAAGCGAAGAGAGAACGACTGACACAACCCCAAATTTCTTTTTGTCTTGTCTGTCGGGAAATAATGAATAAACTATAAAGGATAATGTGCCTGAATTTTAAAAAAAACGATTTTAGTCTCAGACTTATAAGCAAGTGCCTAATGAGTTCTTATCCTCCAGGCTCATGATGGAAGTTTAAATTCCACAGACCTGAAACTTATAAACGTTTGCCAAACCAGTGTTTATCTCCAAAAAGGGGCTTGAAACCAAATATAAAGAAATGTTGCACTGTTTTGTTTTGATTTACCTTTTATTTAAAAGCGATAGCAGGGAGGAATTAGGTGTTGGAAGCTGTAGAGCAGTGCTAGTTCAATGCTGACTAATGACAACATTCTAAAACAGATTATTGAACAGACCTTTGTAGATACTTATAAAATGATATGACAGCCACCAGAAACTATTAATTGATAGTTGCAAGTTTTAGGATATAAGTGGATCAAGTATGTATGACACTAAAGGTAGAAAAATAATATTTTAAAGTATCAAAGAGTAATAAGATGATGTCTTCAGGGACTTTCACTGTAAATTGCAGCATAAAGGTTTTTTTTGTTGGTTGGCTTGTTTCCTCTTGTGGTCCTGGGGATTGAACCTGGGCTTTGCATGTGCTAAGTAGGCACTTTACCATAGTGACAGTTCTAGTCCCTAGCTATTTCTTGGACTTGGTCCAGTGCTTTTCTTTTTTCTCTTTCCTGACGCTGGAGACTGAACCCAGGGCTGCTCCACCACTAAGCTATATCCCCAGCACTTTTTTTTAGAATTTTGAGACAGGGTCTCGCTAAGTTGCCTCAAACTTGTGGTCCTCCTGCTTCAGCCTCCTGAAAAGCTGCAACTATGGGCTTGTGCCGTGGTGCTTAGCCTAGTGCTGCTGCTCCTTATACTGTACTCTTCAAGCAGAGGCTGCACAATCATCAGTCGAAGAGAGTATCCCCCGTCTATAGATAGGATTCTTGCATTTTTAGAAGGTTGCTTTGATAACAAAGTTATTTAAACTGAAGTGAGTTTTTAAATTATTATTACCTAAGTGTGAGCCTGTTAGTATTACTTACTAGAAGTGCCTCTTCCTCCAAAAATAGGTATAGGTATCGTGTGTCATCCATTTTATTTCCTGTCTTTATGATGTTGTGACTAAAGGATGCCATTTTTGTGTCTTGTTTATATAAGGGATAAAAAATATTAAATAGTTGATATTTTCTGTCTTCATTTGTTATCAGATTTTCAGTAAGTGGAAGTATATATGAATAGAAATATATTTTTACGTTATATATGTGTACATGTATGCTTATACATATATGGTTTTTTGTTTCATGCACTTAGATTAAGCAGTTTTTTTTTTCTGATTCCTAAAATTAGCACAGAACTGAAAAAATTACTTGTAATAATCAAGTGGGACCTGCAGTCCAGATGTGATCTTTATTTTCTTTAGTTTACTCTGGGAATTATTTTTAGGCCACCTCTCATGTAGATTTATGCAGGAGCCTCTTCAGTTGTTCTTACATTTAGGGTTGTCCCCTTCCTTTTCATTTTCCATCTATACTTCATCTGAATTATCTTTCTAAAATTCAGAGTGGATCATGTTATCTTGCTAATGCTCGAAGGCTCCTTGTTACTCTTAAAATAACATTGAACTCCTTAATCTGGTTTATAAGGCCCTTCATAAGTAGGCTTCTGTTTACCTGGTTTTATCTAATTTTATCATTCTTTCCTTCAGACTCATTACTCCCAGTTATAGTGAATTTATAGTGCATTTTATGTTCTGTCTTACCTGTGAACCTTTTTACACTTGCTCTTTCCTGTATGTGAATCAGTATATTTCCTCCCACTGTCAGTGTAAGTTCCTGCTGAAAGACTGGCTAAATCTAGTGTATCCCTAAAGTCCTCAATTGAATTAAAATCAGAATGTTATTAGTAGTGTTAACTAGTAGGAATATATTGTCCATATTCAGAGTCCAAAAAAAAAAATCATGAAAACTACTCTGTCTTGACAATAATTCCTCCAAGAAGTTTTTCCAGCTTTGTACCTTACTATGTCCCTATATTCTCTGGCCACCTGCCCCAATAAAAAAGACACTGAGAACTGGGATTGTGGCTCAGTGATAGAGCACTTGCCTAGCATGTGTGAGACCCTGGGTTCGATCTTCAGCACCACGTAAAAAGATAAATAAAATAATGGTATTGTGTTCATCTACAATTAAAAAAAGGCGGGGCTGGGGTTATGGCGCAGTGGTAGCGTGCTTGCCTGGCATACATGAGGCACTGGGTTCAATCCTCAGCACCACATAAAAATAAAGATATTCTGTCCACCTACAACTAAAATATAAATGTTTTAAAAAAAAAGTCTTTGGAACCTTTTCTGTGTGTTCCATAGCACCTTATACTTCTATAAGAACTCTAATCTCATTGTTTTATGACCTCTTTTCTCATCTATCTTTTCAACGAGACTGTAAATTCTTTAGATCAAGGGCTGAATTTTGTTATCATTATGTTTTTATTAGGAAGACTTGGTAGAGAATACTGTGTTGAATGAATGATAAGATAACTGACCAGAACTCCTTATAGATATTTGACGTTGGAGAATGTATCATAGGCATTTACCAGTTTGGGCAAAAAAACTAGCTGCTGTAAGAGTAAGTACGTAAACTAGTGAAATAGTTGTTTGTTATTATTCAGTATAACACATTGTACATAATTGGCATGTTATATATATATTAATTTTTTTTAGTTGTAGATGGACACAATATCTTTATTTATTTATTTTTATGTGGTGCTGAGGATCGAACCCAGTGCCTCACGCATGCAAGGGAAGCGCTCTGCCACTGAGCTACAATCCCAGCCCAGCATGTTATATTTTTATAGGACTTGGTTTATACCAGCATCCACAAACACCATTACAATGGCTACAATGTCATTAGGTGATAAGCATTTTTCAGCTCCATATAATCTTTTTTGGGGGAGGCTGGGTACCAAGGATTAAACTCAGGGGAACTCGACCACTGAGCCACATCCCCAGCCCTATTTTGTATTTTATGTAGAGACAGGGTCTCACTGAGTTGCTTAGAGCTTCACCATTGCTGAGGCTGGCTTTGAACTCACGATTCTCCTGTGTCAGCCTCCAAAAGTGCTAGGATTATAGATGTGCACCACTGTGCCTGGCCAGCTCCATATAATCTTATGAGACCACTGCTGTATATTCAGTCTGGGTCTGTCTTTTACTGAAACATTGTGATGTGGTGCATGACTGTATTTTAAAAAAAAATTTTTTTTGCTCCAAGACTTTTTTGGGTTTTTTTGTAAGTTGACTGCCTAAATTTATTACTCTATAACTCTAATAAAATTACAAATATGATAAATCAGATTCCTTGAATGCTCCAGGTTCTTTTTATTTCTTTGTTTTGTTTTGTTTGGAGACTGTACACTATTTTGGTTACTCAACCAACCAGCTCATAAATACATTTCTTTGATAGTAAAAAGAATCTTTAGAGCCAGGCGCCATAGCGCACACCTGTAGTCCCAGCACTTTGGGAAGCTGAGACAGGAGAATCGTGAGTTCAAAGCCAGCCTCAGCAATGGTGAAGCTCTAAGCAACTCAGTGAGACCCTGTCTCTACATCAAACACTAAATAGGGCTGGGGATGTGACTCAGTGGTCAAGTGCCCCTGAGTTCAATCTCCTGTACAAAAAAAAACAAAAAACCCCCCAAAACCCCACATCTGGATACGCTAAAAAAAAAAAAATTATCCCCTTATTGGAAAAGTACATTATTATCTGGCCTCATGTAAATACTGTCCTCTTCAGGTAAGAAGGATGGAATATTGTAACAAGATGTTGATGTTATTTGTGAAATTATGACAGTTAAACTAGATAATTGAGTTTTTCCTGTCTTTAGTTTGGCAGTTTCTAGTCAAAACATTGTTTTCCAACACTACTTAGGTCAGATCATTTTCTCCCATCCTTTCCAGTGAGATTATTTTATACATTTATAATAGTCAGATTTTTTTTTTTCATAGTCTATATGCCATCCTGGAATTCTTCAAAACACCTAGTAGGTTTATAGTATTTACATGAAAGTTTTAAATTTTTGTGTAATCACTTCTATTTTCTTCTTTATTGCTTTTGGACTTAACGCCATGCTTGGTAAGGATTTATCTACCTCAAGGTTTTAGATTTGGTTTTTGCTTAAAATGCCTCCATAATTTCGGTTTTTAAATTCAGAAGTTTTTTTCCCCCTCTGTTTTCTTTCTTGACATCCGTTAAAATTAAGGCAGTATTGAATATAACACAAGTTGACATGCCATAAGCAAAAAACGAAACAAAAGGGGTTTTATCTTACTTTGTGATTGTGTATTTTCATAATGAGAAATTTTATGGGCCTTGTATTTATTATTTACATTATCTGAAATGTTAATCATACTAAATAGCTATATTTTCACCTGATATTTTAAAAATTATCTAGCAGAATTTTTGCCTTCTGTTACCTCCAAATACTTTTGAATACTCATAATTTGACAGAGTAACCATACCAAGCATGCTTCTATTACAACCAATTTTTCTTACCAGAGAGCTCTAGAAGTAGATTCTTTGTAATATGAAAACAGGGAAATTCATTAGTTTTAATCATTGATCTTTCATTTGTGGACTTTTAACATATTGATGGAAATGCCTTCACCCCAGGGGAAGTAGAAAAAGTGAAATATGGAAGAAAAACCAGTATTGTGTGAAAATGTTTTGGTTTTTTAATTACTAGTAACCTAGTAATAATTTAAGTATAATTTGTCTGTTACAAAGTAAAACCAACTAGTTTGTATCCAAGTTTGAGTACTTTATCTTGATAAACATCCTACATTGAATAAAACTGGTAAATACTTCCAGTCTGAAGAACACTTGTCTCATTAAAAAGAATAGCTGAGGTTGTGGCTTAGTGGTAGAGTGCTTGCCTAGCATGTGTGAGGCACTTGGTTCAGTCCTCAGAACCACATAAAAATAGATCAAATAAAGATATTTTTAAAAAAAAAGAAAGAAAAGAAAGAATAGCTGAAGCCTCGCATGATGATGCACACCTGTACTCCCAGCTACTTGGGAGGCCGAGGCAGGAGGATAACAAGTTTGAGGCCAGCCTCTGCAGCTTAGTGAAACCTTGTCTCAAAACAAAAAGGGCTAGGGATGTATCTCAGTGGTAGAGTGACCCTGGGCTCAATATCCAACACCATCCTTCCCTCCCAAAAAAATACCTTGCTGAAAACGAAGTTCACCTCTGAAAAGTAACAAGGATTAATAAATAAATCTAAGCCAAACAAAGTGGAACAGTTACCCTCTAATATATTAGTTAATATATAATTGGCCCTATATATCTCTGGGATTCACATCTGTAGATTCAGCTAACCCCATATTGGAAATATTGGAGGAAAAAAAGCATCTGTGTTGTATATGTACAGACTTTTCCTTGTCATTGTTCCCTAAGCCAAATAACAGTGATTTACATAGTATTTATATTGTTTTAGCTATTATAAGTAATCTGGAGATGACTTAAAGTACATAGAAGGATATACGTAGGTTATATGCAAATACTGCACCATTTTATATAAGGGACTCAAGCATCTGTGGATTTTGGTATCTGTGAGAGTTCTGGAACTAATCCCCTAAGGATACTGAGGGCCAATTGTATTTGAACAGCTGGATAATTTAAAAAACAGACTACTACATCAATTTGTTTGTGTATTTGTTTTTGCAGGTGAAAAAAGCCAAGATGCAGGAACCAGGAGAGCAAACTTTAAGGTGTGTAAGGTTGAATTTCTTATTTTTTATTTTGAGACAGGTTCTCATTAAGTTGCCCAAGCTGGCCTCAAACTTGTGATCCTCCTCCCTTAGTGTCCCAAATGGTTAGGATTACAGAGATGTTCCAATATGCCTGTCTTAAATTTCTTTTTAATGATCTACTTTAATATTTTTCACACGTACATTAGTATATGGACATTTGAGTTGATTGCCATCTTTAAAATTCTTACCAGTAGCCTTTACATTTTGAATTTATTCGGCTTAAGATTAAAATTTCTCTCTAAAATAGGACTGCTTGAGCGTAAGAGTTTAAGACCAACCTGAACAACGTAGCAAGAAAGACCTCATCTCAAAAAAAAATTCCTCCAATATAGCTTTTCTCCAGAATACATGTGCTGATTTTATTTTTCTTATGCATTTATTATTCATTCAACAATGCATACTGAACTCATGTTACAAAAACACACGTATCAGGCACTATTCTGTACAAGGGAGACTTGCCATATTCTTCAGACACATGTACTGTATACAGGAGAGGAAGCATGAGCCATGATAAGGGAAATGCAAGGAGTTTGGCTTTATCAAATGGGTGAGATGACTTAGTCAATGACTTTACTCCCTCTACAGAAAGAGGCAGTTTCTTTACACTTCATGATCTGACTTCTATGACATTGTGGTTTTCAGTTTTCCACAGTTATTTTTTTTTTAAGTTGTAGGTGGACAGAATATCTTATTTTATTTTTATGTGGTGCTGAGGATCGAACCCAGTGCCTCATGTGTGCTAGGCGAGCACGCTACCACTGCGCCATAACCCCAGCCCTCCACAGTTCTTATCTCCTATTATTTGTCCACCAACTGTGAGACCCAGTAACTACATCACTTCTAGCACATTAATTTTAAGAATCCTGTTCTTTTACCACCACACACTATGATTCCAGCTCCCTTATGCTAAAACTGCCATGCTAGCCATGTGATGTCTCACAATTCCAGTCAAATGATGTCACATTTTCACTATCACCTTTATTCCTCTTTCCTCAAAAAGAACTTTACTTTCTTCTTTATGCTACTTAAATTATAAGATCTACTAATCAGTTCCTTGCAAACATTCTTAACTCTTTTCCTTTTTTCCTATATCATACTTGTCTAGCAAAACCACAACCTTGCTTAAACCAAACCATTTACCTATTCTATGTATATTCTCAATTACTCTAACACTGTAAGAGACAGACACAAAACTGTGCCGACTAGTCTTAGTGTCCATTCATGATTACATCTTATGCATGTACACAGCATTCCTGCTGTGTATGATTTCCCAGTCTCTAAAATTATCTTGATTCCTTCCTTCCCTCCCTCCCTTTCTCTTTTCCCTTCTATTCTTGCTACTCTTATTTACTCAGCTGTGGATCTTGCTCCTTAATTCAAAGAGAAATTGGGACAGGTTAGATAGGAATACCTCACTTGTCTAATATAGTACCTCCTACTCTAGGTACTTTGTGCTCTTTCCCTGTGAAATTAATTCTTTTTTGTTTTTTCTGATTGAACCCAGAGGTGCTCTACAACAATGAGAACTATATCCCTAGCCTTATTTATTTATTTATGTTACATTCTTTTTGTGGTTGTAGATGGACAGCATGCCTTTATTTTTACGTGGTGCTAAGAATTGAACCCAGTGCCTCACACATGCTAGGCAAGTGCTCTGCAACTGACCTATAGCCCCAGCCCCTTTATTTATTTTTGAGACAGCACTTGGGTAAGTTGCTCAGGCTGGCCTTGAACTTGTGATCCCCCTGCCTCAGCTCCTGAGTTGCTGGGATTACAGGTGAGTGCCACCATGCCTAGCTTTAATTCTCCAGCTTTTATCCAATTCTAACTCCTCTTTGTACCTGAGAACCTCCCACCGTTGCCTTTTTCTTTTTCTTTTTTTTTTTTTTTAAAGTATTTATTTTTTAGTTGTAGACAAACAGAATATTTTATTTTTATGTGGTGCTGAGGATCGAACCCAGTGCCTCACGCATGCTAGGCCAGCACGCTACCACTGCGCTATAATCCCAGCCCCGCCACCGTTGCCTTTTTCTATAATGCTCTCTTATCTTTCCTTCATTATTTAAAATTATGATTATGCATAGTATAAAATTTACCATTTAAACCACTTTAAGTGTATAATTCAGTGATATAAGTACATTTGCATTGTTATGCAACTATCAACACCATGTCTAGAACATTTTTCATCTTATGTGCTATATAGTTAATTTACTGTTTTGGCACTGTTTTTGTCTTTAGTCTGTAGATTCTCAGTTGAATATGTAGGGGATTCTGCTGTAACATGAGATTATAGGACCAAAGGATCTTAGAAATTGGCTCAGTATATACTAGGTTGTACAAATAGCACTTCTAATATACAGGATCTAGGGGCTGGAGTTGTGGCTCAGTGGTAGAGCACTCTATTGGCACGTGAGGCATTGGGTTCGATCCTCAGCCCCACATAAAAATAAATAAATAAAATAAATGTACTGTGTCCATCTGAAACTAAAAAATTTTTCAAAATATTATTTAAAAAAAGATACAGGATCTAGAAATAGTCTTCTTTCAACAATAGAGTGAACCCAAGACTTATCCAGGTACACATAGAAGATAAACTAGCCATTGCAGTAGAAATGTGAAATTCTGGTACAGTTTTATGCCTTTCCCCAGTGAGAATTCTATTTAAGTAAGTATGAGATGGGTCTCAAGTCATTTTTTTTTTTACCAGTTTAGATAATTACAATGATTCAGCAGTTCAGGAAAACATTGATAAAACCACCTCATATGACTTCTCCTTTCCCTTCAATTCTCATAGTCACATCTTGGTTAGTACATGAAGTGTTATTTCAAAAAGGTAAACATTTGAGTTAAGAGATAAAAATAAACTTCATTGAAGTATTTAGCTTTAAAAATAAATACATCTAAGAAAAAATTAACTGAACATTCAAAATATGCCAGGAAAAAACTCTTTTTATTAATATTTCAATATTAGAGCTGAGTTTCAAAAAATTACACGAGAGCTTTAAATATTCTTATGTAGAAACTACGCAAGCCTCTGATTAGTCAGTGTTATCTTTCCAGATATAGGGAGACTGTGGTACTTTGTCCTTCACTTCTCCTTAGAGTATGGAAGAGCAAAGCAGGTTTCTTTCTAGAGAGCATGAATATGGGAAGGACGCCTGGGCTGAAAAGAAATTGTAATATTATAATAGTTCCAGTTATATTGTATTTAACTGTGTTCTAGCTTTGCTCTAAGTACTTTAAGCTATTAAGTCATTATCCTCATAGCAGCCCTATGAAGTAGGGTCTATTTTTATCCTCATTGACAGTTCAGGAAAGTAGGGCAGAGAAGGTCTGTGTTCTGTCCAAGGTCATAGAGCTAGTTATTGGAAGAGTGGAATATAAACTTGACCAGTCTCATTCTAAATTCTTTACTTTTAATCACTATGCTATACTAATTGGGCATTTCTAGAGAGTTGGCTGTGAAGGAGGAGGAAAGGGAAACATTGTGAGGGACTCCAGTTGGAATGATTTCTTTTCAGAATTTCGGTAGACTCTTCCCAGCATTACAGTATCCAACATAATGACATGTCCTTCCAGTTCACATGATTTACCTTTTAGAATTTCCCTTAATTTGGGGCTGGAGTTGTGGCTCAGTGGTAGAGCACTTCACTAGCACATGTTTGAGGCACTGGGTTTGATCTTCAGTACCACATAAACAAAATAAAGGTATTGTGTCCATCTACAACTTAAAAAAAATACATTAAAAAAAATTCTCTAGTACCAGGTGTGGTGGCACATGCCTGTAATCCCAGTAACTCGGGAGGCTAAGGCAGGAGGGTTGAGAGTTCAAAGCTCAGAAACTTAGCGAGGCTCTAAGCAACTCAGTGAGACCCTGTCTCTAAATAAAGTAGAAAAAAACAGGGCTGGGGATGTGGCTCAGTGGCCGAGTGCCCCTGAGTTCAATACCCAGTACCCTCTCCCCTCAAAAAAAACAGTCTCTTAATTTTCCTATGAGTTAAAAAAAAAAAATGCTGAGAACACATAGCTCAGTAGGTAGAGCTCTTGCCTACCATGTATGAAGACCAGACACTGCAAAAAAGAAAAAAAAAAAGTTGCCTGGTCTTAAGTTAACAACAAGTACACACAGACACACACACACACACACACACACACACACACAGATACACACACACGTAAAATAAATACAGCTGGGTGTGGTGGTGCATGTCTGTAATCTTGGCGGCTTGGGAGGCTGAGGCAGAAGGATCACGAGTTCAAAGCCATTCTCAGTAACTTAGCAACTTGGCAAGACCCTGTCTCTAATAAAATAGAAAAAAAGGGCTGGGGATGTCACTCAGTGGTTAAGTACCCCTGGGTTCAATCCCTAGTACCAAATAAAATAAACACACACACACACACACACACACACACAAACACACACACATTTTAAGGTGTCTAAGGTTATGAGAAAGAATTGTAGGGTGCTCAGGGTACTAGCCCTGACCCTAGCTCTTTTCATATAGTTGCTGTAAACCACAAATAAGGATATCATGAAGATTTTCCGTGCCTCTTGTATGGCTTAGGAGGAAGACTTTAATCTCATCACTTATAGCAATGCAGCAAATCAACGAGGAGCTAATGTATTCATTTTGGTTCTCCTAGTCAAGTAAGCAGCCCAGATGTCAGTGACCAGAAACCTGAAACTTCGAGCCTTGCTTCAAACCTTACCATGTCAGAGGAAAGTAAGTATTATGCATGATGGAAGAGGCATTCCTATAGCCAAGTAATGCTCTTTTTGTATAATTGGGTTTTACTAATTGTCTGAATTGTTCCAGAATATCCAGAAGGTTCTTCTAGTCTTTGTGTATACATACCTGTGCTTCTATAAGCTTTATTAACATACCAGCTGAAAACAAACCCCATGAAATCTTTCTACCCAAGCAGTCACACTCAGTGATTTTATTTTTGTTTTGAGGTTGGATGTTCTAAAGTTAACAGTGCCTTTCTCAAAATCAGAAATGCTTGTGGGCCCACCCCTAATGGCTCCTCTGGAAGAGTTGGTATTTTTCTGCCTTTCTAATAAAAGCAAGTGATCCTACCTATCAATCTTAGTCAAGAAAAAAAGTAGTACCCTGGGCCCTGAGGAAGATCCAGTTTAATGAGAAAACCCTCCATGTACCAACGTTTACTCTTGTAAAGAATGGTTATATTTATGTATTAGACAAAAAAAAAAAAATTGTATAGTGTTCTGTTTTTTCTTTTGATTGAACGCAGGGGTGCTCAACCACTGAGCCACATCCTTAGCCCTTTTTTATATTTTATTTAGAGACAGGATCTCACTGAGTTGCTTAGGGCCTCACTAAATTGCTGAGGCTGCCTTCGAACTCAAATCCTCTGCCTCAGCTTCCCAGGCCTCTGTGCCACTGTGCCCAGCTAGTCCTCTGTTTTTTTTCTTAAAGAGACATAGCTTTGTCTAGCAAACTTGCTCCACTAAATTTTTCTCCCCAGAACAAGTAGTCTTTCCTGAAATTAAATAGCTATGCTTTTCCATATTTTATCACATACTTTAAAAAGAATAAATTTGTACATTTTTGCAAAAGGCTCTTGTTTTGGAAAGACAGTTAACCTTATATACTTTCCTTTTTTTTTTTTTTAAATGCATGGATTTAAAAATTCTTTATCTTGAGTTCTATGTTATTTCCTCAAAGCTGAATTTATTTCAGTGGTTCTCAAACTGTTAGCATAAAACATAAGAATCATCTGCAATGCTTGTTTGTAATACAGAATTCTAGGCTCACTTGCAGAGATTATTATTCAGTAGGTCTAATATGAATGGGGAAATCTTCATTTTCAAGAAGTTACTAGGTGAGTCTGATATATATGGGAAACTCTTCTAATGAGTGAAATGTTTCCTCTTATTTTTTTTTAAAATATTTTTTAGTTGTCAACGGACCTTTATTTTATTCATTTATTTATATGTGGTGCTGAGAATAGAACCTAGAGCCTCACCGCATGCTAGGCAAGCGCTCTACCACTGAGCCACATCCCAGCCCCTCCTCTTATTTCTTGAGTGTTCTAATTCCCAGAAAAGACCTATTCTCTAAAATCTCATACCAGAGCCAGAAAGTAAGTTGAGTCTTTTTGCTTCTTCCAGATAATTTCTCTCTTTTTTTTTTTGGTACTGGGGATTGAACTCAGGGGCACTCGACCACTGAGCCACATCCCCAGCCCTATTTTGTGTTTTATGTAGAGACAGGGTCTCACTGAGTTGCTTAGTGCCTCGCCGTTGCTGAGGCTGGCTTTGAACTCGCGATTCTCCTGTCTCAGCCTCCCAAAGTGCTGGGATTACAGGCTTGAGCCACCGCGCCCGGCTCTCTTTTTTTTTTTGATACCAGGTATTAAACTCAGGAGCACTCAACCACTGAGCCATACCCTCAGCCTTGTTTTGTGTTTTATTTAGAGACAGGGTCTCACTGAATTTCTTAGTGCCTCACTTCTGCTGAGGCTGGTTTTGAACTTGCGATCCTCCTTCCTCAGCCTCCCGAGCCGCTGGGATTATAGGTGTGCATCACCACACCTGACTCTCTTCATATTTCTGTCAAATATTCTCATTTGAAGTCATTATCTATACCTTCCTTCTCATTTCTTTTTACCTTAAACTGAACTTCAAGCAATTTTGTTCTTTAAAGACTAGATCCTCTTTGGGTTTTTTAATTCAAACTTTTATTACTCTCTGATATTAACATTGATGTTGACTACTTAGTCAGTACCCATCATCTCTCTCTTATTTTAATTTTCCTATTCATTGAGCATAGATTTTCTGGTCCTTTATTTTACTGACTCCCTTACAAATACTTTCAATAACTTTCATTTTTTTTGTATATCACTTTTTTCCATATTTTTTATTGGTGCATCTTTCAGTAACTTTTAATAATAAACCTTTTTTCTACCCTTATATTCTCCTTTTTATACTCCAGTCCTAATTTGACCCAACTTTCCACCTTCTCCATAAATGTACACAGATAACATTATTGGATAGAATTATGTACCTAAGCCAGGCGCAGTGGCTTACACTTGTAATCCTAGCACTTTGGGAGGCTGAGACAGGAGAATTGAGAGTTCAAAGCCAGCCTCAGCAACGGCGAGGCACTAAGCAACTCAGTGAGACCCTGTCTCTACATAAAACACAAAATAGGGCTGGGGATGTGGCTCAGTGGTCGAGTGCCCCTGAGTTCAATCCCTGGTACAAAAAAAAAAAAAGAATTATGTACCTAAGTGACTAGTTACACTCTAGTCATAGCACAGGACCTCAGGTAGACACTTAATGTGCTTTGAAATCCTACATTGCCTTGATAAATTCTGTTTAATATTTACACTCCTTTCAGAGAACCAATACTCACTTTTCCTTACTCTTGACTGAACATGCCTTCTCCAGTAAAAGCTGTCAGACAGGAAACTCCCTTATCATCTCACCACCACCAAATCTTCAAACCTATTTCTTGCTTCCTTCTTGTTGCAAGGGAAGTAGTATTCTTGCTCTTGTCACATGTAAGTCATTTTACTTATGTTCTATAGTCCATCCTCTCACTTTTCTCAAGGACTTCAGTACGGTTGTTATCCTCCCATCGCTCCTGCATCATCACATTTTTCTCTTAATCTCTCCTGAGGGTAAAGAAATACGCTCTGGTATCTACCATCTTCACACACCAACAAAGCCCCCTTGGGCTCCACATCTTATGCTAATTGTAGCTTTCTCTCTGTCTTGCGGTGTATCAGAAGCTCTTAAAAGAGTTGCCTTTACTTTCTCATCTCTCATTCAGTCTTCAGCCTATCCAAATATAGCTTCATGGCCCTACTCTTCCAGTGAGACTGCTCCTGTCAAGGTCACCTATTACTTTCTTATTGCCAATTCTAGTAGAAATTTCTCTCTTATGTTTTGCCTCTACCATGTTTCCCACTACCTTTCTCCCTGATGGCCCTTCCTTCTGCATGCTAAACTCTGAATACTGATGGGCTCAGGGCTTAGTTCTAAAGCTGCCATCTTTTCTCTTTCAAAATCCTCCCATTTATTACGTTACTTTAAACATCTTTTTTTTTTTTTTTTTTTTTTTTTTGGTACTGGGGATTGAACTCAGGGGCACTCGACCACTGAGCCACATCCCCAGCCCTATTTTGTGTTTTATGTAGAGACAGGGTCTCACTGAGTTGCTTAGCGCCTCGCCTTTGCTGAGGCTGGCTTTGAACTCGCAATTCTCCTGTCTCAGCCTCCCTAAGTGCTGGGATTACA
>CM053400.1:18040070-18092866 GCA_028644305.1 Xerus rutilus | reverse complement strand
ATGCCTGGCTACTTTAAACATCTTATACATTATTAATGAATTCCAAATTTGTATTTTCAGTCTGATATCTCCCCTGATTTCATTTGAATATATAACTGCCTTTTTGAGATCTCTACTTACTTACATTTCTGAAAGGAAAGTCATACTTAAAATGTCTAAAAAGGAGCTTTAGATTCCTCAAGCTCTCATTAAATCTGTTCATCTCCCAGATTGGCTCATCTTAGGAAGAGATATCACTGTCTTACCACTCTCACACCCAAAACCTAGAAACCATCCTGCATTTCTATGTTTTCCTTATTTCCTATATCCAAACTCACCAGAACATCATTAGTTGTGCCTTCTGAGTATATTTCAAAGCCTTGGCCTCATCCTCACTATTGCTATTCTAGTCTAAGCCAATGTATTACTTCCTTTATCCTCTTATTTATAGTGATAGATTATGCTTTGACTCCTTATAATCCTTTCATGAGTCCCAAGTATTGCCAAGATCAAGCTTTGTTCATTCTCTAAGAGAGTTAAAATTGGCCTAAGTTTTCCAGAATTTTTTGATTAAATTAAATTTGAGGGGGATAAATGTTTGAGTTTTGTCAAATACTTGTCATCAGAGTGAGAATCATCATGTAGAATTCAAGTGATCTTATTTTTCCTTACATGTGATAGATATTAAAAACTTCCCTTTCATTTTTGACATGATGATTATAGGTGAATATGACTTTCACATGTCCAATAATTATTTTTAAAGACCTCAAAGAATGGCATTGGATAATATCTTCTGTAATAAACTCACAGTTGTTGATTGCCTTACTCTTTTTTTAAAAAATAATTTTAGTTGTAGATGGACACAATACCTTTATTTTATTTATTTTTATATGATGCTCAGGATTAAACCCAGTGCCTCACACATGCTAGGCAAGTGCTCTACTACTAAGCTACAGTCCCAGCCCTTGATTGCCTTACTCTTGGGCAGGAATTGGCCCCTTGTCTGCTCTTGACCAGGGTTTCCTTTTGGGGTCAGGTATTCTTTCAGTGAACCTGGCTAGACACAAAATTAATTGGTTCACCTTCAGTTCCTGTTCACAATAGAATAGCTTCTTTTATTGATGTTGGAGGAAGTTCTTGAATAGTTCAGGAGTCTAATGAAAGCATTTTACAATGTAACTGTCTACAGAATGAACTGAAATATTGTGTAATGAATGGCATTTAGCTACCTATCAAAATTGAGTCAAATATTTATAACATTTATCTCAGAGGTAATCATGAGGGTCACAGCTTCACAGCAGCTATTTTTTTTTCTTTCTTCCTTTTTTTTTTGGTACCAGGGATTGAACTCAGGGGTACTAAGCCACTGAGCCACATCCCCAGTCCTATTTTGTGTTTTATTTAAAGACAGGGTCTCACTGAGTTGCTTAGCACCTAGCTGTTGCTGAGGCTGGCTTTAAACTCGTAATTCTCCTATCTCAGCTTCCCAAAGTGCTGGGATTACAGACGTGTCCCACCAGCTTCACAGCAGCTATTTCAGTGTGAAGTCATGGCGGTCAAGAGGACACTACCTGGTAAAGTCACTTTACTTGACAGTTTATCAGATCATTATATCAGTTTCTTAAGAGCATTATATCAGTTTCTTAAGTCTGTCTCTACTAAGCAAAGCCTTTACTACACATCAGAAAAAGCAGTACTATAGTTACATCTATTCTGCCATTCTTTATACATAGCAGTAATAACAGTTTTCTAATAAAAGTGGTTACTTCCCCAAAGATTTGCAAGTCATTCTTACGGTCTTGTACTAAGAATAGAATAAGGACCCAGAGAATGAATAAGCTGAAGAAGCATAATGTGATTTCCTAGATATAATCTTGTTTTTTAAGTTTTCCAGTGAGCACAGCTGAGAGCTTAGGAGATTACTTTACCTATGGTTTAGATCAGTGATGGGTGAAGGTATAGATCAGCTGGTACCAGCCTTTGGCTCTTTTCCATACCCCTGTCCCCCCACATTCTCAACTCTTTCATTGTCTCTGAAAGTCTACAAAGAGGTCTATAAATACAAAAGTAGCATTTTCTGCTACAGTCTTTCAAACTCTATGGTATTCGAACTGTATTTTGTTAATTTTGACTCAATGTGGAACATACAGTGGAATGTGCAGTTTTTCCATTTCATTTTTGAAATGTTCTAACTTTTTTACCTGGTGATATTATCTTTTTTTCAGTTATGACATGCACCGATTACATCCCTCGCTCATCCAATGATTATACCTCACAAATGTATTCTGCAAAGTAAGTTAAATAATTATTTCTGAAATATATGTATTCCTTTTCTCTAGGTTCATTGCAAAACTTAACTTGATATTTAACTTATTTTCACTTCTCTTGCTCTATCTTTATTCCAATTTTTGTTTCCTCTAAATATAGTCTATGTAAAATCCTTTTTTTTCTCTCTCTCTCTCTCTTTTTTCTTCTTCTTCTTCTTCTTCTTCTTCTTCTTTTTTTTTTTTTTTTTTGTAGCAGTGGGGATTGAGCTTAGGGGCACTCTACCACTGAGCTACATCCCTGTCCCTTTTTAGTTTTTGAGATAGGGTCTCTCCAAGTTGCCCAGGCTAGCCTCAGAGTTGTTATCTTCCTGCCTGAATCTCCTGAGTAGTTAGGATTATAAGCACATACTGCTATACCTGGCTAACATCTTTTTTTCCTTTCTTTTTCTTTCTCTTTCTCTTTCTTTCTTTTTTTTGGAGGGGGGGGCGGTACCAGAGATTGAACTCAGGGGTACTCAACAACTGAGCCACATCCCCAGCCCTATTTTGTGTTTTATGTAGAGACAAGGTCTCACTGAGTTGCTTAGCACCTCGCTGTTTCTGAGGCTGGCTTTGAACTCGACATTCTCCTATCTCAACCTCCCAAAGTGCTGGGATTACAAGCATGAGCCACCGCGCCTGGCTTTCTTTTTTTTTTTTAACCAGAGATTGAACTCAGGGGCGCTTAGCCACTGAGCCACATCCCATTTTTGTATTTTATTTAGAGATAGGGTCTCATTGAGTTGCTTAGGGTATCACTAAGTTGCTGAGGCTGGCTTTGAGCTTGAGATCTTCCTTCCTCAGCCTCCTGAGCCTCTGAGATTACAGGCATGTACCATCATGCCCGGCTTTAGCATCCTTTTAAAAAGTAGATAGTTTTAGATACTCTAAATGAGTAGGCACTAAAAATGGAAAATACTGTTAGTGATCAAGACATATTACTGACTGACCTCTGTTTGCTTTCCTCTACTTTGATCTATAAATCAAAAAAACTTCTCAAGATGGCCCCAAGTTGGGATATCTCAGCCTAATCTGTGTTCATTTCCTTGTTTGAGGAATGTACTCAGAGTGGAACTGGGCTTAGAGTTAGACAAGTTTGATAGGTTGAAGTCACTAAGAGGTAAGGTTTGGGGCCTTCAAAAGTGAGGTTTTAAGACCAACCAAGTTAGTCATCTCAAGATGGGTAGGTGCAGAACAGTATATGTACCAAGTTAATGAAGAGTGGACCTATGCATGCATAGACACGTATGGGTTTGCTTAATAAGCCAAGATTTATTCTTATGCATTACCAACGCTGGAGACAAAAAGAAATTGGTAACAGGTGAAAGATGCCTGTGAGACTGTTGTAAAAAGAAATTGGCATTTTTTTTAGTCGTGTGCATTTTTACCTTTTGAATTTTGTATTAGTTAAAAAATAAACTAATTAAAAGTCAACTTACTGAGTTTTTTGATTCTAATCTTGTGTTAACACTAATGGTCTTGCTTAGTCATTTTCTTGTTGTTTTCTGTGAAATGATTAAACCTATTCTTTGGGATCATTATGAAGAAATTAGATAATAAATGTGTATGGGCTTTGAGCTCTGCAGACACATGAAAAAGGATACTATCATCTTTCTCATATCTGAAAATGGATCCATCCAAGGTCACTAATACTTCAGATTGTTCCCATGAGACTTGAATAACAACTGTTACCTGAACTGTTTCCTGAGCTCACATCTGGCTATGAATACAGTCTTTTAGAGTCCACTGAATCAAGAATATGTTGCATATGCCAAATTCATTTATAAAGTATTTGCATACCTGCTCCATTCAAGACATTTTACTTAGCTATGCCTTCTATCTTAATTCAGACCTCCTTACTACATATCAGAACCATTGCATTGTGATCTTTTTTTAACTGGAACTCCATTGCAGCTTCACCTCCTTCTAATTCATTTTAGAAAGCAATGTCAAATTAACGTTTTAAAGAATAGCTCTGACCTTGTTATTCTTCACTCAGCAATTCAGTGCCTTCCAGTTATTTCAGATGTATCTGAACCCTTTTAACCTGGCATTCAAGTGCTTTGCTTTATCTTTCTGTCTTTTGCTTGTTACTTTTCTTCTCAATGTACATCCCTTAATAATATGGTGTTTGTTCCTTGGAGACTGAAACTCTTGCTTTCCTTCCTCTGTATCTTTACCAGGGCTTTTTTCTTTCTAGAACACCATTTCTTTTTAGAAACACCCTTAGAAAACGTTCTTTTTAGAACACCCTTTCTCTCCTGTCGTGTACATGCTATGTGTTCAGCTCACATACCATTTCTTTGTAGCCTTCCTTTATTGTCTTCTTCCTCCAAAGTTGAAAAAAAAATATTTTCCTCTGCTAAAACTTATACCCTCCACCCTTATTTTGTTTTTATTATGTAAATAATACAAATAGAATTTTTTCATTGGATTGTTAGTGCATCATAATATACCAAACAGAGTAACTGATACTTAAACATTCAATGTAATAGCATGGATGAAATGAAGAGGTCAACTAGCCATTGTATGAAGTCACAGGGACTTGACTGCTGAATTCAAATCCTTAAGGATTTCTTTTTTTCTTTTTTAAAATATTTTTTAGTTGTCAGTTGTTTTTATTTTATTTATTTATATGAGGTGCTGAGAATCGAACCCAATCCTTCACATATGCTAGACAAGTGCTGTATCACTAAGCCACAACCCCAGCCCCTTCCTTAAAGATTTCTAATTGGTTGCCACCGACTAGTGATGGTATTGCTCTTATTTTAATATCATTGGGGAGATAGAGTCCTATCTGGGACTTCCCAGATTTTATTAACCTGGCTCTTGTTTTGTAAACTTGATATGAGAATATTGGAAATACTCAGAATACCCTCTGTTTTCTGATATGGTTGGTTGTCTTTTCTCCATCAGCCTCATTGTCTTTTCCAAGTCCCACTTTCTTTCTCAGAACTTTAGTTTGGTCCAAGGAGTTGGGTGGAGAATTAGATTCAATTGCTAATCCTTTTCTATCCAGTTTTCTGTTATTTTAGAATTTTATTGTGTATAAATAAAATAAGGGCATCAATATGTTTAGTCCTTGTGCCTCACATAGGGTCTTGTATGTAGTAGTACATCATGGATGTTTGTAGGGTAATAATTGGAACTTGGAAGAATGTTTGAAAGCATTAAATTTTCCATAAAAATGTTTCTTAGGTAGATGTAGTAGAACCTGAAGAAGAAAGAAACAGTCAGCTTTCTGACCATAAGAGCCATTTTATGTGGCAGATAAGCTGCCTCACTTCTGACTCTTTGATTTTAGTGTTATTAGCTATTTTACCTATTTTTTATTACTAAAATAAGTCAGAGTTTTTGTTTTCTTGAATTTTTCCAGACCTTATGCACATATCCTGTCAGTTCCTGTTTCGGAAACTGCTTACCCTGGGCAGACTCAGTACCAGACACTACAGCAATCTCAACCGTATGCTGTCTATCCTCAGGCAACACAAACGTATGGACTACCTCCTTTTGGTAAGGTATTCTATTGTAAGCAGTTTCCAAGAATGTTGATTTCATACCCCAGAAACCTCAAAAAGCAAGCATGGCTAATCAGGAAGCTGAAAGATGTGTCCTCTTTTACAGAGTACTTACTCAGAACTTGCATATACAATATGTTTAATGCATATAATACTCATTTGTTCACCCACCAAAATTTAGCTACTTCCAAAGTTTTGACTCTGAAGCTTAAAATCTTTAAGCATAAGTATATTTTGAGATGGCCAATTTTCTGCTAAAACCAGGTAGTCTGGGTTTTTTGTTTGTTTTCTTTCTTTCTTTCTTTTTCTTTTTTTTTTTTTTTGGTACCAGGATACTCGACCACTGAGCCACATCCCCAGCCCTATTTTGTATTTTATTTAGAGACAGGATCTCACTTAGTTGCTTATTAGCACCTTAGTTTTGCTGAGGCTGGCTTTGAACTCACGATCCTCCTGCCTTAGCCTTCCAAGCTGCTGGGATTACAGGCATGTGCCACTGCTTCCGGTTAAAAACCATTATCTTAATAGCCAGATAAAATATGCCTCATAACTTACTCTATGATTTGTGGGGTTTTGCTCTTTGGTTTTGGCCAATTTCTCTCTTTCCTGCCTATGCCCACCCTGGCCCCAAACAGATCAAATGTTCTGCTAAACCAAAAGTCATCTTAAAATGGGGGAAATTCCCAATTATCTATAAGATTATCATGTGCATAGGGAATTATTTTGATTGGTTTTAGGTATATTGGACCTGAACTCCAAATCAGAGTGATTTACCAGAAGTTAATTTGAGGTTCTTTGGGCACTTAAAATCTATGCTGATTTTTCTTTTTTTTTTTCGTACTGGAGATTGAACTCAGGGGCACTCGACCACTGAGCCATATCCCAGCCCTAGTTTGTGTTTTGTGTAGAGACAGGGTCTCACTGAGTTGCTTAGCGCCTTGTCATTGCTGAGGCTGGCTTTGAACTTGCGATTCTCCTGTCTCAGCCTCCCTAAATTCTGGGATTACAGGCTTGCGCCACTGTGCCCGGCTGATATGCTGATATTTGTATGTGTGTGTGAACTGATAGCTATGTGTAGTGTGCTTTCTTGCCCCTTCTCTATTTTCCTAGCACTGGTGTCAGAAAATTGAGTAGAAATAGTTTAAATATGCACTATATTAATAAAATTATATCTTTGTAGACTTTATTTAAACAAACTGGGAATTAGAAAAATTTTCCAGAAATCACCACATAGATTCTGGATGTGTTAGTGTCACTTGCTTTTGATTTCTACATTCTTAACTTCCCTGGCCCATTTGGCTAGTCTTTTATGTTAGTGACAGCTTTCTTACTTTTAGGCTTGTTGGCATTCTTTGACTCCTGGTAAATGCTAGAAATAAAAATTGAGGATAATTTTTAGCATAGTACTTCATAACTCTATGAGAGAAAGAAAACAAATTCTCTTTTCCCCATTTGTACATCTGTGTCTCAGTCCTTATCAGTACCAACCTGTATACTAAAATCTTAGTGATTTTTTTTTTTGGTAAGGATGATTGAACCCAGGAGTACTTAACAACTGAGCCACATCCCCAGCCCTGTTTTAAGTTTTTAATTTTAAGACAGGGTCTTGCTAAGTTGCTTAGGACTTCACTGAATTCCTGAGGCTATTTTCAAACTTGCAATCCTCCAGCCTCAGCCTCCCAAGTCCTGGGGATTGTCATATATTTAACTAGCCAAGACTTTCCTGTGGAAAGAGAACTCTCTGAGAATATTTTTGTGATTATTTCTTTTTTCTTTTTGTATATTAAAGCTAATTTTTGAATGGCTAATAATTATAATTATTTTCACATTGTTTTTTACCCTCTATTTTGATTTGAATTTATTTTTAGCAATTTATAACATTTTTGAACAGTTGATCATTCCTGCTGTTACATATGAAATATATAATTCAATTTATGGAATGCCTAACATAATACCATGTGCATATAGATCCTAGGTATTATGATGTCTTTTATGATCATTTACTTCTCTTGTATTAAAAAAGAAAAAAATTCTGTGATCTCTGTTAAAAACTTGTAGGAGAGCTGGGGCTGTAGCTCAGTGGCAGAGTGCTTGCCTAGCATGAGTGAAGCACTGGGTTTGATCCTTAGCACCACATAAAACTAAACAAATAAAATGAAGGCATTCTGTCCATCTACAACTACCAAAAAAAAAAAAAAACTTGGAGGAAACATTATTTCTGTTGTAGAGAAAATTACCAAATTAAGCCTCCCTTGATCTGTTTTTAACATTTGGAAGTAAAAAAAGATTTGTGTTATGTAAATTCTTCTGTCAGTAATTGAGAGAGATAGTCATTAAGTTGACTTTAAGTAATGTATGATGCTTACTAGGGAGAGAGATTTAGGTTGAGGCAACATGAAAGATAGATGTAGCATATTCTCAGATATTTTTTTTCCAGACCTGTGTATAAGAGGTGTTTGCAATACTTTTGAAAGTTACTGTATCATTAAAAGGCATTTTCTTAGATTTTAACACATGCATTTTGACAGTTTATTCACTTAAAAGTAAGAAAACATGATTTCTTTTGAAAATAAGATTTTGGTACCACTTATTTTCAGATTAGCTAATCTGTTATTTTATTTCAGATATAAATAGGACTTTGAAAAAACTCATTATAATAATCTATTTTTTTAAAATATTTTTTTAGCTGTAGATGGACATAATGTCTTTATTTTATTGCTTTGTATGTGGTGCTGAGGATCGAACCCAGGGCCTCACGCATGCGAGGCAAGCGATCTACCGCTGAGCTACAATCCCAGCCCCTAATAATCTATTTTTTGAGTACTTACTGTGCCAAGCAATATGCTAAGAATAAGTAGTTCACACTATATATTATTGTCTCATTTAGTCCTCAGAACAGTCCTAAGAGGTAAGTAGTAGCATTTTTACTTTTTATAGGTAGAAAACTAAGACGTGGTTAAATCACTAGCCCAAAGTCATATAATTAGTAAATGCCCAGGATTAAAATTGAACCTGCATCTGTTTAATTCCAGAGGGACTTATAAATTCACAACTGTATCAAAAAAATGGTCTCAGAATCACGTCTGAAATTAAAGCTTTTTCCTCTCAAAGAAAGAAGAAAAGACTAGAAGAAATTTTAGGATGGTTTATTAGGAATAATTTTTAAAAGAAGAATGCTGATCATTTTCTTTCCTGAGCTATATAGGAGTTGGGTGGGATGGTCGAATAGAAAAAGAGATTAGAAGTTTTAACTTCTAGTGATCTGAAGAATTTTATGTGCGGAAAAGGATGTTGATTTATTTCTAAGAGTTACATACAATATGTTCTTAGTTGCCACTCTTCTGATTTACTTTAAAAGAATTTTAATTGAGTTGGAAGATTTGGGGGATATGTTTAAGGATAGATCATTTCATTTCACTCAGTAATTTCACTTCTGGGAATTTATCCTATGGAACTAATTAGAGATACAAAAATTTATAGTCATTACAACCTTATTTATAATAGCAAAAAAATTGGAAGCAACCTACATATATAATAGAAGGGTATATGTTAAATTGCATTATATCCATAGAATGCAAAACTGTAGGCATTATAAATGATATTCTAAAAAAATGTTTTTGAAATCTTGAGAGAACAGTACTACTAATTTTTTTAAATATGTAAAGCTGAAAATACAGTATAATGTCAATTTAGCATTTTTACAAATATGTGCATAGAGAACAATTTGGAAGAAAAAAATGTAGATTTTAATGGTATGGCACTATAGATTTGATCTCAGTTACCACAGAACTGGAAAGCAAAGATAGTTCCATTATGCACAGGTGTCACTTAACATACTCCCATGCAAATATGAGAACTGCCTGTATTTTTTGTGTGTGAGGTGAGACTGATTTTTTTCTTTATGCTTTCTGCATTTTCCTAATTTGCTATAATACACCTTTACTTCTTTTATAATCAGGAATAGTACTCGGATTAAACTATTAGTGTATATATAATAGCTCATCCAAATTAGTTATTAAATCAGCAAACCAATATACTTTGATTTTTTTTCTAGCATGTGTGCCCTTTATTTCCTAATTAAACTAATTTCTAAAGAGCCAGGACTCTGATATGTACTATAAACTGAATGATCAGATTAGACTGGTAGAATTTGTGATAAGACCCCACCCTGGGGCATCAGGAGACTAACACTCAGGTACAGACTTTCCTTCCCTGTAGTCCCTCAACAACAGACTCTTGGTCCTTGAAAGAGCTGGGAAAGCTTTCTAGTCGTAGACCTGGCACAATGTACCAGGAGTCCAGAAACCAGCTGGGCACAGTGGTGCATGCCTGTAATCCCAGCAGCTCAGGAGGCTGAGGCAAGAGGATCGAGAGGTCAAAGCCAGGCTCAATAACTTACTGATGCGTTAAGCAACTCAGTGAGACTCTGTCTCTAAATATAATACAAAATAGGGCTGGGGATGTGGCTCAGTGGTTGAGTGAGTTCAGTCCTAGTAGCTGAAAAGAGTCAAGAAACCAGAGTTTGTTTTTCTCATTTGTTGTGTGCAGTAGTTCTGTATAATCAGACCATTTATTTGGTCATGCTTCCTGTTAACTGGAATTCTGCACAAGGTTCCTTTAATTAAAGATATTTACATGCCTGAAGAACAGGGCTACAGTGATACTGGAGGCAGTATTTTTATTGTGTTTTGTTTATCTATTCCGTATAAAATAATTTAATATTAATTATCTACTTGTGTTTCTGGCCAAAAATGTATGTACCCTTATAAGCGGGACCAGCTTTTAAATCTTTTACAGTTTGAATATAGATAAATAAAATTTAACTCACAAACACACTAAATAATAAGAGCATTCTCACTTAATACATTGTTATTAATGAGATATTGCATTTATATAGTATAATAATATGTTCACAAAATAATACCTCAGGGTCAAAACCTACTTAGAAAAAGATCTTATAGGGACTGGGGTTATGGCTCAGTGGTGGAGCACTTGCCTAGCATGTGTGAGGCACTGGGTTCAATCCTCAGCACCATGTAAAAATAAATAAAATGAAGATATTGTATCCATCTACAACTAAAAAAATGTTTAGAAAAAGATATTACATTGATTACAATATATCTGGAAATTGTGACATTTAAGTTGTAATTTGCTTACCAAAAAGGTGATACATAACCACCAAGAATTATGGCACCGATACTGACATTTGACATCATACGTATTTTAAAAATGATACCTATGCTGGGCATGGTGGTACCTGCCTATAATCTCAGTGACTCAAGACACTGAGGCAGAGGAGGATGGCAAGTTCGAGGCCAGCCTCAACAACTTAGTGAGACCCTGTCTCAAAATAAAAAACAAAAGAGACTAAGGGTATAGCTCAGTGGTAAAGTGCCTGTGGGTTCAATCCCCAGTACAATAAATAAATAACTAAACAAACAAATAAATAAATAAATACAATCCTCAAATATAGCAAATATTACCTTATGACTGGCTGGCCCGGGCAAGGTATAGTTAAATGACCATGAAATAAGTGGAAGAGGCAATTCTCCTAATTCATGCTAGAGATGTTATTATTATTCCATCTCCTCAAATAAGTTAATTTCATGTAGTTCATAAATAAGAAAAGAATATGCATTTTCCTTTTTTATGCATTAAGAATTTGAGACAAAGCAGTTACCATGTTCCAAGGTGAACCAAAGATTTGCACGTTTTACTTTACTATTCTTAGATTTACTTATCAACAGAATTGACAAATCCAAGTTGCACTGAAGTATTTTAGCACCCTGGGGAAGCAGAGGTCCTTATTATTAAAGCATTTTTATTGCTTTTATTTAGTTAAATATAGACTTCTTATCAGATTAGTAGTAAGTGAAATGAATTTATGTTGACTTTGAAGCCATGTTTGATACTAGTACTGATTTTGTACATGTAAAGTGCCTAATATCAGCTTCAACTACACTGATCCAGTAACCATAGCTATTTAGAATGTAGTGGAAAAACTAGGCAATTTTTTTTTTAAATAGACTTTTCGTAGCCAGAATTGTCCCCAGATCTATGCACTCATGAGTATTTCACTCACAAAAGATACCCTCAGGCTGTCATGTACAAAATCTTTGTTTATGCTTTTCTAATTATTGCAAATTAAAAGAGAGATTGTAAAGAAGTGACACATTGGGGGGGAAAACAGTGATCTCAGAACCTAAAAATCATAGAACTATTAGCAAGTTTTATTTCGTACTAAGTGAATGTCTTCGTATTACAATAGCCTCTACTAATGTTGATGTTTGTAACAATAATTCTGAGAAACATCTATTCACTATCTCCTCCCTGCTAAGAAGGCAGTAAAGGAATAAATATATTTTGGGAATAGTCACTCAGAAGCATTATAATAAAAATTTTTTAAAAGTGAACTGGGCACAGTGGCGCATGCCTGTAATTCCAACTGCTTGAGAGACTGAGATAAGAGAATTGCAAGTTCAAAGCCAGCCTCAGCAACTTAGTCTCTATCTCAAAATAAAAAACGAGGGGCTGTGGCTCAGTGGTGGAGCACCTACCTGGCACATGTGAGGTGCTGGGTTCAATCCTTGGCACCACATAAAAATAAAACAAATAAAATGAAGGCATACTGTCCATCTACTACATCAACAATAAAAAAGAAAAGGAAAAGAAAAGGGCTGAGGATGTGGCTCAGTAATTAAGTGCCCCTGGATTCAATCCCTGGTACAAAAAAAAAGTGAAGTTATGAATAATGGTATAACATTATATGTTCTGACATGGAAAGATGTCTCTCAGAATTATATGGAAATGTAAATTATGAATATTATATATAAAATGATCTGTTTTTATCAAAAATAAGAAATATTAGTACATGTGTAGAAGAAATCTGGGTGACTCTTCTGCAAACTAGTAATAGTAGCTAAACAATAGAATTATATATTTCCAGTTACATATTTTTTTCCAGTTACATATTTCTGTAATATTTTTAATTTATAAAAATAAGCAGGTATGTCTTGCATAATCAGAAAAAAAAGGTTACAAATATTCAGCTTAAGAAACAGAGAAGTATCTGATGCATTTTAGAAAAATTCAGTGCTTATTTAACGGGTAAGTGGATTTTCAACTTATGTGGAAGTTGTCCAGATTGTCTCCTACCTTGACAATTTGGATAAATGAACATGAGACACTCTTTATGACAGATACTCCAGTTTGGTGTTAGTAACTCTTTCTGAACCCTTGTCAATTACCCCTAATCATTGAAATGAACATAAGTGTGTGTGTATATATACCACACACACACAGAGACATACACATACACACACATACCATTATTAGGGTTTTAGCAGGATTTTTGTTTCTATGACCCCATCTTCTAATTCTTTGAAAGTGTATTTGCTTGTGGTGTATTACAAGTGGGAGAATCTTTAATTTTCTCTTACAAGCAAATTTTATTTTTCTTTTTAAGATTTAGATTTTAAACCTACTGGCTAATAATTGAAAGCATAACCATGCTTCTTAGTCCCAGTGTATTGTTTGTAATTGGTCCAATTTATCTGATTCAGGTGCATTGTGGCCAGGTATGAAACCTGAAAGTGGTTTAATTCAGACTCCATCTCCAAGTCAACACAGTGTTCTTACCTGCACTACAGGGTTAACCACAAGCCAGCCAAGCCCAGCACATTATTCTTATCCCATTCAAGGTAAATAGGCATGGTTGTGTGTGTGTTATTTAATCATTATTATTGTTTTTGAAAATTTCAAATCTTCCTGTATATCCAAACAAATTGGATAATACAGGGGCTCTGTCTTCTAAAGTAGAAAGGAGTGATATGTGCATGCTTTTTGTGTTAGGCACAGAGCTGAAGTGTGGTTTGTAAGTAGTGTAGCCTTTGAATGTGGGCTGCTTAGTAGATTGAAGCCTTCCCTTTTTTATGTTGGTATCCAGAAAATCTTTCTGACTTTGTTCTAGTCTGTTCTCGGTGGTATTTTATCCTGTAAGTGAGTAGAAGAGTCCGTGAGCCTGAATTTGCTGACCTCTTGTGTGTGAATTGTCTGAGTGGCATGTGAGGTGTGTGCTGCTTTTCTGCTATGGCTTTGTTGCACCTGTCCTCGTTCAGTACTTCTTGGTGAGAGTATTTCTCTTGCTCAAAAAGTTCATTATTATTTCTGTTTCAGGATATAAAGCATAGCATTAAACTTAAACTCTAAATTACTTTACTTTCCTGAGTTGTTCTTTTAAAAGGTGATAAATTATATCAGAACATTTAGGAAAGAGGATAAAAAACTCAAAGGCCTTACGGTATTAATTGCCTACCCTACCAAATCTGGTGCAGGCATTTTGTCATTGCTCTGTTCTGAGAGTAGTATCCATGTGCCTGACTTCTCATCTGCCTCCTTTTTCCTAGCTTTTTATTTCTTATAAATGGGCACTAGAATAAATGATGGACAGATAAAACTTGTATGAGGTACTCTTAAAATATGGAATTTGGTGATGACAAAAAAATTTCAATGTAAATTAAACAAAAAGATTGATTTTCAGTTTAATGGGAGCTACTGTTTGTTCTACTGGAACAGAATTGCTCGCTATGTTCACCTTCTGTCATTTAAGTCTCCTCTTTCTTTATGTTCTCTTCTTTCTTAATTTCTCTCTTCTTTGTTTTTGTATTTTTTTTTTCTTTTTTTTGGTACCAGGAATTGAACTCAGGGGCACTCAATCACTAAGCCACATCCCCAGACCTATTTTGTGTTTTATGTAGGGACAAGGTCTCATTGAGTTGCTTAGCGCCTCGCCATTGCTGAGGCTGGCTTTGAACTCGCGATCCTCCTGCCTCACCCTCCCAAGAGGCTGGGATTACAGGCGTGCGCCACTGCACCCGGCTTCTTCTTTGTCTATCTTCACTACCTCCTTTCTTTTTTTTTTTTTCCCTCCCCTGAGACAGGGTCTTGCTATGTTGCCCAGGTTGGCCTTGAACTCCTGGGCTCAAGTGATCCTCCTGTCTCATCCTCCTGAGTAGTGGAGACTACAGGTGTGTGCCACAGCACCCTACTTTCCTTTTCATTTTTATGAAATGTTTCTCTAGGTTAATAAGTAGCCACATCTCAGCCGGGTGCGGTGGCACACGCCTGTAATCCCTGCACTTTGAGAGGCTGAGACAGGAGAATGATGTGTTCAAAGCCAGCCTCAGCAATGGTGAGGTGCTAAGCAACTCAGTGAGACCCTGTCTCTACATAAAACACAAAATAGGGCTGGGGATGTTGCTCAGTGTTCGAGTGCCCCTGAGTTCAATCCCTGGTACCAAAAAAAAAAAAGGAACCACATCTCTCTTAAATAGGTATATTCCTGATGGCTACACTTTGCTTGTGAGAGTTAAGAGTTCCCTTCTTTTATATTAATAACTTCCTGCCAAGATGGAGAACCACCACTTCTTTAGTTGTATCTTGAATTTGAAGAACCTGATACCTATATTTACTTCTCCCTCCTTGTAAAACATAAAGAGTCATTTTCTGGGGTAAGTTAGGACCCATTGCTTTAAAAGCATCAGAAAAATATTTCTTCCAGTCTGGGAGTGGTGGCATATGCCTGTAATCCCAGTGACTCAGGAAGATGAGGCAGGAGGATTGCAAGTTCAAAGCCAGCCTCAGCAATTTAGCAAGGCCCTAAGCAACTTAGTGAGATGCTGTCTCAAAATGAAAAAAGGGCTGGGGATATGGCTCAGTCTTTTAGTACCCCTGGGTTCAATCCCTGGTACCAAAAAAAAAACAAACCAAAAACAAAACAAAAAACCTTACACATCAGTAACCACTATACTTACTTGTTATGTATTAGTGTATATTTTTTTTTTCAATCAGTTAACCTGGTTTCCCTCATTCTGCAATTAATGATAATTGCTGGTATTTAGTGCTTATTATATTCTTGGTATTGTTCTAAGCAGTGGATAGGTGTTATTCATGTAATTTTTTTAGTACTGGAGGTTGAACTCCAGTCCTCACACGTGCTAGGGAGGTGCTCTGTCACTAAGCTATATGCCCAGCACCCTGATCCCTTTTTAAAGATAAGATCTCACTAAATTGTCAGGGCTAGCTTGGGACTTGCTGTCTTCCTGCCTCAACCTGAATGTGCCACCGTGCCCAACTTACTCATATAATCTTTTTTTTTTTTTAATTTTTTTTTAGTTGTAGATGGACACAATATCTTTATTTGTTTATTTTTATGTGGTGCTGAAGATCGAACCCAGTGCCTCACGCATGCGAGGCAAGCGCTGTACCACTGAGCCACAATCCCAGCCCCTCATATAATCTTTAAAACAACACAATAAGGAAGTACTGTTAACCCCATTTTGTAGATGGAGAACCTGAGACACAGAAAAGCTAAGTATCTTGTCCAAAGTCATAGAGTAAATAAGTCAGGATATAAGTTGGGTATTCTGATCCCAAATCATGAATGCAGTTGTTAGATTTTCAGTATTGAAATCATGGTATCAATATCAACTCTTCCATATTTGAAAATCTGTACTAATGGACAATATAAATTTATTTTTCTCTCCAGGTTTTGGTTAACTTATTGACCCATGTTTTTGTTCATTAACACTTGAGCACAGGGTAGAAAATAAGGCAGAAATTAACTATCAGGCTGCCAATTTTTGCCATTTATTCTGAAGGAAAAGTTGGTAGAAAAACCATTGGCTAAAAAGAAATATGGATATTATTGGTGGATTTGAATTGCCTGGGTTCCTCATTATCACTGTCTCCCACCTCTCCCCACCTCACCTTTACTTTAGCGTGGTAATGAAGGGTAGTTGTCCAGGGTTGCTGCTTTCCATCTAAATAACTACTCAGTCATTCAATAGAATAAAGACAAGTACGTATATCAACTTATAATTTTTATTTTTGGGTGTGGGGATTGAGCCTAGGAGGTTCTTTGCCACTGAGCTACATTCCCAGTTCTTTTTTTTTTTTTTCTTTTTTTTCTTTTTTTGAGGTAGGATCTCTCTCTATGTTGTTGAGGGTTTCACTAAGTTGCTGAGGCTGGCCTCAAACTTGTAATCCTTGCGTCTCAGTTCCTGTGTTGCTTACCACCCCTGGCTCAATTTTGTTAAAAGTGGTCAAAATAGCAATATCCACTCATCCTGTCCCAAAGCATTGACAGTGACCCATCTTCCCTGGGGAAATTAGGGACATTATCTCAAAGTCAAATACCTCTTCTGGCTTGATTAACTCTAATCAAAACCTTTTCTTAAGTTTATACCTCAATAGTACCATTGTGAGAAAGGACAGCACTTGTATGCTTAGAAAAATCCTTTGAATAAGGCCTGGGGGTATACCTCAGTTGGTAGAGTGCCTGCCTTGCACGCACAAGGCCCTGAGTTTAATCCCAGTACCACCAAAAAAAAAAAAAAATTTCTTTGAATAAATAGATCTGACTTCTTATTTTCCCTCATGATCCCCAGGGTAGTGGTCAGAGTTGGACTTTTTTTTTTTTAATATTTTTTTTTAGTTGTAGATGGACACAATGTCTTTATTTTATTGCCTTGTATGTGGTGCTGAGGATTGAACCCAGGGCCTCACGCATGCAAGTCAAGCGCTCTACCGCTGAGCTACAATCCCAGCCCCCAGATTGGACTTTTTGTATTAGTCTTTTCCTAAAGTGTGTGGTACCCACATGGCCCTGTCTTTAGTCATTTTCTTCAGTTGAGGTGGCTTAACTAATTCAATAATATTCAAGTGCCAAAATTAAGATGTTTCAAAATTAATTTTAACTTTTATTAAATGTCTTTAGGCTTTACTATTGTTGGTAACTATTCACAGTAGTTTTCTTTGACTGGGAGTTTTTGTTTTGTTTTTATTAATAGACTTTTATTTTTAGAATAGTTTTAGATGTACAGAAAATTGAACAGATAGTGCTGAGGTTTTCATGTATTTCTCACATACCCTGCAAACACTTTCCCCTATTATCAACACCTTATATTAATATGTTATATTTGTTACAATTAAAGAACCAGTTAAGTATATAGTTTATTCAGATTTCCTTAATTTTTACCTGATGTTCTTTTTCTGTTCCAAGATCTCACTAGGATACCACAGTACATTTAGGTTCCTCTAGACTTTGCGGTTTCTCAGACTTTACTTGTTTTTGATGACCTTGGGAGTGTTGAGGAATACTGGTCATGCATATTGTAAGATACCTCTTTACTGCAATTTGTTATTTTTCTCATGATTAGACTGAGGTTATAGATTTTTTGGAGAAAGGCCACAGAGGTAAAAGGACAGAGGTCAAATGCTTTTCCATCACATGTGAAGTGTACATACTATCCCCATGATTTATGACTATTGATGTTGATCTTGATCACCTGGCTAAAGTAGTGTTTGTCAGGTTTCTCCAGTGTAAAGTTAGTCATTTTTCTCCCATTTCCATACTTTTTCTTCAGCTAGAAGTCTCCACATCCACACTGAAGGTATCGTGCTTCCTCTCCTTTTTTAGGACAGGGCATCTACATAATTCATTTGAAATTCTTTTGCACAAGAGATTTGTTTCTTCTCTCCCATTTATTCAGTTGTTTGTTTATTCACTCCTAGATATTTATTTTAAATTTGGGGTTATAATCCAGTACTACGTTACGTGTTTTCTTGTTTCAGCTTGACCACTAGGAATACTTTTACTATGCCTTTTTACATACCCCCATATTTTTGGTTTCTGTTTTCAGTACTTCCTTAATTTCTGGCATTATGAGATGCTCTAGTTTCATCTTGTATATTACCTGTCCAAGTCCTATAATCAACCATTTCTCCAAGGACTCCTGATTCCTCTTATTAGAGAGGATGGTATTAGAAACCAAGATACAGGCATGAGGGATGTTTATTGCTACTGGAATATCAGATGTCTTTTTTTTTCTTCTTCTTTTGTTGTTGTGGTACTAGGGATTGAACCTAGGGTGGGTCTACCACTGAGCTACATCTCCAGCCCTTTTCTTGTTTTATTTTGAGATAGAGTCTCACTGAATTGCTGAGGGTCTCACTAAGTTGCCCAGGCTGGCCTCAAACTTGCAGTCTTCCTTGACTTCCCAAGTTGCTGGGATTATAGGAGTGTGCCACTCCACCTGGTTTGGTGTCGTTTCTTTGAGATTCTTTCAGTTAACAGAGAGAGAAATCTATGTATGTATACTAACCCATGTAAGTACACATATGTAAAAATATTTGTATATGTAATAGTCTATATCTATGTTACATTAATCATGAATTGTCTAGCTTTAATCCATTATCACATAAATTGTTCCAGACTCTCTTGCTGCTTTAAATCTCTACTCCAAACATAAGAAACCTTGATTAGGAATACTTTGATTTACTAAGTTCTTTGTGGACAGATTTCTTTGTTTTGTACATTGATGCAGCTCACACACATGAAACAGTACTTGCACTCAGTAAGTATCTGATAAATGAGTGAATGAACAACCCACTTAGACAATAAGTTTTAATCAAATATGCACAGTTTTTACTATGTCCCAAAGGAATTGGATGAGTTTTCGGTCAGGCATGTTGGTCACATACTGAGAGTAACTTTTAGTAATCCACCCAACTGTCAGCCTCTAGCAGAAAATAGTGTGGTTTTGCCCCTCACACCTAGTGCATGCAAGACACCTGTGCATCCTACAACTATGTATCGAGTGTCATCTACCATATGCCAGGTGCCTTGCTAGGTGCTAAAGGTAATCAAATAAGTTACTCTGTCTTTTGTGGAACTTATAGTCTAGTAGGGGGAGGAAAAAAACAAGCAATTACATAAATAAATAAGATTGGAAAGTGCTCTGAAAGAAAAACAAAATAGATTGCTATGACTGGGAAAACAAGAAAAAACTTTTTTTTTTTTTTTAATTTTTTTGTAGATGGACACAATGTCTTTATTTTATTGCTCTGTATGTGGTGCTGAGGATCGAACCCAGGGCCTCATGCATGCGAGGCAAGCACTCTACTGCTGAGCCACAATCCCAGCCCAAACTTTTTTTTTTTTAATATTTTTTAGTTATACATGGACACAGTGTCTTTATTTGGTTTACTTATTTTTATGTGGTGCTGAGGATTGAACCCAGTGCCTCACACGTGTGAGGCAAGCGCTCTGCCACTGAGCCACAACCTCAGCCCCATTTTTTTTTTTTTACAACTTTTTTTTTAACCTTTATTTATTTATTTTTATGTGGTGCTAGGGATTGAACCCAGTGCCTCACACATGCTAGGCAAGTGCTCTACCACTGAGTTACAACCCCAGCCCAAGGATTTGTTTTAATAAAATGGTCAGAGAGAGCATCTGAGGAAGAGAGACATGCTGAGAAGAAGCACCATCATGCCAGGAAGACTGGAGTAGAGAACCGTCAAGACAGAGAACACTATTGCAGAGCTCCTGGAATGATAAAGACCTTGTTTGTTTTGAGTAACTCAGAGAAAGCGGGAGCAAGGTAGATGGAGTGACATGTCATAAAATTAGACAGTGGGTAAAAACTAAATCTTAAACTTTTATGTTCCATTACCCCTTGGGGTTAACCTTCCGACTTTGGGACTGTATCATTTAATTCTGCTGTGCTACTCACCAGTCTACGTAATGGGGCATGGTTCTTAGAAGCTTTGTCTTTCTGATTTTGCGGCTCCATTGTCAGGAGTGAGGACTACACCAATTCATTGGCATTTAGAATTCTAACAGCCTTTAGGTATAATAATAATAGCTACCACTTACATTTTTGATTCTCTAACTTTGTACTTTGTTACATATTTTGTTGTTGCTGCTTTTGTTTTTTAACCTTATTGTTTTGTGTGGAGACCAGCATATTTTTATATATCTATATATACATATAAATATATATATATATGTGGAATAATCAGTACATTTCTTGAAAATTCCTGGATTTTTAGTTGTTATTATATATGGCATAGGACATACAGTAGTTATGCACACTTTTAGATGAGTTTAATATGAGTTCAGTGATAGTTACAGAGACTAAAAGGTATTACTTAATTATTGACTAAGTTTCCTCACTAGAATTTAAATTCCATGAGGTCAGGGACTTTGTCTTGCTCACTATTTTCTCAGTGGCTGGAACAGTTTCTAGCACATAATAGATCCTGATATACTTACTGTTTTTCTGAATAAATGAATGACACATGTTAGAAATGATTTGGTTGTGTTTGAGAAGAAAAATGTGATTGGACCCCATGAACTTTCTACTTTCTAGGTTAGCAGGCCAGGATCCCCTAAGCCATTATTGTTGGGAGAAATTTGTGATTTGTAGCATGGTACTTGTTTAAAACGTAGATACTTATCAACTAGCAAATCAAGTTACTAAGATTCCTAGCAAGAATAATAGAGTATATGGCCAATTGTTTGTAATGTCTCTTTTTCACCACCAGCCCAATTTACTGAGTGATCTGAAGATTGTTTAATTTCTTTCTTTTTTCTTTTTTTTTGAGGGGGTGGTGGTGGTGGTGGTAACTGGGGATTGAACCCAGGGGCGCTTAACCACCGAGCCACATCCTCAGCCCTTTTTTATGTTTATATTTAGAAACTGGATTTCACTGAATTGCTTAGAGCCTGGCTAAATTGCTGAGGCTGGCTTTTAACTTGCAGTCCTCCTGCTTCAGCCTCCTGGGCCTCTGGGATGACAGGTGTGCGCCACCACGCCCAGCTGAAGATTGTTAAATTTCTAAAACCACTTTGTTAGATTACATTTCCTTCACGTGTATATCAGGCATAATTAGTTTCACCTTCAATCATTAGTAAATTATTGAGAAGATTGAACAGAATTAAAGATCAGTGTGAGAAAAGGAGGAGTATATGCCAGACCCAGGGGCAAAGGAAAATTGATCTAGAAATGGACTTTACTGGGAGAGAGAAACAAGTTTTTTATTTTCTCCCTCACCCTAAGTCACCTGTGTTCAGTTTGTTTTATTGTAGACATCCTAGAATAATGTCCTGGTAACAGAATCTGTAAACTAGTCAAAAATATTTTCCCAGAAGAAGGATTAAAACTATTTATGAAATCATATACTTCTTTAATTTATTTATTTATTTATTCTAATTAGGTATATATGACAGCAGAATGCATTTTGATTCATTGTACAAACTCATTTTCTGATACTTCATCTTAGGAAAAAGAATGGGGGAAGCCACAGTAGAAAAGGTGAATATTGATGGGAAGAAGATACCATTTGTAAGATTATAAAATTTATTTCATTTTGTTGTTGTGTTTAAGAAATTAGGCCCTTAAGAGTCCTTTATTACCCCGAGGGCCAAGAGTACTATAGAAAAGAAAGTCACCCTGGATAGGCAGGAAATCTAATCCCTAGCTTAGCCAGTGACTGAGGAAAAAGTGCTACTTGAAGAATTGGAAGATCCAAGTTGTCATCTTGATTATCTGCTACTAGTTTTGTAACTTTGAATAAGTTACTTTAACTCCTTTGTCCCAGGTTCTTCTGAAAGCTGGGGTTGCAACAATAGCAGTACTGATTGTAATCTCTTCTAGGCTGTCTTCTAAGCAGAGTATCCTCGGGGAAAGGGATGAAACTTCTCTGATTTTGACCAGTGTGCTTTCCCTTTTATTTTCTCCTCCAGTCCTGGTTGGTTGGTTGGTTGGTTTTTATTTTTATTTTGGTTTTGGTTTTGGTACCAAGGATTGAACCCAGGGCCACATTGGGTTCATATAACCATTGAGATATACCCCTAGCCCTTTTTTGTTTTTATTTTGAGACAAGGTCTCGCTAAGTTGTTTATGGCTTCACTAAATTGCTGAGGCTGACCTCCAACTTGCAGTCCTCCTGCCTCAGCCTCCCAAGCCATTGGGATTATAAACGTGCACCACCACACCTGGCTCCAGTCCTGTTCTTAATGGAGGTTTTCTTATTGACTGCTCCTAATGGAGTTGGTAGTCAGTTAGCCCTACCCAATGGTGGACCCTTGGGTTACTTGTGACTACAGTAGAAATCATGTGTGTTTAAGATAAGTGAAAGAGAAGAGTTCAAAACTATTACCTCATATCACTACATGACAAAAGTCTTTGTGTTATTTACTAGTCACTGAGGAATTCTAAATCCCTGATGGAATCTGTGTTCGAAAAATGTAAAACTCAATCCAAATTCCTTGTCTTAAGACAGCCAGCCCAAGTAGTTTACCAAGTACATTTCTCCTAACTAGAATATGTTTAATATTGTCTGAGTTTTTGTATGTTCATTGATAAAGTCTCTAAATGCCAGATCATGGTGCTTTTTGTTCCTCATCAATAATCCATTATTTGAGTAGAGCTCAAGAAGTAATTTCCAAGCACTTTAGAATATGGAGAACCCGCATTGTTTCTCAGAATAATTATCTTGCATCAGGAAAGGCATAATTTGAGGCAAGTGACAGTAAATGATAATATCACAGTGTAGGATTTACCAGAGCCCCGCTGATGGTCAGTAGGTCACATTGCAGGTGAGTCCTTTTCAGCTTCTAGAGAAGATGAAGTGGAATGATTTGGGTTAGTTCTGATTGCATTGGTATCCTTAGTTTGAGCTGTGAAATGTGTATGTATCCTTCTAGGACTTTAGTAGGAAGAGTTGAAGACTCAAGTTGAAACAGAAAGACCTTTGAAGTGTTTTGTTTCTAATCAAGTCTAAATTGAGGTATGACATGCAAAAAAGCAAAATGAGCATTTGTTTCTGTTGGTAATTTTGTTCCTTATCTCCTTGTAGATGTGTTCACTTAAGACAATGTATTTTTTAATGTCTTCTAGGCTTTTACATGTATCTTTAACTAATATCTCTTAAACTCTTAATTTTATAGCTTCAAGCACAAATGCCAGCCTGATATCCACTTCATCCACAATTGCCAATATTCCAGCAGCAGCAGTTGCCAGCATCTCAAACCAGGTACAGTGTAGTTCATCTGGTTTGCTCTTCTTTTCTTTCCCTGGTCAGTTTGCCCGTCTAAGAAACAACCGGGAATAATATGGGTTATGGAACCCTTTTTCTGGATGCCCTCAGAACTGAACCCTAGATGGCTTTTTAGGCTGCCGTCTTGTTCTCTACTAAGCCTCTCTAGAATACGGTTATATCTGCTGCTTTATCTGTTGTATGTGTTTTTACTTCTTAACCTTTCCCCAATGTAAGCTCCCTGCTGAAGGCTAGGATTTCTTTTTCTATTTTGTTCAGTTACGTATTCCCCAAAAGCCTAGAAAAAGGCATGACACTCACTTCTTTGTGAATTGTTTGTGGTCTGGTCTTGATCACTGTTGACATTAACTCTGCTTAGAAGATTGTTGGTAACATCTTCAGTGTTTTAGAGGGTTTGTTGTTGTTGTTTTATTTTTGTGTTGTTTTTCTCTGTATGATATTACCACTTCTGTGAACCTTTTTCTGGCCATAATAACATTACTCTTCTGGTTCATTTTGTGTGTTCCACTGTCCTTGCATTTGTTCTTTCTTTTAGTCCACAAATGTTGAGTTTCTAATTTTGTACCTAACACTCTCATAGGAACTGTTCTTCTCTTCTCTTCTCCTCTTCTCTCCCTCTCCCTTCCCTACCCGTCTCTTTTTTGTGGTGCTGAGGATCAATTGCAGGGCCTGGCACATGATACTAGCAAGTGCTCCACCACTGAGCTACATCCCTAGACATTCACATCTCTTCTTTTTGATTCTATCTTCTAAAATGAATCATCTCTATTTAGTTTTTCTACATTTAATAATTTCACCCTCAAGAGCGTTTAACTATACTCATAAACTGTCTCTAAGATGCAGACTCTGGGCCACATGAAGTTTACAGGCTTCCAGCTGATTGGTGGTTGCTTTTTCTTTCATGTCCTGCTATTTCCCTAAGTTCAGCATATCTAGAAACAGACCTTTGTTCTAACCTTTCTTCTGTCTCCTTTTCTTCCAGAAATATAACCACTTTTTTTCTTTTTTCTTTTTTTATATATTTTTTTAGTTGTAGATGGACACATCATCTTTATTTTATTTATTTTTATGTGTTGCTGAGGATCGAACCCAGTGACTCACACATGCGAGACAGGCGCTTTGCCACTGAGCTACAATCCCAGCCCATAACCACTTTTTCTTAATACTTCTGAATTCTTGTCAGTGGCACCATTTTTTTCCTTAATAAACCATACTGGTCAATTTTCATTTTGTTTCTCCTACCTTTCCCTAATTCCGCCATTTCTCAAATTTTCCCCTTCCTTTTTCTTTTGCCATCATTTCTGTTACTTTGGTTTTTCTCCCCCTTTAAACCTGAATTACTGTGGTTAAATGCTTATTTCATCTCCAGCTTGTTTCCCCTGTGCTTGTCCATTCTCTAAAACACTGTCCAATTAAATTTTTTGCAAATGCCATGATTTATGAAGTTACTCACCTGCTCAAATCTTTTCTTGTTTTGACTGTTGGTTTGAATTTGAGAGTCCTCATTTTCTTTTCTTTTTAATATTTTTTTGTTGTAGATGGACACAGTACCTTTATTTTATTTATTTGTATGTGGTGCTGAGGATTGAACCCAGTGCTTCATATGTGCGAGGCAAGCGTTCTACCACTGAGCCACAACTCCAGCCCCAGAGAGTCCCCATTTTCTGATTCACATAAACTATATATTATTGCCAAAGAATCAAAGTCAGCCGGGCGCGGTGGCTCACGCCTGTAATCCCAGCACTTAGGGAGGCTAAGACAGGAGGATCGCGAGTTCAAAGCCAGCCTCAGCAATGGCGAGGCGCTAAGCAACTCAGTGAGACCCTGTCTCTACATAAAACACACACAAAAAAGGGCTGGGGATGTGGCTTAGTGGTCGAGTGCCCCTGAGTTCAATCCCCAGTACCAAAAAAAAAAAAATCAAAGTCACAGTAACCAGGCACAGTAACATAGACCTGTAATTCCCGTAACTAAGGCAGGAGGGAAAAAAAGATAAGAAAGATAGGGAAAAAAAAAGAATGAGTTTGGTCAACTAGTGTCTTCCTACTTGTTACTAATACCAGTGTCAGTAGAATTTTTTGAAAGTGTGTCACACTCGGTTTTATTTTACAGCTCTATTAAGATATAATGGACATCAACAAACTATACACATTTAAATTGTATAGTTGGATATATTTTGGTCAAATGACCAAAAGTTTCCTCCCAATATTTTAGGGAAACTTCATTTTTTTTAAAGAAAACTTTAAGAAGAGATTATCAGTTTTAAAATAGAAAACTTTAGTGTACATACTTTTTGAAGGTTCATTTGTCCTTAGAAGCACTACCATTTAATGCAATGGTTTATAAACTTGTTAAAGAGTAGACATTTTCCTTTAAAATTTGTATGCAGAATTCAGTACATAAAATTGGGGGGGAAGTTTGTTTACAGTACAAAAAAGGACATTGGTGTGTATGTGTAAGTGTACATGGGAACCTTCCCTGTCAGCCTTCCTTATCCCAAAGATAGCTCTTGAAACCTTTCTTCTGGTCTCATGTTTCTAGAGAATGCATTTTGAAAGTCACTGTTTTCATTGGAGAGACTGACTGCTAGATAAGTAAATGAGAAGTCAAATTAATGTTTTAGGAAAATCATTATGTATAAGAGGGAGAAGAAACCTTTGTGTTGAAATTAATATATGTGGGGGGTTTTTTGGTATCAGGAATTGAATCCAAAGGCGCTTAACCACTGAGCCACATTCTCCAGCCCTTTTTTATGTTTTATTTTGAGACAAAGTCTCACTAAGTTGCTCAGGGCCTCGCCAACTTGCTGAGGCTGGTTTTGAACTTGCAATGCTCCTGCCTTACCCTTCCAGATTGCCAGGATTACAGGTGTGCGCCACCACACCCAGCAATGAATGCTCTTTCTAACAGTCTTGGTTTCCGCCTTCATTCCCTTTGGCCTACAGGACTATCCCACCTATACTATTCTTGGTCAGAATCAATATCAGACCTGCTACCCCAGCTCCAGCTTTGGAGTCACAGGCCAGACAAACAGTGATGCTGAGAGTACCACATTAGCAACTACCACATACCAGGCGGAGAAGCCTAGTGTCATGGTACCTGCGCCAGCAGCCCAGAGACTTTCCTCTGGTAAGTATCAGAAAACTGGCTTAAGGGCACTTAATTCAATGAGTGTTTTCAGGTGATGGTGAAGATGATTTTGTTCTGATGTCAGCTACTTTCACTATGCTCTTGGCTTTCTCTCCCAAGTGAGTATTTAAACTTTGGAAGCAGGCTATGCTGAATCATGGGTGGCTGATGTCTGCCTGATACTAAGAACAGAAAAGTACTAACAATGAAAAGACTGTATTTCTGACTCTTACCCTCTTTCAGCCTCTACAAATTCCCCCATCTTTTTATCCCCCTTGTAATTTATTTTATCCTTATAGAATGTTGTAACATGTCCTGCTGCCTTCTGTATTTTATTATAAATTATTATGTAGATCTAGGCTTTCAGCTAGAGATGATTTTGCCCCCCAGGGAACATTTGGGCAACGTGGAAACATTTTTGGTTGTCACACTGGGTTGAGGATGCTACTGGCATCCAGTGAGTAGAGATCAGGGATACTGCTTAATTAAATACCCTGAAATGTTCAAGATATCCCCCTCAACAAAAAATTAACTGGCCCAAAATGTCAGTCATGCCATTTGGTGGGGGAGAGGCAAAGTAACTTGATGAGCTGTGTGTACTGGCCCATCCCTATAGTCCCAGCCACTTGCAATGCTAAGACAATTTGAGACTAGCCTGGGCAACACAGTATGAATTTATCTCAAAAAATAACTTCGAGGAACTCAGAAGGCTTGCATATAAAGCATGATTATAACTCTTTTTATGATGTTAGCCACTGTAGGTTTTTAATGCTTAAGTCTACATTCCCAGATTGCTTTACATAAAGTCTAGTTTTCTAAACTGTATTCCTGAGTTATGATTCATCAGGCAGAGAATCTGCTGGCCCTCTCTCTTTATGCTCTGATTTATATAGGCTGTGACTACTGGCAGCATATGTCCCACTTTTCCTTTCCAGGAGATGCTTCTGCAAGCCCACCTCTGTCCCAGACTACACCAAGTAAAGACGCTGATGATCAGTCCAGGAAAAACATGACTGGCAAGAACCGGGGCAAGAGGAAAGCTGATACCAGTTCTTCCCAAGACAGTGAATTGGAAGTATGAGAAGAAACTCATTTGAGTTACCTTCTTTTTTTTTTTTCTTCTTAAATTTATGAAACCCACAGAGATAATGTGGTTGTATTTTGTGTGTCCTTTAATTCCCATGCAAAACTGCATTGGCCAAGTAAGTTAGAAAAATGGTAAGAAAAAAAGTTTCTCCATGTCCATAACTTATCATATCACTTTCAGATGCTTTTCACCAAAGCATTGAAAAAGCTTTGCTGAATTTAGTTAGCCAGGTAATTTTTAATGGAAAGAACAAACGATTCTCTGTATTCCAGAGGAGAACAGAAAGAACTGTTCATCTTATTCGGAAAGCAGAGGGAGCTGCAAGTGATGTCATACTGTTCTCCATTTAGAAATCTAAAAGGAAAATGAGAGCTTCAAACCCAAGTTTCTGTGAGACACACAAACAGCTCTGGTAACTTCTTAATGACATTGGCACTGATTTATTCTGTGCTTGTAAGCACTATGGGACTTTATTATGGACATATGTTTGACTTTATTGTTAAAAAGACTAGAACAAGGGCTGGGGTTGTGGCTTAGTGGTAGAGCGCTTGCCTAGCATGCGTGAAGCACTGGGTTCGATCCTCAGCACCACGCAAAAATAAATGAAATAAAGATATTATGTCTGTCCACAACTTAAAAAAATTTTTAAAAAAAGACTAGAACGATATAAAAATTTCTGACAATAGTGCAGTTTTGTTTTAATTTTTCTAAAAGGTGATTATTTAATAAAGGGAAAAGATACATTTAAATATAAGTCCATTGATAGGTGCCCTAAGACATAGGTAAATTGAAGCCATGTTTAGATCCTATTGTCTTTTTCAGTCCTAGAGTGGGGACAAAGGAAGATGAAAGAGAAACTAAAATTCTGATACATTTCTTAGGAAAAACTGAGAACTCGCTCATTTTTTAAAATTGTAGTGAAGTATGCATGATGTAAAATTTTACTATTTTAACTATTTTTAAGTGTACAATTTGGTGTCATTAAATACATTCCCAGTATTGTATAACCATCACCACAACGTGTTTCCAGAACTTTTTCATGATTCTAGACAAAATCTATACACCAATTAAGCCATAACTCCTCATACTCCCTTTCTCCTGCCCATTGCAACTACCCATTGTATTTTCTGCTTCTATGAATTTACTTACTCTAGTTAACTCATGTAAGTGGAATCATACAGTATTTATTCTTTTGTGTCAGCAGTATTTCACTAAGCATAACACTTTTACGGTTCATCCATGTTGTAGCATGCATCAAAATTTCATTCCTTTAAATGGCCAAATAATATTGTAGAGTGTGTGTGTGTGTGTGTGTATTATATCACTTTTTGTTTTATCCATTCATCTGTTGAAGGGCACTTGGGATTTTTCACCTTTGAGCTATTATCAGTACTTTGAGTACCATGTGCAGTTACCTATTTGAGTCCCTCTTGTCTATCTTTTCGGTTCTTTTGGATTACACAAAGACTAATAGGAGTGTTAATTTTGATCATATTCTATCTTCAGCTTTTTAAGGAACCACAATATTTTCTACAGTTTTACATTTCCACCAGCAATTCACAAAGGTTCAGCTTTGTTATTTCCCATTTTTTTGATATTAGCCATCCTAATGGATGTGAAGTGATACCTCATTATAGTTCTGATTTGCATTTCCCTGTTGTCTAATGATACTTAGCATCTTTCCATGTGCTTATTGGTCATTTATATATTTTCTTTGGAGAAATGCCTATTCAAATCTTAAACTACTCCCCTCCTTTCCATTCCTACCCTGAGGTGTAGTCTCATTATTTTGCCGAGGCTGGTCTCCAACTCCATGGATTCAAGTGATTCTCTTGCCTCGGCTTCTGCAGCAGCTGGGTATTGTAGGCATATTCCATGGCACCTGGCTCTCTGAAATTTTTTTTTGTTGTTGCTGTTGTTGCTGTGGGGTTAATATACTCCAGATTATTAATCCAAAATATTTTCTCATATTCTATTGGGCTCTCTTTCTTTTTTTTTCTTTCTTTGTTGTTATTTGTGTATATGTGTGTATGAGAGAGAGAGATTTATTTGCAGTGCTAGGGATCAAACCCAGGACCCAGAGCATGCTAGGCAAACACTCTACACCAAGTTACACTTTTTACTCAGTCTTTCTTTTTTTTTTTTAAATATTTATTTTTTAGTTGTAGGTGAACACAATATCTTTATTTTATTTTTATGTGGTGCTGAGGATCGAACCCAGTGCCTCCCGCGTGCTAGGCGAGCACGCTACCACTGCGCCACAACCCCAGCCCCTTTACTCAGTCTTTTTATTCTCTTGATTGTGTCCTTTGAAGCACAAAAGTTTTGGTGAAGTCCTATTTTTTTTCTTTCATTGCTGTGTTTTTCGCATAATATGTAAGAATACATGCTTATAACGATTTACATCTGTTTTCTTCTAAGATTTTTATTGTTTATTGTTAAATTTAGGTGTTTGATTTATTTTGAGTTATTTTTATATAAGTTCTAATTTTATACTTTTGCATATGAATGTCCAGTTTTTCCAGCACCACTCGTGAAAAGACTTCCTGGGCTGGAAGTGCTGCAGTTCAGTGGTAGAGCACTTGCCTAGTACATATGAGGACCTGGATCTGATCCCCAGCACTGCAAAATAAAATAAATAAATAAATAAAGCTTTCTTTCCCTACTGGATGATTTTTTTAAAATTTTTTATTTTTAGATGGACGCAATATCTTTATTTTATTTATTTATTTTTATGTGATGCTGAGGATCGAACCCAGTGACTCACGCATGCAAGGCAAGCACTCTACCACTGAGCTACAACCCCAGCCCCTGATTTTTGATTTTTGATCCTTGTCAAATTTTAATTTGTGAGAGTTTATTATTAGCCTCATCTGTTTTATTGGTCTACATGCTAGCTAGCACCATACTGTTTTGATTACTGAAGCTTTGTAGTAAGTTTTAAAATTAGGAAGCATGAATCCTTCAGTTTTGTTCTTTTTTTAAGGGTGTTTTGACTATTTGGGGTCTTGAGATTCCATAGGAATTTTAGGATGAATTTTTCTATGTGTTTAAAAACTCTATGGTGATTTTGATAGTGATCACATTGAACCTGTAGATTGGTTTGTATAGTATTGCCATCTTAACAGTATTAAGTCTTCCCATCAGTGAACATGTCTTTCCCAAGTATTTGGTTGTCTTCTTTAATTTCCTTCAATATCTTAATGGTTTTCAGTCTATAGTACAAGTCTTTTCCTCCTTAGTTAAATCTATTCCTAAGTATTTTATTCTTTGATGTTGTTTACTATTTTTTTAAATTTCCTTTTCTCATTATTTTTTTTAAATTGTTTTTAGTTGTAGATGGACACAATATCTTTTTTTTTTTGGACACGATATCTTTATTTTTTTTTAAATTTATTTTCATGTGGTGCTGAGGATTGAACTCAGCGCCTCACACATGCAAAGCAAGCGCTCTACCACTGAGCCACAATCCCAGCCCCCCCTTTCTCATTATTTATTGCATATGTACAGAAATACAGTTGATTTGATTCAATTTTTTGTGTATTCCTTAGGGTTTTTTTTCAGATAAGATTGTCATCTGCAAACAGAGATAACTGTATTTCATCTTTTGCAATTGGGCTGTCTTATTTATTTTTTTTCTTTTCCTTTTCTTACCAAAGTGCTCTGCTCTAGATAGAACTTTCATTACTATGTTGAATGAAAGTGATGAAAAGGCATCCTGGCATATTCCTCATTCGATAGATAAAGCTTTTAGTCTTTTATGACTGAGTATAATATTAGCTGTGGGTTTTTTTGTGTGTGTGTGTGGTACCGGAGATTGAACTCAGGGGCACTCGACCACTGAGCCACATCCCCAGCCCTATTTTGTATTTTTTTATATAGAGACAGGGTCTCACTGAGTTGCTTAGCGCATCGCCGTTGCTGAGGCTGGCTTTGAACTTGTGATTCTCCTGTCTCAGCCTCCCAAAGTGCTGGGATTACAGGCATGCGCTACTGTGCTAGGCTTAGCTGGATTTTTGATACATGGCCTTTATCACATTGAAAGCATTCCCTTCTACTCCTAGTTTACTGAATTATTTTCTTCCATGAAAGGATGTTGAATTTTGCCAAATTCATTTTCTGCATCATCAAGATTATCATGTTTTCTTATCTTCTGTGAATATATTACAATTATTTTTATATGTTGGATGAATCAAGAACTAATCCCACTTGATCACAATGTGTAATTATTTTTAAATGTAAAATTTAAAATTTTTAAATTTTAAATTTAAAATAATGTAATTTTTTTTTAATTTTCTTTTTTTTTTTTTAGTTGTAGATGAACACAATGTCTTTATTTTATTGCTTTGTATGTGGTGCTGAGGATCGAACCCAGGGCCTCACGCATGCGAGGCAAGTGCTCTACCGCTGAGCTACAATCCCAGCCCCCTAAAATAATGTAATTATTTTTAAACCAAATGAACTTGGTTTGCTGTTATTTTGTTAAAGATTTTTGCATCAATTGTCATACGAATAAAATTTTTAAAATTTCTATAGTTTTCTTACAAGTGTAGTCTGACAGGGTGATGTTGGTCTCATTACATAAATTAGGAGTGTTTCAAGAAGATTGGTGTTAAATCTGATCTTTTTTTTTTCCTTTTTGTGGTGCTGGGATTAAACTCTGGGCCTTGTACATGCTAGGCAAATGCTCTACCACTAAGCTATGCCCCCATCCCACTAAAATGTTTTGTATAATTCACAAATGAAGCCATCAGGGCCTGGGCTTTTCTTTCTTGGAATGTTTTAAATAATTGATTCAATCTCCTTACTATTTATATGTCTTAATCAAATTTTCTGTTTCTTCTTGAGTTAGTTTAGGTACTTTGTGTTCTGTATTCTGGGAATTTGACCATTTCATCTGGGTTACCTAGTTTGCTGGTATACAACTTTTCGTAGTGTCCCCTTATTATCCTTTTTATTTCTATAAATGTAAAATCAGTAATAGTATTCCCCCCTTTTATGTCTGATTTTAGTAATCTTCGTATTCTGTTTTTTTCTTAGTCAGTCTAAGTCGGTCTAGCTAAAAGATTGTCAATTTTGTAGATATTTTCAAACTGTTGGTTTCGTTGGCTATTCTCTACTCTTTTTCTATTTAAATGGTTTCCACTTTAACTTTATTTACTTCCTTCTACTAGCTTTAGGCTTAGTTTGCTCTTCTTTGTCTAGTCCCTAAGGTGTGCACTGTGGTTTTAGATTTGAGATTATTCTTTTTCTTTTTGGTGCTGAGGATTTATTCCAGGGCCTTGCGTTTTCAAGGCATACACTCTAGCACTGAGCTACATTCCCAGCCCTCTCTTCTTTTTTAATGTGTGTACTTTCAGTTATAACATCCCTTCAGCACTGCTTTCATTGTGTTTCATAGTTTTAATATGTTGTGTCTGTGTTTTCATTCCTCTCAAGGTATTTTCTAATTCCACTTACAATTTCTTCTCATTATTTAAAATTGTGTTATTTAATTTCCTCCCATTTATGAGTTTTAGTATTTTCCTTCTATTACTGATTTCTCATTTCATTCCATTGTTATGAGAAGATACTCATTATATTTTATGTTTTCTTCTTTCAGCGGGTATTTCTATGGGACTTGGATGAAACCATCATCATCTTCCACTCCCTTCTTACTGGATCCTATGCCCAGAAGTATGGAAAGGTAATTTGAGTAGTCTTTCTTTTATGATAACTATTCCTCCTCTGACTATATGAGCAGAAAATATTTTTGTGCTATGCATCTTACCCTGTTGCCTTTTTTTTTTTTTTTTTTTTAATATTTTTTAGTTGTCACTAGACCTTTATTTTATTTATATGTGGTGCTGAGAATCAAACCCAGTGCCTCACACATGCTAGGTGAGCGCTCTACCACCAATCTACAACCTCGGCCCCCCTGTTGGCTTTTAACTTCTCATGTAAAATTACACCAGATGGCTTGTACCAGGCAAGCTACATGATCAAGTAGTGTTGATGGTAAGACCAGATATTAGACCTAGGACTAAGGCTGAACACTGAAGTTCTTTGAGTTGAAGTTGCATTTTATAAAGATCAATGTATAGGAATGAGGCTCAAAACAGAGTCTCAGGATTCTGTTTCCAGAGATGTGATTTGTTAAACCTTCAGTTACATGGTTGTTTTGTTTTGTTTTGGGTTTTGGGAATCGAACACAAGGGTATTCTACCACTGAGCTACATCTCACACTCCTAATTTTTTTATTTTGCAACAGGTACTGGCTAGTTTGTCTAAGCTAGCCTTGCATTTACACTACTTCTTCCTTGGCCTCCCAAGTTGCTGGAATTTCAGGCATGCACCACCACACCCGGCACCTTAAGTCACTTTTAATAACCCAAACTGAGCATTTCATTTAGCCACATAAATGCTAGACATCAATAAATTATACAGATAAAATATGTTTCTAAAATAGATTGCATGCTTTTTAAATAATATATATACCTAACAAAACTTAATTTGTTTAATCTTCAGTGTAAACATCAATTTTAGCAGAATAATTAACTGTTTTGTGAAGGTTGGGACTGTATTTCTATGCTAAATTATCTTCAGAATCATATTTTTCAATTTTGGGGAAGAAATTTTGTAAAAATATCTACTTCCTTTGCTATCTCACAATTATTTTATCTCGTCACTAGTGTTTCTTCTAGAAGTGCTTCCACAGGCTCTTACTATCTAGGCTGGCCAGCTGATATAAACTCATAAGTTATATTACTAAGATGGCTTTTAAAATACAACCTCTCAGTAAAGGACTAATGGTTCATCTTAAAGCAACTTGCCTTGGTTTTCCTGTAAATATTTTTGACTCTTCGACCTTTCTTTACTTTCTGATTATTGAAATTGTCATATGTCTGATGTTATATTGTGTGTGTGGCAGTAGGCTTTTGAGGGGGAGATAAATGCATCTCATATTAACAATAGTTAGAAGTTTGTCTGGAATAGGGAATTTCCAAAAAAATTTAAGTGGATTGTTTTTAAGTAGAGGAAAAAACACCAAAGGAAAAGATGAATACAGTTTTTTTGTTTGTTTGGTTTTTTGTTTTTGGTACTGGAGATTGAACTCAGGCGCACTCAACCACTGAGCCATATCCCCAGCCCTATTTTATGTTTTTATGTAGAGACAGGGTCTCACTGAGTTGCTTAGCACCGCACCTTGCCTATAAATATAGTTTTGACTGCAAAGTAGTGAGTAAATTTTTAAAATATATTCTCTGTTTAAAATGTATTCCTTTTACTTTTATGAAAATACTAGTTTCCACAAACTAAAGTCTTGAAATTTCTAATTGCCCATGTCATCTTTATTGAACAATCCCACATTCTTAGAAATCCAGCAAAATATTATCAATAATACTTGAAGAACTGTTTCAGACCTGTGTTGTTTTGGCCTTGACCCAAAATAATTTTGAAATATTTGAAAATTAGAACCAGGAACGTGAGTACCAAGTCAAGTATTTTTTCCCTTTCTGTCTTCCAGGACCCAACGGTAGTGATTGGCTCAGGTTTAACAATGGAAGAAATGATTTTTGAAGTGGCTGATACCCATCTATTTTTCAATGACTTAGAAGTAAGTATGTAAAATTGTTCCTGTGCTTCAGTGAGATGTTTTGTTCAATAACTTTAAGACCCTATGCCTATTGAATTTGGAAGGTACATGCTGAGACAGGGTAAGACTGGAGAGGCTAGGTAATTCAGAGTCAGGCTGGACAGACTAGCAGCCACAGGCATACATAGTCTTAGAGGAATGTCATAGTTGAACCTACAGTCTTTATTCTTTCCCTCAGTTTTATTGGCTCAAATTTCTCATTTTCATTTGCATATTTGGAAGTGATACAATATTAAGGGAAATACCAACCAATCAGGCAAAACCCTGAAATATAAACCAATATACCAGTTTGTTAATAAGTATTAAGTAATATATAATAGGCTTAATTATTTGTACTGTCAGTTATATTTTGATTGTTCTTCAATTTTACCTTCTTAAAAGATAATCTCTTAATTTGTCCAATCTGTAAATGATTGCTCTAACTCATTGTATTTTTACACATTTATTATCCATGTGTAAGTTAAGCTTGATATACAGAATCATTTTATGGTTAGGAACCAGGAAAATTAGGAAACACTGAGAGCTTCACAGTAATGGTAAATGTTGATATTAGAGTTCTCTTTGAGGTAAATATGATATTGTAGAAGGAGCACAGATGCCACAGTTAAGCAGTCACCCTATACAAGAAACTAATAGCTATTCTGTCTAAGGGAATGGGTTACTGGGAAACAGGAGGCCCCAGACTTTGCACTTTGTGTGTTTAAATTCTGAAATGTGTACAATGTGTATTACCTAGTTTTTAAAGAATAGTGAAGATTTTATAGTAAAATAATATAACATTTTATAAACACGAAGTAATTCTACTTCTATTTAAATACAATCTAGTTCTGTTCAACAGACAGTTCTCTAGCAAATTAAATAAAAATATGATTCTAAGCAAGGCACAGTAGTGCACACCTGTAATCCCAACGGTTCAGGAGGCTGAGGCAGCAGGATCGAGAGTTCAAAACCAGCCTCAGCAACAGCAAGGTGCTAAGCAATTCAGTGAGACCCTTTCTCCAAATAAAATACCAAAAATAGAGCTGGGGATGTGGCTCAGTGGTTGAGTGCCCCTGAGTTCAATCCTTAGTCCCCCTACCCCAACAAAATTAATATGATTCTAAACTCCACTGCTTTTATCTAAACTCCATAATGCTTTAATTTTCCCTCAACTTCATGTGTTGATAAATTAGGACAGCACAGTTTTTATTCAGCAGTCATTTATTGAAGAACTACTGTGTACCAATAATTATTGCCAAATTGTATTTATAATGATTTTCTAGACATAGTCCTCACTCAGGACTGAAAGTTCTGTGAAGAATTTGACCTGAATGTGTTCCTGTCCCCCCAGGTCAGTGATTCTCAACTTCAGGGGGCATAAGAATCACCTGGGGAGCTTCTTAAAAATGGAGATTCTAAGACCTCACTCCCAGAAATTCTGATTCAAGTAATTCTGGGATGGACTCAAGAATACGCATTTTTATAAAACTTCCCCAGAGGATTCTAACGTAGGTACCCTAGTGGTGTCAGGAGTACAACCAACAAAGTTAGACAATGGGTGGCATTTTATGTCAGTAGTAGCATGCACTTGGTAGAAGGAGCTTTGGATTAGAAGCAAAAGACCTAGATTTTTTTCTTGTCCTTTTCTACCACTCACTAGGTGTATTATCCTAAGAAGATCATTTTACTTTCCTTTTAGAATATGAGATTGGCTTAGATGACCTTTTCTTAAACTTACATTTGAATTTGTAAATTTCAATTTCAGTCATTCTCACTTTTGGTACTATATTCTACCAGCATCTGTTTCATCTATAGAAATTAATTGCGTACATGCTACATAAGGTCACTGAACAAAACTAGAAGAATGCAAAGAGTATTTAATTTGTGGGTTCTTCCTAACAGGATTTATAGTCTAGTGTGGGACATAGGCACACCTGATAGTGTAAGAGAGTTTGTGCTTATCCTCATGAACTACAGAAATGAACTATTGTGATAAGAGCAGAAATGGAAGATGGGATAGTTAAGGAAGATGTCATGAAGACTGCGGGCTGTGTATCAGGCTGTAAAGGAAGTTATGCAGCAAAGGGGGGTGGTAAGTGTGAGTGATCCTCCACACATAAGAGACCAGAAGGTATTTCATTATCTTGCCATCATACATGGTCACTTTATAATATCATGGTGATAGCACTTCTACCCCCATCCCCTGACTAAAATAGTGTTTTGTCTTTTAACAGGAGTGTGACCAGGTGCATGTGGAAGATGTGGCTTCTGATGACAATGGCCAAGACTTGAGGTAATAAACACAGTGATGTTTTGAACATCAGTACACCTGTTATGTGCAAGATACTGTCAGGGTTCAGAGGAAAAGAAAGACGAAAAAGTTCACAGTCTATTAGAGGAGACAGACATGAGCATAGTTAACTATGACATACAGTTTGAGAGAGTAACAATAGAAAATGGGAAAATAGAGAAGAAAGTAATTCTGATGTGGTAAGAAACAGTTGGTGCCAACATTGGAGAGGCCTTCTCAGTGGAGTAGCAGTTGAGTAGAACCTCTGGAGTGGATAGCAGTGATGGAATGAGGAAATAACATTGCAAAGTAAAGGATATACTACTCTGCATGGATTTTCAGTTAGGAGAAAGTGTACTTCCAGACTGTGTAGTTTTAAATGCAAATAAACATCAAAATTCTTTTTTTTTTTTTTTTTTTTGGAACCGGGGATTGCACTCAGGGGCACTCGACCACTGAGCCACATCCCCAGCCCTATTTTGTGTTTTATGTAGAGACAGGGTCTCACTGAGTTGCTTAGCACCTCGCCTTTGCTGAGGCTGGCTTTGAACTCGCGATTCTCCTGTCTTAGCCTCCCTAAGTGCTGGGATTACAGGCTTGAGCCACCACGCCCGGCTAAAATTCTTAAATATCTTCAAGGAAACTAACTGCAGGAGCTTGATGGTATCAGGAATAACCCTATGGAGAGACATGTTTAGCCATTATATTACAGCAAAAACTAAATCAAGGAAGTCTCAGTAGCAAAATGTATGCCTTAGTCTCCTCGTTCCTCTCAGTTTTCTGGCCTAGTAGTTGTAGCTAAGAATTATCCAAAAATGTATCTACCTTATGTTTAAAGACTTAGAAAAAAAGACTTGCATTTTTTCATGTTAATTTGTTTTAATGTTTTATCCCTCTTATAGGTAAAATATTCTTGCCTGTGACTACCCTAAAATTAAGTATCCCATCTGTGAATTCTCAGATACATGGCAGAAGTAGAAATATCACCTTAGTAAGGACCTAATATAGTGCTGAGGTTGAAAGATTTCACTTTAAGGAGAAGCATCCAGTTGTGGATATCATGCATCACACAGCCAAGGAGGACATCAATTTTACAAGACTTTATTAGTCTTTAAAAAAAAAAAAAGCATGATTGTCAGTCAAGCACCTTATAATCCATTCTGAACCTCATTTTTTCCTTTTGTACATGTGACTAACCAATAATTACCTATTTTACATCTTGTGACAACTTTATTTTAATATAGAATCTCACATTTAATGTATTTTTATTGACTTCTGATTAAACCAAGTTAACTTGAATTCTGCCATTTTTAAATCTTTACTTATGAAATATTAGTTCTTCCCAGTTTATGTAATTGTGTTAATTATCTACTACATAATAAACTACTCCCAAAATTAGTAGCTTAAAACAACTAGCCGGACGTAGTGGTACATACCTTAATCCGAGTGACTCGTGAGGCCAAGGCAGAAGGATTACAAATTCAAGGCCAGCCTCAGCGATTTTAGCAAGATCTTGTCTTAAAATTAAAATGGGCTAGGAATGTAGCTATAAATGTAACTATTTATTATCTCACAGTTTCTATATGTCGGGAGCTTGAAATCAGCTTAACTAGGTAGTTCTTTTTTTTTTAAATTTTTTTAGTTGTAGATGGATGCAATATCTTTATTTTATTTTATTTATTTATTTTTTACGTGGTGCTGAGGATCGAACCCAGTGACTCACACATGCGAGGCAAGCGCTCTACCACTGAGCCACAGCCCCAGCCCAACTAGGTAGTTCTTAGTCAGGGTCTCTGGAAACTAGATATTAGCTGGAGTCCCAATCATCTAAAGACTTGGCTAGAGCTGAAGGGCCTGTTTTAAATCCCTCAAATGTGGCCAATGACAAGAGGCCTTAGTTCCTCACTGCATGTAACTCTCCATGAGGAAGCTTAAGTATCCATCCTCACATGACAACTGGCTTCTTCCAGAACAAGTACTGCAAGAAAAAGCAAGAGCCAAGCGCAGTGGTGCACGCCTGTAACCCCAGCGCTCAGGAGGCTGATGCAAGAGGATCAAGAGTTCAAAGCCAGCCTCAGCAACTTGGCAAGGCCTTAAGCAACCCAGCAAGATTCTTTCTCTAATAAAATATAAAAAGGGGGGCCTGAGGATGTGGCTCAGTGGTAGAGCACGAGAAAGAAAGAACAAGAGAAGCCTAGTTCTCTGAAGCCTGACACTGTCACTTTTACCACATTCTATTTTCATTCTGTAGTATTCTCTGACATTAATGAAAATGGATGCTATATCCCAAGCCAACCTCTAGGGGATGCTGGTGCTTGAATTATTTCTGCTTTTCTTGTCCTTCTCAGTCTTTTTTCTTTTTTGGAGAAGGCGTGGGAGTAGAGTGTAGGGTATTACACTCTACACTCATGCATGCTAAGCACAAGCTCTACCACTGAGTTGAACTAAGTTGTTATTTTTTCCCCCCTTTAATTGAACCCAGGGTGCTCTATCACTAAGCCACATCACTAGCCCTTCATGTTTTGTTTGTTTTGAGATAGGGTCTCACTAAGTTGCTGAGTCTTGAACTTGCAATCCTCCTGCCTTAGCCTCCGAAGTCATTGGATTACAGGAATGTGCCACTGCACCTAACAATGAGCTGAGCTCTACCCCAGTTCTCAGGCCTTTCTTTGATGGAAGTAATAGGGGTGAGACAGAAGACTAATTAAAGATAGACTCTGACATAAAAAGATTAGTGAGAAGATTCTTAAAACCACAAGCTTTATTTTTCAGATATTAGAAATAAGACAGAAAATCCTAGGTAGCACTGAACCAAAAACCCCATGCTGTGTAGATTTTAATTTTCATTATCCTCTCTCTTTGCAGCAACTATAGTTTCTCAACAGATGGCTTCAGTGGCTCAGGAGGCAGTGGTAGCCATGGTTCCTCTGTGGGTGTCCAGGGAGGTGTGGACTGGATGAGAAAACTGGCTTTCCGCTACCGAAAAGTGAGAGAAATTTATGATAAGCATAAAAGCAACGTGGGTGGTAAGTGTGGCATACAATCGTCTAATTCTGTTTCTTCCTGATTTCCTATTTTCCTTTCCAGGGATTCCTTAGATACCACTGGCAATAGCTTATTAATTTATTCCACAGCAGCTTGATAACTCTATTTAAAAAAAAAAAACAGATGTGATTGATTCTTCCCCTTTGGGAAAGAAGCTCTGCACTTCTAATGCTTAGAATAATAGAGAAAGCGCTGCGTTTCTAATGTTTCTTGGCATAATTTTGGAAAGTTCTCTTGTTCTCTTTAGACAGATGACATTGTGTGTGTGCGTGTGTGTGTGTGTGTGTGTGTGTGTGTGTGGTGCTGGGGATTGAACCCAGGGCCTGTGCATGCGAGTCAAGCACTCTACCAACTGAGCTATATCCCCAGCCCAACAGATGACTTTTAAAAGGAAATGATTTACATAGATTATGTTTGATGACATGTTTTTATTCTTGAGTCACAACCATTGTCAATACTAGTTAATAGGGTGCTGGATTTTGGAGAGCTAATTTCTGTAGCCATCATGACAAGTCAAGTAATAGAACTAGTTACTATGTTTGTAGTGGATGGAAAACTAGTTGTAGAATTACAGGTTGGCAGGTTTTTTAATTTGTTCTAAGATTGGCAGTTTTTTTGTTTTTGGTTTTTTTTTTTTTTAAATGTCTTTATTTTATTGGTTTGTATGTGGTGCTGAGGATCAAACCCAGGGCCCCACGCATGCGAGGCAAGCGCTCTACCACTGAGCTACAATCCCAGCCCAGATTGGCAGTTTTTAATGTGTTGTAATTTGAAAGACATTGGTAATTATTTTTACCCAAAAATATTACAAATGTCATGTGCAACTATGCCTAAAAATCTGTTATTTGGAATTGATTAAATACATTGTTCAAATTAGAAGAGACATTAGTGATCTAATCTAATCTAAATACCTCATTTGGCAGTTGAGAAATTAACATTCATCATAGAGGTAAGGGGGCAAGGGGCATATCTATGATCATGTAGCAACTTAGTGGCCCTGCCACGTCCCCTGACTGTTGGTCCAGTGCACTTCATGCCATTCCTTTTTGAGTGAGGTGCCCTTTTTGAGAAAACATTTAAACCTGTGACCCGTCCCTCACAAAAGTATACACATAAATTGGGCACAGTGGCATATGTCTGTAATCCCAGTGACTTGAGAGACTGAGACAGGAGGATCGAGAGTTCAAAGCCAGCCTCAGCAATGGCAAGGTACTAAGCAACTCAGTGAGACCCTGTCTCCACATAAAGCACAAAATAGGGCTGGGGATGTGGCTCAGTGGTTAAGTGCCCCTGAGTTCAATCCCTGGTACAAAAAAAAAGCACACACAAAAATGTTGAAAGAAGTTTTAGGAATTACATAGACTGGAGGTGTTATGTTAACTTTTCATCACTATGACAAAACACCTGAGAAAATCAGATGAAAGGAGGAAAGATTTATTTTGGCTCACAGTTTCAATCTGTAGTTAACTGGTTCCATTGTTCCTGGGCTTGTGGTGAGGCAGTACATCATGGCAGAAGGTCATGGAAGAGTAAAGCTGCTCATCTTGGAACAGCCAAGAAGCAGAGATAGAGGAAGGGGCCAGGGACAAGATATACCCCTAAGGACACACCCCCCAGAGCCCACTCCCTTCAACAAGGTACCACCTCCCAGTTTTCACCACCTCCCACTGTGTCATTCATATATAAACCCATCCATGGATTAATCCATTGATGAGGTCAGAGCCATCATGATCCAATCACTTCTCAACAGCCCCACTTTTTTTGATATCAGGGACACAATCCAGGGGCACTTAACCACTGAGCCACATCCTCAGCCCTCTTTTTTTATTTTTTTAATATCTTTAGTTATAGATGGACTCAATATCTTTATTTTGTTTATTTTTATTTGGTGCTAAGGATCAAACTCAGTGCCTCACATGTGCAAGGCAAGTGCTCTGCCACTGAGCCACAACCCCAGCCCCCTCAGCCCTCTTTTGCATTTTATTTAGAGACAAAGTATCACTAAGTTGCTTGGGGGTCTCATGGAGTTGCTGAGGCTGTCTTTGAACTTGTGATCCTCCTGTCAGCCTCCTGAGCTGCTGGGATTACAGGTGTGTGCCACTGCGCCCAACACGGCCCCACTTCTAACACTGCTGCACTGGGGACCACACCTTCAGCACATGAGCTTTTGGAGGACATTCCAGATTAAAACCACAATAGGTATAGTCCTCTAGTCAGTAGTCTTTGTACTACACTGTGTTGCCTTACAGAATGGTCAAAGTAGAGACAGAGCTTTGAAGTTCATTTTGGTTCATTCTTGTTACACCTCTCTTAATTCCACATAAAAATTATGGGCTTCCAGATATTAGAAATCTAATTTCCTTTTTTCAGATTTCCCTTTTTATTATATCTTCTCATGATGCGCACCCAGTACTTTTTATTTTGGCAACTCTAAATCTTTTTACTTTTCTTCTTTCATATGCATTAGCCTTTGTTAGTTTTTCTATGCAACTTAAGTCTATGATCCTTTCCTTGCCCCAGTGCCTAGACTGAGTTTCTTTTCTCTCTTTTTTTTTTTAATATTTTTTTAGTTGTAGATGGACACAATACCTTTATTTATTTATTTTATGTGGTGCTGAGGATTGAACCCAGTGCCTCACACATGCGAGGCAAGCGCTCTACCACTGAGCCACAACCCCTGCCCCTAGACTTAGTTTCTTGAAGAAAATGATGCAACCTTCCATCAGAGTTCCCTGGGCCTTCTCTGGAGAATGGAAGCGTATGTTTTGTTACAGCATAATTTAACAAAAGTGCCATATCGTATCTTAGGCATATGGTACTAGTTTTGTTGTTTTGTTTTATCCAGAATGTTAGATGAGAGAGTCATCTAACTCTAGGCTTGCATTGTGAAACCATCAATTTGAAAATAAATCATACTCCTAGTTCCTCTCAAAAAATGCCTTCTGTCTTATGGAATATTGTTAATAGAATGCAGGATTTTTTTTCTTTTTTTAACCTTCACTCCAAAAAATTCTGAGCCAGACTTGCTATTTGAATATTGTAACTCGGGTGTCTAATGACATGCTTCTATCATATGAGTTCTATTTTGTTTTAATTATGTAGTCTTAGGCAGTGTTTTAGTTTCTTATCAACTGCAGTTATTTCAGAAATGAGTAAAGTACAGGAAAATGGTTATTCAACCTGGAGTCTTGACTGGCATGTTCTGAAGCAGATGAAATTGAAGTCACCATGAAGTTGTGGTGGTGGAAAGACTGCCTGAGACCGTAAGCTCTTAACTTCCTGTGTAATGCTAGGTAGGCTATATTTGCCCATTGGGCTTTGGTTTCTTTAGAAAGAGATTAAAAATATAAAAACTTCCAGCTATAATACTAATTTCTCCGTCTTTGGTTCTTTATATCCAATTTTGAAGCAGTGCTACTCAAGTGTGGTCTTTCATTGTGCATATTATATAGTTAGTGATGAAAGAAGGAGCTTATATCAGAATCTAATTGTGCTGTTTCTACCAGGTGATCTTGTTATTGTGGTCCATAGCAAAAATTTTGATGAAGAAAGTCAAAATGACATTTTTTTTTTTGGTACTGGAGATTGAACTCAGGGGCACTCGACCACTGAGCCACATCTCCGGCCCTATTTTGTGTTTTATGTAGAGATGGGGTCTCACTGAGTTGCTTAGCACCTTGCTGTTGCTGAGGCTGGCTTTGAACTCGCCATCCTCCTGTCTCAGCCTCCCTAAGAGCCGGGATTACAGGCTTGTACCACCATGCTCAGCTTCAAAATGACATTTTGAATAGTGCGACTCTAAGATTGCCCCAGGAAGAGAAATATATTACTTTAGGGCCTCACACTATTTCTTTTTTTTCTCTTTCTTTTTTCCTTTCTTTCTTTTTCTATGGACACAATACCTTTATTTTATTTATTCTTATGTGGTGCTGAGGATCTAACCCATTGCCTTACATATACTAGGCAAGTGCTCTACCACTGAGCCAAAACCCCAGCCCCGCCTCACACTACTTCTAAAATGAATTTGTAATTTGCTTTTTCAGTATCAGGAGGTATATGATGTCAAATGATAAATATGTCACTTTTGTTTCCAAAGGCCTCCTCAGTCCCCAGAGAAAGGAAGCACTACAGAGATTAAGAGCAGAAATTGAAGTTTTAACTGATTCCTGGTTAGGAACTGCATTAAAATCCTTACTTCTCATCCAATCCAGGTATGGAAATGATTCTTTTAGGTCTCATCCTCTCAGAGAGACACTCTTTCCTATCCTAGTCCCATATAACCCATTTCCTAAAATAAGGTTTGGAATAGGGATGGTGTTTAAATAAATGAAATACTTAGGTTAGGTGGGAGGCAAGGTCATTTTATATTAATAGCATACCCTAGAGGTTTTTTGTTGTTGTTGTTGTTTAAGAATTTAACCTTTATTTTTATTTGTTTTTTATGTGGTGTCAAAGATCAAACCCGTGCCTCACCTATGCTAGGCAAGTGCTGTACCACTGAGCTACAACCCCAGCTCACACCCTAGAGTTTTAAGAGAACATTTATATGTGAAATCCGTTTTTTTTTTCCCTCTTCGTTTTTGTTCACAAACTAAAACTATAAACTCCAGCCCAGGAGACAGAAAATCAAAGAATACAAGAAGGAGGCATATCACAAATATCCTACATACAGAAAGTTTCAAGAAGTATACCGAAACCCACTCAAGAAGGAAAGATTCAAAAGAAAAAGGGTACATTAAGCAGATTGAGAAGATACCAGCTTGAAGATTAAGACTAGGAAATAAATGCAGCCATATCTGTACCAATATTTTATTGCTCCTTCTCTCAAAGCAATAATTCCAAATCCACAACCAAATAAACAGTAAAACTGATACTGAGGGATCAATTTCCAGTGAAAGAGGACTCATGGAATTACTCTGTGTTTTGGAATCTGAGTAGCTGTTATGTGAAGAGCAAAAAGAATTTAAATCATTTCATTTATTGGCTAAATTATATTTGGATTAAATAGAACAGTAAGTGAGAACTCTGTTGTTAATTTGTTTTATGAAGTACAGTATCAGTGACTTGAGTTAGTGGTATTTGCTCACAAGTTGCAGTGACATGCAGCATGGTCAGCAGGGAAATAAGTCACAAATGAAGTTGCTTCTTTTTGTTTACTGAGAGACAAAACAAAACAAAATGGTATCTCTGCCATTTGATGTAGAAAATAAAACCTGAGCTGAGCACAGTGGTGCATGCCTGTAATCCCAGCTACTCAGAAGGCTGAGGTAAGAGGATTGCAAGTTCGAGGGCAACCTCAGCAACATAGAGGAACCCTACCTCAAAAAATAAAAAGAGCTGGGAGTGTAACTCAGTGGTAAAGCACTCCTGAATTTAGTCCCTAGAACCAAAAGAAATTTTAAGAGTATTAACCAATAGTTCCAGTCCCTTTGAGATTAAATTTTAATAGTTAAATCCTAAAAAGTCGGCCCATTTGAATTCTTGCTCCCAAGTTGGTTTAGTTTCACTTTTTTCTTTTCCTTCTTGTTCCCTTCTAGAAAGAATTGTGTGAATGTTCTGATCACAACCACCCAGCTGGTTCCAGCCCTGGCCAAGGTTCTCCTATATGGACTAGGAGAAATATTTCCTATTGAAAACATCTATAGTGCTACCAAAATTGGTATGGTTTCTTTTCTCTTTATCATCACTGGCTTTACAATAAAACTTTCTACTATTTGTATATTATTTACCAGTTTATCTGGGAGACATTTTGTATGTAATATCCATACAACAGTTGTCTGGCATTTCCAATGAGGCAGTTGAGGCTTGGCAGTTATACTGCTTACTCAAGAACTCACAGCTAATAATTTACATGAATACGCTTCTTTTTTAAATCATATTTGAAAGAATGTAATTTCTAGCTTAGAAATCTTTTTTTTTTTTTTTTTTTTTGCATCATTCCAAGTTTCACTTTTTCACAGAGAGTAAATAGCACGATAGAAAAAGCACTGGATTAAAAATTAAGGACTAAATTGTATACTTAAATATGGTTAAAATCTTTTGCACCCAGTAGGATGACTGTTACCAAAAACCAGAAAATAACAAGTGTTGAAAAGGATGTGGAAAACTTGAAACTGGTACACTGTTGGTGAGATTGTAAAATGATGCAACTGCTATGAAAAACAGTATGATGGTTCCTCAAAAAAATTAAAAATAAAACTACCATATGATCCAGCCGTCCCACTTCTGGGTAAATATGCAAAAGAATTGGGGCTCAGATTCTTGAGTTGTGTCCAAATATCCAGAAGCAGAGTCTCAAAGAGATATTTACACACCCATTTTCAAAGCAATGGCACTCGTAACAGCCAAGAGGAGGAAGCAAATCAGATGTCCCATCAGTAGATGGATAGATAAGCAAAATGCATTGTGACCGTAATCACTGAACTATTACTTGGCCTAAAAGGAAAAGGAACCCTGTCGCATGCTGCAACATGGGTAAACCTTGAACATACTATACTAAGTAAAATAAGACAGTCACAAAAAGAAAATATGATTCCATTTATAAGTAGCTAGAGTAGTAAAATTCTTAGGAACAAAATAGAACATTGGTTACTAGAGATTGGGGGAGGAAAAAATAAGGAGTTGTCTAATGGGTTAGAATTTTAGTTTCGCATGATGGAAAGTTCTGGAGGTCTGTTGGACAACAGTGCACTAACACTACATTTAAAAAATGACTAAGTGGGGGACTGGGATTATAGCTCACTGGTAGAGCACTTGCCTAGCAGGTGTGAGGCACTGGGTTCAATTCTCGGCACCACATATAAATAAAGGTCCATTGACAACTAAAAAATTTTTTTAAATAAATAAAAATAAAATGATTAAGTGGTGAATTTTATGTGTTTTTGTACCACAATCTAAAAGATTTTTTAAATGTTAAATTAGTAAATTTGATGGTATTACTGTTTTTTAGCAATACTGAGGATTGAACCCAGGGAGAAATTTTATGTTATTCTTTTTTTTTTAATATTTTTTTGTAGTTGTAGGTGAACACAGTATCTTTATTTATTTTATGTGATGCTGAAGATCAAACCCAGTGCCTCAAACATGCGAGACCACTGAGCCACACCCCCAGCCCCATTTTGTGTTTTATGTAGAGACAGGGTCTCACTGAGTTGCTTACCACCTCGCCATTGCTGAGGCTGGCTTTGAACTCGCAATTCTCCTGTCTCAGCCTCCCTAAGTGCTGGGATTACAGGCTTGAGCCACCGCGCCCGGCTTCCTATACTTTTTTTTTTAAGAGATGGGTTCTCACTATGTTGCACATATTTTACCACAGTTTTTTTGAAAGAAAATAAAAAGGAAGGATTACGATTCAAGTCTTGGTCCCCCATTTACTAGCTCTTACTCTATGCAAATTGTCTTATTTCTTGATATATTCAATTTTCTCATATAAAATGAGAATTTATGACTGAAGTCATAAAAATCAATAAGTGAACAAATTAACACCAGGTTTACATAAATCAAGTTGTGGAGCTGAGAAAGCAACAGACCATCCCCACTCATGTGCTGCACATGGTCTGTGGAAAGAGTAGTGTGACAACCACCCCATTTTCCCATCCCTTTTGGTCTTAGTGTGTGGTCCCTTCTTCCCTATTGTAGCAAAGGAACTGGCCTAGGAGTTTAAAGATGAATTGTGAAGCTGGGTCTGATGGTGCACGCTTGTAGTCCCAGCAGCTGGGGAGGCTGAGGCAGGAGGATTACAAGTTCAAAAACCAGCCTTAGCAACTTAGCGAGGCCCTAAGTAACTTCATGAGACCCTGTTTCTAAATAAAATATAAAGAGGACTGGGGATGTGGCTAGTGGTTAAGCACCCCTGGGTTCAATCTCCAGTACCAAAAAAATAATAAAATAAAGATGAGTTGTGGTTTTTTTTTTGGTTTTTTTTTGGTACCGGGGATTGAACTCAGGGGCACTCAACCACTGAGCCACATCCCCAGCCCTATTTTGTGTTTTACGTAGAGACAGGGTCTCACTGAATTGCTTAGCGCCTCTCCGTTGCTGAGGCTGGCTTTGAACTCGCGATTCTCCTGTCTCAGCCTCCCTAAGTGCTGGGATTACAAGCATGAGCCACCGCGCCCGGCTGAGTTGTGGTTATTTTTTAATCCACATTCCTGTAGATCAGCTTTCTCCATTTAAAAAAATCTATTTTTGTTTTAATTACAGAATCTAGAGGCTATAAGTAAACCTACCAAGTCCTATTGACATTTTTTCCACCTCCTTCAAAAATTTGCTGATCACTTTTTTTTTTTTTTTAGTATTTTTTAATTGTAGATGGACACAATGTCTTTATTTTATTGCCTTGTATGTGGTGCTGAGAATCGAACCCAGGGCCTCACGCATGCAAGGCAAGCGCTCTACCGCTGAGCTACAATCCCAGCCCCCTGCTGATCACCTTTCATGTGCCAGGCTTTGTTCTAGGACCTAGGGATACATCAGTGAGAAAGTAAATAAATAAATAAATAAATAAATAAATAAATAAATAAATAAATAAATAAGAAAAGCCCTGCTCTAGTGGGAGGAGGCAGTCAGTAAACAAGTAAGTAAAACATGTCAGATGGTAATGAGTACTATGGAAAAAAAAATATCAAGAGTGAAGATAGGGTTGTAATTTTGGTTTTTTTATTTTTTATTTTTTTATATATTTTTTTTAGTTGTTGATGAACCTTTATTTTTTATTTATTTATATGTGGTGCTGAGGATCCAACCCAGTGCCTCACGCACGCTAGGCAAGCGCTCTACCACTGAGCCACCACCCCAGCCGCGTAATTTTGGTTTTGTTGTCTTTTGTTTTGTTTTGTTTTTGGTGGTGCTAAGAATCAAACCCAGAGCCTTGCGCATGCTAGGGGAGTGCTATACCACTGAGCTACATTCCCGGCCCTAGGGCCATGTTTTAAATAGGGCTAGGGAATGCCTTTGTTCAATATCTTAAACAAAGACCTAAAAGAGATGAGGGAGTGGTGAGCCTTTAGCATGCTTTCCAAAGAACAGCCAACCAAGAAGAGGAAATGAAAAGTGCAAAAGGAGCCGGGGTGAGTTCAGTCTCCAGTACCAAAAAAAAAAAGGAGCCGGGCATCGTGGTGCACGCCTGTAATCCCAGTACTTAGGGAGGCTGAGACAGGAGAATTGCGAGTTAACAAGGTGCTAAGCAACTCAGTGAGACCCTGTCTCTACACAAAACACAAAATAGGGCTGGGGATGTGGCTCAGTGGTCCAGTGCCCCTGAGTTCAATCTCTAGTACCAAAAAAGAAAAGTGCAAAAAGTTGGAGACATGTTCAAAGAAGTGCAAGGGAGAAAAGAATAGTAATAAATAGGCCAGAGAAGTTGAAGGAGAGAGTGGGGAGATTCTGTGGGGCCTTCTTGAATGAAATGCTGTTGTAAGGTTTTGAGAAGAGTGATATGATTGGACTTGCACTTTGGACAGATTAGTCTTGGCTGCTGTGTGGGGTCCTGAGGCAGATAGCTAGGAGACAAGTTAGGAGGTTACTATAATAATTCAGCGTGTGATCATGGCTGGCTTGGACCAGGTGATGGCAATGGAGGCTGAGAAAGAGTAGCTTAAATTCTAGGTAGATCAAAATTTAACATGAGCTAGGTGTGGTATCTCACGCCTGTAATCCCAGTGACTCGGAAGGCTGAGGCAGGAGGATCCCAAGTTCAAAGCCAGCCTCAGGAACTTAGCAAGGCCCTAAGCAACTTAGTGAGAACCTGTGTCAAAATTAAAAAATAAAAAAGGCTGGGCTGGGGTTGTGGCTCAGTGGTAGAGCACTTGCCTAGCATGTGTGAGGCACTGGGTTCGATTCTCAGCACCACATATAAATAAATGAATAAAATAAAGGTCCACCAACACCTAAAAAAAATTTTTTTAATAAATAAATAATAATAAATTAAAAAGGCTAGGCATGTGACTCAGTGGTTAAGTGCCCCTGGGTTCAGTCTCCAGTACCAAAAAAAACAACAACAAAAAAAACAATTAGCATGAAAAGTAAAACTTTAATTTTTCAGGAGAAAATATAGAAGAGTATCTTTAATGTCTTACAAAAGTCAAGGGGTATAAAAAGGAAAAAAAAACATTTTGATTGCATGAAACTTTTAATTTTTTATACAATGAGAGACAACCAGACAAGTCACAGACTGGGAGAGAAGATATTTGTAACATTTAATTGACAATTGGTATATAGAATCCATAAAGAACTCCTGCAAATCAGTAAGCAATTTGAGATGTGCATGACCTTATGACTGCAATTTCACATATGTAACTGCTTTCACACTGCAAGCAGAGTGAATAGTTGTAAGAGAGACCATATGACCTGCAAAGCCTGAAATATTTATCCTGACCCTTTGCAGAAAAAGTTTCCTGACCCTTGCCCTTGAGTAATTCTCACATGCATAATGGGACATGTGTAAGGATTATTCAGCCTTATTTATAATTGAAAGTAATTAACTTTGAACCTGTCCATAAACAGAAAATAGGTAAATAGAAATATTCAAACAATAAAATACTATTTTACAATTAAAAGTAAATGAGGGCCAGGCGTGGTGGCACATGTCTGTAATCCCAGCACTTTGAGAGGCTGAGACAGGAGACTCGCGAGTTTGAGACCGTATCTCTAAATAAAACACAAAAATAGGGCTGGGAATGTGGCTCAGTGGTCAAGTACTCCTGAGTTCAATCCCTAATACCAAAAAAATAAATAAATAAATGAGGGCTGGGGTTGTGGCTCAGTGGTAGAGCACTTGCCTCACATGTGTGAGGCACTGGGTTCAATCCTCAGCACCACATAAAAATTAATTAATTAAATGTATTTTAAAAAGTAAATGAGTGAGGGCTGGAGATGTAGCTCAGTGGTAGACCCCTTGCCTAACACATGTGAGACTCTAGATTCAGTCCCCAGAGTTTAGTGAATAAACTAAATTATAACTTCAACAACACCTGTAAAGTGTGAAAGGCTTAGTGTGAAAAAGTGTTGAACACAGAAAACGTATTACAGTTAATGTAGATATGTTTAACATTTATATGAACATTTTAAATGTTTGCATTTTTTAGTGGTACATAGTAAATTCTAAATAAATCTATAATATCTTATTGTTTTAATCCAAAGCAACAGTAAAATGTTAAGGGCTTTTTGTTTTTGTTTTTTTGACACTAGGGATTGTACCCAGGGGCATTTTACCACTTAGCTACATCGCAGTCCTTTTTGAAACAGAATCTCATTAAGTTGCTGAGGCTGGCCTGGAACATACAATACTCCTGCCTCAGCCTGAGTCACTGGAAATACAGGCTTACACCACCATGGCTGGCTTTTGTTTTTGGTACTGGAGATTGAACCCAAAGACACTTCACCACTGGTCCTTTTTTATTTTTCTGAGACAGGGTCTTGCTGAGTTGCTGAAGGTCTCGCTAACACCTGAGGCTGTCCTCAAACTTGCGATCCTCCTGTCTCATCCTCCCAATTCACTAGGATTACAGGTGTTGTTGAAGTGTTAAGATTTGACAAAACTGAGTTATTAGTAGGTAGTTTAGTTAGTTACTACCTACTACCTACTGCTTTGGTTTTTTATTCTCCATACTTTTTCATATGGTTGAATATTCTGTTTACAAAGGACAGCGTAGGGGGAAATGTACCTCAAAACTCCTTTCAGATATACCCATTGTTACTACTACTTGACTGTGCACTTCATAAGAACCCAGAGCACTCATTTTGAACTTCCCACACCTGAGAGGTAAATTTTCTGTAGTCCTCATTAGACCAAGTCCTGGCACCCACAAGCTCATCAAACTAATGGAAATGATTTTATTCTCTCTGACAGTAACTGTTTGTCTGGTGATTTTCCTCCACCTCGGTTCACCCACAGCTAACTTGCAGAGCTGCAGAGGGATCT
>CM053400.1:17982581-18039570 GCA_028644305.1 Xerus rutilus | reverse complement strand
GCTTTCAGATGCTCAGATGAACCAAGCAGAACTTTTTTTGTTTTTAAATATTTTTTTAGTTGTCAATGGGCCTTTATTTAATTAATTAATTTATTTATATGTGGTGCTGAGAATTGAACCCAGTGCCTCACACATGCTAGGCAAGCGCTCTACCCCTGAACCACAACCCCAGCCCCAAGCAGAACTTCTGAGTATGGAAGTGTACAGTCTTAGATCAGTCTTTGTTATTATTGCAATCATTTTCCAGCAGATGACAGCCAGGAGTCTTGAGGAAGAAGCACCTTTACTTTTCACAGGAACGCTGGTGCTAAGTATTCCTGGATCTGGCAGGAACACAGAATGAGAAGGTTAATGGAGCAGGATCAAGAAGAAAGCCAAGTTAGGGCCTTGCTTAACTGAAGCAGAAGCAGGAAAATAAAGTACAAGAGATAGTCAGGAAAGAGCACGAAGGGATTTAATTTCCTTTTATTTACACACAGAAAGTATCTTTCCCACAGTGTTATCACGTGTGCATGTTTTAGGTGTTGGTTCCAGATGGAATTTGAATTTTGATACACTGCAATGTTTATCAGAACTGTCTGCAATAGATTTCTATTACTTATTTCCCAAGATCAGTTTTAGTGATGCAATATCTCAGTTGCAGCCAAAAAGTATACTAAGTGAGGAAATTCCAGCTGTGGCTAATGTAGCTCCCACATTATTTGGTCACTTTTCTCTGTTTTAATCTGGGGCTCCTCCCACAAGACCTATGACCAAGATCATTTCTGAAAAATGAAGAGTTGTAAGGAAATGGCTTTTTTGTCTGTAATTTATTTCTAAATAAATCAGGGCTTTATGATTTCACTTTTATTTCTTTTCAAAAATTATTCATCATAGCCAGGCATGGTGGCACATGCCTGTAATCCCAGCACTTCGGGAGGCTGAGACAGGAGAATCGTGAGTTCAAAGCCAGCCTCAGCAACGGCAAGGCACTAAGCAACTCAGTGAGACCCTGTCACTAAATAAAACACAAAATAGGGCTGGGGATGTGGCTCAGTGGTCAAGTACCCCTGAGTTCAATGCCCGGTACCAAAAAAAAAAAAAATCATTCATCATGCTGGGTGCAGTAGTACACACATGTAATCCAAGCAGCACAGGAGACTGAGGCAGGAGGATCACAAGTTTGAGGCCCGCCTCAGCAACTTAGCAAGACCCTGTCTCAAAATTAAAAAAAAAATCATTCATCATGGCACAATAACCAGGGCTAAGAATTGGATTTCAAATCCCAGTTCTAGCTACTGCCTTGTTTGTAATCTGGGCAAGTCACTAAACCTACAGACTCTCATGATTATCTGAAAAGTAGAGAATGGTACCCATATCACTAGATTATTTTGAGAAATAATCTAATAAGTGAAGAACTAATAGAAAAGTGTTTTGTAACATAAAATATAGGAGATGTATGAAGTACAGGAGATATACAAGAAGAGGTTTGTATTCACAGCAATCATATAGCCTGGGCCCATTTCGTCTCATTTTTAGAAAATCCTTTACATTAAGATCTTAGGAACTTCACCCTCAATGTAAAGGTGAAAATAGTTGTTGTTGTTATGACACAGTTTCACATTCTTTGGACAAAGGGACCTACTGGATCTCTGGCTTCCACCCCTGACTCCCACCAAACACACTATACTGCCACTTATCCTGTCCAAGCACTGACAGGGGATGTGGCTTCAGACCCTGTTCTCTGGTACTGAAAAACAAGGTAGAGAAAAATATCCTAATAGGAACTTTCTTTTTCTCATCAGGTAAGGAGAGTTGCTTTGAGAGAATTGTGTCAAGATTTGGAAAGAAAGTCACATATGTAGTGATTGGAGATGGACGAGATGAAGAAATTGCAGCCAAACAGGTAACTGATTTTAAAAAAAAAAGTCTTTGGTTGTGATGGAGCATTAGAAAAATGGTGAAAACTACAAAATGGGGCCAAAGTTGTGGCTCAGTGGTAGAGCGCTTGCCTGGCACATGTGAGGCACTGGGTTCAATCCTCAGCACCACATAAAAATAATTAAACAAGCCGGGCGCGGTGGCTCAAGCCTGTAATCCCAGTACTTAGGGAGGCTGAGACAGAAGAATCACGAGTTCAAAGCCAGCCTCAGCAATGGCGAGGCACTAAGCAACTCAGTGAGACCCTGTCTCTACATAAAACACAAAATAGGGCTGGGGATGTGGCTCAGTGGTCAAGTACCTCTGAATTCAATCCCCAGTACCAATAATAATAATAATTATTATTATTATTATGATTATTATTAAACAAATAAATAATAATAAATAATTATTAATAATAAATAATTAAAAATAATAAATAATTATAAATAATAATTATTAATAATATAATAAAATATAATAAATAATTATGAATAATAATAAATTATTATTAAACAAATAAATAAAGATATTATGTCCATTTACAACTAAAAATTATTTTTTACAAAAATACAAAATCTTATCAATCTCTTTTGTATTAGTAGTGTTTCTCTTCTCTTTCTCCCATTTTTCTCGAAAGAAAGAGAAAGACAACGGACGTGATGGCGCATGCCTGTAATCCCAGCACTTTGGGAGGCTGAAACAGGAGAATCACAATTAAATACTGAATGTGACATAACAAGTCTTCTTCCTTTTCTGTATATTATGGCCTTTTAAATACTGTGCATGAGTTCAAAGCCAGCCTCAGCAATGGTGAGGTGCTAAGCAACTCATTGAGACCCAGCCTCTAAATAAAACACAAAATAGGGCTGGAGATGTGGCTCAGTGGTTGAGTACCCCTGAGTTCAATCCTGGTACCAAAAAAGAAAGAAATAGAAAGACAATGGTTCTTTTCCTCAGATGAAGTTTTTCCCCTAAATTGATAGATCTCTACCTGCTCCTCCTTGCCAACTCAAGAATCTTAAAAGCTTCTAGAGGTGTTACAGGGATCCCATCACTGAACATGAAATGAGTCCCATCTCCGTCCTCATCTGAGAAGGCAGGCTTCGTTAGGTTTTCATTTGCCACTTTTATTAGCTATTCGGGAACCTTTGCTTTTTCACATGTGTAGTCATTGAAGCTTTGATTCTAAAGTACTTCTTGTTGCCCTCTTTGGGGAAGACACTACTGAATGAAAGCGACAGTACTTCTCAGTCAGTAAAAGAAAGTTGAGGAGAAGGAAGAGTCATTAGCAGAGCTAACATCTCTAAGCTCATGTCTGCAATCATCTACCATCAAATGTACTCATAAGGAGCTGGGGATATAGCTCAGTGTTAGAGCACTTGCCTGGCACTTGCAAGGCCCTGAGTTCATCACCAGCACCACAAAAAAGGAAAAAATAAAATTAGATATGCCCACTGGAAAATACCTTAGTGCTTTATCCAATTCAGCCTCCTCTTTATGAAGGTTCTTTACCACAGGCTCTCAGACAGAAGACTCTGGTCCCTGCATGAATATATACCTAAGGGGGGGGAGGTTAGGGTGTTCCACCTTCCATTAGACAAAATTTCTGTCTTAACTTTCACATACTGGTCCTAGCCTAGCATTCCTGAATGTGACATAACAAGTCTTCTTCCTTTTCTGTATACTATGGCCTTTTAAATACTGTGCATGAGCCACTGACCTGAAAAAAATAGCCATGTGTCAAAAGAACTATGTTCTAGGACCTCAGTGTTCTGAGAAACTTGGAACCAGTTTGAACAAGATGATCAGTAAAAATAATTGCCTTCAACTTCATGGTGCTTGGATTCCAGTACTTGGGTGTTTCTAAGCCCTCCTTTGCGTGTGACTTCCAGAACAGCATATAGTATTATTGACATGATTCTGACCACATGATATGGGATTATTATTTCCTGGATCTATATATTCTGCCTCTTGGACATGGACAAAATTTGGAACCAGTAGCTCTGAAATTTGTAGGAAATTGTCTTGATAGACAGTGTAATATTAATTCTAATTTATCTGGGTTATTTTATATGATCCCGAAGACCTCATATAATAGTTGGAGCTTGAAAGCACAGTTACTACTGAAGCCTGATAAAAATTCCTCCCATTTGTGAAGTATCATATGAGGTACAGGGTGCCTGTACTTACCTCACGCTTATGGCAGCCCTGTGAGGTGGGTCAGGGTATTGAGTTACCAAGCACTTCAAAGAAAGGGCTGTGAGGAAAGTGTATGGGTAAGTAGAAGCTCCCAAAAGAAGTCGGGTTAACCAGTTATTCTCCCTCTCTTCCAGCACAACATGCCTTTCTGGAGGATCACAAACCATGGAGACCTAGTGTCCCTTCATCAGGCTTTGGAGCTTGATTTTCTCTAAGAACTGAAATGAGGAGTCTTCCTCATGAGCTCCTTTTCATTCCTGAAGGGAGCCAGAGGCCAGAACCAACTGGGAACTTCCTTCCCGTCCTTCTCTCCCTCTCTCTCTTTTTCTCTCTCTCCATGGAATGCTGGCGAGAACACAATCAGAACCCACAACTGCAATTTTTGCTACAAGTGAGCTGCAGCCCCATGTCCGTCCTTGTACAGGTGCGGGAGACAGTCGGATGAGAGCACAGAGCACCCACTGCAGCTACAGTACTCTTATTTCTTCTGTTTTGTTTCAAAGAATGAAAAAAGAGAAAAGGAAATTCTTGGGGCAGAGTTGTACTCTTAGTCCGTGACCAGACTGAGAGCTGCTCTTGTGATAGGGTGAGTGCAGCAGTTTTATAAGAACATCTCTTGCAGTCTTTAGGGTCTTCTTAGCTGTAGAACTTCTTTCCAGTGAATGTGTATGTTATTTTTATAGGTAAGGGTCTGGTCTTTGAAGCAGGATTTTTCCCTCCTTTTCTTTTTTTTTTAGCAAGAAAGGGACATGTAATGTTTTCATGAGATAGTAATTGAAATATCAGAAGTACCTCTGTGTTGGCACCACCTCCGTGGCTGCTCCATGGTTTGCTCTCTAGGATGGTTCCTTTCTGTCTGTGGAGCCTGGACTTTGGCATTTCCCAGCCTGCAAGCCTCAGCCCCCTTGCCAGTCCCTCTTCCTTTTTAACCATATGGCACAAACAACTCTGGAATCTCCTTCCCTTAGGGAGTAAAGCCTAATCCTTCAATTTAATTCAAAGGCTACATCCCAAGAGGCTTAGCCTCCAGATCAGAGAGAAGGGACTTGGGCTTACTGGAATTTCAGCTTCCTTGGCTCTTGAAACAGGAGGATTCCACCTATTCCTTCTGCACAGAAGCACCCTTTCCCACCAGACCCTCGGCCTGCATCCTCTTCTGTTAGTCATCAAATGCTGGGCTCTGACCCCTGCCTGCCTTCTGTACTTCACATCCACCTCAGTGCATCTCCAGCCAGTCCCTGCCCATTGGACTTGGTTCAAATCAAGTCTAAGAACAGGCTTATAACTACTTCAAGGTAGCCCTTCAGCCACATGCAGGGTATCCTAGGCATGTGTATACCCAGATCTTTGCCTGGAACTGGAGGTCAGATTGCTGTAATCAAACCCAGTTTCCCATGGAGTGCCCTGTTTCTCAAATCCCATTCTAAAATGGGAAGCCAAGAGATCAGAAAAACTTTCCTGATTTAAATGAGGGTGCTGGCTCCCTTTCTTCAGGCCCAAAGATTGGGCCAAATGCAAGAGCATCTCTTAGCCTGCCTCTTGGGAAGTGTGAGGACCCAGGCCCTAATACCAGCCTCCTAGCCCAGCCATGCTTATTGGATGCCCCATCCCTCCAGGACCAACCTGGGCACCTGCTCAGATGTGAGAAACTTCTGCTAGAACTGAAAGAGGTGGTTGTATAAGCACCTCAAAAAGCAGCCTTGGTCCTCAGGAGGAGATCCTTGACCAACCCCAGCTATAATTGCTTATTCCCAGAGATGCTGTGCACCCATTTCCAGAGATACTGTAGCACAAAGAGTGCCAGGTCACCCAGATAGCAACAGCAAGGCTGGCGCCCACATTCCTTCAGAACTGATGAACAGTGCTTCATGAATCAGAGTTTAGGAAGGAAGTTTTTGGAGAGGAACTGAGGTCGATGCTCTGTCACTTAGCCACCACCTCGGTCTTGTGTCCAGGTGGGTGTGGGAGGAGGGAGATAGAGTCTGAGGCAGGCCTTCTGGGTCTGTGTTCAGCACAGCTGGCCAGATGCTGCTCTGCCTTGCTTGATCGTCCATCTTAGAAAACTCTAGGGTGGGTTTTACTTTCATGCCTCTGACCCTCTCCACATTGCCAGTTTAGCTATTGGTTTCTTGCCCTGGACACAGACCACCTGCTGCACTGTGCTTTAGGATTATGAAGCCGCACAGCGGCACCCCTTCACGCATACAGGTAACACACAAATGTTCCTTTTTCCCACCTATGGCGGGCTATTTATTCTTAGAATATGACTTGGACTCCCTTTTTTAATGGCTTTTTCCTCTTGGGCTAACTGTCCATGCTTAGCTCTTTCCATAAAGCACTTGAACTTGGCTAAGAGGTGAGAGCAGCTCCTACACCGTTCTGGTGGCTCCTACCCGCATTCAGGGGGGCAGACGGAAAGCAGGAACTTCTTAGCTATCTCCCCCAAAAGAAATTGTCCAAGGAATACTGTCGTCTCCTCCTTGGCACAAAGGCCTGGAGAGGAAAATAAGTGGTTAATGTCAAGAGCTCAGTTGGAAGCTGAAGCCAAAAGATGCTGTGGGTCCGTTCATCAAGGGGAAGCCCTCTTCACTGGAAAGAGTGCACATGAGATTAGCCAGATGAGGAGTCCTCCCCCAGCTAGGCATTGTGGCTCTATAAGGTGGTCTGGACATCTCACAGTGAGGACTGTTTATTAGTCACTGGAGGTGTTGGTATGCCCTGGGATAAGAGGTGGCTTGACTTTCGAATGTAAAACTGACCGTGCCTTAGCATCACCCTGTCCATTGCCCCTGGGGCAGCTGGTGATGTCCAGGAGAATGGGCGCCTGCTGCAGATTTTAGATGCCTATCTGGGCTTTTGTTTGATTTGGGGGTGTTCCTGTCTTCTCCACAAGTTGGGGGACAAAGCTAGTGTCCCAAGAGACTTGCCACAGCTTGTTCGCAGCTTATTACAAACTCCACAGCTCCAAGTAGGTCTGATGAGCAGACTCCTGCTGCAGCACATGGAGCTTCTAGATGCTCGCTGCCTTGAATGGGTGTCAGTGCCGCTGACTGACAAGAGTTGCAGGGCAGAGCACAACCCCCTCTTCCTGGGAGAGCCATGCCTAGGCCAGCAAGTGGTGAGCGTGGGGCCTGCCTCTCCCCACTCCTCTGCGGGGAACAATTGGGGCCCCTCCTTCAGCAAGCTTCTATTTCCTACCACTAAATTGGTTTCCTTTTTCATCTGAAAGTTAGAACTCTGCAGGTATATACACTATAGAAGCCAAATCAGAATTCTGAGATTCTAGAACACCTTAACCACAAGAGGGAAAGTTGAGTTGTATCCCAGCCCTGAAAGTGGGCTGTCTGTCCCTTCCTCTGCTGTGAGTCAGCTCTAGCAAGCAGGGCTCCTTGGCTGCTTCCTAAGGCACTGACAGGAGCTATCCCATTAAGGACGACCTCTACTCCAAACATGGCTTTCTGGACTTCAGATGCCTCTTTTAGCTGGAGAGGCATTGATTGGATTGGATATTTATGTGACTGCGGGCATTCGTGGCTGTAGAATCCTTGACCATAATGTTATATGTAATGGGAACTATCTTATAAACTTGAAAAAAATAAAGTTTTTATTTTCTATACAGTTTTCTCCTGTGTCTTTTCTAAACAAGATCAGCTCAGTTGGCCAGTCATGCAGGCTCCCGATCAGGGCTTCATAAGTATTCAGAAGAGGTCATTAGAAAGATGTCACCCTTTCAATAACTGGGTCACTAATTTCACCAAGAAAGTAAAAGTAAAAAATTAACCACTTGGTATACATAAGCATACATGGGAAAAGTAAAATATTTTTAAGTAATTTGCAAGGGAGCATTTATTTCTATGCTTTTTAAGGTTTAGAACTGGAATGATAAGAAATTTCATTTGCTGTCAAATGTGCTGAACTTTATTAAAGAGAGAAATCAATACTTGCTGTGTTGAGCTTAACAATAAAGCAATAAAACTGACAAACTGATACCCAACCTCCTGTGATTTGGCCTGATTTCATGTCACATCAACTACTTTTCTCATTTTATTTCTTCAGATTCCGGTCTGACTATCCCCTACTGGTCTAGAAAACAGGCAAAAAGCCTTTTTGCCTTTTATTCAATGAAGGAAATCAGAATTAGGTTCTATTTCCAAGTACCATACATGTCAGACTATAAATTGTATTTTCAAAAAAAAAATCTGCTCAGAAAATAAGGTGCCTTTCATTCTATTTATTACATCTTTTCATTATTAAATGCAGATTTTGAACCATGGTTGAAGAAAATGTGATAGTTGCTTATATCCCTTTTCAGTTGTAAGTGTACCTTAGAGGTGTTGGTTGATTTCTAAGCCCATAGAGTAAATGAACATCTCCATGTCACCCTAATAAAGCGTGCATGTTTCTCTTACAAGTGTTTAATGGCAGGTAAAAATCAGTAATTCAGGAGGTTTTTTTAATCTTCAAAAACAAGTTTCTCCATGTGAAAAAAAAATTTTTTTTGGTACTGCGGATTGAACTCAGGGGTACTTGATCACTGAGCCACATCCCCAGCCCTATTTTGTGTTTTATTTAGAGACAGGGTCTCACTGAGTTGCTTAGCGCCTCGCTGTTGCTGAGGCTGACTTTGAACTCGGGATTCTCCTGTCTCAGCCTCCCTAAGTGCTGGGATTACAGGCTTGCGCCACCATGCCCAGCTGTGAAAAATTCTTAATGGAAATCTTAAAGTATCCATTTGCAAATAACGTCACTCTCATCTTTTTAAAATTCTTCCCTGCCCCCCAGTACTGGGGATTGAATTTAGAGCCACTTAACCACTGAGCCATATCCCCAGACTTAATTTTTTTTTTTTTTTTTTAATTTTTTTTTTGTAGATGGACACAATGTCTTTATTTTATTGCTCTGTATGTGGTGCTGAGGATCGAACCCAGGGCCTTACGCATGCGAGACAAGCACTCTACCGCTGAGCCACAATCCCAGCCCCCAGACTTAATTTTGAGACAAGTTCTCACCACTAAGTTGCTTAGAGCCTTGCTAAATTAGAGGCTGGCCTTGAACCTGCTCCTCCTGCCTCAGCCTCCTGAGCTGCTGGGATTACAGTTGTGTACCACTGCTCCAGGTTCAAAATTCTTGATGCTGTAAATGTTACAAATCTATACAAATAGGGCTGGGGATATAGCACTTGCCTAGTGTGCACCAGGTTCTGGGTTAGATGTCCAGCACCACACACACAAAGCATATAAATGAATCAACTACCAAATTCCATAGCTTTTTTAGGTAGTACACTATAATACATTGAATTTACCATCATTTGATGGTTTTTCATCTAGACGGTATAAATGAGAGCTTACCCAAAAGTAAAGTTAGAAGCACATCTTTGTGAGGGGAGATGGGGAGTTGCCTGAAACACTAAGTCATCTATGTGGCTACCCTGCTGATACTCATCTTTGCACATGACAGGAAGAAGTGTGGTAAAAAAGTTAAGTAATACTTTACTATTTTGGTGAAATCCCTAAGGCCTGTTCCAAGACAGGTTTGAGCACTAAACAATATATGTGCATATGGTTAGAAGTATTCAATATGTGTTCAATTAAAAGAATAACCCTTTGTTCTGAGATGATTGTATTTCTTATGTGATAAGAAAAGATTGGGCTTGTTTTTAATGCCTTTTACTGGTGTTAAATTGTCAACCATGTTAGCTTTTTTTTGGCCTGTGTGTGTGTAGTGCACGCGCATGCACATGCATGCAGACATATATTGCTAGGGATTGAACCCAGGCCCTTGTGCATGCTAAGCAAGCACTCTGCCACTGAGCTACATCTCCAGCCCTTTATTTTTTATTTTTTGTACTTGTTATTTTAGTTATACATGACAATAGAATGTATTTTGACATCATATATACATGAAATATAACTTCCCATTCTTGTGATTGTACATGATATGGAGTTACACTGGTCACATATTCATATATGAACATAGGAAAGTTATGTCCAATTTATTCTACTGTCCCATTCTCATCCCCCCCATCCAATCAGGTGAACCTCCACTCCTCCCTCTCCCCAACTGCCCCAACCCTACTGAGTCATCATCCATATATCAGAACATCCGGCTTTGTTTTTGGGGGGATTGGCTTATTTCACTTAGCATGATAGTCTCCAGTTCCATCCATTTACCTGCAAATGCCATAATTTCATTCTTCTTTAAGGCTGAGTAATATTCCATTGTGTGTATGTACCACATTTTCTTTATCCATTCATCTGTTGAAGGTTACCTAGGTTGGTTGTGAATTGATCTGCTATGAACATTGATATAGTCACTTCACTATAGTATGACCAGCCCTTTTTATTTTTGGTACCGAGGATTGAACTCAATGGCACTTAACCACATCCCCAGGCTTCTTTTGTATTTTATTTAGACACAAGTTCTCACTGAATTGCTTAGGGCCTTGCTAAGTTGCTTGGGCTGGCTTTGAACTCAGGATCCTCCTGTGTCAGCCTCCTGAGCCACTAGGATTACATGTATGCACACTGCACCTGGCCAGCCCTTTATTTTTTAATTTCGAGACCTAGTATTGCTATGTTACCAAGGCTGGCCTCAAACTTTCAACTCTCCTGCCTCAGTCTCCCTAGTCATGGGATTACAGATGTACACCACCATGCCTGTTCTCATGTTAGCCTCTTTACTGGTCTGTGAAATTCAGAAACCTGGAAGACTGGAGGATTGGCAAGATCCTTTCTGCCTATAACATTCTATGTACGTAAAAATCACCAGCATCGTCTTCCCGGAGCCTCTTCCTGGTACTGGCCTTCAGCTCTGGGTGATCTTGAGCTCCAGGCCAACAACACCTCTACAAGTCCTCCATCCAGGGAACTGCGGTCTTCAGGAATAGTGTTTGCAATACTCCTTCCTTCAGTAGTGACTCCAGGTCCTGCGCCTTACCACATTTATAAGCAACAGGCTGTAGTCACTATGGAAGCTTCTCTCCCTCACATTTAGGGCTTACCAGTTCCTCAGGGAGGCCCTCCTTGGCCATTCTTTCTAAAGTTGCTAACTCCCACTCCCAACATACAAATTCATGTTCCCTCTCACCTTCCCTGCCCTGCTCTATTTTTCTTTTACCCGGGACCACTGCTCACATCCGCGTCCCCTAAGCCATCTTACCACTTAACCTCAAAGAGCTCCCAACAGAGCCTCCTGCACCTGGCCTCTCATACTCACTTCCTAATCCTAAAAATGCTAATAGCCGCTCCTGCCAGGCCCAGCAGCAGAGCCAGTGGTAAGAGAAAAGCACTAAGCCCCCCGAGATCTAGGTTCTGACGCCCTGTTAATGTACAAGCCCTCGCAGACTCACCAGCTCCTGAAATTTTGGAAAACAAGTTTGACAACTGGACCTAAGCCAGCCCTCTTCTCTTTTCCAATTTTAACGGACTTCACATCCCTGATCCATTTTTTCCAGGAGGGGTAGAAGACTTGAATGACATAGACTAGATGATTTCACAAGGTTTTAATAATAACCTAATAATACTGTTAAACAAAAATAACACGTGTCCTCACTGGCAGCAACACACATTCTCTTCCTCTCACATCAACTCTGAGGTAGGAGGTACACTGGTTAAAGAAAGAAAATACTTAATGGGCTGTGCATGGTCCAGACCACAGGTCCACAAGGCACTTGGGGGAAAGGCAGCCCCTGGAGAAGGAACTAAGGCTGAAACAGCTGCACTAAGACCCTGGAGGTGCTGGCAGGGGCCACGCAGACTTGGGCATCCCTGGCATCCAGCCTTTGAGGCCCTGCCCAGGATTGGTTGCCGTGGGCAGGGGATGAAGCTATAGAACAGCAGCTAGTTCCACACTTAGAAAATGTTCCCAGCACATAAAGTGCTCTCAGTAAACATTTGTTGAATGAATCGAACAAATGGGGTAGTGCAGGGAAAAATTCCAGAGAACATGGCCCGAGGTATCCTGGGGGGACTTCTACGTAGGATATGGAAATCTAGGGTGGCACAGCACTTCCACCAATTACTTTAAAGGTGAAAATACCAGCAATGGGAAGCTTTGGGAACACCAGTTATACTGGATGGGGAAAAGGAGAAAAGTGTCTTGTACGTAATTAGCACCCTTGGCCCTCCAGGGCCCAGGCCTTCTCATTTTATCATGGTGTAAACTACCATGGTTGGCCTGACCCTGCTGCCTCAAAGGACCTCATTTACGTCTCCCTTCTCTGGCAAAGCAGCTTGCTCCTTAGCCTTGGGGAAAAAGTTCCGAGCCAAGTGAGTCATGCGCCTATTCTGAGGCAGCTGACTGTGTGCCGATGGAAAGAGACTTCGGGCCCCATCTACGTCCCCATCCACCCGGTCAGGCTCCCAGCGGCAGCGAGGGTGGAGCCAGCAGTAGTAGACAAGGCGCAGAGCCAGACCTAAAAGTAAGCAGACACCTCCCACAGGAAGCCACATATGCAAGGGGATCCCGCTGGGCAGCAAAGTGCTATGAGTCACCCAAGTGACTGCCAGCAGAACACTGTCACTTAGAAGGAATGCCAGGTGAATGGTGGCCCGGCCTCGGGTATGGCCCTCAGATACATTGAACCAGGAGAAATACAGGATGGTGGCCACTGTCGCCCGGTACAGCCACTCAGAGACAGGGTCTGGCATAAAGTCTGTGTCCTGAAGCCAGATCCAGAGCAGCAGCACCAGCCACAAGCCCAGAAAGTGCAGGGCCACATAGTGGGGGAAGAGGGCTGAGAACAGGGCCACAGCCAGGACTCGGGGCCACAGTAGCAGCAGGTTCCACAGGAAGTAGATGATAGAGGAGCCCAGGCTCAGGAGGGGCTTAGAGGCAAGGCAGGTACGCAAGGCCCGGTGGTAGTCCAGCAGTGCCCACGAGATGCCCAAGAAGGACGTGCAGATGCTAAGCCCTACAAAGAGAAAGAGGAAACAGGTGAGCTCTGTGGGCAGCCTGCCTAGCATCCCACAGGCACACAGGTACCTGGGGCCCCTCCTAGCAACCCTGAGCTGGGTATTAGAATGCCCCCACTGGTACACAGGAAAACTGCAGTGCAGTGCAAGATCACTCAGTGAGTTCACAAAACCAGAGGGCAGGGATCCGGTTGTGTAGCCTGACCTCACCAGTAGGCTTTACTTTCAGGTGCTATCCTGGGGAACATCTTTCAAGGATGAAAGGTATGAAACTTGGCACCCTTGGGCCTTGGCTGCACCCCGAGCATCTTCTAAGGCCCCATAACCCTTCCTTTCTCAGAAAAGCTTAAGTTTTTCTCGGGTCTGAAAATTAGTCATCAGAAAGGGGCTAATTTCTCCATGTCAGAAAGCAGGGCAGGAGATTCCATGGCCGTTGCCTGCAGCTGTCCTCAGGCTAGAAGGGATGTCCCTGCTGCATGGCAGAAGTTCTCATCCCCCTCTGCTCCCCTCCACACACAGCTTGACCCTGGTCCTCCCAAGATCCAGAAGTATCCCACATTCTGGTTGCCCAACCTGGACTGGAAGCACCAGCACCTCTGAGGAGAGATGGAAGCAGCACTGGAATTCTCTAGAATGCTTCTTCCCTGTCCCCATCCATCTCATTCACTCAACAGATGTTTACTGGGAACCTATTGTACACCCATCAGATCTGTGGCCATCCCTCTCTCTAACTATCCACACTCTAGGTTTGAGCAGGGCTGATGCTTTTCCAGTTTGTCCAGCATGCCACAGTCTGACTTCGACAAGTTTTTCCAGGTAATTATGTTAGCCAGAAGCACTTCCCTTGACCCACTCCTCCTTACCCTACAAGACCCAGCTTGAATATCCACTGGGGTCACCTATCCCAATCCCAGCCCACACACTTCTTGTGTCAGGTGTCCCTGTAACACCCCACCCACTTCTGCCTGGAGTCTAATCACACAGTAATTATCTAATTCCTTATTTCTAAGTTCCTAGAGGGTAGAAAACAGATTCTGGCTGGACACAGTGGTGCACACCTGTCATCCCAGCTCCTGGAGAGTTTGGGACAGGAGGATTGAAAGTTTGAGGACAGCCTGGGCAAAGTAGTAAGACCTTGTCTCAAAATTAAATAAAAAGGGCTGGGGATGTAGCTCGTGGTAAAGTGCTTACCTAGCAGGTGCAAAGTCCTGGGTTTGATTCTTTTTTTTTTTTTTTTTTTTTTGGTACTGGGGATTGAACTCAGGGGTACTCGACCACTGAGCCACATCCCCAGCCCTATTTTGTGTTTTATGTAGAGAAAGAGTCTCACTGAGTTGCTTAGCGCCTCGCCGTTGCTGAGGCTGGCTTTGAACTCGCGATTCTCCTGTCTCAGCCTCCCTAAGTGCTGGGATTACAGGCTTGAGCCACCGCGCCCGGCTCTGGGTTTGATTCTTATTACTGCAAAAAGCAGGCAGGTAGGCAGATTTTACTCACATGGGATAATAAATGTTTGCTAAATAAAAAGTTAAGAAAATCAGTCTCCCTGACCCAACATATAGTATAGACTGTTTCCATTTGGCTCTGGTCCTAGATACTTTAGCACCCTCAAGACAGAAAAAAATGAGCCCAGTGAATGCTAACTGACCCAGGCCGTCACTTCCCCTCTTTCCTCTGGTATAAAGTGGAAATGGACACTCCTGGTCACACTGAACGTGATGGCAGGGTGGGGACTGGGGTCTTTGGGAGGCTGTGGCATTTTCAGCAGGGAGCTTTGGGATGTGCAGAGGTGGAAAGGCAAAGGTGAGGCCCTGGACTCTGAATGAGCTATGAGGTGGAGTCTAGCGTGGCCACCCTTGACCTTGGGCAAGTTACTTCCCTTTTACAAGAAAGGCTCCCAGGTCTCCTTACTCTACAAACTTTCCCAGTGGCTGATGAGGCTCTGCCACCCACCTCTCCGTTTTCCAGTCATTCAGCACATTTACTATAACTACTTGTTTTACAATCACTCATCCTGGCAGGGCAGAGGCTCCACATATCTTACTCACTGCTGTGTCCCCAGCACAGTGACAGGTACAGAAGAGATGCTCCAGAAAAACTTGAATGTATGAAGGTACTCAATAAATTGTTTACTGAATAACAAGTTGCCTATTATGTATCAGGTACCCTACATGCTTTATCTAATATCATCAAAATAGTCAAAATTATAATTAAGATTTATTATGTGCCACTAAGCATTACACACAGCACCCCATTTAATCCTCTCACAGCTCTATAAGGTAGGATTTTGGGGGGGGAGGGTACTGCAGATTAAACCCAGGGGCACTTTACCACTGAGTTACGTCCCTAGCCATTTTTATTTTTCATTTGAGACAGGGTCTTGCTAAGTTGCTGAGGCTGGTCTTGGACTTGCAATTCTTTTGCCTCAGCCTCCTAAACAGCTGGGATTATAGCCATGTGCCACTGCACCTGGCAGGATCATCTATTATATCTATTTTTCACATGAGAACAAACTGATACTCAGCGAGGTTATGCATTCTTCCAAACTCATGCAGCTAAAGATTAACTTTAGATTTGAAACCAGATCCATTGTATAAAGTTTGGTCTCCTATTTTCTCAATAGTCATTTTAAAAAAGTGAAAATATTGCTGACATTGGAGGGAAATTCTGCTAAGCCATAAAAGGGGGCCAGCTGCTGGCCTGGCACTCACACTGGTAGTATTCAACACAGCCACTTTGTAGCACGATAGCCAGCACCAGTGTGAGCTGTGGCGTTGTTTCCAGGAAGGTCTCAAAGAGCCTCAGCATGCTGATGTCCAAGGACAGGAAGTCAGCGTAGGCCAGGTCAAACTCGGAAGGCTCCTCCTGCTGCCACACCAACAGCCCCTGCTGCAGCCCCTGTAGACACCTAGGCAGCACAGATGCCCACAGGGCCAGGTCAGTGTCTTGTGAATTCCTCAGTCTCCTACCCATCTGGTGGATGCAGACAGGCTCCAATCCTAGCTTTTTCCCCTATGCAATAGGGGACTTGGGCAAGCTACCTAACTTCTCTGAACCTCATCTGTAAATTGGGGTAAATGCAACTTCTACTCCTGCTGGTCAGGCACTGCCCCAAGAACATCACAAACCTTGTCCTGTTTACCCCTCACGAGAGCCCCATTTTACATTTGGGAAATAGCATCAAGAAGGTAGTAGGAAGGGAATCAGAATGTGAGCCAAAACTGAATTTAAAAGGCAGGCTATAAAGTTGTCCAAGGCAGTAGTTCTCAATTTTACTATGCCTGAGAATCTCCTGGGATCCTGTGGGCAAAGGAACTATGGAGAGCTTCTGAGCATGGACAAGATGGGATCAGACTATACTTTAGGAAGACAGTAGCAGGGAGAGGAGGAAAGGTGGGAAGGGTTACAGTGGAGCAGAAATCCCATTTAGGAGGCTCCTGGAGCCAGGCACAGTGGCGCATGCCTGTAATCCAGTGACTTGGGAGGTTGAGATAGGAGGATTCCAAATTCGAGGCCAGCCTCAGCAACTAAGTGAGGCCCTGAACAATCTAGTGAGACCCTGCCTCAAAATAAAAAATAAAAAGGGCTGGGGACATACCTCAATGACAAAGTGCCTTGGCTTCAATCCCCAGCATAAAAAAAAAAAAAAAAGAGGCTGCTGAAACAGCCCCAGAAGAAATTATGGGAGCCCGGCCCAGAAGGGTGGGGATAGAGACTTGGGCAGTTGAGGCTGGGCAGACAGGCCTCAGGGAGCAACTGGCATGAGGGGCAAGAAGTTCTGCACCCAGAACTGATCTCACTTGGCTCTGGGGGAAGAGCCCATTCCATTCCCTCCATGCAAATTCATTCATTGGATATCAGCTGTCACTTGCCTGTACAGACCTGATAACACACTGAGCAACAGGCAGGCAGGGCTCTCTCTGTGGGGCTCTCCCTCACAGGAGCTTCTGCCTTTGGTCCAGCAGTGTCTCAATAGGAGTCCCCACTTCAGCCTTGTCACAGGCAGGAACAGTGACCCTACTTTGAAGTCAGAAGTGAGCAGAAACAGGAGAAAGCGAGACGCATGAAGCACTCATGAATGTAAGTCCAGTGAGGCCTCCCAGACTGTGATACTGTGCCCCTCCATATTGGCCTGGGTTTTACTGGTATCTCTGCAGTCCCTCAGGAAAAATGGCAATATCAAAGCTCTTCTCTACTTTTGGAGACTCCATGCAGCTGTGTCAAGACAAGATCTGAACAGAATTTAAAAATGGACTCCAAAGCAGATTCTGCCTCCAGTCATCCTAACCCAGACCACACAATGAAGTCCTGACTTCAGGGCATGGCTCTGACCTCTTGATTTCAGTTTCCCCGTCTCTACAGGCCCTGCTAATTCTGGAAAGGAGCATAGTTGCACATATTTTCTGAGACCCAGACTGTGCCCAGGGACATAGGATGGGTCAAACTGCATCATCTCTGCCTTTCTTTTTTTTTTTTTTAATGGTACTAGGGATTGAACCAGTGGCACTTTACCACTGAGCCACATCCCCAGCCCTTTTTAAATTTTTTTGTTTTAAGACAGGGTCTCATTAAGTTGCTTTGGGCTTTGCTTAGTTGCTGAGGCTGGCCTCAAACTTTTGATATTTCTACCTCAGCCTCTCGAGTCACTGGGATTACAGGAGTTCACCACTGAGCCCAGAGCACCTCTGCCCTCTTGCTCCATTTGGGGATGGGAAGCCAGTGTTGAGGGAGAAGCACACAACTGGGAAAGAAAGGGGGGCGAGGTAATGAGCATGCTCTGGGGTTCAGGGCTGCTGAAACTCGCAGGGTGGCCCAGGTAATCAGGAAGCTACCTGAGGTTTGTTGAATGCTTACTCTGTGCCAGGACAATTTACAGGTGTCATTTCATTTAATCCTCACAAAAGGGAAGTGGCACTATTACCATCCCCACTGCAACAAGTAAACACACCTAGAGAGGTCAGTGACATACATGCCCAAGCCCCTGCCCAGGGCTAAAAGGAACAGCTGAGCTGAACAGTGCCAACACAGCCTGAGGTACCTTCCCGCTCTCTCCCACTGACCTCATGAATGAGAGAGAACCCCGCCCCTCTCTCTTGCAATTGCCTCCTTCTATAGAGGAGAAAACTGAGGCTCAGAGAAACGCGGAAAGGAAGTCACAGGTGGCAGAGCCAGACAGGGACCCCAGGGAAATCTGACTGCAAAGCCCTCTTTCCCTCCTCTTCTGAATATCGGTTTCTTCACCTGAGCCTGAAGGGTAGGGCTAGATGAGCTCTGGGGGCTCTCAGCCTGGATTCTCTTTCCTTAAGGCTCTGAAGGCTCACCTGCTGAAGAGGTGCGCACAGAGATCTGGTTCCTCTTCTGGGAGCCCATCCTCTCTTCCCACCCACTTCAGGGTGTCAGGAGTCTCGCTTGTACTAGGAGTAGCCCAGCTGCAAGGAGGTACCGATCTCCCTCCCCTTTCCGAGAGCGCGGCGCTCACCTGTACAGGTAGCCCAGCTGCAGGAGGTGCAGCAGCGCCAGGCAGCGGCCGGGAGGCTGAGACTCGTGCAGGCCAACGGGATCGGAGCGCAGCCAAATCCAGCTAAAGAGCTGCAGCGCCACCGAGGCGAGGACCAGCAGCGCCAGCACCAGCGCGGCCCACAGGTAGCGGCCGCTGAGCGCATACTTGCCGGCGGCCCACAAGTCCGCGCCCAGGTCGAGCAGGAAGGCAGCGGTGCCCAACACGCCCAAGACCAGGTCCCGAAGGAGAGCGGCGCGGAGCGACCAGGGCATGACCCGCCTGCCTCTGCCCCCTCCTGCCCCTTTGCCCCTGGGACCCACGCTCGATCGCGGGTCGCGGTCGCAGGAAGGAGGCAGGAGCAGCCCTTCGGGTAGCCCCGGGCCAGGGCCTGCTGGGCGGAACTTCCCCGTCCCGCCCCGTCCGGGGAGGAGCGAAGCCGGTGGACTGCGGTGGGTGGGAGGGCGCGGGGGGCGGGGAGGCGCCAGCCTTGCCGCAGCCCAACCGCGCCCCGGGATCTGGTCCTGTCGCCAGGCTTTGAGGTTTCCCGGACCAGCCCAGTGCAGCTGCGAGGGCCGGGAAGACCGATGCCTTTCGCTTGGCTGCCTTCTAATAGCCTAGTTTTACATTTCAGGAACCTGGAGGCTCCAGGAGAGAATGGCGGGAAAACTAGAGCCTAGAGTCCAGGCTACAACTGTGATCCTTTATGTCTTCAGTATTGCAAACCCAAACAAGGAAATAAAGGCACATTCTGACCCCTAAATGAGGGATTTTGCAAGCTACACGTGCTCAATTTAGATACACCAGGAGCACAGGATAGACAGAGCGCATCTACAGAGCGCATCTTCGCGGTGGCTCATTATGTTTAGTAACTGCAAGGGAGTCACTTTAAACATCATTTAGATATTAAAAGGAATCATGTACAGAATAAAATGCACCAAGAGCATCGTTTTGTGTATAAAACATGAAACTTGAAAGAAATTGCTTCTGGAGGAGTCTTTGCGGCTTCATTTCCTGATCCAGCAGTCCTGTTTACTCCCCTCGGATGCGAGGAAACGGTGGCCAAGCCCAGGTCTCAATGGGGGTAATGCTGCTCCAGTTTGCCAGAGGAAGATATGCTCAACAAGAGGCATCCAAGGTCACTGTGCTAACAGTGCGTGCAGGCCCAGAAATGACGCCAGCAGGAGCGTCAGCAGGGGGGCAGGTACAGCACTGAAACCATGTAGGCAGGTGGCGTAGTCGTCGAAGGCAATGTGTTGGATGGCACACATGTGCTCCACACGGCAAGGCTCACCACAGGTCGCCAAGTCGTAGCTGACCGAGTTGTAGGTGTAGTAGCGCTGCAACGTGCTCTGGTCACTGGCGATGCGGGTCAGCGAAGCGTGCATGGAGCGGGCGCCTGCATCTGGCACCCCGTAGGCCTCCGTCAGCCGGTACTCAAGCTCCCAGCGTGGGCTCTCCTGCAAGTTTGCCTGGCTGAGGTTCATGAAGTAGGTCGCCATGTCCTGGAGATGGGGCACAGGGTCAAGTGAGGGGTGAACAGTCGTTTAGTTGCACCCCTAATCCTATACCTTGCATTTGCCCCCAGATTCTTTATAGCTGTAATAATGACTGCTATTAGTGAACGTTTAACGACCTCCCAGGTATGCTTGGCAGACATCCTCTGATGAGCTAACAGTGCTTATTACCCCCATTTCACTGATGAGGCAACGGAAGACCTAAAGAAGTTAATTCACTTGACCAGGTCATACAGTGGCATGGGTGGAATTGGGACCCAGGTCGTTTACCTCACTGTCTTTATTTTCTCTTCCATGAGGGAGCACCTGGTTGACAGAGGTTATAGAACTGTCATCGATGGGGATGTAGAATACACTTAAGCAAGACTCTCTAAGGCCCAGAAGCATCTTCAGGTCTAGAATCTGAAAGGTCTAGTTAAATCTGTGGCCACTAGAGATGGTTATAAAGATCTGCTATGTGCGGATAGGAGCTGACACGCTGGGCACATTACATTATTACTTGCACTTACAAAAGGAGAAGCTGAGTGCCAACGTGGACAACAGGTTACACTGCTGGGGCTGGAACCCAGGGCCTTGCACATGCTAGGAAGTGCTCTGCCACTAAGCTATATCCCCAGCCCCAAGCCACACTCTAAAAATCCTCAGGCTTCTTTTTCTACACTAGAATCAAGAACCTAAATGATCTCATCCTGTCCCTGACTTTATTTTTTTAAATATATTTTTAGTTGTAGATAAACACAATACCTTTATTTTATTTATTTATTTTTATGTGGTGCTGAAGATGGAACCCAATGTTTCACATGAGCTAGGCAAGTGCTTTACCACTGAGCTACAACCCCAGGCCCCTGTCCCTGACTTTAGATGCCCTCCTCCAACTTGCCTCTTCCTGGCTTCTTCTTCTTTTTTCTTTTTCTTTTTTCTTTTTGAGACAAGGTCTCACCAAGTTACCCAGGTTGGCCTCAAACTTGCTATCCTCCTGCCTCAACCCCCCAAGTCACTGGGATTATAGGTGGTTGCCTCCATGCCTGGCTTCTCCCTGGCCATTTCTACTTGGATGCCAAACTGGATCTTCCCTCTGATCTTCTCCCTGAAACCTCATCTTTCTGCAGTCATCCTGTCTCAGTAACCAGCAACTCCATCCTTTCGGTGCTCAGGCCAAACGCCTCAGAGTCCTCCTTCGTTCCTCTCTGTCACACCATATACCCCACACCAGTCCACTAGCGAATCCTAGCTAGTCTGCTTCCAAAATACCTCCAGGATCAGACACTTCTCACCAGCGCCCTGCCACCACCCTGGCCCAAGCCACCATCATCTTCGCAGTCGGTTTCTGTGACACTTATGTCCTAACTGCCCTTCTCCCTTTGGCCCTGGCAACCTGTTCTTGGCACGGCAAACATGGTGATTCTGTAAAGTTTTACGTTGTCAGTCAGTTGTAAGTCTGAATATTTCATGCTCAGTCCCAAACCTTCCCAATTCAGGGTCCTCCTCGTGGCCTGCATGACCTGGCCTCGCCCCTTCCACTCTTCCCCGTGCCTTCCATTGTGGCCACCGGGCCTCCTTGCTCTTCCCCTGATGCACCCAGCACTTTCCTACCCCAGGGCCTCTCACTCGCTGTTCCCTCCACCTTCCCAAGATCCCCACCTGGCTCAATCTCTCACTTGACTCAGAACCCAAATGTCACCTGAGCCTGTGACACTTTCCCTGTCCTAAGAACCCACAAACACCTTTACCATAGCTACCTTCTCCTCGTTCTGTTTTGTCTTCCTGGCTCTACTCTCGGTCCCTGCTTGACTTTAACCTATTTATTTATTGTCTCTCTCCTGTCGGAACATCAGGTCTGGGAGAGCAGGGAACTTGTTCTGCTCTCTTATTCATCTCCTGAGCCAGAACAGGGCACGTGGCAGAGGCTTCATGTTCAACATTTTGTTGAACAGATGAAGGAATTAGTATTTCTTTGGCATTTCAACAATCACAGCACATCTTAGGAGGTGAGAGCTTGCTTGACAAGTTAGGGCCTGGAGCCTACTTGGTATTTGGGAAGAGGTGGGCAATGGACTTGAGGTCAGACTGGGAGAAACCTCAAATACCAAGCCAAGGAGATTCAACTTTATCTTGAGGGCATCAGGGTGACATTCGGAGGGTTTCTTGTTTGCTTATTTGTTTTTGTTACTGGGATTACTTGAACCCAGAGGCATTTTACCACTGAGCTACATCCCCAGACCTTTTTGAGACAGGGTCTTGCTAAATTGCTTAGAGCCTCACTAAGTTGCCAAAGCTGGCCTCAAACTTGCCATCCTCCTCTTTCAGCGTCCCAAGTCGCTGGGATTACAGGCTTGCGCCAAGGCGTCCCACTCATGCGGAGGTGTTTGAGGAGAGAAACAAGATGGAAGCCGGGCTTTAGAAAGATGAATCCCTTCTTTGTGTGTAGTGGATGGGTTATCACAGGGCAGGGTGGGAGGCAGGAGGACAGGGAAGGAGGCTATAGCGACAATCCAGGACAAAAGGAGATTTGGGGAAGAAATGACCTGCTTTAGTGGCAGGCAACCCCCCGGGTTCTGAGCTTGAGCTTGAGAGCAGTGGAAGGAGCTTGACCTCCCCGAGGCTCGGGGGTCAGTAGCAGGTAGGCAGGCTAGCTGAGAGTTGGGGAGGTCCCTCCCACTCGCCTCCTCCAACCCCAGCAGCCCCAGAGCCCCCAACCTGCAGGCTCAGTGTGGCTCGGTCGTACTCCAACACCCGGATGCCTGGATTGTTGGCCCCGTTGACAACTCCAGGTAATGTGGTTTTCCACGGGGTGACCCCAGGTGTGAGGAACATGACGCTTATGGGGACACCTTTTAGGAGAGAGAAAGTGGGACTGAGAGAGGTTGGTAGAGAAGGAGGTGGGCATGCTGGCATTTGCCCTCCAGATTGAGTACCTGCAACATCATAGAACATCCGGAAGCTGTCGGTATGGTGGTGCCCAAAGAACTGCCCTGCTATGACTCGATGGTGCTTCCGGACGACCCTCAGGTACTCCTTGTTGAAGCCCTCCCGGAACCACGCCTTGTTCCGAGTCTTCTCAAAGAAGCCCGGGGGCATGTGGCCAACGATGTACACCTGTGAGGAAGGGGTGCCCGGGACAGAGATGTGCTCTCCAGATCCTCATTTCTACCTCTTAAAACGGCCCGTCTCCCCAGAGGCAGGTGGGCAGCTCACAAGCATCTCCTGCCTGACGTTCCTCCCATTCTCTCTCCCGGGCAGATTCAGGCATCCACTCTACAGCCTCAAACACGTGTGCCACGTGCCTCCCACCTGTGTGGCTTTGTCCATGCAATGCCTGCCAACTGGAGAACCCTTCTTGTTTTCAGCTCTATAAATCCCACCCCTACTTCCGAACATTGCTCCGAGATCACCTGCTCCGTGAAGCCTTCCTGATCCTTCTAAGACTAGTCTTCTCAGAGAGCCTGGGAGCTCTTGTGTAGCATATGCTATGTGGTCATGTATGTTCATATCTTACATTCCCTGAGTCACTTGGTTGATAATCCCTGGCCACTCGGCCACTTTTGCAGGAGATAGAACAGGGGAGTTAAGCGAGTTAGGGAAGTCCCTCCCATCCTCCTCCTCCTGAGCTTTGACCATGAGCTTTGGAGTAAAAGTGCTGCTTGGACACCAGCTGTGTGCCACCCTGAGTGTCAGCTCTCTTGTCTGGAACAGCACCTATCTGGTGTAGTTTTCAGAGTTAAATGAAATCGTCCATAAAAAGCACTGAGCTTGGCATCAGGAGTGCCCATGAGCACCAGCTGTGATACCCCCCTGGAACGTGCTGGGCAGTGCAAGAACTCAGGCATATGAGACACTGTGCCAGTCCTTGAGGAGCTGCCAGCCCAGCAGACTAGATGGACACACCTCAAGAGCACCCCCTGAGATCTAGAATACAGTGCGGGTGGCTGCTGTGGTCTAGCGGCAGTGGAAAGAGCTCTGAACTTTGGGCTCTAGAAACTGGGGTTCTACCTCTGCTCCGTGACTTTCTAGGTGACTTGGGACCACCACTGCTCCTGTGGGCCTCAGGGTCTTCATCTGCACAGGCTCCAGGGCCCTCTTAGCCCACAGGGATGTCATGGGAGTAGAAGCAGCCCCCTCTACGATGTGAGCCTCTCAGGGTAAGCAGATGAATTTGTGCCAAGTAGGAAATTTGTTCAGGAAGTAACCCAGAGGGGAAGGAGTAAGAAGCAGGCGCCCTTACCATCTCCCCAGCCTGGGAAGCATTGGTCAGCACGTCATCCAGCCACTGGAACTGCAGGCCCGGGTCGGCCATGCCTGCTGTCTGTTCATTGCTGCTGTAGTACAGGTTGGTGTTGAGAACCACAATTCGCCCTGCCCTACTCGGACCTGGCAACTTCTCAGAATAGAAGGCACCTAGGAGTCACAGCCAGGGAGAACCTGAAGGGGGCTTCTACCCCAGTCCACCTCACTCTCCCACCTTCTCCTTCCCACCTTTCCCCTAGGAGGGGCAGTGAGGAGTAGAACCAAAGGCTCTGTCACTCATTAGCTGTGCAACTTGAGAAAGTTGCTTCACCTCTCTGTGCCATAATTCACCTCTCTATGCCTCATCTTATAATGGAAATAACAGTGATGTGTGTTTGCCCGTCCAGATCCACTGTCAACCCCCCTTGGCTCAGCTGTCTGTTCCAGGAGCTGACCTGTGCAGACTAAAGCAATGGACTTCTGCACTGCAGACTTCTGGTTGGTTTTGACTCGTGGGGCGTCCCAGCAGCAGGAGACCGAGGAAAGGGAAAAGAAGGGTCAGGCACGCCTGGGGCTGGCTGGGTCTCTGGATCAGTGGTTCTTAACCAGGAAATTTTTGACCCCAGGGAACTTTTGACAATGTCCAGAGACATTTTTGATTATCACAACTGGTGTGTGAGTGGCATCTAGTGGGTAGAGGCCAGGGTTGAGGCTAACCACCCTACAATACTCTCACAGAGGATGGCCCTCTATAGGAATCATCCAAGCCACAATGTCCATGGTGGCAAGGGTCAAACCAGCTTGAGCTGAAGGTCTCTGCTCCTTCCTAGGGTTGCTATGCAGATGTCAGAGCCATGCTAAAGAGACTTTGGCATACAGTCAATGCTGGATACATATTGGCTTATGATCATCATTAATGCTGTGAGGTTAAGAGCCCAAACTTGGGAGCCTGTCCTGGATGCTGCTCTCAAGCCTGCCTTTGCTAAGCTGTGAGACCTCAACCAACTGACTTGGTATCTTTAGGCCTCAGTCTCCTAATCTGTAAAATAGGGATAAAATCAGTACCTATTTCAGGGGGTTGTTGTGAAGATGAAATTAGATCAGGTCCTAGCATACAATAAGTGCTCCTTACAGGAGCAAATGGTGTTCATACCTTCTTTGAAGAGAGTGATGGATTCGTTGCTAAGCCAAGGTCTCCATAGTTCTGCTACGTGATTGTAGATATTGTTGCTCCCTGCTGGGAACTGGTTTTTAGGGTGGAAGTCGTGATTTCCTAAAGCTGCATAGACTTTAGTGTCTGGGAAGAAAGGAAGAAATATTTTTAATATATGCAAAAGACTTGATGGAGTTAGCCATGTAGTCAACTGCTGGCCATCAGAGCTGATGGGGAAGAGCGAGAGCACAGATGAGAAAACCACAAAGATAAGTAGTTATAAAAGTGTATTTGATAGAATCTGGCTGAACTGTGCTCAGGTCTGGGAAAGAAGAGCAATGAGTTGCCTGATCCTTGTCCCTAACTCCATTCCCAGCAGGAAATTTTCCGGTCATAAAGGAGGCCCCAGATGATAAGGGGAAAGTCAGAGGGTCTAAATAATTCATTATCATCATCAGCCACTTGGTGCTTTTAGTGTTCTCTGTTCTTGTCAATTCCAAATCCATCTTACTTTTAGGGAAGCAGCCTCATTCACTCTGGGAGGACTTAGGAGTTTCCCTCATTCATGAAATTGGCAGATTTTTATTGAGCACCTACTGTATGTCAATGCATAGAACTAGGAACCAGATTCCCACTCCCAGTCCCAGAGGACCTGCAGCACAGTAAGTTACCAGGTATTAAGTAATCAGAGGTATGAGGGTTGTTAAAAGGGCGGGGTGGGGGGTGGGGGGTGTGCTTGCTGTGGGAGTGATAATGGAGGCCTGGAAGTGGGGGTTAGGAGAAGCCTCCCTGGGGAAGTGGCCTATGAATAAGAACAGGAGCTATAGGGGAGCCCAGCGGACTTATTTCCTCCTTGTTAACAGTCTTACTACTGTTTTTATTTTTTTTTAGGCTCTATGTCTGACACATAGTAGGTGCACCAAAAAAATCCTCTAGAAAGAGAGAGCGAGCACGTGAGCAGAGGTGGGGGGGGACCCTCTTGTGCTCAGAGATAGTGGCCTTGCTCGTATACAAGTTTGGCACATCCCAGGGAGTGACCTTGAACCTCGGTGAGAGGTGGGAGCCTCCAATTCCAGGCTGGGAAATATCTCTAACAAGCCCTTTGCCATGTATAACCTACAAGATCTAGAAATGCAAAGAGCTTTGCACCAGGAGGAGGTTGTTGAATGCCTTACTGTAACTGCCTAGAAGCACCTCTCTAAAGTACATGCCAACAGCCACCAAGAATCCTTGGAAGGGCTGGGGGTGTATAGCTCAGTGGTAGAGCATTTGCCTACCATGCATAAGGCACTGGACTCAATCCCCAGCTCTGTGAAAAAAATGAAGGGGAAAAAAAGCAAGAATTATTTTAAGAAAAAGCACAAACCCCCAGAGTCCCAAAGACAGATGAAAAGGGAAGGAATCACTCCAAGTTTTTTTAACTGCTGACATGTGCCAGGATCCTTGCAAACATAAGCTCCTGTATCATCCCTAAAGAAAGGGGGAACAGTAAAACATCATGTCCCTGAATGTCCCCTCTCTGTTCCCAAGAACCTAGCCAAGTTAAGGGAACAATGACAAGAAGCCTGGGCCAGAAGATCCAGGTACATATTATCTTGAAGGACTCTGGCTTTCTCTTACACACACTGGGGACCAGAGGAGTCAGTAGAGAGCTGTAGAAAGCCCCTTTCTTGCATATACACCAGGACAGTTGCCCCTGAGGATGCTGGTCAGACAAGTAAACTATGCTAATGCTGATGATGTCACTGCTTCTACAGCCCAACATATAAAGCACTCTGAGTGGGGACAGGTGCAGAACAGAGAGTACTGTGGAAAGGATCCCTGTCATTCAGCCAGCCGGTGGCCACTGGACAAATGCTACCCATGGGCGGGGCAGGAGGAGGCGCTGCTTGACAAAGCACCCTGAGGGAGGAGATGCTGGCAGCCTGTTGCCCTTGAACTCCCTTGGAGCAGTCACTGATCTCTTGTAAACTTTCCCCAGCAAATCGCGGGGCTTGCACATTGCCTTTGGGCACTTCATATGGCCTTTCGACAACCCCCCACCCCACTGCCCTGGCACAGCTGGGCTGAGGGCATGACCCGGTATTTTGTTTATTGCCACATTCCCAGCCCCTAGAATGGTGTCTCACTCATAGTACGTGCTCAATAAATATTTGTTGATTACCAAATGAATGAATGGGTTACCTTATTTCATCCCCACAACCCAGGGGGCAGGGACAGGTCCCATTGTTCTCTTCTCACAGGGAGACAACAGAGGCTGGATGAGATTACCCAGTCAGAATGTGGCAGAGTGAGAATTGGGACCTGTTCTTTGTTGTTGTTTTTATATACCTGTGTGCTAGCGAGGCAGGACCAGTGTCCTCAGTGACTGGTGGGTCATGCAGGTGGAACATGGCCAGAAGAAGACACGATGTGGAACACAAAATCTCAACTCCCAAGCTGTGTCCCTTCTTCCTTTTTTTTAAAAATTATTCTTTTTGTGGTGCTGGAGATTGATCCCAGGGCGAGGTGCCTGCTAGGCAAGTGCTTTACCACTGACCTATAGCCCCAGAACCCTTACTTCTCTAGACCAAGTTGCTTGCTTGACTTTACTTATTTATAAAGTGGGAGCTGTTCTGCTTAGCCTGTGTTATTATAATTCTCCAATAAGATAATGCCTCATTTTTTCTCTTCCATTTTAGTCCCATTTTAACATCTCTGAAAGTGAGTCGTGTCTTCCCAAGGTGGCCGTGAGAAAGCACCATGCCCTTCTCAACTGGCGGCACTGTCCTCTTGGCCATACACAAAATAATGATTCATATCTTGGATATTAGGAAATTTTTTTTTAAATGTTTTTTAGTTGATGAACACAATATCTTTATTTTATTTATTTTATGTGGTGCTGAGGATTGAACCCAGTACCTCACGCATGCAAGACAAGCGCTCTACCACTGAGCTACAATCTCAGCCCGGATATTAGGAAATTTAATAAATGTGCCAGGGTGACATAGAACACAAAATCTTATCATTTATATTTGTGTGTTAAATCATCATCAGTAAAACATTTTCTTATTCATTATTTCACTTCTATTGTAGGAGCTCCATGTGGAGCAGAGGAAAGAGGCTCAAAGTTGGATCTGAGTTTGAATCCATCCCTAGAAAGCGACCAGCTCCGAGCCACAGTTCCCTATGTATGCATTGGGAGTAATAGTGCCTATTGCTGGGTGAGGGGAATGTCCTGGTTTGACCCTAAGTAGTGAACTCTGCTGGAAACTGAACACGCCCAAGGGCATCTGGGTCAGGCATGCTGGGTTGAGTTAAATGAACTGGAAGCATCTGGGCATCTCCTTGATCTAGTTGTTTTATGTTAAGGGGAGGAGGCAGAAGGAGTGATGATAAGAGCAGTATTCAGACTAGGGCTTGGGGCTTCACCCTTGCCACATGACCTTGACCAGTGGACTTGAGCCCGTGGCTCAGCAGTAAAGGTAAGCAGGTGAGAATTTCTCTCTCTGGGACTATCATGACAATGAATGAGCTAAGACATGAAATTCTTGGTGTGGACACAGCCAAGTTGTTAATGCAGCTGTTACTTATTTTTATTATCATTATTCCATATCTGGGTTCTGGGGACTCATGACCAAGACCTTCAGAAGGAGCACTTATACCAGAACTGAAGAGGGTAGGGGCTGGAAGCTAGTGGGCAGCTATCTTAAGTTCCCAGCTGGCAGCCTGTGGGCTTGATTCAGGCTCCAGGACCTTGCACTTGGCAGAGGCCGCTTACACACATACTCAACATGAGATGGGACACACAGACCCTCTTCTCCCTGTTGTGTGCACTAAGGCCACCACCTCACTCCATCTCCATCTCTGTTCTGCCAGGCTCACAAGACTGTGAAAGCACAGAGACAGCACCTTGGCTAGAAATCAGCTTCTCCCAGAGGCCCTGGCAGCCTGGATGGTTTGAGAACAGCAGATGCCAACTCCAGGGACACAGCAGGACATGTGTGTGAGCCCACATGACACTTGCCCAAAGATGCCTGCATTTAAGTGTAGACAAAATGATAAAGGTTTTTGAGTCTGGTGTTCAAAGATGAAGGAGCAGAACGGAGTGAAACACCAGGCATCTCCTGCCACAGTCCTTGCAGGATTGTGCAGAAGGTAAGAAATGGTCACTGTGAAGCACCTGGCACAGGACCTGGGCAGCAGCCATCATGGTCAAAGGATAAAGGCCTTTACTTTAGATCTCGCTGCTGCTGTTGTGCCCCTGTGCCAGGCACACCTGCAGTTCAGGAAACAACACTGTGGGGACCAATCAATGGCAGAGTCTTACCTGGAAAGACCTCCCTGAGGAGGCTGGTCAGGCGCTCCACAATTTCCAGCACAGAAGCCTCTCCCAACCTCTCGTTGGGCACATGAGGTGTGTCGTCACTGAAAAACACCACAGAGCCAGCTGGGGGTGGGAAACTTGGGAAGGGACACAAGAAGAGGTAGGGACAACTCTGCAGTGAGAAGAAAGCTGTGGAACCAGCCCTCAGATGTGCACATGAAGGGGAATGGTCAGGCTGGAGCAGAGACAGAAAAGTGTTTTAAGACAGGCTCTGCTGTTTGCCTGCTGTGGGTCCCTGGTCCCCGGTTCTTAGCCTCTCTGAGCCTCTATTAGCTCACCTATAAAATAGTGGATAATAGGCACCAACTCAGAGAGTATTGATGAGACTTCAATAGAGATGAAAAATTATATATGTATACATACACACTCATATATGTGTGTATATAACATATAATGTATTAATAGCATCTGTTAGGTTGTCATTAATATTAGTTATTAGCATTATTACTTTCTAAAGAAAAGAGCTCATAGTTTTGGAGACTGGTGGTCCAAACAGTCTGGTTCTGGCAAGGGCCCCCATTGGCTGAACCACATTGTTGCAGGAGCATGCGTGTATCTCTATGTTTCTGTCATTTAGGAAATGACGAAAACTCTGGAGTTCTAGTCCCGCCCATAAGCTCTGAGGGAGCTCGGGGTTGAGAGGCATCTCTGAATTCTATTGCTTTCCCTAAAGAGCGCTAAGGAAACTGGAGCTGGCTTCAGGGTGCAGGGTTCAGATCTTCTCTAGGGCAGCCCAAGGCCATTTTATCCCTTACCCAACTGACCTAAATTCTTGGTTTCACCTAAAAATGCTCTGCAGGGTGAGGGGGAAAGGAAGGAGAATGGTGAGAGGCAGAGTTGGGGGGGGGTACTAGTGGGTGGGGTAATCCAGACAATCTATATCCTGAGGCCTCAGCTGGACCAGACTGAGTGAAGCCGCAGCTGCCCAGGTTCTCACCCGGGGAAGTTCATTAGCTTAACGCTAATTATTAGTGCGACTGCTGCTGCCACTAAGAGCTCACACTGGCTTATTTTGTGACTGGGTACTTTCGTGTTTTGTGGGGTTTTTTTTTTCTTTTTTGGTACTGAGGATTGAAGCCAGGGGCGCTTATCCACTGAGCCAAATCCCCAGACCATTTTATTTATTTATTTTTGGTACCAGGGATTGAACTCAGGGGCACTTGACCAGTCAGCCACATCCCCAGCCCTATTTTGTATTTTATTTTTTTATTTTTTTTATTTTTTATTTTTTTGGTACTGGGGATTGAACTCAGAGGCACTCGACCACTGAGCCACATCCCCAGCCCTATTTTGTGTTTTATGTAGAGACAGGGTCTCACTGAGTTGCTTAGTGCCTCGCTGTTGCTGAGGCTGGCTTTGAACTCGCGATTCTCCTGTCTCAGCTTCCCTAAGTGCTGGGATTACAAGCGTGAGCCACCGCGCCCGGCTCCTATTTTGTATTTTATAGAGAGACAGAGTATCACTGAGTTGCTTAGCACCTTACTTTTGCTGAGGCTGGCTTTGAATTCCCAATCCTCCTGCCTCAGTCTCCCAAATTACTGGGACTACAGGCATGTGCCACTACGCCCAGCCCCCTTTTTATTTTTTGACACAGGGTCTTGCTAAGTTGCTTAAGCCCTCACTAAGTTGCTGAGCTTGACCTCTAACTTGTGATCCTCCTGCCTCAGCCTCCTGAGGCACTGGGATTACAAGAGTGCTCTACCGTACCGGGCTTGTGCTTAGTTTGGATATGGTTTGAGTGTGTCCCTCAAAGATTCATGTGCTGGAAGCTTGGTCCCCGATGTGGTAATGTTAGGAGGTAGTAGAACCTTTAAGAGGTTGGGGCTCTAGTGCAAATTAGGTCATAGGTGTGTGTCATCAAGAGGTATTAATGAGGGCTGGGGTTATGGCGCAGTGGTAGCGTGCTCGCCTAGCGCACATACGGCACTGGGTTCGATCCTCAGCACCTCATAAAAATAAAATAAAGATATTCTGTCACCTACAACTAAAAAATAAACATAAAAAAAAGAGGTATTAATGAGTGGGGCGTGGTGGCTCACGCTTGTAATGTCAGCACTTTGGGAGGCTGAGACAGGAGAATCGCGAGTTCAAAGCCAGCCTCAGCAATGGCGAGGTGCTAAGCAACTCAGTGAGACCCTGTCTCTACATAAAACACAAAATAGGGCTGGGGATGTGGCTCAGTGGTTGAGTACCCCTGAGTTCAATCCCTGGTACCAAAAAAAAAAAAAAAGAGGTATTAATGTAGTTTTCACAGGACCCTAGTTAGTTCCTGCCAGAGTGGGTTTTTATAAAAAGATTGAGCTTGCCAGTTGGTGGCACATGCCTACGATTTCAGCAACTCAGGAGGCTGAGGGAGAATTGCAAGTTCAAAGCCAGCTTCAGCAACTTAGCAAGACCCTGTCCCAAAATGCAGAATAAAAAGGGCTGGAGATGTAGCTCAGTGGTAAAGTGCCCTGGGTTCAGTCCCCCAATACCCCCCCAAAAAGCAAGCTTGGCTTCTGGTCTCCCTGGGTTCCATATGACACCCACCACTCACATGAGCTCCCACTACGATGCCATCACCATGTTGTGATGTAGCCAGAAGACCCTCACCAGAGCTGAGCAGATGCCAGTACCATACTCTTGAATCTTCACAACTGTGAGCTAAATAAACTTCTTTTCCTTATAAAGGACCAAGTCTTGGGTATTCTGTTATAGCAACATAAAACAGACTAATACGATAGCCATATCCACTCATTTGTTCCTCATAATAACCCTACAACATAGGCTCTATTGCTGGGCCCATTTAACAGATAGAGAAACAAGGAACAAAAAGGTTAGAAACAATTTCTTTAGTTTATACCTAAGTGCATAAACTAGAGAATGAGGGGCCAAGATTTGAATGCAGTCAGCCGGGCCCCAGGGCCTATGCTCACACATAATACATCCTACCTTGTCTCCGATACCCTTGTTAGGGCAGTAAAAGTTGCTGTTTAGTCCTGACAAACCCTTGGAGACAGGCCAGGAACAACATGGAATCAAAATTCCACTTTTTCTTTTCTAGTTTGGAGGATTTAATTTGTCTCAAAGAAAACAAATACAGTTTCCATGGGCTATTCTGCAAGGGTCTGCAGCTCTCTCAGAGAAGTAAACTTCTTTATAAATGAGGGATTCTAAAGGGTCCTAGAGATCGTCCTGTTCAATGCCACATACCTCTGCAAGCTCCTAGAAGTTTCCCAGGGCGGGGAAATGCACATCTGTCAAAAGATCATCCCAAAACCTTTCCCAAAGGGATCAAGTCTTTCAGAATGTTACACATCTTCCCAAAGGCCCCCACCTCAGAGAAATCAGAAGCTGCTCTAGCAAGACCGACTTCTCCAGGGACCTTGTGTCCAAAGTCATGAACTAAAGTTCACTCATACTGAGATTGATTTCTGAGTGCAAGGAAGTCAGGGCTTAGACAGCTAGGCCCCTCCTGAGAGGATCACATTTTTAAATTATTTATTTATTTGTTTATTTATTTTTATGGTACTGGAGATTGAAGTCAGGAGCACTCTACCACTGAGCTACATCCCCAGCCCTTTTTATTTTTTATTTTGAGACAGGGTCTCATTAAGTTGACCAGGCTGGCCTTGAACTTGTGATCCTCCTGCCTGGGCCTCACAGCATGAACCACCACACCCACCACGGCCGCATTCCTTGAGTGTCTAGCCTTTCCTTTCCCACTGCCAACTACAGGGTCCAGCTGAGGGCCATTCCTAGCCACTCCCACATCACAGTGAGGGACAGGTAGGAGCACTGTGGGCTTCATCCTGCCTTCCAGAAGTGTCCCTGGAAGCTGGCAGAGGAACACCCCACCTGAGCTCCCTCCAGCCTTTCTGACCAGCTCCCGTGGCTCACCACTTGTTGCCACAGGGATCAAGCGTCCTGTGAAGCTCCCATATACCCCAGGTGACCCTCTCTCCTCACTGGGATGTCGTGGTTAATGGGGGCTTCTCTGCACTGCCTGCAAGACTGTGAGCTCCTTGAAGGCAAGTCTGTGCTTGTCATCCCCAGTCCCCAGTGTCTACCCCAGGGCATGTGACAGGCTGGCCCACCAAATGAGGGATTGGGTGAGGGCATGGGGGACCCTTGAATGAAGAGGAGGACAAGTGTCCAGGGAAGTTGAAGGTCTTACAGCTGCATCCTTGTAGGAGGAGCAGAAACTGAGTCTTTGTGGCTGAGAGGACTCACCCTTCTAGCTCTTCCCATAATAAGCAGTACCCTGACCTGTGAGTATTCTCTAGGGCCACTGGGAAGCCCAGGGGTAGCATGTAGCTGACCAGGACACTTGGCCCCGAAGTTGAACCACTTTCAATCCTCGTCCCCTCTTCCCTCCTTGGATTTGGATCTCTCAGGCTTAGAGTCCCTAAAACACGAGGGGAGTGACCCTCATGTCCCTCCCTAGCTTAAAACCTGGGAGTTCTTCAGGCGCCCAGATGGGCCATACTGATGTCCCCAGCTCCAGGGAAGGCTGTGTTCTGGTGGGGCCAGAACATAGAGGTGGAGGGCAGTCTTTGGAGTCAGCCAGAGTCCCGTGGCTAAATTGCATAAGACCTTGAAAAAAGACTGATGTGAGAACTAAAGGAGACGATGTGGATAAGGGACCCCATTGGCAGGTGCCCAGTGGTGGGGATCTGCTGTCATGACTGCTCTTACCCTGTCCAGAGAATGAAGTCTGGCTCCGGCTCTATCTCCTTCATGGCATAGATGGAAGAATTGATGAGAGCCCAAGGAGAATCACAGAGGTAGTCACCCCAGGGCCCTGCATTGGGCACTGGCTGGGAGCCTGCTGATGGGCACACCTGGAGAGGGTCTTTGGATACCGTGTAGTTGGGGTCAAGGTGCAGGTCAGAGATGTGCCAGAACTTCCCTGCAGGGAAAAAGAGACCTTCCTTCAATGCTGATCCCTCTTTGAGCTTGCACAGGACAGAAGTCCAGAGGACCTGGGCTGGGGCGGACACGCTGCATAGATGGACAGAGGCCTTCTCTGGGAACCCAGGTTCAAGAAGGAGGGCCCAACAGCCAGGTTTTGCCCAGGATGGTGCTGAGCAGTGCAGAGAACAGGCTTGCTCCATCCCCGACCTGCACCCCTTGGCAAGACCCTTTCTATTGTCCACACCAGCATCGAGAGTGGCCATATGGGGAATTGGGTTTCATGATCCTCAAGATGCTCAGAGAAGGGTGCTGGTTTTCAAGCAAAGGCAAGAGCAAATACAGGTTAGTGCTCAGGCTCTGGAGCCACATATGGGCTATGTGGCTTCAGGCAAGTGAGGACACACTCTGAGCCCATTGCTATAGCCAGATCCTGTCATTAGCCAGTGGAATACATACAAAACTCTGAACTGGAGGAACCTTGTACCCTAAATGAGTTGGAAGATCTTACTAATGAATACCAGAAAAAAAAAACCCTGTGGGATATATGCAGCAATAAGTCTAAGAATACTAGATCAGAGAACAAGGAAGGTGATTTCAGTTTGGGCTGAGTTTCCGATGAGGGTGAACTCACAGTAATGCTGGAGTCAGGGAGGCAGCTCAAGCAGCTGGGTGTGGTCCCATTCACTGACATGGTTGATAGCACCCAGCTCCAAACCAAGGGAAGGTGAAATATCAAAAACCTCTTGACGTAATACAGAGAGAGGAATCCAAAGAAGCAGGCCAAACAAAGTAGGTTTCTCACGTGTACCCAGCACAAGCAGCTTTAATGACTGCTTATTGAAGGAGGTGGTGCTTGGGAGGCTGAGGCAGGAGGATCATGTGTTCAAAGCCAGCCTCAGCAACTGAGTGAGACCCTGTCTCTAAAATACAAAATAGGACTGGGGATGTGACTCAGTGGTCAAGTGTCCCTGAGTTCAATCCCTGGTACTCGCCCTCCCAAAAAAGGAGAGTTGAACAGGTTTGGCCTGCTCCCTAAATCCTGTGTTTCTAGCTAAGATTAGGGCAAAGGCTGAGATATCTTCAGTGTCTGCCACTGCTGTCACTTCCTCTTCCACCTCTTGGGTCACTCACAGCACACGGTATACATCCTTCCTCTCCAGAAGCTTAACCTGGGCCTTCAAGTCTGGGCTGCTTCTGTTGATTTCAGGGCTAAATAGCCAGGACCTCACCCAAGCCACAGGACATTCCCTGTGACTATAGGATAGGCCCCTGACTCTCACTCCTTGGTTTTCCTCCCAGATACTATAGAGCCTTGCCCACCTTTACTGATCTAAACCTAACCTCAGAAAAGGATCTGAAACTTATTCACACTAAGGTGTAAATGACTGGTTAAGGAAATCATTACCCCTCCCATGTGCACTGTACAGTCATCTTCACCACAGCCTGTCAATGGCAGGGCACAGGGCGGGGGGTATGGCTCAGGCCCCCTCCTAGGGAGATGTGATTGCTAAAGGAGTAAAAACAATACCATTTAAAAAATGTCTTTTTTAGTTGTAGATGGACACAATATTTATTTATTCTTATGTGGTGCTGAGGATAGAACCTAGTACCTCACAAAGTGGCAAGCACTCTACCACTGAGCTACAGCCCCAGCCCACCATTTTATTTTAGATGTGCTTTTTTGTTGACAACATATGTCTGCATTTTTTTTTAAAATTCAAACCAAGTCTTTGTTCATAATGGGGAGAATTTAACCCTTTCACCTATAATGTGATCCCTAATGAATTTGAAATTATTCCTATAGTGGGGGCAAAACCCTAAGCCAGAAGAAAGGATCAAACTGCCCCATTCTAATTAATAGTTGGGCACAGTTAGTGGCTTTCCAAGCCCCTGGACATATATGTTGAGTGGGTCATACCTGTGTCCAAGCCTCAGGCTAGGCTGGCCAGGCTGATGAAAGAGGCCCTTGTCTTTCTCTCAGTTGTGTAGCTCCCTCACTTCCCTGACCGTGACAGAGGCCGTTTCTCAATTAACCACAAAAACTGAGCAATTTGGCCCACTTGACGTCAGCCTTGGTGAACCTTTCCCCACCCTCAAAACTCCTGTCTGGTGACAGAGACTCATGTCAGTTGTCAGCTTCTAGGCAGCCTGTTCAACTGAAGCTTATCCAGCCTCCCTGGCGCTTCCTTCTGTCGAGCGTGTGTGTGTGCACATATCCCCCACGGCCTGACTTCTGAGGCGGCCAAGACTGTGGAAAGAACAGCAGAAGCCGGGTGCAGTGGCTCACGCCTGTAATCCCAGCACTTAGGGAGCACTTAGGGAGGCTGAGACAGGAGGATCACGAGTTCAAAGCCATGGGGCTGGGATTGTAGCTCAGCGGTAGAGCGCTTGCCTTGCATGCGTGAGGCCCTGGGTTCGATCCTCAGCACCACGTACAAAGCAATAAAATAAAGACATTGTGTCCATCTACAACTAAAAAAATATTAAAAAAAAAAAAAAAAAAAAAAAAGCCAGCCTCAGCAATGGCGAGGCGCTAGGCAACTCAGTGAGACCTGTCTCTACATAAAACCCAAAATAGGGCTGGGGATGTGGCTCAGTGGTCGAGTGCCCCTGAGTTCAATCCCCGGTACCAAAAAAAAAAAAAAAAAGAACAGCAGAGAGTGGTAGAGATACAGGTAGGTGGCTCTGCCTCCTTGGGTTCCAGTCACCATTGTGGAAGCCTGGATCTCAGCTTCCTCATCTGCTGCTAAGCCCAGCTCTGCCCCCTCAGTCAGGGTTCCTTTGTTTTTTTTTTTGAGATGGGTTCTCACTATGTTACCCAGGCTGACCACCAACTCCTAGGTTCAAGTGAGACTCAGTCTCCTGAGTAGCTGGGACTACAGGCACATGCTACTGCACCTGGCGGAGGTCATGCTAGCTGACTTGAGCCCTGGGAAGAAGGAGGCTATTATAATACACATCTCCATAAGAGAATGGGAGCCACAGGTTTCTTTGCAATTGACCACAGATGGAGGGCTCAGGCCCTACTCCAAAGGAATTAAGCCCTAATTAGCATATGTTGGAGAAATCCTGGGCCCTAGGACCCTGAGTGGGGTCACCCACAGGGGAGGTGGCCATCTGGTTTCTTTCTGGGGCTTGGGGTTTTTTATTTGTTTTTTTGGTGCTGGGGTTCAAACCCAGGGCCTTGTCCATGCTAAACAAAGCTCTATCACTGGGTTTCCTCCCTAGCTCTGATTGTCTGGTTTCTAATCCAAGCTCTTTCATGTATTGCTCAATGGACTTTGAGCAAGCCACTTGGCTTTGCCAAGCCCAAGGATGTTGCCTTCTGGCCTGCTCACTGTGAGCATCAAATAATATAATGGACAAGAAATGGCTTGTAGAGAAAAATTCCAACATAACCACACTGTTACCTGCAACTACCCCTGGGCCAGGAGTGAGGCTGGCAGAGTATATGAAATTCTGTACTCTATCACTGCTTTCTAGACCTTTTACCCAAACTTCACCAATCAGATGCCTCACTTGGGTATCTTATTAAAATTAGGAGGCTTTATACAGTCTTTTTTTTTAGTTAGTTTGTTTTTTTTTTTTAACACGGATTTATTTATTATTTTTTTTTAATTTTTTTTAGTTGTTGATGGACACAATGTCTTTATTTATTGCTTTGTATGTGGTGCTGAGGATCGAACGCAGGGCCTCACGCATGCGAGGCAAGTGCTCTACCACTGAGCTACAATCCCAGCCCAACATGGATTTTTTATTTAAAGTTGTAGGCGAACACAATATCTTTATTCATTTTATGTATTGCTGAGGATTGAACCCAGTGCCTTGTACATGCGAGGCAAGCGCTCATCCACTGAGCCACAACCCCAGCCTCTCTTTATACAGTCTTAGACCTCTTAAATTTTGGGGAGGGGGAGAAGGGTAACTGGGGATTGAATGCAGGGGCACTCAACCACTGAACCACATTCCTAGCCCTATTTTGTTTTTTTTTAAAATATTTATTTTTTAGTTGTAGGTGGACAGAATATCTTTATTTTTATTTTTATGTGGTGCTGAGAATTGAACCCAGTGCCTCTCGCGTGCTAGGCGAGCACGCTACCACTGCGCCATAACCCCAGCCCCCGATTTTGTATTTTATTTAGAGACAGGGTCTCACTGAGTTGCTTAGGGCCTCACTTAGTTGCTGAGGCTGGTTTGAATTTGTGATCCTCCTGCCTCAGCATCCCAAGCCACTGGGATTACAGGCAGGCACCATTATGCCCAGCTCTGTTTGAATCCTTTACAGTAAATTCACATACTGAGGTTTTATTTTTTATTTTTACTTTTTTTTCAATATTAGGGATTGAACCCAGGGGCACTCTATCACTGAGCTATATCCAAGTATTTTTATTTTTTATTTTGAGGCAGGGTCTTGCTAAATTGCCTAGGCTGGTTTTGAACTTGTGATCCTCCTGCCTCAGCCTCCCAAGAACAGAAATGATCACAGTGCACTGTACTCTGCTATTAGGTGTCAATAACCTTGGAGATATCTATATTTATATTTATGTCTATATCCATTTCTATCTATCCGCTTACCTACATTTATATATTTATATCTATCTATATCTACCTTTAGGGACTCTACATATGTGATCCTTTAAACTTTTTTTTAAGTCGTAAATGGACACATTACCTTTATTTTATTTTTTATGTGGTGCTAAGGATCAAACCCAGTTCCTCACACATGGGAGGCAAGTGCTCTACCACTGAGTTACAACCCCAGCCCAAAACTTTTGCAGCATTTGATCACATACATGCATGATTTCACTTGACTATAACACTTAATGTCTCCTCTGCTATTGTCCCTACTTTACAGATAGTAGAAGAGAGGCTCACAGTCACATAGGTATTCAAGGCAGGACCAGAGAAGGATCCAACCCACTGGCTTGGGGCAGTGGGTTGTTTTTGCAAGAGCATGCATAAAATTTGCAATCAGGGAAATCTTATTCTGAATCCTGCCTCCTCCACACAGGCAATGATAACTTGAGCCACGTATGTCCCTACCTAAGCCTCAGTTTCCTCATCTGGAAGATGAGAATGAGAATGCCCTCAGCAATGGTGGCTTGTGTAGATTAGAGTTATCTCCTATGGAGCACCTAGCCATGGGATGAACAAGCTATCTGGGGCTCATTTCCTGGTCCAAACTAGCCTTTGGACCTCAGTTTCTTCTTTCTCTCTCACTCTCCTTTCCCCTTGCTCCCTCTCTCCTTTCTCCTGCCCCGCCCCCCATTTGTCTCCTCCACAGTGTGAGAGGAGAGCACTGAACAAGGTTCTCTGTGGCCCCCCACCCCAGTTCTAACTCCTGTGATACCATGACTTTGGTCTGTTATGGTATTAACCCACACCACAAAGGGATCCTGATTCTTATTTCAGTCCTTGGCTATTGATGCTCAGCAATAACCCCAAAGCACTTGGATTGTAATTCCTCCTCTGGAAAAGAAGGCACACAGGGTTCCTGTGTTAAAACCAACACTTGCTGTCCCTTGCTCTCTACCTGGATTACTCCCCTCACAGCAGCTCCCCAAGTTAGGTAAGGAGGCAGAGGCTCTGGCCGGACACTGCGGGGGCTATCAGTCCCCTTCCCCAGCTGCTCCTGCTCCCTCAGCCTTGAGAGACTGTTTCCTGCCATGCTGCCCTGCACTGGAAGAACTTGTCTGTTTCTCTGCAATTTGAACCTGAGGAACAAGTGGAAAGTTTCACAGGAACGTGGTGGGGAGAAGGAGCCAGCAGGCTGGCCGCCAACCAAGCTCCTGGCCAAGGAAGGCACAGGTAGAAGCCCTACAGCTTCATGTAGAGCAGGGAAGGCTGCTCGCTGATTGGGTGTCTCAATGTTCTCCTGCACTTCAGGAAGACATGGAATCTGAAGAAGAAGAAGAAAAAAAAACTTGCATATGCTGTGGGATTATTTTAAAATTACTTTTGTTTTAAAATTAGACATGTGTACATTCCAGCAAGTTTGAAGAAAGAAGATAATACTTTAAAAATCTACCATCCTAGCCATGTGTGGTGGCACACACCTGTAATACCAGTTATTCTGGAGGCTGAGGTTACAGAATCACAACTTTGAGGCCAGCCTGGGCAGTTTAGCAAGACCCCATCTTAGGAGGAGGAGGAGGAGGAGGAGCAGGAGGAGGAGGAGGAGGAGGAGGAGGAGGAGGAGGAGAAGGAGAAGAAAAGAAATAAATTCCAGAAGGATGTGTGGAAAGGTACAAAGCTTACAATGGCTGATTTCAGGCAGGTGCTGTGTCCTCCAGGGACTCCTTATCTGCAAAATGGGTATAAGGGTAACAGTACCTACTTTATCGAGGCTACCCAAATCAAATGAAGCTGGGCAGGGTGGTATGCCCCTGAAGTCCAGCTACTCAGGAGGTTGAAGCAGGAAGATCACTTCAACCCATGAGTTCAAAGCCATCCTGGGCAATATAGTGAAATCTTGCCTTAATAATAACAATAATAAATAAAAGTTTTTTCTTTTATTTTTCAAATAAGTTTCAAAAGGACAGTGTATGCCAAGTGCTTAATACCAAGTCTAATCCACTGTAAGTACTAAGTGTTAAATCTTGCTATTTTCCTTAGTGATTTGTTAGTATTTATATAGCATTATGTTATAAACAGAGTGTAACTGGACAGCCTGGGTTTATGTCCAGATTCAGACACTTAGTACATGCGTAACCCTGGGCTAGTTGTTTCTCTAAAGTTTAGTTTCCTTGTCTATAAAGTGGAGATGATAATACTTCACAAAGATGTTGTGAAGGTATTATGCAAAAATAATACATGTAGAAATTTTAATGGTGACTGGCACATGAGTACTTACTAAATATTACTTACTGTTTTTAGGTTCACTTTGTTGTCCTGAAACCTTTCCACCAAATTGTTACACTGTAATCTATTCAGGTATTTCATTCATTCTTTCTTTTTTGTGTGGGTGGTGGTGCTGGGGATTGAACCCAGGACTTTGTGTATGTGGAACAAGTACTCTACCAACTGAGCTGTATCCCCAGGCCAGCCATTTCATTCTTGTTGACAATTTTTTATTATTATAAACTATGCTACAAGGGACGTCTGTGCATTTGGGGAAGAAGGAGATTCCCTAGGCTGAGGTGAAAAGTGCCCATTGGCATTTGGATTTCTTTTTTTTTTTATTATTCCAATTTCTTTTTAGTTGTTGATGGACCTTTATTTTGTTTATTCATATGTGGTGCTGAGAATTGAACCCAGTGCCTCACACATGCCAGGCAAGCTCTCAACCACTGAACCGCAATCCCAGCCCGGCATTTGGATATCTAAGAAAATATTTCAAAATCAAAGAGTGAAGGGGTGGAAGATTCTTCCTATCATTCCCAAACATCAAGTCAGATCGGCAGTGCAAGTGCTCCGGAGAGGTCCTGGGGTATCTTTCTCCAGGGCAGGGGGAGGACTGCCATTCTCAGCCTTCTCCTGAACAGGCTGCCCACACAGGGATCGCCACAGTCCTCTCAGGGCTTCTCCTAAAGGTACTTTCCACCTTTAAGTCTCAGCTTCTGAAGGTCAGTCCTTCTCAGTCATTTCACTCTGGCCTCCTAAGCATCCAACATTGGTGTTCCTCCTTGCTGGCCTTAGGAGATGCCTGGTCACACCAGCAAGATTCTTTGCTAAAGTCCCCTTTACTCTTGGGTCATGTCTGAAAAAGTAGACTGACCAGAGGAACTTCTTAGGAGACACTGACCCTGCACCTCAGTTGTCCCCACCTCATAAAGGACAGTTACAGTGGCTGAGACCAAGAACACTGGTGTGGCCCTCAATCTTTCCTTCTCTCCCACAGCCAATCTTTTTTTCTTTTTTTCTTTTTTTCTTTGGTGGGGGGAGTATACTAGGGATTTAACCCAGGGGTGCTTAACCACTGAGCCATGTCCCCCCGCCGCCTTTTTTTTTTTTTGGTACTGGAGATTGAACTCAGGGGCACTCAACCACTGAGCCACATCCCCAGCCCTATTGTGTGTTTTATGTAGAGACAGGATCTCACTGAGTTGCTGAGCGCCTCGCTATTGCTGAGGCTGGCTTTGAACTCCCGATTCTCCTGTCTCAGCCTCCCAAAGTGCTGGGATTATAAGCGTGAGCCACCGCGCCCGGCTACCTTTTCATTTTTTATTTGAGACAGGGTCTCACTAAGTTGCTTAGGGCCTCGCTAAGTTTCTGAGGCCAGCCTCAAACTTGGGATCCTCCTCCCTCAGCCTCCAAATCACTGGGATTACAGGCATGCACCATGGCACCAGGCACCCCAAAACCAATCTTATCCAAGCATTTCCCTCCACCACCTGCTCCCAGCTCCACCCTTTCTCACTGGCCTACAGCAGTTGCTTCCTCCTTGGTTTTATTGCTTCTCCTTTAGGAGAAAACCAATCATTCAATTTTCCTAGGACCAAGGAAGTGCCCAAAGCACTGGACTTTAAGGAGGAAAGTCTCAGGTGAACCAGGACAGGTTGGTTGCCCTCCCTGAGCCCACTACGGTCTCAAGACAATAGTCAAGTCAGATCATATTATGCCAAAAACCTTTCAATGAAGACCCATTTCACTTTGAGCAATGGCCTGAGTCCTTAAAATTGTCCACAAGGTTACCTGTGAGCTGGTCCCAGCCTCCACCACCTTTGCACTGCTGATGTCCCCTGTCATCCCCTTGTCCACTCTGCTCCAGTCACACTGGCTTCCTTGCTGCTTCTTAGGCACGTCGCCCGTTTATCCTCTTTGGGACATGTGCACCTTCTGGCCTCTTACTGGAATGTTCTCCTGACGTCCACATGGCTCTCTCCCTTTACTGCCTCACGGATCTATTCAAATGTCACTCAGACAGCTCCTCTCTGGCCACTCTGTACATGCTCCCTTCCCCCAACTCCCTGCCCTCCTATTCTATTTTCTTATTCTCCATAACACTTTTCATCTCCTGGTATACTATGTATTTGTGTAGCTGGGTTTTTGTTTGTTTCTCCCAGGTGAAGAAAAGAGTCATGAGGACCAGGACTTTGTCTTTCTCTCTGCCTTCTTCTGGCTCCTGGAATAGCGTGATGCAGAGAAAGCCCACCACCCATGTTTTCTTGCTTTGTTTTGTTTGGCAGTGCTGGGATTCAAATCCAGGATCTGGCAGATGTTGGGCAAGCACTCTACCACTGAATTGTACCCCAGCCCTGGACCAATGTTTCTGAATGAGTTCATGAATCTTTTCTGCCACCTTCTTCTACCTCTGCCAATCCACCGGCTCTTATACACACAGGGCATTAACAAAGTCAGTGTCCTATTCCTGGCTCCGTTTAAAATCTTCAGGCTTCAAATAGCACCCTCCCTGGCTTGCTGCTTCTCCCCACCCACCTCTCTACTTTGCTATTTTTAGCACTTTGTTTCCTGTGAGTAGCTTCCAGGACCTGCTGGAACCCAAGTTCACAGTACAAAACAAAGACATCACAGGCATTCCTGACGCCCTACCTGGTTCAGCCCTGGTCACTCCCCAGTGGGCCAGGAAAATCAGCCACTTGAGCAGCCTCATGCTTGGCAATCCTCTCGCAGCCACTGCCATGGATCCTCCAGAACCGCTCGGGCAGACGTCCCAACTAGTTGTTGCAGGCCATGCGCCTGAGCAGAACTTCCTGTCCTGTACTTGTGCTCCAAGGGCGCAGGCTCCTCTTGCTTTTCCTCCTTTGCCCAGCAGGGTGTGGGCGGAGAAGATGGACTAGTCAGGGCAGAAGGGCTGGCCTTTGCTCTCTTCAGTAGGAGCAGCGCTATCTTGCCAGATGATGTGTGTTAGAAAGAGTCCATGTCTTTTTTTTTTTTTTTTTTTGGTACTAGGGATTGAACTCAGGGGCACTCGACCACTGCGCCACATCCCCAGCCCTATTTTGTGTTTTATGTAGAGACAGGGTCTCACTGAGTTGCTTAGCCCTCGCCGTTGCTGAGGCTGGCTTTGAACTCGTGATTCTCCTGCCTCAGCCTCCCTAAGTGCTGGGATTACAGGCTTGAGCCACCGCACCCGGCTAGAAAGAGTCCATGTCTTTTAGGGATATCTACTGAAGCATTATGGGCAAGAAGATATAATTTCTGAAATTTACTTTAAAATAATTCAGTAGGATTTAATAGATGTGGGAATTGAAAAATAGCCATGCACTGACCCCTCTCACCTCCCCCAACAAATGCCTTCCTGGTTACTTGGTTATCGGTAACTGCTATTCAAAGGCTTAAACAACAACTTTAAGAGGCCAGAGGCATTGGCCACCTCTTTTGCCTCCCTACAGAAAGGGAGGACTGGAAAGGAAGGAGCGTATCACCACACTGAGGTGATAATTTTCAGCAAGAACACAGGACCCTTGGCCCAAGAGCTCAACTTCCTGATGTTAGGGTGTCAGCCAGCCATACATGACACCTCATGCAGCCAGGAGACCCTTTATTCAGGGGGGTGGGCACCCAGGAGGAGGAAGGAGAAAAGGGGCAGCGGGAACGTGGGACAGGGAATTTATAGGGCCTGCTACACAAACATGGCAAGCTATGGATTGGTCACTTTAAAATCGGTGTGGCAGGTAAGCGGCAGCGGTCTTCTTTTGATGTGCTAACCTGAGCAGTTAGGCTTTGTTTTTTCTGGTGGAAGTTTTAGGAGAGGAACCGCCTGGGGCAGGAGCTGCTTTAGGCTTTTAGGGAAGGGGTGCTAACAACTGAGTACAAAAGGGCTGTTTTTACCTTACACCTGACTATCTCATTGATTGATAAATCAAGCCCCAAGTTCCTAAATGCCCGAGAGAACCGGCACGTTTTTCTCTAGACCACCTCCCAAAATAGCCTATAAAAACCCAGTCCCTTTCTTTGTTCACTGGTTCATATTCCACCAGGAAAGTGTGTCCATCCCCGTAGATGTAGCCCTGTTCCTGAATAAAGCCTGAAATGAGCTGCGAAGTGTGCTGCCCTCCTGCTCTTTTGCGCTAACATTTTGGTTCCCTCACCAGGAATCGGGAATGAGGTAAATGCTTCCCCGTTTCCCGAACCCTTCCCCTTACCATGCAATCAGTTAAAACAGTTGATGGGACCTGGGGAGTGACCATGACCGTCCGGCACCCCTAAGGCTCTCTGAAAACTGGGAGACCCCCCAGCCACCGCTCTTTGGAGCTACGGCTGAATCTCTAAACTGACTGCGTTTCCCTGCCCTGTTGACCTAAGCCTCCTGTGCCCTTTGCTGTCCATCTTATGCGGGAGAAATCCGGTGCGAGGCAGAGGCAGCGGGCCTAAGACAATTGAATGCAGCTAGCCAGAGCCACTCTCTGGTGCTGTGTGAAGGTCTTGGGTCTAAAACCTCACCCGACAGCCCTTAGGGGTATCAGATTTCAACTGCTGTGTGGGAGAAGTTGGGTGCCTGTGTCAGGAGGAAGGCTCAAAGTGACTGAAGGCATCTGGCTGGGGCCACTCCCTAGTGTTGCACGAAGGCTTTGAGGCTTTGAGTCTGAGACATGACGCCAACAGCCCTCAGGGGTACTAAATATTGACTACACGTTACACTCTTACAGTTTCATGCCACGTGGACAATAAAGGGATTTATATCAAGCCCATTGTTGGCCTTAAAAAAAGACCACTTCTTCCCGCTCCCTACTTGCCCTTCCCTTGTGCATTCAGCAAACTCCACAAGTCATGGGACTTGCCATTTTGCTTCTGCACCCACCACCGGCCTTCTCATCCCTTTGGAGAGGTAAGACCCCTTCCCTAATTGGGACCCCATCCCTCCCTTGCTTAACAGAGATCCCGCCATTGGGCTCCTTCCCTAATCAGGACCCAGTCCCTCTCTGCTTAACAGAGTTCCCATTAGGCTAACCCCTCTCTGCTGGACAGAGAAACAGAGACTCTACCGTCAGGCCACGCCTATCTCCTTACCACTGAGATTGAGGGAAAGACGTTTCCCCAAACCCTCGTGGGGAAATCCAGTTCATGACTGGCGTCTTGGTGGCATAAAGAGTGCAGGGAACACCTTGTTCTCTGTTGTCTCCTTCTCTGTCAAGCCCCTCCGAAGATGGGAACTACTCAATTGATTCCCAGAGACACTCCCTTGGGCTGTCTCTCTGCCAGTTTTAAAACCCTCTATTCCCATACCGGACTCAAACTAAAATGTCTTATTAGATTCAGCACTAAAATCTGGCCAAAATACAAATTAGAAAGCCAACACACATGGCCTAAATACAAAACTCTCAATAAAGAAATTCTACAGGCTTAAAAAAAAATATTTCACCCAAAATGGCAAGTATCTGGAACTTTCATATCTGCAAGCTGCCCAGTCCCTCTATTAGGTCGAAATCTTCTCCACAAATTAAAAGCTTCCATTACAATTCCCCCTTTAAAGTCCACTACCATCTTTTTAATTCATTCTAGTCCAGACCAGGTTCCTGCGCCCGCTAAGCCTCCCGATGGTCCTTTGCTTGATGGGATTAACCCCATAGTCTGGGATACTTCTCAACCCAAAATAGCAAGACATCATCCCCCCATTTATATCCAGTTGAGAGACCCCACCCATTATGTGACCATTTCCCAGTACCCTTTAATCCCCTCAACTCTTAGAGGTTTAAAGCCCATTACCTCCCATTTGCTACAGGCCAAACTCCTCATACCAACACATTTACCTCACAATCACCGCATCCTTGGAGTAAAGAAATCCGATGGCCAGTTTTGGCTTGTCCAAGATCTCAGAAAAATCAATCAGGCCACTGTTCCCACCTTTCTGGTGGTGCCCAACCCTTCCACTCTTTTATCTCATATCCCAGCCCCCATTACACATTTCTCAGTACTAGACCTAAAAGACGCCTTTTTCACTATCCCCCTCCACCCAGACTCATGTCCACTTTTCACCTGTACTTGGACAGACCCAGACACTAACTACTCACAACCGCTCACTTCCACCGTTCTTCCCCAAGGTTTTACTCCCCTCCACCAACTCCACATTCTCCCTTCCCTGTGCCATCCTCCCCACGCATGCGGTCAAGAACGCTCGCAGCAAAACGTATGTTTCCCCTTCGGGAGATAGCAGAAGTTGAAGGAACTGTCCGAGTTCATATTCCCTTCTCCATGATAGACATGTCTCAAATAGAAGACAAATGAGCTCATGTTCTGAAAATCCTGCCAAATACAGGAAGGAATTCACTCGTCTGACCCAGGCATATCATCTCACTTGGGCAGACATATATTATATATTAAATTCTACTCTAACCAACCGATGAGTGCACGCATCCTGCAGGCTGCTAGAGACCCCAGGGTTATCAGGTTACAGCACATGTTCCCCTGCCTCCTTGAGGGAATATCTAAAAATTCTCACACCCAAGTAAATTGGGACAAAGTGAAGGAAATTACCCAGAGACCTGATGAGAATCCTGCCCTGTTTTAGCCTGACTTACTGAGGCAATCACCAAATATACAACTTTAGATGTGAACGGCCCTGGTGGTAATCTCTTCTTATATTTTCACTTTATCAGTGGGTCTGCACCTGACATCCACAAGAAACTCAGACAGTTAGAAAAAGGTCCTGAGTCTCCTCAACAGTTACTTTTAGATACAGCTCTCAAGGTTTCTAACAACCGTGAGGATGAGACCAAAAAAAGAAAAAGAGAGACATCTTAAAATTAAACATCAGCTCCTAGCCTCAGCCATCCAAAGGCCTAAAAAGCCACCGCTGCTCATGGCTCCACTGAATCCTCTAATACATCTCCTGGGCCCTGTTACCAATGTGGACAGACTGGACATTTGACAAAAGCCTACCCTAACCCAAGACCCCTCCAAGCCCTGTCCCAAATGTGAGCAAAGCTTCCCAAATCCCATACACTGAGTTGCTGGAAGAAGAGGACCCAAATTCCACTGCCTCGTCACTTCAAATAACACATCTTGAGGGCCTCAGCTTATAGGGTTGATAAATGGCCAAACAGCAGGCAAAACATTCCCCTTATAAAGAAAAAAGGAGGGGCTGGGGCTGGGGCTCAGTGGTAGAGCTCTTGCCTTGCATGCATGAGTCACTGGGTTCGATCCTCAGCACCACATAAAAATAAATAAATAAAATAAAAATATCGCATCCATCTACAACTAAAAAAAAAAAATTAAAAAAAAAGAAAAAAGGAAAGAGTGTATCACCACACTGAGGTGATAATTTTTGGCAAGAACATAGGAACCTTGACCCAAGAGCTCAACTGCCTATCTTATTGATTGATAAAACAAGCCCCAAATTCCTAAGTGCCCGAGAGAACTGGCATGTTTTTCTCTAGACCACCTCCCAAAATAGCCTATAAAAACCCAGTCCCTTTCTTTGTTCGCTGGCTCGTTTTCCACTGGGAAAGTAGGTCCATCCTCGTAGATGTAGCCCTGTTCCTGAATAAAGCCTGAAATGACTTGTGAAGTTTGCTGTCGTCCTGGTCTTTTGCGCTAACAAGATTGGAGGTGTTTCGGTCCAACCAGCAACTGCAATCTCCAGGAGATTCACCTAACTTCAGTCACTAGGATGCAAATATCCACTTTCTGAGTTATATTACCCCATCCTGGCAGAACTGACAAAACTGTATGAAATGACTGGCTTTGGCCATCAAAGGAACTTAACTGCCAGCAGAAGATGCTCAGACACAAAGGAACTAAAACTCAATCATCCATCCACTAGGAACTAGGTAGTTGGGAAATGGTGGGACTGGTTAGTCCCTGCTCTCCAGAGGCAGGGTGAACCACTGGATTCCAGCTCAGAAGGTTAAGTGAAAGGACAAGCCCAGAGGAGGGATCTGGGTCAAAGGAAGGTGAAAATCTTCTGGGAGGAGGTAACAGACTTAATAACTTTGCTTTGTTGTCATTTGCATGCTGGGGATCAAAACAGGGCCTCACTTCTACTAGGCAAGCATTCTACTACTGAGCTACACCACCAGCCCCAACCAGCTGAATCTTAACACAAACTGGAGTTCACAGAAGGGGAAAACCAGGAAGAAGGGTGTCCCAGGAAGAAGGAGCAACTTTTCTAAAACACAAATTGTGTTGCTTCTTTTTTTTTTTTTAAATATTTTTTTAGTTGCCAACAGACTTTATTTATTTATATGTGGTGTTGAGGATCAAACCCAGTGCCTCACACATGCAAGGCAAGCACTCTACCACTGAGCCACCACCCCAGCCCCTTGTGTTGCTTCTTGATCCTAAGACTCTTCTGTGTCTCCCCCAGCTCTAAGCTCAAATAAATGAGCACACCCTGGGATGCTTCAGCATCTCTGCCTTTATTTATTTATTTGCTGTACTGATATTTATATCTAGTAAAGCAGAAATATATCCAGGCAGGATTATGCCTGTAATCTCAGCTACTTAAGAGACTGAAGCAGGAGGACTGCAAGTTTGAGGCTGGCCTGGGGAAGACTTAAAAAAAAAATCCTTGGCTAGTATCCTTCAGTGGTGCAGTACCAGCCTAGTATGCAAGGCCCTTGGTTCAATCCCCAGTTGTGAAAAAAGGGGGGAAAAAAGATAAAAGAAACATAGAAAGATCCCAGGGAGTACTGTCAGATATTGCTGGGCCTGGGCTCCTGGGGTAAGAGAAAGAGAAAGAGAAAGAAAAGCAAGCAAGAACCACATATGCTCAGCTGTTTGAGCTAAGAGATATTAAGAGTCTTAATTAGGAGCAAGACACAACCCAATTTGCATTTAAGAAAGATTGATTGATTTTGTAGAAGATGGATTTTAGGGGAGACCAGAAAGGATCCTAAGGCAGAAAAGTTGTCTTAGTCCATTCTGTGCTGCTGTCACATGATACCTGCATCTGAGTGATCTATGAAGAGCAGAAACTTATTGGTTCACATGTCTAGAAGCTGGGAGGTCTAAGGTTAAAGTGCTGGTATGTTTGGTGTCTAGTGAGACCATTCTGTCCTCCAAGATAGTACTTGGAACACTAAATCCTCCGAGGGGAAGAAGGTTGGATCCTCACCTGGCAGAAGCCCAAAAGGCCAAGAGATAAAAGGTTCAACCTGCTCTTTTATAAATAATGATACAGGGGCTGGGGTTGTGGCTCGGTGGTAGAACACTCACCTTGCATGTATGAAGCCCTGGGTTCGATTCTCAGTACCACATGAAAATGAATAAATAAAATAAAGGTATTGTGACCATCTACAACTAAAAAATTTTTTTTAAAAAAGAACTTATTTATAAATAGTGATATTAACCCTTCTTCTCAAACTGCCACAATGGCAACCAAATTTCCACATGAGTTTTTTTGGGTTTTTTTGTACCATGGATTGAACCAAGGGGTGCGTAACCACTGAGCAAGTCTCAACTCTTTTTATTTTGAGACAGGGTCTTGCTAAGTTGCCTAGGGCCTCACTAAGTTGCTGAGGCTGGCTTCAAACCTGCAATCCTCCTGCCTCAGCCTCCTGAGCCACTTGGATCAACATGAGTTTTCGATGGGACAAATGTTCAAACGAGGCTGGAGTTGTAGTGTGGTGGTAAAGCACTCGCCTAGCACATGTGAGGCACTGGGTTCGATCCTCAACACCACATAAAAATAAACAAATGAAAGTATTATGTCCATCTACAACTAAAAAAAAATTTTTTAAATATTCAAACCATAACAGAAATCTTCATGAGGAGTGGTGAGAGTCTACAGTAGGAAACTAATAAGTACTGGTAGGGATGAATTAACTAGACTGTGACAGTTGATTAGTTGAGTAATTTGTGCTCTCGTCTTTTTTTTTTTTTTTTTTTAGTGCTGGGGGTTGAACTCATAGCTTCACATATGCTAGGCAAGCACTCTATCACTAAGCTACCCTGTTCCAAGTAGGTAGCCAAGATCGCTTCTAGAGGGTGGGAAGCAGGGTGGAAACCCATAGCGCCTTGAAGATAGCCACTTCCAGACTTTTGTCCTCTGACCTCTTAGAGAAGATAGTGAAAGTAGGGAGAGGGCACCAGCCAGAGTGGCAGACAGAGGCTGTGTTCCAGAAGAGGTTGTCTCTAGGAGGTAGCATATCCTCAGACTGGAAGTCCTTGGACATTTACTTGGATTCAATAAATATTGAGTGTTGATTAGGCTCCAGGCCCTGTAGACACTGTGGTGAGTAATGAAAGCCTCTGTCCTCCCAGAGTCTGCATTCAGCAGAAGAATGGATACCATAGAGATGAATCCACAAAGCCCCCCGACCCGGTGTGGGGGGGTGCAGAGCTGCAGCAGAGCTGTGGCCCTCAGGAACAGTATAGGCTATATTAGCAGTGCCTACAAACCACTAAAAACTAAAGCTCTGTCCCTGTTCAGGGCCCTGGGTCACCCCAAACAGAAAGAGGGCATCAAAATTACCATCAAGACTGAATTTTCTGCCAGTCCAGCGGGCAGGAGGGTGGGAGGGCTCAGAGACCAATTTTTTAAAAAATTTTTATTTAGTTGTAGATGGACACAATATCTTTCTTTATTTTTATGCGATGCTGAAGATCAAACCCAGTGCCTCACACATGCGAGGCAAGCGCTCTACCACTGAGCCACAATCCCAGCCCCCCAATTATTATTGATTTAACAAAAATAAAGCTGTGTGATCTTTCTTGTATGCAAACCTGTGGCCTGGTTCACAACTGCTGGAAAGTGTCTAGGGCACCCTAAGGTCCTTTTGGAAGCTAACCAATGGGACTGGTAGGGGGAGGGCGGGTGAGGAGTTTACAGCCACCACCTCCCCAGGGCTGAGCAGGGAAGTGGCAACAACGAAGCTCAAAATTGGGGGAGAACCGGGGCACAGGAGGTTCTCACAAACTCATCTGAGGAGCCAGGTGTAGTGGCGCAAGCCTGTAATCCCAGCACTTAGGGAGGCTGAGACAGGAGAATCGCGAGTTCAAAGCCAGCTTCAGCAATGGCGAGGCACTAAGCAACTCAGTGAGACCCTGTCTCTACATAAAACACAAAATAGGGCTGGGGATGTGGCTCAGTGGTCTAGTACCCCTGAGTTCAATCCCCAGTACCAAAAAACCACCACAACAACAATCTCATCTGAGGGGTGCTGGAATTCCACTCACTTTTGGCTGGGTGCGGGGGCTTCCTTCCTTTATTTATTTTTTTTAATTTTTTTTTTTTTGGTTGTAGATGGACACAATATCTTTATCTTTATTTTATTTATTTTTATGTGGTGCTGAAGATCGAACCCAGTGCCTCACACATGTGAGGCGAGAACTCTACCACTGAACTACAATCCCAGCCCCACGGGGGGCTTCCTTTAAACACTCACTTTTTTGGTCAGTATTCCCCAAAGCCCCATCACCATCACCACCACTAACTTATAAGATATCTTCAGGCAAGTTTTAAAAAGCACTCCTCCAGGCCTCTGTGTGAATTAGAAAAAGATTCCCTCAGGGGCTGTAGATGTACCTCAGATGCAGAGGCCTTGTCTAGCCTGAGGCCGGGTTGGATCCCCACCACCACCACAAATATAAAAACGTAAGCAAATAGAAAGGAAAGAAGAAATGTAGGGAGGAGGGAAAATAAAAGATGCTCCTATCCCTGATTAACACAGCTGGCATCGGGTGGAGCCAGAGGGGATTTCCGTCCCACGCAGCCCTCTGCCAGGAGCCTGTTACTAAAATGGTAGCGGCTTCTTCCTGGGCCAGGTCTGACCAGCTGGCCCAATCTGTGCAGGGTTTGCTGGGAAAGTACACAGATAAGAAATCTTAATGATTTGGACTTTGCCTTCTTAAGTACAAAGCATCTCCTTCTTCAACTGATCCAAAGCATTTATTTGACTCTTGGCAACTGCAATTTCCAGAAAATCCCACCACTCCTAAGGTGATTTGGGGGTAACACTGACAAGAGGCAAGGATTCTTCACATTCACTTTTGCATAGCCCTTTCAATCTTCTCAACTCAACAGTGTAGACAAACACCCTGGTGGCAAAGCCCTCAGAGGAGTGGAGTCGGGGGGCAGCTCTCAGATGCCAATGACCTTTGTTCACTCCCTGGCCTTAAAGCCTCTGGGAAGCCAGGCTGCAGCTGTGGTAGATCTGGGGTTCAAGTTCACAGAGACCTTAGTCCAGGAAGATTAGGAATGGGGTCAGGACAGAATCTGTGAATGCTGACATGGGGCCCAATACGCTAAAGCAAAGGGAAATTGCTCTTTGGCCTTCCTACATTCATTTACTCATTCTTCAAACAAATGTTTATTAAGCAGCCAGATACTGAGGCAGGTGCTGGTGAAAAAATCGTGAACAAAAAAGTTTACAGTTTGGTGAGAAAAAGAGGCTTTAGGCAGATTCACACAGACGAATATATAACTAAAACTGTGATGGTGCCCAATTTGGATGCCATTCTAAGGACCTTGAACTTTTTCCTGTGGGTCATAGGGAGCCACTGAAAGTTTTGGAGTAGGGGAGAGAAAAGATCATAGAATACTTTTTTTTTTTGGTCCCAGGGATTGAACTCAGGGGCACTCGACCCCTGAGCCACGTCCCCAGTCCTATTGTGTGTTTTATGTAGAGACAGGGTCTCACTGAGTTGCTTAGCGCCTTGCCCTTGCTGAGGCTGGCTTTGAACTCGCGATTCTCCTGCCTCAGCCTCCCAAAGTGCTGGGATTACAGGCGTGCGCCACTGCGCCCAGCTCATAGAATAATTATTCAGAACATTCCCAAAAGAATAAATATTTAATGATGGAACCCGGGAGGCCTCAAATCATATCATACAGTTGTTTCTGCTCTGAGTTTTTTGTAAAGGCTATTCTTTAAAGATCTCAAACACAGCCAGGTGCATGCCTGTAATCCCAGCTACTCAGAAAGCTGAAGCGGAAGGATCGCAAATTCGAGGTCAGCCTCAGTAACTTAGCAGGACCCTGTCTCAAAAACAGAGGAGAGCTGGAGATGTACTTGAGAGATAGAGCACCCCTGTGCTCAATATCCAGTACCAAAATATATATATATATATGTATATATATATATATAAATTTATATATATAAATTTAAAAAAAACAATTTCATAGAGAAATTCTGAATTTGGCCACAGCTGACAATATGGGCACAAATATTCACTGAGGAAACATTTTGGTTCTTGGTTCTTCCCCTATATAGGTCCTTGTCGTGCAGGTTCACAATAAGAGTCAGTTCAGGGTTAACACATCACTTAGTACAAGATATGCATTCATAAAACCAATAAACCAGATCGAGCACTATTACCCCTTTGTAGATTTCTCTCTTACCATCTGTTCTCCTGGGTACACTCTTCCCTGGGATAGTCTAAAATTGCAAGGATTGGGGTTTTAGCTTAGTGTGAGAGCATTTGCTAAGCACGTGAGAGCCCCAGGGTTCCATCCCCAGCACCACACATACATATACAAAAAAATTTGCAAACACTTTTTAGAAAAGTGACTATAAGCCCCTTTATGTTACTGTTTGACAACAGTGCCAAAGTACTGAGTATTTGAGGGCCCAAGTGCTAATGAGGTTGAGGGAATGGACAAAAAAAAATTGCATAAATAAAGACAAAGCATTGTGGGAAAGACTTGGACTCAGGAGTCATGTAGAGTTGAGATTGCTCCCAGCTTCTCTATTTAGTAGCTGTAACTGAGGTTGACCACTCAGTCTCACCAGAGTGGCCAGTACACTGGTACAGTTCTTCAAGGTCAAAGGTCACAGGAGCATGTCTGCATGTGGCGGTCCACACCTGTAATCCTAGCTACTGAGGAGGCTGAGGCAAGAGGATCAAAAGATTTTGAGGACCGCATCAGCAACCTGGCAAGACTCTCTCAGAAAGGGTTGGGAAGACTGGAGTTGTAGCCCGGTGATAGAGCACTTGCTTAGCATGTGTGAGGCACTGGGTTTGATTCTCAGTACCACATATACACAGATAAATATAATAAAGATCCATCAATAACTGAAAAAATATATATATTTTAAAAAAGGGTTGGAGATGTAGGTCAGTGGTAGAGTGCCCCTGGAGCAGTGGCATAGTGAGGTAGTTGTTCTTCATAAACCAGTCATAAACTTTGACCAGCACCTCTCTAGGGTATGTAGTCATCTTGTTGTGGGACAGATGAGGCTGGACACTGAGGAATTAGCAGGAAGCAGGTTTACTGGCTGCAGCCAGGTTCTGAAGGGTGGCTTTCACCATAGTTTATCAATCCCAGTGTGTAGGGGGAGGGGCTCAGAGACTCTCAATCTGCAGAAGTCCATATAACAGTAGGGTTTTTTGTTTGTTTGTTTGGTACCAGGGATTGAACTCAGGGGCACTTGACCACTGAGCCACATCCTCAGCCCTATTTTGTGTTTTATGTAGAGACAGGGTCTCACTAAGTTGCTTAGCGCCTCGCCGTTGCTGAGGTTGGCTTTGAACTTGCGATTCTCCTTTCTCAGCCTCCCAAAGTGCCGGGATTACAGGCATGCGCCACTGCTCCTGGGTAACAGTAGGGTTTTTTCCCCCTACTGTTCTAGCAACCAATTCAGGCCAAGGACACTCTGTGAAAATCAGTGCCTGAGAAAGGGAGAGTTCTCCGTTTCTTGCCAGATGGCTTCCCAGCCAATTCAAAGGCCTCTGTAAAGGCCTTGGGTTGTAAAGGTCTTTCTTATCGCCTGCTTCTGCAAGCATACTCCTCGCCTGAAAATTCTTTTTTTTTTTTTAATTTTTTTTAGTTGTAGATGGACACAATTTATTTTATTGCTTTGTATGTGGTGCTGAGGATCGAACCCAGGGCCTCACGCATGCGAGGCAAGCGCTCTACCGCTGAGCTATAGTCCCAGCCCCTGAAAATTCTTTTACAGAAGTTTTGCTGAGATTCTAAGAACAATTATGGTGAAGATGCCAAGCGCCGTGGCACCCTGTGGCACACCTGTAATCCCAGTGGCTCAAGACGCTGAGACAGGAGGAGTATGAGTTCAAAGCCAGCCTCAGCAACAGCAAAGCTCTAAGCAACTCAGTGAGACCTTGTCTCTACATAAAATACAAAATAGGGCTGGGGATGTGGCTCAATAGTTGAATGCCTGTGAGTTCAATCCCCAGTACCCCCAAAAAATATATATGTGTATATATGTGTGTGTACACACACACACACACACACACACACATATATGGTGAGGATCTCTGGAGAAGCTTAAGATTTTCTGAGGGGGTTGCCACTACAATCTTAGTTTGAGTGAGGAGTAGAAGAGTAAGGATGTGTCCATGGGACAGGGAATTTCCTGTTTGTCTTAAAATCAAAATTACAACATTTTTATTTAAAGTTACTTTTTTTCTTTCTTTTTACTGTGCTGAGTATCAAATCCAGGGCCTCTCACATTCTGGCAAGCACTCTACCACTACAGTACACAGATTCCTGATTTATTTTTAAACATTATGATTTTTTTTTTT
>CM053400.1:17957075-17982081 GCA_028644305.1 Xerus rutilus | reverse complement strand
ACTAGACTGTGCTTGGTTTTGCAATCTTGAGCAAGACATGAACATCTCTGAGCTAATTTTGTTTGTTCATTATTGACTATATTTGGATTGCCCTGAGTTAAAAAGTTTAAGGATGTAACAGATATTTTCCTCACATTGGCAAAATATTATAAGCAAGAAAAGAACCACAATGTTTTGAACAGAAATTAAGTTGAATCTGCTCATCCTTTACTTACATTTTCCTCTTTATTCTAATAGAACAAGAAGAGCCTGGTAGCCTTTAAGATCATGCCCCTGGAGGATATGAACGAATTTACCACACATATCCTGGAAGTAGTCAATGCACACATGGTGCTGAGCAAATCCAGCGGCCAGGTGAGCAGCTTCATTCTTTGGCTTTTTCCCTTCCCTGGAAGTATATAGAATACTTTAGTGCTCTGGCTTTGATTTCCTTGACATTTTAAAGGTTGAGCCAGAAGAAAGGCATCTCTCAGTCACTAACATTTTCTCCATGGGTTTTGCTATTATATTTCATTCCAGATGAAGCATTCATGTTTTCAGAATTAGGAGTTACTCTGTCCCCTCTGGCCTTGAAGATTGAGGCCTAAGAAAACCCTCAGGTAGAAAAATAGTTATAGGCTGAACTCTTAGCTCCCAAGTTGTCAGTCTGTATTCAGAGAAAAATCCCTAATAAGACAGAATTTTGCTGCTTTTCTTCTACCCAATTGCCTGAGTAGGGAAGACTATGCATTGTTATTTTTTTCATGGAATTATATGTCTTGGTTCATATTGAAATATCTCCATATTATTTTATGTTGCATGAATTCACTTTGGTGAGTCTCTCTAGGATCACTCAAAGGGTTTGTGCATTCTAGTACTAGAAAGTCCTCCAATGATTGAGGTGGCAAGGTGGAGGATTGGTTATGGTAGGAGAGACTGGAGAACTGAGAAGCCATTAAAGATGCTATTGCTCTAGCTCTGCGCCAAACACTTTATTAAGCACTGTTAAGGATGCAGAGAAACTCATTCATTCCTTTATTTGAAAAATATTTATTAGCCTACTAAACACCAATCATTACTCTATACCCTTAGCTGTGAACAAGATGGATAAAGTTTCTGCCCTCAAGCAGAGAAATAGGCAGTTACCAAAACGAGTTTGTAGTAGTTTAGGTAGTTAGGTGCCCTGAAGTGAAGCAGAATAGAAGACATGGATGGCAGGAACGAGATGGTACTATTTTCAATAGAGGAAGAATATTCCAAGGAAATAGGAAGTTCAGGAGCTCTAAGGATGAAGCAAGCTTACTATCTCTTGAGACACACAGGAAGGTGGACCAGTGTGTGTGGAATGAAGTGAATGACAGGAGAATGGAGGAAGGATATAGGCAAGGAGGTAGGGCCCACATCATGTGGGGCTGGGGGTGTGGCTCAGCAGTTAAGTGCCCCTAGATTCAGTCCTCTGTATTACAGAAAGAGGGAAAGGGAGATGGGAAAGGAAAGAAAGAGGAAAAGGAAGGGCTCAAAAATGACTCCTAAGTTTGGGGCTTGAGGAGACAGATGAAGAAAGCATATTTGCAACGTAAAACCCAGAGCTCTGTTTTGGACTTGCTATGTATGAGATGCCCGTTAGGTACCCAAGTGGGCAGTTGAATACATAAGGTTGAGATTCAAGGGCAAGGTCGAGGCTAGAGATTGAGCTTTGGGGATCATCATCATGTAGGTGATATTTAAAGTCTTAGATGACAATAGAAAGCTAGGGAGTTCAGAGGCCAGAGAGCTGAGCTTTAGAACACAAACCTTTAGAAGTCTGGAAGCAGAATAGGAATTACTGAAAGTCATCAAAGACTGGTCCTGAATTCTTGGGCTCCAGTGATCCTCCTGCCTCAGCTTCCTGAATAGCTGAGGTATATACTATAAGTGTGCATCACCACACCTGGCTTTGGAGAATGTTATGAAAAAAGTTTTTCAAGGATAGAGTAGCTGGACACAGTGGCATTTCTGTAACCCCAACGACTCGAAGGCTGAGGCAAGAAGATCACAAGTTCAGTGCCAGTCTCAGCAACTTAGTGAGGCCTTGTCTCAAAAGTGAAAAAAAGGAGCCGGGCGCGGTGGCGCAAGCCTGTAATCCCAGCACTTAGGGAGGCTGAGACAGGAGAATCGTGAGTTCAAAGCCAGCCTCAGCAAGGGCGAGACGCTAAGCAACTCAGTGAGATCCTGTCTCTACATAAAACGCAAAATAGGGCTGGGGATGTGGCTCAGTGGTCGAGTGCCCCTGAATTCAATCTCCAGTACCAAAAAAAAGTGAAAAAAAAAAGGATAGGGATGCGGCTCAATGGTTAAGCACCCCTGTATTCAATCTCCAGCATCAAAAAGAAGAAAGGAGTAGAGATAAATTGTAGAATGCTGCCAGAAGTCAAGTAAGATAACGGAAGAGGTTACTGTGGGATTTAGAAATGTGGATCTTGAGCCAGGCGCAGTGGTACATGCCTGTAATCCCAGCAATTTGGGAGCCTGAGACAGGAGAATCGCGAGTTCAAAGCCAGCCTCAGCAATGGCGAGGCACTAAAAAACTCAGTGAGACCCTGTCTCTACTGTCTCTAAATAAAACACAAAAATAGGGCTGGGGATGTGGCTCAGTGGTCGAGTACCCCTGAGTTCAATCCCTGGTACCAAGAAAAAAGAAAAAGAAATGTGGATATTTAAAAGAGTTGCTTTAGTTGACAATGTGGGGAGTGGTTTAAAGAAATTGGGATTGAGTAGAAAGTTTTGAAGTGTCAGATATGGCAAAAATGGTTTTAAAGTGGGGCTGGGGTTATGGCGCAGTGGTAGCGTGCTCGCCTAGCACGCGTGAGGCACTGGGTTCGATCCTCAGCACCACATAAAAATAAAATAAAGATATTCTGTCCACGTACAACTAAAAAATAAATATTTAAAAAAATGGTTTTAAAGTGAGAATGAGTGGTTAGGGAATAAAAACTATGAGTGTAACAATATTGAGGATTATATTACACAGTGGGGGTTCAGATCCCTTATCCCCCATGAAAGCATTGATAAATGGCAAGCACATGAGACCACAGAGAAGGTGTAGACATTAAGAAAGCTTCCCTAGGGTTAGGGATGTAGCTTAGTGATGAAGCAAGCACTTGCTTAAAATGCATGAGGCCCTGGGTTTGATCCCAGCACCACAAATGAATAAATAGAAAGATGAGCCACCTGAAGCAGGAAGTGAGGTCTTTACCACAAAGGTATTTGGATAAGAAGCAATTTAGTATTGCCGGATTGTAAAATGTGAGCCTCCTGTTTTACCAGGAGGCAGTGTGAAGGCTTCTAGCTTGGAAACAAGGACTTAAGATAACAAATATACAGTGGACATTTAATGGACATTTGTTGTATTAATGAGCCTCTTGGCTAGATAGGATTTCTTATGATATGCTTCCACATTGCTCTTGCATCCACTGTGAGTATGTAATGTTTTTGATCCTGACAGTCTTATTCAGTTCAGTAGATGAAATATTGACAGCAGGTACGTGTCTACCAGGCACTGTGCAAAGAAAGATGAACTGACTTGTATAGGAAAATGACATGCAAAGAGTGTGATGGGTTCGGTGATAGGAAAAGAACCAGAGTTTGAAGCCAAGAAGGAAAATAGCTAACTTAGCTTGGGGAGTGTCACTGAAGGCTTTACAGAGGTAGGAATTAAGTTGGACTTTGAAGGATGAGGAGTACTTAGCAGGCAGACAAGGGCAAGAGCATCCAAGACAAGACACATGTTTAGGTCAGAGGCATGTTTCAGGACAGCAAGAAGTCCAGATGCAGCTGGGAAGTAAAATGTATTGAGAAGTCATGGATAAGAATAAAATACAGATTTTGATTTCTTTTGTGGTGTCTTGAATGTGTAGTTGTTTTGTATTTTCACAGGCAGAGGGAGCTACTTGAAAGCTTTTAACTGGAGGAATGAATTGATCATAGGAGCTTACGACTGGTAGCGATGGGGAAGGTTGATTGGAGTTTGAGAGACTAGATAGAGGACTGGATAGAGGTTCCAGTCAGGCTAAGGAGGACTGACTTGATTAATAAGCTCTCATGACATTGTGGGAAGGTAAGAGCATGGACACTCATAGATGGCACAGGTCCAAAGGATTGGATTTGGGCTTGGATTTGCAATAGAGGTGGCATATGCAGGGCAAGCAGATTTTGAGAGGAAAGTAATGGTGTTTTATTTTTTGTTTTGTGTTTTGTTTTGTTTTGGTACCGAGGATTGAACTCAGGGGTACTGAACCACTGAGCCACATCCCTAATCCTATTTTGTGTTTTATGTAGAGACAGGGTCTCACTGAGTTGCTTAGCACCTCGCCATTACTGAGACTGGCTTTGAACTCGTGATTCTCCTGTCTTAGCCTCCCTAAATGCTGGGATTACAGACGTGCGCCACCGCACCTGGCTTGGAGGCATCTTATAGGTGTCTGGCAGTGAAGATTTATGACCTTAGGATGCCTGAGATGAAACCCTTAGGGGAACTGTTAGCCTAGAAGAGGAAGCTGATGAGGGATACTAAGTAGGTAGAATTTAAGAGGTAAATGGAGAACCAGAAGAATATGGTATCAAACACCCCAGGGAAGAGCACATTTCAAGAAGGTTAAGGTCAGCAGTCTCTGCTTCTGAAAGGTCAGGTGTTGTGAGAACTGAAACTGGCTAGTTGGTTGAAAAGTCATTGGTAACTTTGATGGGAACAGTTTCAAAGGTATGTATTTGGGAAAACCCAAATAGTGGTGGGCTGAGGAGTAAGTAAGGAGAAAGGAAATTAAAGCAGTGATTATAGACTACTTGTTTGAGAAGTTTGATGGTTAAAAAAAAAGATAGAAGGAAGGAGAGGATGATGGGGACCGGGCCTCCTTTTCTCTCCCTGCTTCGTGACAATCCATAAATGTTTGAATGATTGAGCCCCGGGAAGACCATTATAGCAACTCTCTGGGTAATTTTTTTTTTTTTTTTTTGATACTGGGGATTGAACTCAGGGGCACTCGACCACTGAGCCACATCTCTAGCCCTACTTTTTGTTTAATTTAGAGGCAAGATCTCACTGAATTGCTTAGCGCCTCGCTATTGGCGAGGCTGGCTTGGAACTCGCAATTCTCCTGTCTCAGCCTCCCAAAGTGCTGGGATTACAGGTGTGCGCCACCATGCCCAGCTCCTGTTTTGTATTTTATTTAGAGATAGGGTCTCATTGAGTTGCTTAGCACCTTGCTTTTGCTGAGGCTAGCTTTGAACTCAAGATTCTCCTGCCTCAGCCTCCCAAGCCACTGGGATTATAGGCATGTACCACCACGCCCAGTGCTTCTTAAAGTACTTCTTGCTGTTCATAAATAAGTTATGTGAGGTAGCAGAGACCATGTCTAACTTTGTGAATTTTCTAATGTTGCGAACTTATTTCTTAATTCAGCCCTCAGTAGGGAGAGCATCTGTCAGCAATCCAGGAATGGGGGAAGCAGGAAACTTCAGTGGGAGTAGCTTCATGCCGACAAATGGCCTCACTGTGGCCCAAAACCAGGTAAATTCCCTGCGGGGCTCCAGAAATGTGAAACACAGAAAATCCTAAAACTTGTTTTCTTGGGGCTGGGGTTATGGCTCAGCGGTTGAGCGCTTGCCTCACATACGTGAGGCACTGGGTTCGATCCTCAGCACCACATAAAATAAATAAAGATATAAAAAAAAATAGCACATCATTTAAAAAAACAAACAAACTTGTTTTCTTAATGTACTAAGGTCACTTTAGTGCCTAGTCTTGTTTTGTTTTTTCCGCTTACAAACAGACTTAGGTTTGCAAAGGGGAACTTGTTTGAGTTTTTGCTAAAATCTTTCTAATTTGAATCATTAGGTGCTGAATTTGATAAAGGCTTGCCCAAGACCTGAAGGATTGAACTTTCAGGATCTCAGGACCCAGCTTCAGCACATGCCTGTAGCTTCAATCAAGTGAGTGCTGGTTACCACGAGCTAGGGCTCCAGAATCATACCATTTCACTACTCTAGTATTTCCTGGTAATGAGAAGTGAGTTAAAAAAAAAAAAAAACAGATCTATACCTATTGACAGAAGGGAAATAGTTCAGCCTAGGAAAAACTAAAAAAGAATTCAAAAAGGTGGCACTACTCATCACATCACTGATTCATTTGTGCATTCCACAAATACTAAGGTGTCTTATGTGTGAGGGATATAATTCTGAGTAAAAATTGACCTAATATTTTATGGGGTTTAGTCTGAAGGAATCTTAGCTCCTGGTCATCAGGTACACATTCAGTGCCTTTGGTGTTCCTATCTCCACTAGAGACATGTGAGTGCATTGAGCTATCAGGACTTGAAGTCATTAGTCAGTCCTTCCTACACCCTTGATCTGATTCCATCTTAGATAAGCAGTCTCCTGATTCCAGCATAAGGAGCTAATAGAGTAAATGGAGTGTGATGGTGCTTGCAATAGTTGTTAGTGTAGATCAATTGATATTCTAGGCCAAGGTTAAAAATGCTGATGTGTGGGCATGATGGCCTATGCCTGTAATCCCAGCAACTCGAGTGGCTGAGGCAGGAAGATTGCAAGTTTGAGATCAGCCACAGCAACATCTCAAGGCCCCAAGCAACTTAGCAAGACCTCATCTTAAAATAAAAAGGACTGGGGATATAGCTCAATGGTAAAGTGCTCCTGGGTTCAATACCTAATACCAAAAAAAAGAGAGAGACTACCATCTATGCTGTAAGAGTTAATGTGCAAGCTGTGCTACAGCTTTAAAATCTTATTCCACTTCGCTTAGACTGGTATTTAAGTGAGGCCCTATAATTTTTTTTTTTTGCCTTTTGACAGTTTGGGAGAGGGATCCAAGGCGGCCCTACTAGCCATTGTCTGGATGACCTCAGTGTTTACAATATTACCGACATTCTCCCTGCAAGAGCCTTGTATGAACACAGTGGCTATGAATTTTTATTAGCAAATATAGAAAGTGCAGGTAATATTTGTGTATTTGGCCATATCCAAAAGGCAGTTTTTTGTTTTGTTTGGTATCAGGGATTGAACCTAGGGGCACTTAACCACTGACCACATCCCCAGTTGTTTTTTATATTTTATTTAGAGACAGGGTCTTAGGACCTTGCTAAGTTGCTGAGGCTGCCTTTGAACTTACAGTCCTCCTACTTCAGCCTCCTGAGCCATTGGGATTATTGGTGTGCACACCAATAATTGTCCACACCCAGCCAGGCAATTTCCTTTCTATCACACTGGTTTGAAAATGACTCCCCCCCCCCTTTTTTTCTTTCTAGGCAAGCTGTGGATTTTCTTAGCAACGAGGGACACATCTATTCTACTGTGGATGATGATCACTTTAAATCCACAGATGCAGAGTAATGATTTCATTTGGTACCTGAGCTATTTCCAGCTGTAATGGACTGTTTGCACAGTTCATTGCCTCCAGCTCTGCATATGTTTGGCCAGGTGACTTCAAGGAAGGAGATTCATCTGTAAAGGGTTTCATTGGCTTGAAACTTACTGACTACTTTTCTGTTTTTGTATTTTGTGGTTTTGAAGCCCAAAGGGAGATGGACAGTTGACAGGGATGTAAACCAACGTGGAATTTCTTAAGTTTCAAGTAAGCTCATTACGACATCAGGATAGATGGGATTAGAAGAGGGATGCTACCAAGAGAGTTGGGCAGTTACTTATCACCTGGGAGTTTGTTCTCGAGTGTTTTCTGTTCAAAGACAATGAGCAGGATGAGGGTCTGTGGGCAGAGCACCAGCCAAGGAACCCACTGCCCTCTGTCTATTTCTGTTTCCCACTCTGGTTCTGTGGTGTTACTTTCAAAATTGCACTTTCCTTCCCCTTCTTGCCTTGTCTGATGCTGAAAGTGGGCTTATATGAACATGAGGTTTAGCATGCTGGCATCATAGGACGGAGAAGGGGAAGAAATAAAACAGTTCTGTTATTGCAGTAGCTTATGAAAATGTTGTTTTTCTTTCTAAGCTGCTCTGATGCTACTTTATAATTGGAGGCAGTGTAGCATAGTGAAACTCAAATTTGAATCTCTGCTCCCACATTTTAGTAAGTATTTTGAGTAGTCTGTCATCTGTGTTGCTCGCTCTTTCTTTCTTTTTTTTTTTTTTTTTTGGTACCAAGGATTGAACTCAGGGGTTCTTGACTACTGAGCCACATCCCCAGCCCTATTTTTGTATTTTATTTAGAGACAGAGTCTCGCTGAGTTGCTTAGCACCTCGCCTTTACTAAGGCTGGCTTTGAACTCGCAATTCTTATGTCTCATTCTCCCAAAGTGCTGGGATTGCAGGTGTGTGCCACCATGCCCAGCTTCTTTCTTTCTTTCTTTCCTTTTTTTGGTACTGGGGATTGAACAAACCCAGGGGTGCTTAACCACTGAGCCACATCTCCAGTCCTTTTTTATATTTTATTTAGAGACATGGTCTCCTTGAGTTGCTTAGGGTTTTACTGAGTTGCTGAGCCTGAACTTGAACTCACAATCCTCTTACCTCAGCCTCTGGAAACGCTGGGAATACAGGCATGTACCACTGCTCCTGACAAAACTATTGTCATTTCTAAAAGCCTTCATTTTCCCTTTTATGGAGAGAAAACTTATTTCCATAGAGGTTTGTTGTACAGATTGAATAAGATCTGTAAAATTTGTGGTATTTTCATTACTAGGGGGGTTATAAAGTAGACTGTATAACATTGGCTGTAGCAGTGATGATCATGTAACTGAATTGAATACCTGTGCTTTGATCTCAAGGGGAGACTTTCCAAAGGCTTGTGGCCAACTTAATCAGTTATTTCTTGTAGGAAAGGAAACCAGTTCACAGATGTTTTTGACAACTCCAGAAAATAAGCTACATCTTGAATGAAAGAACTAATATTAAGACAAAATTAATGAAGTATAACATGCAAATAAGAATTTTATACCTGCTTTAACGCTTTTTAAATGAGATCTAACAACTATTTGGAGAAGACTCTACCCCCTGGCTTCAAAGAGTGAACATCTAGTTATTTTCTGTATATGCACAGTAGTTCCTGTCTGAGTAGTTACACAAATGCTTAAAGCTTGGTCAACCAGATATTTGCAAATGTGTCTGTTCTTGGACAAAGAAGAAAGAACCATGGCTAAAAACAGGTTTAAAAAAATTTGAATTTGGAATATATGATAGACTACTTTAATGGGTGAACAACTTCTCTTTCTAGTTATCAGGCTGTCAGGCTTCCCTTTCAGATGGGCAAAGTTGTAGCCGTGATTCTAGGAGTACATTTGGTTTTTTGGGTTTTTCTTTTGTTTGTTTTGGGTACTGGGGATTGAACCCAGGAGTTACTCTACCACTGAGCTAGATGCCCTGCCCTTGTTATTTTTTATTTTCAGACATGGTCTTGCTAAGTTTCCCAGGCTGGCATCAAACTTCTGATATTCCTGCCTCAACCTTTCAGAATTCACATGGTGACTTAACAATTAAAAGAAGTTGCTCATTAATTGAGTGTTTGTTGGATACCAGCTGTGTCAACTAGGGGATTTAAAGCACAATAAGTGATTGGCATAAGCTGGGTGTTGATGCAGGCCCATAATCTCAGTGACTTGGAAGGCTGAGGCAGGATGATCACAAGTTCAAAACCAATGTGGGAAATTTAGTAAGACCCTGTCTCAAAGTAAAAAATAAAAAGGGGTGGGGGTGTAGCTCAATAGTAAAGTGCCCTTGGATTCAATCCTCAATACCCTTCCTCTGCCAATAAAAAAGAGAGATTGGTGTCATGGGATTTGCTGGGGCAGCATTCCCAATAGCAGAGAATAGCCTCACAGTGATGCTGACCTCCCTTCCACATTGGCATTTTAGTCTCCCAGGAGTTTTGTGATTTCTGAGCACTACAGGGGCTTGTGGGGCCAAGCAGTCTGGAGAGTGAGCCAGGCGTCAGCAGAACGGAACTTAAGCCTTTTGTAGGGCTTCTGCTCTGTGCACGCAGGAAGAACTTGTATCTTGGGCATTTGTGGGCACCTGATAATGTCTGATGTACAGAATTCCTTTGGCATATTAAGAGAGCAGAGACAGGGCCTGGGGTTATGGCTCAGTTGTAGAGTGCTTGCCTAGCACGCATGAGGCACTGGGTTCGATCCTCAGCACCACATAAAAATAAAATAAAGATATTCTGTCCACCTACAACTAAAAAATAAGTATTTAAAAAAAAAGAGAGCAGAGACAGCAGCTTGACCCAAGTTCTTGGAAACCACCCAGTGTCAGCCTAGCAATGGCTCCAGCCTACTCTCAGGAGAATCTTCCAAGTTTACAGGTGGGAAATGAGGCCCCTTGAAGAAAAAAGATAAAAACAGTTGGGGGTGGGATTTTAAAACTCAGTCATGAAAAATGTTTGACCCAGCTGGGCACAGTGGCACATGCCTGTAGACCTAGCGACTGGGGAAGCTGAGGCAGGAGGATTGCAAATTTGAGACCAGACAGGGCAACTTAACCACCCTGTCTCAGAATAAAAGATAAAAAGGGCTAGGGATGTAGCTGAGTTGTAGAGCACCCCTGGGTTCAATACCTAGTACCAAGGAGAAAAGATTTTTGTATTTATGTTAGTTTTTATGCTAACTTATTTAGCAATTATTTATATTAATATGTTAATGTATTATAAAGCATTAAAAAATAGAAATGAGAGCTGGGGAATGTAGCTTAGTGGGTAAATGGTCCTGGGTTCAGTCCCTGCTACCAAAAAAAAAAAAAAAAAAAGAATAAATATGAAGGGCTACACTAACACCTATTTTTTGTTCCCATGAACTGGGAACTCCCATGGACATACTCCTCACTTGGGAGATCTCTCAGCTTGGGGGAAATCCCCAGGCCCCTTGTAACACCCTCCCAACCTCCCCACAAGAGCATATTCAAGAGGTTTAAAAAAAAAAAAAAAAAAAGGCACCCAGAGACCAGTATCTGCTTCCAGTTCCCTGCCAACGTTTATTGCTCTGATAATAGTCAACAGTTGCGGTTTTTAAGTATGTTTTCCTTTTAAGCACTGCTTTTGTTAATGAGAAATTGCTTCTTTTCTCAACACCACAGCATTTGGCTACTCAGAAAGCCCATTTTGTAGGAACTGTCTGCCTTTCTTTTGTGGCTTTGATATTTATCTTGCTCAAATTTGTGCCACGATTCAATGCAAACATGGGAATGAAAACTGGCATTTGGCCTGCAGGCCCCAGGGATTCAGTGCCAAGGAGGAACTTTTTGTCTCAGTTGTATTACTTCTCCCATAGTACTCTTCCTGAGAGTCCTGTGCAGTGGAGATTGATCTCTCTGGAGGAGGGCATGGGAACTGATGGGCAGACGAAGATAGGATGCCAATACTAGGGACTGCAGCAACCTGTAAAACCAGTCAGAAGTCACCTAGAGCTGGGCGCAGTGGCTCAAGCCTGTAATCCCAGCACTTAGGGAGGCTGAGACAGGAGAATCACAAGTTCAAAGCCAGCCTCAGCAATGGCGAGGTGCTAAGCAACTCAGTGAGACCCTGTCTCTACATAAAACACAAAATAGGGCTGGGAATGTGCTTCAGTGGTCGAGTACCTCTGATTCAATCCCCAGTACCAAAAAAAAAAGAAGTCACCTAGAGAACTTCATGCAGGAGTATGGTGGCTGGAAGACCTGTGAAATGAAGGAAGTCCAGACAGCCCAGCAAGGAGCAGGCAAAGAAAAACACACGTTCACAGTGCCTAGAATCCAGGAGCTAGAACTCTCACCCTCTGAGCTCCTCCCTCAACTGGAGATTCAGAATATCTTTTATGTTCTGTCTTCACTGCTGACCTGATGTTTAATTCCATGACTCTTTATCAGGTGACAAACCAAAGTCCCAGCACTTTTACCAGTCAGGAAATGGTAGCCTTACTTAACAGACATGTTGACCTTGGAAACTGAAGTAATCTCTGCAAAAACAAGGGTTTGTATTTGTTTGCTTATCTCTACTGCACTGGCAGGGGAGGCTCTCCAGCCAGCATACCATCTCTGTAGTGTAGGGCCCTTTTTTTCCCCTTGATACTGGGTATTGAGCCAGGGTGGCCTACTGTCATCTCCATTCTTACCCCTTTTTATTTTTTATTTTGAGATAGGATCTCACTAAGTTGTTGAGGCTGGCCTCAAGCTTTTGACCCTCAGCCTTCTAATTCACTGGGACTATAGGCACATATAATAGTACCTGGTTGGGTATGGTGTATTTTAAACATGGTATGAATTTCATGACTAGGAGACAGACACAGCTGCATGATCTTGGTCAACAATGCTGCTACTAACATGTTTAGTGAGTATTCACTGTGTGCCAGGGACTGTTTGATCCTTAGAACAGTATTGTTAGGTAGATAACTATTAGTTTTGTGTCAGGAAACAAACTTAAGTAGGTGTAGTGGTGCATGCCTATAATCCCAGTACCACTGGAGGTTGAGGCAGGAGGATTACTAATTGAGGCCAACCTCAGCAACTTAGCAAGATTCTCAACAACTTAGCAAGACCCTACCTCAAATTTTTTAAAAAAGGCAGGGGATGTAGCTCAGTGGTAGAACATCCCTGGGTTCAATCCCCAGTATCAAAAGGCAAACAAACAAATTGAAGTCTAAAGAGGTTAAAATAACTTGCTGATAGTTACAGCTGGTAGATAGCAAGCTGGGATAACCAGCTGGAATAACCAACTGAGCTAACGTAGGCTCTTACTTTTGGGGAACTCACCCTTAGTCACTGCACTTATCTTCCTCCTGAGGCTCTTGATCACTCAGTCTTTTACTTAATCTTTAAAATCAAGCTATTGTCTGCCTCCAGGAATTAAGGATTTGGATATAGTTTGTAAAGGGTCTGGCATACAGGCAGAAGTTAAGAAAAGATATCCATATAGAAATCCAGCCAGGTGTGGTGGTGCATCCCTGTAATCCCAGCAACTCCAGAGGATGAGGCAGGAGGATCACAAATTCAAGGCCAGCCTCAGTGATGCTCTAAGCAATTTAGACCCCATCTCAAAAAATAGAAAGTTTTGGGTTCAATCCACAGCACACACAAAGTCCAGATGTCACTTTTATTGTATGGTTTTAGAAGAAACAATCTTGGCTGGTCACTAACAGCTTTAACAGTATCTTAGCATCACCTGTCTTCCACAGCTTTGGGTTCCCATAAAGTTTTTGTGTGTGTGTGTTTTGCTGGGAATTGAATCCAGGGCTTCATACATGCCAGGCAAGTGCTCTACCAACTGAGCTACATCCCCAGCCCCTCCATAAGATTCTTTTTGAATTGGCTCCCATAGTTCCAGCACCAGCTTTTGAGAACCAGGGTCCCAAAATTTTGTTCTTGAAGCCAAATGCCACATATATGCATATAAGTCCCATTTATCAAGTGCTGATCATGTGCTTTGTGCTTCCAAGATGAGAGCGACAATCCTGATCTCTGAGGGATTAAATCTGAGAGGGGTGGCAAACATGAAGGGCGCTCAGTGCAGTGTGGTCAAGAAAGTCCCCTTTACCAGAGTCCCCTTACTCAGAGGAGGTTGGTGGCCTTTCTGACTTCTCTTCACCTACCAGTGGGATATTTGGTGGGGACAGATGCAAAATTGAGTAGAACCCAGCTGGCTCCTCTGGATACCAAAGCTCAGGCTGAGGGAGCCACAAGCAAGGAGCTGGTGCAGTGTCTGCTGTTGAGTTCTGTTCCCTGCCTGAGTGATTTCTCTGAGACCTTGTGCCAGGTCTTGGAGGCTTGCAAGGGTTGGCTGGTGTCCTTAGGCCCCGAGATGCAGCAGTTAGGAAGCTCAGCTCCTCCAGCACCTAGATGGTTTTCCGAAAGCGCTCGACTATTTCTTCATAATCATGTTCATCCTTATCTGCAAAGGCATCCAAGTCAGTGAGAATCTTTGGCATTAGGCAAGTTCCTTCCCCTCTTCAGTTTCCTCACTTGAATAGAGAAGGGGCTGGCCTGAATGTTCTAAGGTCTTTGGTAGCCTGGAAACCATGATTTGTTCTCTGAACACCACAGCTACTTGGTTTGTCCTGTGTGCCATGGGGAGGGCAGTGTGTTGGGGTCTGAACTTGTTTCTTTGTGGGGGCTGTGCAGCCAATAGGAGAGAGACCAGGGAACTTCCTGGCTCAGCTCTCAAATTGGGACCACGGAAGTGAGAACAGTGTATTTTCCTGACGTCCTGAGCAGCAGAGGAATGGGGTGGGAAGGGGAGACGCAGGGACGGGGGCAGGGTCTCAAAGGGACTCACCTGGAACCTCTGTTTGGGGCTTAGTGGGCCTGAGGCCTCTGCGGGTGGTAATCTTGCTGTACATATCTAATTTGTTCTTGTCAGACTCCAGCAAGGTCTTCGCCTTATGTTTGGGCAGCACAGGGGTCTTAGGATGCTTGGGTTCTAAGACTTCAGAAGACTTTGGGAGAAAAAAACAAATTAACAAGGCCCCAGGGAATGGCAGCAGTCCATGAAGTGTAGTTTACCTACAGTGTCACTTCTCTCTGCTTGCTTTTCAGGTTAGGGCTTCCTAGGAAGCTTGGTTTGGGTACAAGCACATGAAATACTTGGTAGAGTAGCAAATATAGGGTCACGGACTAGAGACAGGGTATCCCTGGAATCCTCCACATAGGGGGCCAGTGAATGTCCTTTAAATCTGTGGTTGGAGGGTGAGGGGAAGCAAAGTAGAGATGCCGTAAGAAGACAATCACACAGCTTCAAACAAGGCTGCTGGTCTGAGGGCTCCCAGAGAAAGGGCTCTCACTGAACTACCACAGGCCATCCATGTGTGACCCTCCACATGGGGTCTGCTTCAGCTCTCAATTTACAGATTAAAGGAGAGTGTGCCTTGTCAGCTCTCCTCAGGGGCAGAGGTCCACAATGGGGCCAAGGATTGGACCCAGAATCAACATCTGTGACCTCTGAAGCCAGTGGCCTTTTCACCACACCTTGCTTTAGACAGTGAACAGTCCTAGTCCCCAGATCAGCAAGGGAGAGCCTGAAGTCTGGAAAGGAACAGGTACTATTCAAGGGCAACATCAGTGACTTCCTGTGGAGTCAAGGCTGGGACTGAGGGCCTTGTGTGCTGTGTTCTTTCCAGCACTGTCACAGGCCTCTGTTTCAAACACCCAGTCTAGCCTGTCAAAAAAATGACTGCCTCCCCTCTGCCCCACAGATGTGAGGCCTTTTGGGACAAAACCATTCAGTGCTAATGTTCATAACTCCCACTGCTATATGGTACTAAGTATGAGTCCCAAGGTCCCAAAACACCATGCTTGTTACAGTTTACAAAGCATTTACTGCTCCTTTTCTAGGCAGAGCACAGTAGTTAGGTGCACAGGCTATACAGTCAGACCTGATTTCAAACCTAGCCCTGCCGCTTTCTAACTGTAAGCTCAGGGTGAACTTGCCTTTCTGTGCCTGTTTTCTTAGTGAGAGAAAGGAATATTGGTTTCTGCTGGGCATGGTAGCACATGCCTATAGTCCCAGCTACTCTGGAAACTGAGGCAGGAGAATTGCAAATTCAAGGCCAACATGGGCAACTTAGTGAGACCCTATCTCAAAATTAAAAAAAAAAAAAAAAAAAGCCAGAGATGGAAGTCTGGTAGAGTGCTTGCCTAGCATGTGTGAGACCATGAGTTCAATCCCCAGGGTAAGTGGTTTAGCCTAGAACAGCTCCTGTGTTAATGTAAGAATGTTCAGAAGTGAAATGAGTGCATCCACCTAATCAGTGGATTCATCCATTTGGTGGATTAATAATTTCAGTGGATTACTGGGTGGTAACTCCAGGCAAGTGGTATGTGGCTAGAGGAAGTAGGTCACTGGGGGTATGGCCTTATGGGTTATGTTTTGTCCCTGGCTCCTTGATCTCTCTGCTTCCTGGCCACCCAAAACTGAGTAGCTCTCCATCCCGCCACGACGTTCTGCCTTGCCTCAAGCCCAAAGCAATGAGTTAGCCAGCTGTGGACTTAACCTCTCTGAGACCATGAGCCCAAAATAAACTTTTTCTCCCTCTTAGGTTGTTCTTGTCAGGTATTTTGGTCATAGTGACTAGAAACTAACACACCCAGCACCACAGGGGGTTAAAATAAAGGAATTGGTTCCTACTTGAGGGGTACTGAGAGTAGGTGGGCTAGTGCTACAGAAGACCTGCCATGGAGTAAGCACCCCCCTAGGAAGCCAGCTGAGCAGGAGCGCTGGTGAGGCCCCCTCAGGTCTATCCTTGAGAAAGCTGGTGTGGAGGAGTGGCTTGTACTGGTTATGGAATGTGATGTCTGGAATGTAAACTTGGTCTTGTGACAATGCCTGGGTCTTTTCCTCACGCCCGATTCCCCGTGGTTCAGTTCAGTTCACTGGAGCTGACTGGCCACGACTCTCCAGCCCGAGAAGCTGGAGCATAACTAAAACATGCCCCTGCTGGGGCAGCTCTGCCCAGGGGAATCTGAGCCTTGCCTTGCCCCATGGAAGAGCAGTGCTGGCCAAAAGCCTGGTGTGTGCATGGTGCCATGTGGCAGTCCTGGCACTCTGTGGAAGGCTTCAGGAGCCCTTCATTGGCTGGAATGGGGACTGCAGAATGGGTAGTGGGAATGGCCCAGGAAGGCCAGGCTAGAATCAACTCATGGAGGACACCGATGCCATGTGGAGCCACTGAAGGTTTCAGCACATGGAGCCAAGTCCCAGCCATGACAAAAGGATTGGGGAGGCCATTCTGACAGCCGTGGGGGAGGGCTCAACAAGGCTGCTATTCCAGTGTATGTGAACAATGCCGAGGTGTAAGCTCCAGAGCGACAGCAGGTGGCAGAGAAAGGAAAAGAACTGCAAACTTAGCCGGGCATGATGGCTCACGCTTGTAATCCCAGCACTTAGGGAGGCTGAAACAGGAGAATCACAAGTTCAAAGCCAGCCTCAGCAACGGCGAGGTGCTAAGCAACTCAGTGAGACCCTGTCTCTACATAACACACAAAATAGGGCTGGGGATGTGGCTCAGTGGTCGAGTGCCTCTGAGTTCAATCCCTGGTACCAAAAAAACAAAAAACTGCAAACTTGGAATCAGAATGTTTATGTTCAGGATAAACATGCTCAGCCCTCCCACGTAATAACTGGACTTTGGGTGGATTTCAGGGCTTCAGTCCTCATCTTCTCAATTGTGAAATATGGATAATCACCAACCCCGGGATGGTGAGGACTGAATGAGAATAATGGGTGCAAAATAATGGGTGCAAACTACAAGTTGGAGAACTCTGGCAAAGAAGTAACAGAAGAACCCCTGATGAGCCCGAGAAGTGACCCCTCCCTGCCATTTCAGTTAAATTGGTACCTTGATGTTTCCCTCCTTGCCGCTGCTTCTCTTGTGCTCACTGAGGCCCTGACTTTTTGGGGGCCTGGGTGGGGGTGCTTGGTTTTCGCAGGCTGGTAATTTCCGAAGGTTATAGTAGAAAGCATCTGACAGCTCCTCCACAGTAACCACGGGCAGCGGCCCAGCCAGCTGGTGTGGCTGCCTCTCAGCCTCCACCACAGTCAGGTCCAGCCAGCGGGGAGGGATCTCAAAGTACGTCCCTGGCTGGGAGTCCAGGCCCACCACCAAGAACGGCTCTGTGATCTTCTCCTCCAGCCGCAGGCCAGGGAAGGAGACCAGAGGGTCAACAGGGTTGCTGGAGTCCTTGGCCACCACCTTGACCTCACAGGGTAGTGAGAACTGGGCAGTCAGATCTGCCAGGCTGTAGCGCCGGCTATCATTCATCTCCTCCACGAAGCCACCAAAGGTGTAGAGGGGCAGCAGAATCCGTTCTTGGTCTTCCCCCTCTGCGTTCTCTTCCATTTCCTCCCCAGACTGGTCACTCAGCCGCTGACAAACCAAGACACCCATGTCCTGGCCTTGGGCCCCATAGACTTGACCAGACCCTAGCACCTCCAGCCGGTCACCCACCGCCAGGGAAGAGAACTCAGGATGTTCCTCCCCTTCCACCTCACAGTCTTTTGTGACCACCACCCGGAGGGGCTGGCCTGGCCGGAGAGCACCTAGGAGGTCATAGGCTGTGAGGAACTCCCTTGGCCGGAGCCGCAGCTTGCCCTGGTAGGCCGCAGAGACCATAAAGTGTCTGGGCACCTTCCGGCCCTTGCTTGAGGCCAGGACCCGCCATGATGGTGAGGCCAGGCCATAGATGCAGAGCTTCTGGCCTTTCCGCAAAGAGCCCACCCATGGGCTGAGGAAGATGGGGGGCCCCTCCGGAACTTCCAGGATCTCCATGGACAGGGGGAAGGGGCCTCCCTGGGCCAGGGCCTCGCTCAGCAGCAGTGGTTTGATGAAGTGGACATTCTGGGAGGAGGCAGTGACGTCCTGTACATCGACCTCCAGCGTGGAAGGGATCTTGACGATGGTCCTGCGCACTGTGGGAGGAGGTCAGCTCAGGGGCACAGCACAGCCCAGTGATGGACCCCACCCGAGGCAAAGAGCACTGTCAGTGCTAATGGGCCTCCCTCCTGTTTGTATCCTTTCTTTCCTACCAGCATTTTCCTTTTGTGCTAGACTCTTTGCCCTCTCTTTTCCTTCAACTTTTTTTTTTCCTTACAAAATCACTATTTGAACATTAATAGAATAGTTTAGTGTACCCCACGTACCCAACATCCAGGTTCAACTTTTAACTCAAGGCCCATTTGCTTCCGTCTATTTCCCTGGCTACACCCCCTCTACTTGGTTCTGATTCAGAATAATCACATCATGCCACAGGTTCTCTCTAAAAGGGGCCATAATTAAAAATTTTAAAATGCCATCACTGCTTCTAAGTAGTTGTTTGATAATTCCTTAATACCACCCAATATCCTATCAGTCCAACTACTTTTTAAGTTTTAATTTAATTTTAAATACAATTTCATAAACTGCCTTTCCAAATCCTTTCTGAATTTTTTTTTCTTTTTTTCTTTTTGTTTTGGTACCAAGGATTGAACTCAGGGCTACTCGACCACTGAGCAACTCTCCCAGCCCTATTTTGTGTGTGTGTGTGTTTTTTAATATTATTTTTTAGTTGTGGATGGACACAATATTTATTTTTATGTGGTGCTGAGGATCGAACTCAGTGCCCCACGCACGCGAGGCAAGCGCTCTACCACTGAGCAACACCCCAGCCCTATTTTGTGTTTTATGTAGAGACAGGGTCTCACTGAGTTGCTTAGCGCTTCGCCATTGCTGAGGCTGGCTTTGAACTCATGATCCTCCTGTCTCAGCCTCCCCAAGTTCTGGGATTACAGGTGTGCACCACCACACCTGGCTTCCTTTCTGAATTTAAACAGATAAAATGATCAAAAAAAAATACTGATTAAGTGTCCTTGGGCCACTTATTTCCTCTCTGGGCATTGATTTGCATCCTGATGGATAAACTCAAGAAGTGGCTCTAAAAGACTATGAAGAAAACTGGCCCATCCACTGTGTGGTTTGATCACAACACATGAAAGATAAGGCAGTGCCAGGCGTGGTGGCGCACACCTGTAATCTCAGCACTTTAGGAGGCTGAGGCAGGAGAATCGTGAGTTCAAAGCCAGCCTCAGCAATGGCGAGGTGCTAAGCAACTCAGTGAGACCCTGTCTCTACATAAAACACAAAATAGGGCTGGGGATGTGGCTCAGTGGTCGAGTGCCCCTGAGTTCAATCTCCAGTGCCAAAAAAAATAGGGCAGAGAATACTCTCCCAATATTAGAGATGAGGACACTGAGGCTTGTTAGAGGGTGATGACTTCCCTTGTGTCACATAGTTGGGACTTTTGCTCCATGCCAGAGGAGCTGGGAGATGTTCATGTGAAGGGTTCATTATACTGTTCTGAATTTTCTTCAAAATAATAACCTGAATTGCCTTGTTACCCAAGGCACCCTGCCAAGCCTCAGCCACCACTCAAGTCCCTGGAACCCAAGATTGTGGCCTCTTACTACCATTTCCCAGAGTGGGTTCAGGGCATCCTGGAAAAGAACTTCAGTTCCAGGGCTGGGATTGTAGCTCAGCGGTAGATCGCTTGCCTCACATGTGTGAGGCCCTGGGTTCAATCCTCAGCACCACATACAAAGCAATAAAATAAAGACATTGAGTCCATCTACAGCTAAAAAAAAAAAAATTAAAAAAAAAAAAAAAGAACTTCAGTTCCTGGGGAGGAAGTGTTCAAGAGGAATCTAGAACACCTTATATCAGAAAATAGGAAAATCTATTCAACCCCATACAGGTCTGTCAAAAAGATTCAGGAACCTGAAGCGGTGGCACACACCTGTAATCCCAGCGACTCAGGAGGCTGAGGCAAGAGGATTGCAAGTTTGAGGACAGCCTTGGCAATTTAGTAAGACCTTGTCTCAAAAAATAAAAAAGAGCTGGGGATGTGGCTTAGTGTTCAATGTCCAGTACCAAAAAAAGGGAAAAAAAATTGATATGTGGAGTCTGCCTTGAAATAATCAGGTGGGGTAGGGGGAGTGGGGATGGGCAGAAATGAGATGAGATGGATTATGAGTGGTCACTCTGATAATGCATGACAGGTCATGGGGCTCTTTTTACTTCCCCCTTGCTTTGATATGTTTGAATTTTTCCATTGTAAAAATATTTAGGAGCCAGGCACTGTTGTGCACGCCTGTAATCCCAGCACTTTGGGAGGCTGAGACAGGAGAATTGCAAGTTCAAAGCCAGCCTCAGCAATGGTGAGCAACTGTTTTGCTAAGCAACTCAGTGAGACCCTGTCTCTAAATAACAGAACAGCTGGGGATGTATCTCAGTGGTCAAGTACTGAGTTCAATCCCTGGTACCAAAATATATATATATATATATATATATATATATATATATAATCTATCTCAATGGATTTAGGGCTTGGAATGCAGCTCAGTGTTAGATGCTTGCCTAGCATTTGCGAGGCCCTGGGTTCTATCCCCAGCACCACCTTTTTAAAAAGAAAAGCCAAAGAATCACACTTGGAGCTACAGTTTGCAGGCAGCCCTAACTGCTCTGCAGGTAAATGCCAGAGAGTTGAGCTGCAAACAATCTGTGCTCCAGGAAAGAAGCCCAGGCCCCCCTTTCTACCTTGGCTCAGCCTTGGCCTCTCAACAACCAGCCCTGGCCAGGTTCTACCTGTTTCCTCAACCCTGATCTGCATGCTGCCATGAGCCTGCCCTGAGAAATACGCCAAGAAACAATGTGAAAGAGCTGGAGGTTCACTCTGATATTAAGTATTCTCTGGTCATTCAAGAAAGGGGACCTTCTGGAACAATCCTGCTCTCCTCAAGTCAGGAAATATGCCTCCCAAACAACTGGTCAGCTTCTCACTTGGCAATACTGTCTCTGCACCTGCTGTTAGCAAGCTCAGAACCCAACTTCCGGCTACTTCTGTAAAGCACATGGGGCCTCACTCATGTTTATCCCATTTTCTTATCTCCTTTTACACTAAATTCCTCACTTAATTGGACACCTTTATTTGTTACATTGCATATACTGGGCAAGCCACTTGGTACCCCTAAGAGTAGGGGAGAAATTCCCCCATGAAGGGATGAGGTCTTCCATCAGACCAGCTCCCCAGAGCCCTCTGTCCTCCCACCAGCCCCTCCCCCTTCCCAAGCAACTCACTGTGCATGATGGCTTGGATCTCGTACTGGGGCCTTAGGATCAGGGAGTGCCAGGGAAGGCTTGGGCAGATGAATATGCCATCCTTATAGGCTGGGTCCTGCAGGACCTGGAGCAGGGTTTGGGGGGTACCAGACTTCCATCTCCAGAAGGGCCCCTTCTGGGACAGGGGCAGGTGCAGGACAACCTGCTGGGCCCCTGAGTCCAAGACACAGCGTGCACAGTGGGTCCCATGGTGCATTTCCACTGCTTCAAGCATGAGAGGCTGGTCCTCAGTCACCACTCTGTGCTTTGTGGCAATACTGTGGGTTGATGTGAAGCAAATGGGCAGCTGCATGGAGCCCTGAGTTGCTGCAGAGACGAGCTCCTCCAGGGTTCTGTAGCTCTGGGGGCTGGTGAGGGGGATGAAGTGGCCTGCGGGATTCAGCAGAGGGAGGGAATATCAGGGTGGGTGCCGATCTTGTTGGGTCCAGGTCCTGGTCGGGCACTGCAGACAACCCAGCCAGAATCCCCCGAGGACACCCATCCCCCGAGGGTGGGCTTCCATCTGGACATCTGGGGTGCAGAATTGAGGGACAGAAGGCACAGTGACAGTGTGTGATTGGACAGTGAGGGTCAGTAGTGGTGACACAAAGGGGACTGTCACCAGAGGCAGAGAACAGAACAGGGCCCCCTTGCCCAGAAGACATAGACGACTTTCACAATTTCCCACTTCATGACCCCAACCTGCCTCTTACTTTGCCAACTTGTCATTTCCACATGATGCCTCCCTGCAGCTCCAACCCCACACACCCAGAACCTGCTGTCCTTGACCTCCACACCTGGGGTGGTACCATTGTCCCCCTCTCTCAAACTAGAACTCCAGGAGTTACTGGCCAAAGTGTTTTCTAGCCACCCCCCTACCCTTGTCCTGTCTGCCAGCACTGACTCTCCTGCCACGCCCCGGCCAACAACCATTCATCTGCTATAGTGGCCTAAACACCCACTTCTGAAAGCGATGGTTTCCTGCGCCAAACCCACAACTCGAATCTAATCAAGGAATTTCACAAAACCTGGACTTAGGGATGTTCTACAAAAGTACTGGTTTAGGGGCCAGTGGTGGCGCATGTACTTAGGATGTGCAAGGTCCTAGGTTTGATCCCCAGCACCAGAAAGAAAAAAAAAGTGCTGATCTGGGGTCTTTAAAATGTCCACATCAAGACGAAGAAAGGGAGCCAGCCGGGCGCAGTGGCGCAAGCCTGTAATCTCAGCACTTAGGGAGGCTGAGACAGGAGAATCGCCAGTTCAAAGCCAGCCTCAGCAAGGACGAGGCGCTAAGCAACTCAGTGAGACCCTGTCTCTACATAAAACACAAAATAGGGCTGGGGATGTGGCTCAGTGGTCAAGTGCCCTTGAGTTCAATCCCCAGTACCAAAAAAAAAAAAAAAGACGAAGAAAGGCTGAGGAAATATTCCAGCCTTAAGGAGACTAAAGAAATAGGCCAGGCTGGGTGCAGGCCTGTAATCCCAGATACCTGGGAAGCTGATGCAGGAGAATAGCCAAGTTGTAGGCCAACCTGGGCAACATAGTGAGGCACTGCCTCAAAATAAAGACTAAAAGGGGCTTGTAAAGTTCAATTCCCAGCGCCAGAAAAAGACAAGAAAAACGTCACTTGCATATTTAAAAACCTCACTGACTCCTCAGTATCTTCAAAACAGAGACCAAGCTGGGTGTGGAGGCCCACCCCTGTAATCCCAGAAACTCAGGAGGCAGGAAGATCTCAAGTTCAAGGGCAGCCTCAGCAATTTAGTGAGGCTCTAAGCAACTTAGTGAGACTATTTCAAAGTAAAAAATAAAAAGGGATGGGGGCATAGCTCAGTGGTAAAGCGCACCTGGGTTCAATCCATGGTACCAAAAAAAAAAAAAAAAATAGAGACCAAACTATGAGCCCACCTCACAGCCTCAGGTGGTCTGGCTCCTGTTCACCTCCATCAACTTCCCCTCACCTGGAAGCCACACCCTTTCACATCAACCCAGAGCAAGTCCTCAGAGTGTGCTTGCTCTGTGCCAGCCCTGTTCCACCTCGCACACTCAGCTCCTTTAATCCTCGCATCAAGCCTAATGCCCTCACTACGGAGGAGGAAGCTGTGGCCAGGAAGGCCCCAGGAACTTGCGATGGTCAGAGATAAAGGCAGAGCTGAGATTTCCACCCAGGCTGCTGGCTTCAAGGTCTGGGCCCATGGTCTACCATGTTGCAGGTCTCCTGTGATCACGGAGTGCCTTGGGGTTTTTTGAACACCAAATGTACATGTGTAACTCCTACGAGCTAGGATCCTTCTTCCAGCTCGAGAGCCACTTCTTCCAAGAAGCTTTTACACAGCACTGGCAGGGCAGGTTTCGCACCCAGAGTCCTCTCCAAAGTATGTGCCTACTTCAACTGTTGTCCACCTATCACTGCCACCCTGGAAGCACCTGGTTCATCCTGAGTTCCACACTCCTGTCCCTGCTAGGGCCTGGCACATATGGGTGTTGGCAGATGTTTGATGAATGAATGTGTGAGCGAACATAGAGACTGGCACCTAGCAAAGGCCTGAAACAGAAGCAGACATGATCAGAGTGTCAGATCACTCTGAAGTCATTCATCCTTGGCCTTGAGGTTGGATAGTGGTGGATGTGAGAACCTCACGTGTAAAGCCAGCGGGTTGGGAGTGGGCACTGGGATCAGCAAGCACACCCGCAGATGATCCACAGGCATGCCTGGAGAGTGCCAAGGGAGGCAAAGGTGCCTTTCCTTACCTTCAAAGTTGGGAGCGAGCTCCAAGGTCTGACCTGTCCCTGGATCCTCGCAGACCACCTTCAGGAGGCGAACCTGGATGACCTTAATCAGGTCCCCCGTAGAGAGGCAGCACTCATTCCCACCGATCTCATAGATGGAGCCTGTCGAGACATGGACTCAGTTTCCCCATTTGGCAAGGGCCAAGCCCTGGGTGGCCTATGCCCTGTTCCTCGCGAGATCTGCTCTGCTGCACCTTTACACAAATTGCTGCCTAGAACGTCCTTCCCTGGCCGCCCCTTTTGTGCCAGCTGGCTCAGCCATCCTCAGGCAGCACACCCTGTCGTTGCTTTCTCTTAGCATTACACACACCTCTCTGTGGTGCCTTCTCTGGCCTTTTTCACACGGCCGTGCCTCCTAGCATGAGCTCAGAGGTAGGACTGATCCATCTCAGTATCACTGTAGCCAGCACAGGCCTGGCCTCTGAGTACATGTTAAAGCCATAAATGAGCCGGGCGCGGTGGCTCAAGCCTGTAATCCCAGCACTTAGGGAGGCTGAGACAGGAGAATCGCGAGTTCAAAGCCAGCCTCAGCAAGGGCGAGGCGCTAAGCAACTCAGTGAGACCCTGTCTCTACATAAAACACAAAATAGGGCTGGGGATGTGGCTCAGTGGTCGAGTGCCCCTGAGTTCAATCCCCAGTACCAA
>CM053400.1:17927787-17953142 GCA_028644305.1 Xerus rutilus | reverse complement strand
CCTCGCCATTGCTGAGGCTGGCTTTGAACTCGCGATTCTCCTGTCTCAGCCTCCCTAAGTGCTGGGATTACAGGCTTGCGCCACCGCGCCCGGCTCAGTTCAATGAATTTTGACACCTGTGCAAACTCATGTAAATACCAACCAAACCAAGATAGAGAACATTTGCATCACCACTCAGAAAATTTCTTCAAGCGATGCTCCTTTCCAATCAATTATCCTCATCTCCAGACATCACTTTCTTATTTTTTTAAAAAATGTTTTTAGTTGTAGATGGATGGACACAAATGTCTTTATTTTATTGCTTTGTATGTGGTTCTGAGGATCGAACCCAGGGCCTCACGCATGCAAGGCCAGCGCTCTACCACTGAGCTACAATCCCAGCCCCCACTGTCTGATTTTTATCACTACCAATTCGTTTTGCCTATTCTTAGGTTTTGTACCTTTTGTAATTTTTAGTGTTTGGCTTGTTTCAATTAACATAATGTTTTTGAGATCTATCTATAATATTGCATGTATCAGTAGTTTGGTCTTTTTTATTGATGAGAAAAGTTTCAGCATATGAGAATGCTACAATTTAATTATCTATCCTTTTATTCATGGGCATTTGGATTGCTTTCAGCTTGTGGCCATTATGAAAAAGGCCATAGAAACATTTATTTTTACTAGGTCTAACCTGGAAACAACTAGAATATCTATCAACAGTAGGATGAATAAATTGTAGTATTATTGAGTATAAAAATAAATGCCCTACTGCAGGTAAACAACATGAGTGAACTTTCCCAAACATAACATCATGTAGCTAAAGAAGCCGGAGTAAGATCTGTATCATTCCATATTTTTTTAATCCTGGAGATTGAACTCAGGGACAATTGACCACTGAGCCACATCCCCAGCCCTATTTTTGTGTTTTTTATGTAGAGACAGGGTCTCACCAAGTTGCTTAGCACCTCGCCGTTGCTGAGGCTAGCTTTGAACTCGCGATTCTCCTGTCTCAGCCTCCCTAAGTGCTGGGATTACAGGCTTGCGCCACCGCACCCGGCTCATTCCATTTTTTAATTAAATTCAAATCTGGAAAAATGAAGCTGTTATTTAAAAATCAGAATAATACACCCTGGAGTATTGGCCCACACCTGTAATTCCAGCTACTCCAGAAGTGGAGGCAGGAGGATCACAAGTTCAAGGCCAACCTCTGCAGCTTAGCAAAACTCTGTCTCAAAATTTTTTTAAAAAGGATAAATAAATAAATAAATAATTAGGTCTGGCATGTAGCTTAGTGGTAGAGCATCCCTGGGTTTAATCCCTAATACCAGGAAATAGTCAGAATAATACATAGTTTTGAGGAAAAGAGGGAGTGGCTAGGAATGGGTGCATGAGATGAACCTATAGGATAATCTTTCTTAATCAGGGTATTGGTTATATTGGTGTGCTTACTTTGTGAAAATTCCTCAAGTCCTATATTTGTGATGTGTGGCCCTTTCTGTCTTTGTGCTATTCTTCAGTAACAAATTTCATATTTTAAAGATGAAGTGTCATTATCACCAGTATGGTGAGCTTCTTGGAGAATGGTAGGGAAGGTCAATAGAGAGATTAATTTATATTGCAAATAAGACTGCATAGAAATTAGTACTCATTGGACAATGCTTTAGGATGCAGAAGGGTCCAGTCACTTGGAAAATCAGGTTGACAGCCTCTTTTTTTTTTTTTTTGTACTGGGGATTGAACTCAGGGGCACTCGACCACTGAGCCACATCTCCAGGCCTATTTTGTGTTTTATGTAGAGACAGGGTCTCACTGAGTCGATTAGCGCCTCGCTGTTGCTGAGGCTGGCTTTGAACTTGCGATTCTCCTGTCTCAGCCTCTCTAAGTGCTGGGATTACAGGCTTGAGCCACCGCGCCCGGTGACAACCTCTTTTTTTAAAATTTATTTATTCTAATTAGCTACACATGGCAGCAGAATGCATTTTGATTCATTGTACACAAATGGAGCACAATTTTTCATTTCTTTGGTTGTACATGATGTAGAGTTGCACCATATGTGCAGTCATACATGTACCTAGGGCATTGATGTCCATCTCATTCCACCATCTTTCCTGTCCCCATGTCCCCTCCCCTCCTTTCCCTCCCCTTTGATCAAAGTTTCTCCGTTCTTCTGCCCCCTCCCCCATTATGGATCAGCATCCATTTATCAGAGAACACATTTGGCCTTTGGTTTTTTGGGATTGGCTTACTTTGCTTAGCATGATATTCTCCAGCTCCATCCATTTATCTGCAAATGCCATGATTTTATTCTCTTTTAATGTTGACAACCTCTATTTAAGCTCAACATACACTTACTAGACAACCCAATAATCCCACTCCTAGATATTTACCCAGAAAGAATGAAAACATGTGCCTCCAAAAGACCTGTATACAAATATTGAAGGCAAGTTTACTCATAATAACCCAAAGCAAGAAACAGCTTGAGTGTCCATCAGCTGCTGGATAAACAAGTTGTGGTACATTTGCACACTGAAAACCATTCAACTATAAAAAGAAACTACTAAAATAGGTAATAAATTACTGAGGCATGCAACAATATGAATTACAAGCATATACTAAGTGAATGAAGTCAGACACAAAAGGCTACATACGGTATGATTCCATTTATATGACATTCTGGGAAAGGAAAAACTATAGGAATAGAAATTAGACTTAGTTGCCGGGGCGGGGGGCGGGGACTGGAGTGAAAAGAAAATTGATTACCAAGGGCACAAGGGAAGAATTAGGGATGGTGGAATGTTTTATATTTTGATTGTGGTGATGATTACACAATCACATTCGTCAAAACTCAATGATTGTAAATGGGTACATTTTACAGTATTCCAGGTTTGGTTTGGTTTTGTGGTGCTTGGATTGCACCCAGGGTCTCAGCATACTATGCAAGTGCTCTACCAGTGAACCACATTCCCAACCCCAGTATGCCAGTTTATATTAATAAACTTTTGAAAAAATAGATCTCTAGGAATCCATACAATAAAGTGACATAGGTGAAATGGGTAATGCAGAGTTGTAAAAGAGGCATAAAACTTGTGGTTTGTGTAAATGTCCTGACGGCCTAAAAGCAAGCTTGGAATAAAGTGACTTTGGAAGAAAAAAAACAAATGAACACACATGCTCATTCTAATTTATCCCTCTATCATCTTCCCTCTCAAGAAACAGAAGATGTTGCTTATATAGAAGTCACGAATGGGGCTGGGGCTGTAGCCGAGTGGTAGAGCGCTTGCCTAGCATGTGTGAGGCACTGGGTTCGATCCTCAGCACCACATATAAATAATAAATGAGTAAAATAAAGATCCATCAACAACTAAAAAATAAAAAAAATTAAAAAAAAAAAAAAAAAGAAGTCACGAATAACAATAGTTTACAAAATCAAGTGCATTCTACATGCCAAGCATTATCCTAAAAGCCTCTGTATGTGTTATTTAATCCTCAAAACAACCCCAAGGTAAATAAGGACAGGAGTCAAGCCTGGGCAATCTGACTTTAAAACACAAAACAATCTAATTTTTCAAGCATGGCTGATACTCCATTGCAGAGAGACTCCCACCCACTGGTGAGCTGAGAAATCACTAATTCCAGTAATAGCTAAGGAATGTGAATTACTTTCCTCAAAAAGGTAATTTCATTGCTGCATTCAAAATCCAGCTGTTCACATACTGGTAACTCAACCTATAGGCCAAAGGTCAATGTGGCAGCGCAGACACAAAGAAGCCCATCAATGATTCTTGCCTCCTGGGATGAACACATCTAGGTGATCCCTTCCCACATTTAACATTGTTAGTAATTTTACCTCTATAACCAATAGGATATTGAAGAAATGATGGAAGGTGATGTCTGAAGGTAGGACATAAAAGACATTACAGCTTCTGCCTTGCTTTCTTGGTTTGGTTCCAAAGGCTACCCCCTGGGAGACACGATAGCTTCCATCCCATGCTTTTCTACTTTGTTACCCTCACATCAAGAGAAAGGATCTTTGTATTCTCTCCTTGAGTCTGGGTGGACTTCTCACTGCCTCAACCAACAGAGTATGGTGGAAGTGAGGTTGTGTGACCTCTGATGACAGGTCAGATATAATGCAGCTTCAATTTTGTTCACTGGAACACTTGTGCTTGGGAGTGTACTTCTTGGCAACACATAAGAAGGCAGATTACCCTGAGGCCACCATGATGGGAAAGGCTAAATTGTATGGAAAGGTCACATAAGTGCTCTCCGGTCAGTGCTACACTTTTACTCATCCCAAGTACTAGACTTGGTTTTAAAAGTAAACCAAGCCTTCAGAGGTAATTCTAGCCCTGTTCATGTGTCCCTCAGCTTTTGTTGTTTGTGTTTGTTTATGGTGCTAGGGATTGAAGATAGGGGTAACCACTGAGCAACATCCCCAGCCCTTTTGTTGTTGTTGTTGTTTGATTTTTTTTAAGTCGTTGATGGATCTTTATTTTATTCATTTATTATTTATATGTGTTGCTGAGGATCGAACCCAGTGCCTCACGCATGCTAGGCAAGCGCTTTATTGCTGAGCTACAGCCCCAGCCCTCCAGCCCTTTTTTATTTTGAGAAGTAGTCTCACGAAGTTGCTTAGGGCCTTGCTAAATTGCGGAGGCTCTCTTTGAACTGGCTATTCTCCTGCCTCAGCATCCTGAGCTGCTGGGATTATAGGCATGTGCCACCAGCCTGTGTCCCTCATTTGTTGAATCTTCCAAGCTGATAACCCAATTTTGTGGAACATACAAGACATCCCCACAGTGCCCTGACCAGTTTCTTGACTAAACAGGGTTTGTAGGCATGTTAAGATGGTTGTTCTAAGCTATGAAACTTGGAGATAATTTGTTCTGCAGTGATACTAACCAGTACACTTTGTGGCTCTTGACAGTTTTTGCCTTCCTGAAAATGGCCTGGAGAGACCAATGGAGGAGTCTAAGGCACTTGAGCTGGCCATCAGCTGAAAATGAATACACTATAGGTAACATATGGTCGTCTTACTTTTAAATGATGCTGGGGTTCGAACCCAGGGCTTCATGCATGCTAGGTTAGCACTCTACCTGAGCCACATCCCCAGCCCATGACATATGTTCTTTAACTGCAAAGGATGAAGTCAAAGCCTGCTAAAATTATTTTTTTTCAAACTTATTTTTTTAAAAACAGCAGAATGCATTTCAATTCACAGTACACAAATGGAACAGTTTTTCATTTCTCTGGTTATACACAAGGTAGTCACACCATTCGTGTCTTCAGACATGTACATAGGGTAATGATGCCCATCTCATTCCACCATCTTTTCTACCCCCATGGCCCTTCCATTCCTCTCCCTCCCTTTTGCCCTATCCAAAGTTCCTCCATTTCTCCCATGCTTCCCACTCCCACCCCCATTATAAATCAGCATCCACTAATCAGAGAAAACATTTGGCCTTTGTTTTTTGGGGATTGGATTACTTCACTTAGCATATTCTCCAACCCCATCCATTTACCTGCAAATGCCATGATTTTATTCTCTTTTAATGCTGAGTAATATTCCACTGTATATATTCCACAGTTTCTTTTCCCATTCATCTACTGAGGGGCATCTAGGTTGCTTATGCAATTCAGCAATTGTGAATTGTGCTGCTATAAACATTGAAGTGGCTGCATCACTGTAGTATGCTGTTTTTGCCTTTAGGGTATAGACCCAGGAGTGGAATAGCTGGGTCAAGGAGTGGTTCCATTCCAAGTTTTCTAAGGAATCTATACTGCTTTCCAGATTGGTTGTACCAATTTACAGTCCCACCAGCAATGTATGAGTGTGCCTTTTTCCCCACATCCTTGTCAACATTTATTGTTGCTTGTTTTCTTGATAACTGTCATTCTGACCGGAATGAGATGAAATCTTAAAGTAGTTTTCTTTTGCATTTCTCTAATTACTAGAGATGTTGAACAAAAAGCAATTATGAAACTCATTTGGAAAAATAAGAGACCCAGACTAGCCAAAGCATTCCTTAGCAAGAGTGAAGCAGGAAACATCACAATATCAGACTTTAAACTACACTACAAAGCCATAGTAACAAAAACAGCATGGCATTTGCACCAAAATAGACATGTAGACCAATGGTACAGAATAGAAGACAAACCCATATAAATATAGTTATCTCATACTGGACAAAGGTGCCAAAAACATACATTGGAGAAAAGATAGCCTCTTCAACAAATGGTGCTGGAAAAATTGGAAATTCATATGCAGCAAAATGAAACTAAACCCCTATATCTTTTTTTTTTTTTTTTGGTACTGGGGATTGAACTCAGGGGCACTCAACCACTGAGCCACATCCCCAGCCCCATTTTGTGTTTTATGTAGAGACAGGGTCTCACTGAGTTACTTAGCGCCTCGCCCTTGCTGAGGCTGGCTTTGAACTCGCGATTCTCCTGTCTCAGCCTCCCTAAGTGCTGGGATTACAAGCGTGAGCCACCGCGCCCGGCTTAAACCCCTATATCTTACCATGCACAAAACTCAAAGTGGATCAAGGACCTAGGAATTAGACCAGAGACCCTGTGCCTAATAGAAAAAAAAGTAGGCCCAAATCTTCATTATGTTGGATTAGGCCCTGACTCCCTTAACAAGACTCCTGAAATATAAGAAATAAAATCAAGAATCAATAAATGGGGGGCTGAGGTTATGGCGCAGTGGTAGCGTGCTCGCCTAGCACGCAGGAGGCACTGGGTTCGATCCTCAGCACCACATAAAAGTAAAATAAAGCTATTGTGTCCACCTACAACTAAAAAATAAATATTTTTTTTAAAAAAAAAAGAATCAATAAATGGGCCAGACACAGTGGTGCACACCTGTAATCCAGCACTTTGGGAGGCTGAGACAAAATCACGAGCTCAAAGCCAGCCTCAGCATCTCAGTGAGACCCTGTCTCTAAATAAAATACAAAATAGGACTGAGGATGTGGCTCAGTGGTCGAGTGCCCCTGAGTTCAACCCCCCAGTGCAAAAAAAAAAAAAGTTCAACATCTCTAAAATTAGAGAAATGCTAAATTACTCGTAAGGGTTTAGAGTGGTTGAAGTCCTTTCCTGAAGACTAGATGACATCTTCTGTTTTCTTATGCCATATTCTTCTCCTTCAGTGGTTTTTAAAGACTGAGTAACTGGTTAAATTATTTCACATAAAATAACTTTCAAGCTATTTAGAGAAAATAAATTATTTATACATTTATAAAGATAACCAAACTATGACAGTAACAATGCCTGAAAGGTGCCTCTAACACTAGTGCTTCAAACTGATACATTCCTCTTCTTTTGAACTCAAAAAACTTTAACTCATACCTTGTGAAATTTTATTCTGTACTATATTTTGGATAATAATGATCAATGTAAAAAATCAAGGAACAATGGTGTGATGTTGTCTAATTTCCCACTTGAGTAAAATCCCCTGAGGACAATAACTTTGTTGGTTTTGTTACTGCTACTCCTATTGCCTTGTATAGTGCCTAGCACAATGCAAGTACTTAAGCTATATAAAATCACAGAAGAGAATGATTTTTATCCTCTGATGGATATCAAATTCCCTATTAGGCTACAAGCAAGACAAACTATTTTCAGGGTTGAAGGGGATAATGGGATTATGTCTACTGGTGAACTGGCAAGAAATAAATAAATTCAAGGGCCAGGGATTAAAAAAAAAAAAAAAAAGAGGAGGAAGAAGAGAAAAAGGAAGGAGAAGGAGGAAGAAGGAGGAGGAGAAGAGGAAGTAGAGGAAGATGAGGAAGAAGATGAGGAAGAAACAAAGAGGAGGAAGAGAAACAAAAACTAACAACTGTACTTGAGTCAATATGAATTTTTATTAACACACATCTGTCAAAGTCTGTACAAACCAAAACATTCCTGTGTTTTAAAATGTCCATTATTACAAACATACAAAGAAACAAAAGGTGTTACCAAAAGTTAGCTACTCAATTTCATGGCAAAACAGTGTCATGATTTTTAAAAATTAAAATTTCAAGACTGAGGATTCTTCTTTCCCTTTTAAGAACTTATGGAAAGTTAGAAAATGTGTGGGTTTGCTTTATATTAAATGCCAAGACCTTAAAAAAAGATTTAGTATAAAACTAAATGTTTTTATATTATCATACTTCAGATAACAGTTTCTCAGTCTTTAAAATTTAAAAAAAACCATGACTATCATTTCTCCCAATCTTTTCCCCACAGCCAATGCAAATGCATCTAAAAAATATTATCTGACAGTTTATCTTTACCTAAAAGCTACTCATTCAAAAAATTACAAAAGTATTTAGCACTGCAGTTCCCCTTGCTTAGAAGGGAAAATTACATCCGCTACCAGGGCAATATCTAAGCAACATGGTCCACTGTATCTCTTATCAGAAGGAAGCCACCCTTTCCACATCTCTGTCCAATTATGTGTGTGGCTCCACTTATGAGAATGCTCTCAGATTATAGAACACCTATTTTTAAACAAGCTAAATTTACTGCTACAATTTTGGTAGACTGAAGTACAAATGTCATCTGCCCTCACCATTATCTTTAATTCTAGTATCCCCCTGCATTAATGATTCCAGGCTAGTTGATTTTGTTATCTCACGGCACATACTACACATCCCCAACTTTCAAAAGACCACAGAGGACCTGAGAGTATGGCTTGAACTACGTATCTATCCTCTTGCCTGGAGAAGTGAATCCATGTGCCTATTGGGTCAAGAAGGGAAGACAGGGCACACACATCTCTGGCTGAGGCCAAGCTGTTTCTGAGAAGCACATGTATTCAATACCTTTCCATTAAAAGCAGGGAGTGTATAGGCTGGGGTGGGTGAAGAGGAATAGGAAGAAAGTACAGTGATATTATTTCTCCCATTTGGACTAACAGTCCATACTTGACCAGCATGTACTGATCCCAAAATGTCCTATAGTTCAACCATTTTGAATCTGCTCCTGTTTAAAAAAATGTTTTCTGGCAATAGCCCAGTATGACAACGGATGCAAGTAAAGGATTTTTTTTTTTAAGAAGTGGCAGTGTGAGAATTTAAAATCAATTACTTAAAAGAATAAGGAAAGGGGCGGAGGAGGGAAGTGTCCAGTACAACCTGGACAACCTTTCTTTCTGCCCTTACTTAAAAAGACAGACTGTTCAAAATCTTTGCAACCTCCCTTAAGTATCTCCTTGAACACTCCTGAGACACAGGAATGTTTTCTTCCAAGAAATCCTCCAAAAGGCACTTAACTCCATACTTATACATTGAAATATTTCACCTTAGCAATCGGTTTTTAAGACTCTAAGGTAACAAGAAAGGAAAGATCTGATTCATTTACTAAAAGCTAGAGAATAGACATTTTTCCCCCTAAGAGGCATCGCTTTTACAAGAACAACTAGCTAGGCTACCATTATTCCTTTATCAAGAAAAAGTTTCTTTTTTTAAAAAATAAATAAAACTCTGGCTATACATAGTACAAAGTTCATACATAATATACCTGGAAAAAAACCCAAGAGTATACCCTGAAGCAAAAGGTTTATTGGAGAGAGAAAGCCTCTCTCATTGTACCAAGTCTTAAGGTGGCAGTTTTTAAAGTTTTAGAGGGTGGCAGTGATATACAATTAATGCCAAACTATTTGCTCATGGGTATGGCAGGATGCAATGATGGACATAAAAAATCATTCTGCACATAACACTGAGCAGTGACTACCACAAAAAATACAAAGAGTAGAACCAAAATACATAGAGAAGAAGGGAAAGGAAGGAAGGAATAGACGACAGGAAAGGGAAGGGAGAGAAGAAGAGAGGTGGTAGAAGAGGAGGAAAAGCATAGAAGGAGCAGTGTGAGAGAAAGAGAAGGAGAAGGAACCTGAAATCCCAAACACTCAAGCATGCAGTCATACACAGCACAAACTAGGTGTTTCCATTCAGCTCACTGCAATCACACAAAGAAGGATAACTGTAATAAAATAGAGATTTCTTAAGAAAGTTTGCAATTCCCAGAGAACAGCCAGGTCCCAACCCTAACCCAGATGACCCCATCTGCTGTTGCTGAGGAGCCTCCTGTGGTCTGTCATGGAGAAGTTATAGCTCCTGACTTTTCGGACTTCTTGCTCTTGGACAAGGCAGCTGCCTGCTTCAGGAGTTCTCGATTTTTGGCCTACAAACAAACCAACAAGCATAAGATGGTGTTTGCCCAAGAAAGAATATGTTTTCTATGCAGAGTAAGTTTAATAGATAATAATAATTAATAAACTTGGAATAAGTTTTCCAAGCATATGTGAAGGCAGATATTGTAGAGGTCAGGAAGAGACGAACCATTCTAGAGGTAAAAAAAAAACAAAACAGAAAGCTCTAGGGTTTGACATTTGGGTCAGGGAAAAAAATTTGCTACAGGTTAATTGGTGTGTCTCAATCTCTTGGGACCCACTATTACAAAGGATGCTCTATGCAATACAAACAAACCATGCAGTGCCTTGATGAGCAGGTTAAACAGAATCCATAATTCAGACATCTGGAATCACATCTCAAAAATCAAGGAACACATTTATAATTTTTGAGAGGAAAATATCAGAATACATCCAAGAGTAAAACAAGATATCCAAAAGTGAGATTAATATATCAATACTTTGGGGGGGGGGAGAAATCTAAGAGATAATGTTACTTAAAATATACTCAGTTACCACTTAATAAGCAGTCACCTGCAATTGTTCTGTGACTTCTTTGTGGGTTTTCTCCATTTGGTTCATTTTAGCCCTCATCTGAGATTCCTGGTACTGAAAATCGGCCTTCAACTCTGTAATCTGAAGGAAAAAAGGCAGAAGAACTATAAGAAATTTCTTTGTTATAAGAATTGCTTTGGTATCAGAGAGCTAAATGGTCCCACAAATTAATGAATCCAGGGCTATCCTGCAGATCCATACCTATGTCAAAGCCAGGGAGTATCCTACTTTTTTCTAAAGCTTTCCTGAAAATTATGCAAAATCCTGAACTAACATTTCTTTCCTTTTCTTAGAGACAGAGTTCTCACTGATCCTCAGGATGGCCCTTAACTGAGCTGCAATGTATCTTCCTGCCTCAATCTCCTGAGTGCTAGGGCTATAGGTATATGTCACCATGCCCTGCTTTGAATTAGTATTTCTGATACTTAACCACTAGCAGGTTTTTAAGATTTCATGTTTTGCTTCCCACTGCCGGGGCTCATGCATGGTAGGCAGTACTCTATCACTGAGCTACATCTCCATCCCTTATTTTGAGATGTTATTCAAGGAGCACAAAGAAGGAACATCTAAGTCAGAAAGATTATTTTGAGTTTGAGGTACAGTGGCAATAGGCACATGAAGTAAGAAAGGTATCCGAGGCAAAGGCAATGGTGTGAGCATAGGCAGAGAGGTGTGAGGTATTTAAGAGATTATTTGAATGAATGATACCTTGGACAGTGGCAGGAGATGAGGCTAGAGAAAGGCAGGCAGGCCAGGCATGGTGGTGATTGCCTATAATCCCAGTGACTTGGGAAACTAAGGCAGGAAGATCACAAGTTAAGGCCAGCCTCAGCAACTCAGCAAGACACTGTCTCAAAATAAAAAATAAAATGGGCTGGGATGTGACTCAGTGGTTAAGTGACCCTGGGTTTAAACCCTAGTATCCCGTTATCCCAAAAAAGAAGGCAGACATGATACAGAACAGCTTGTCCCAAGCCAAGGAATGTGGCCTTAATCCTGAAATCTTTGAGAAACCTTCTATTTGTTTTTGCTCCTTTCAAAACCCCAATTCTGAAAAGCAGCAGAAACTAGAGTTCATTTTGTCTCAATTTTGCAAGTGTTCTATTATGTGCCATTCTGATCTGGTCCATGAAGAGAATATGCTTGGGTCTACTTTAAGTCACATAGTAAAGAATATGGGTGTCTTCCCATGAATCTCCACCTGGCAGGATGATGCCTTCTCTACTGGTAGGATGTAGCTTAACAAGTAGAAAGAACAAGAGAGTCAGAATGGGTAATAGGTTCATAACTTTGTTCTGCCATTTACTAGCTGTGTGATTCAGACACACAATTTAACCTCTCTGGGTCTGTCTCATCTAAAATGAGGTAGAAATCAGATGGAAAAAAACATGTTAAGCTGGGCATGGTGGCACACACCTGTGATACTAGCAGTTCGGGAGGCTGAGGCAGGAGGATCACAAGTTCAAAGCCAGCCTCAGCAAAAGCAAGATATTAGCCAGGCGCAGTGGTACACACCTGTAATCCCAGCACTTTGGGAGGCTGAGACAGGAGAATCACAAGTTCAAAGCCAGCCTCAGCAGTAGTAAGGCGCTAAGCAACTCAGTGAGACCCTGTCTACATAAAACACAAAATAGGGCTGAGGGTGTGGCTCAGTGATCAAGTACTCCTGAGTTCAATCCTTGGTACCATAAAAAAATGTATATATATATGCATATATAAAGAATTTAACATTATAAGCTGCATGCAGTGGTGCATGCCTATAGTTTCAGCACTTGGGAGGCAGGAGAATTGCTTGAGCCCAGGAATTTAAGGCTAGCATGGGCAACATAGAGAAACTTCATCTCAAAAAAAAAGGGAAAAGCAAAAAATAATTTAACATTGTAAATATCTGTGAGTCATTTAGAATGAATCACAGCATTCTGAACTTGGTATAAGAGCACATATAGCCATGGGGGGCCGGGGGGTGGGGGAGACAGATATAAGGGAAGTGACTGGAGCCCTAAAAGAAAAAGTAGCAGAGATATTCTTCACCTATAAAATTATGATAATAATTCTTACCTCAAAAACTTATTATATGGATAGTTAACAGAGCAGAACTAGGCACAAAGTTAGTTTCCAATAAAAGTTTTTGTTATGAAGGCAAAAATGAAATACTCTTAGCCAGGTGCAATGACACATGCCTATAATCCTAGCTACTCAGGAGGCTGAAGTGGGAAGAAATGCAAGTTCAAGGCCAGCCTAGGCAACTTAGGGAAACTCTGCCTCAAAATAATATAAAAAGTTCCAGTGGGGGAAAAAAAAAATAATAATAATATAAAAAGGGCTCCTGCCTAGAATGCATGAGGCCCTGGTTTAATCCCTCAGTACTCCTGCCCCCATGAAATGAGACACTAAGAACACAAAAATAAAATAATAAACAACAAATTAGAACAAGGATGTTAAAAGCTCCCTTCCATCTAAGGGAGAGGGAGGTGGTGCACACCTGTAATCTCAGTGACTCAGGAGGCTGAGGCAAAAGAATTCGAAGTTCAAGGTCAGTCTCAGCAACTTAGCAAGACTATCTCAAAAAATATAAAGGGCTCAGGATGTAGCTCAGTGTAAAGTATCCTGGGTTTAGTCTCCAGGACCAAGGGGAAAAAAAAGGCAAAATGACTCTTAGACAATAAAACTGGTCTTATTCTAAAGATACTAACATAAAGATACTAGAAATATGAGAGTATAGAAACTATTCTAATGTAAAGACAGAATATTAATACTTAAAATAAGGTATTAATGTGTTTATAGTGGGTCACTTAGTAAAGAAACTGCAGCAGGGCTGGGATTGTAGCTCAGCGGTAGAGCGCTTGCCTCGCATGTGTGAGGCCCTGGGTTCGATCCTTAGCACCACATACAAGGCAATAAAATAAAGACATTGTGTCCATCCATCTACAATTAAAAAATATTAAAAAAAAAAAAAAAGAAAGAAACTGCAGCAATGACACAAAGCAAGTGATGCAAGAGTCATGAAGGAGCCAGGCACGGTGGCACACGCCTGTAATCCCAGCACTTTGGGAGGCTGAGACAGGAGGATCTTGAGTTCAAAGCCAGCCTCAGCAACAGCAAGGTGCTAAGCAACTCAGTGAGATCCTGTCTCTACATAAAACACAAAATAGGGCTGAGGATGTGGCTCAGTGGTCGAGTACCCCTGAGTTCAATCCCCAGTACCAAAAAAAAAAGTGTCACGGAGGAGGGCTCACGTGAACACTGTCCAGGGAGTGGGGAGACGAGGCCCTCATACTTTGAGTATTACTGGACCACAGACACAACCATCCCCATAACAGAAATGGAGATATCAGATTCTTTTAGCCTGAGAGCATTAAACATTCCAATTACATAAACACCATTTCTTTCTTTTCTTTTTCTGGTACTGGGGATTGAACTCAGGGGTACTCGACTACTGAGCCACATCCCCAGCCCTATTTTGTGTTTTATGTAAGGCAGGGTCTGAGTTGCTTAGCGCCTCTCCATTGCTGAGGCTGGCTTTGAACTCATGATTCTCCTGTCTCAGACACCCAAAGTGCTGGGATTACAGGTGTGCAGTAACGTGCCCGGCTGGAACTCCCTTCTTTTTATACACGTATACATGTACGTACACACACACACACACACACACACACGTGTGTGTGTGTGTGTGTGCATATATTTTAGTTGTAAATAGACACGATACATTTTATCTTTTATCTATCTATCTATCTATCTATTTATTTAATGTGGTGCTGAGGATCAAACCCAGTGCTTCATATGTGCAAGGCGAGCACTCTACCACTGAGCCACAACCCCAGCCCCTGGAACTCCCTTCTTAATGCTAAGAAAAATCAGCTTTCTGAACCCCCTGGGGCTAAGGTGATTGACCAAGGTAATACCATCCCATGAGTCGTACTGGCAAATGTTAGCCTCTCCCTAGGATATCCTACTTTGCCATGGGATCGCTCTCTCTCAAAGCATCAATAGTAAGTGACCAATAAATACAAATAGAGTTATCATCATGCCCCATATATCTTACCCTTACATCATTCTAGTCTGAAAAGTGTTAACTAACCATACCTTTTTTTCTTTCTCTAAGATCATTTGATCCTTTTGATGCAACATCTTCTTCAGAGTAGCTACCTCTTCTTTCAGCTGAGCAATGATGACAAAGTGGTCAGTGCCTGGTGAATCCAGAGCCAGGTCTGGGGAAAAGCTGAACAGAAAAATGAAGGGGGAAAAATCATGGATGGATATCCTTTTTTCTACCTGAGGATGCATCTGAGGCCACTTGACTATGAACTCCTCAAGGGCATACACACCAGACTCAACAGCATTTGCTGAACTGGAACTACACAGGTTAGGTGTTCATCAGAAAATGATACCAACCCAAACCACAACACAGCAGCATCCTGTAGCATCTTCTCTTAAATACAGGACTAAAGCAAATGCCATATTCTAAGAGCCTCAGATACCACTTCAGGTTCACTAAAGGTCCCCAAGATTTACTACTGAAGGAGCTATAACATTTGTCATTTGGAAACTTTCCTAGAATTCTGGATAGAAGATAAGTTATAAGGGCATATATTATGAGGACAGGTGGCTTCTGAGAAGCTGTTGCATTTCATACCAGTTCTTTTTGTGAAAAACTAAGATTTATAGGAAAGAGTTGGGCACGGTGGCACATGCCTGTAATCTCAACAATTGGGAGGCTAAGGAAGGAGGATTACAAGTTCAAAGCTAGCTTCAGCAGAGGACAGGCATGGTGGCACACACCTATAATCCCAGCAGTTTGAGATGCTGAGGCAGGAGGATTATGAGTTCAAAGCTAGCTTCAGCAATTTAAGCAACTCAGTGAGACTCTGTCTCAAAATAAAAAATATAAAGGGCTGAGAATGTGGTTCAGTGGTAAATGCTCCTGGGTTCAATCCCCAGCACTAAATTAATTAATTTAAAAAAAAAAAAAAAAAGCTGGACACAGTGATCCATACATGTAATTCTAGCAACGGGGGAGGGTGAAGCAGGAGAATCCAAGTTTAATACTAGCTTCAGTAACTTAGCAAGTCCTTCTCAAAATAAAAAAACACAAAGGGCTGGGGTTGTAGCTCAGTGGTAAAGCACCCCATGGTTCAATTCACAGTACCAAATAAATAAATCATAATTTAAAAAATAAAGTAAAACAAATCAACTTCCTACTCCAATAGAGCAAGAAAGTCGGGCGCGGTGGCACACACCTATAATCCCGGCACATTGGGAGGCTGAGACAGGAGAACCACGAATTCAAAACCAGCCTTAGCAACGGCGAGGCGCTAAGCAAGTCAGTGAGACCCTGTCTCTATATAAAACATGAAAAAAGGGCTGGGGATGTGGCTCAGTGGTTGAGTACCCCGAGTTCAATCCTCGGTACTAAAAAAAAAAAAAAAAAAAGAAGCAAGAATTTGTAGTTCTTGTGGTTGGTTCTTCCTGTTTTTATTGTTTTGCAATGCTGGGATTTGAATATAAGGCTTCATGCATGCTAAGCAAGTGCTATACCAATGAGCTACATCCCCAGCTCTTTTTTAAAATTTTGTTTTGAGACAGGATCTCACAAAGTTGCCCGGGCTAGCCACAAATTTCAGATCCTCCTGTTTCAGTCTACTGAATAGCTGGGATAACAGGCATGCACTACTGCACCTAGCAGTAGTTTATATCTTAAACCACATCTAATAACCAGCATTTCTCTACATGTGAAGAAACTCCAAATAGCAAGCTTAACCAAGGCATATACTTCCTCATAGTTATCAAGTCAAACATTTCTATGGCTACAATTGGAAGATACATTTCATTGGTAAGAACATTGGCCCCCACTCTAGTCTACATGAAGCATATGAGAAGAATGTCAGAGGAAGAATGAACAGATACTTTCACAAACTGATCCATGCACAGAATTATTGGATAACAAAAAGTAAATGCAGAAGACTATAACAATCTCTACCAGATTCAGATGTGAAGCACCCTTAATATCTGCAGCTTTACATATATTTCAGTACTACCAAGGACCTGTCTTTCCTCAACCAACAATCTATATAAACCCATAAATACAGAAATGGATGAAACAGAGTGAGGAGGTAGTAGTATAAATAACTCTTCATTGTCCTCAAGGCTCCTAATGCTCTGCTTTATTACTTGAGAGAAGATTCCTCTCCTACCAGTAAATTGTGACAAAACCATTAGGGTCTTATCTCTCTGACTCTTGGTCCAATAAGAACTGCTGGAAATGAAAAAAGAGGATTAGGCTAGCAAGACAGAAAAGCCAGTCTTTTTTCAAATATCTTCAATGACAGGGAGCTCACTACTTCGCCATAAAACTTGTCTTTCACAAAAGCTGTTAATGTAAGAATAATCGTCCTCAGATTAAGCCAAAACCTGCCTCCCTATAACCCTGAACATTGGTCCTCAAATGTCACACAAAAGTCCTGTCTTTCAGGCACATTTTGGAGGGTGAATAAAATGAAACTACAAGGAAAAGAAGGTTCTTTAGAAACAACAAGCCACAAGGCGTCCCTGGGTACCACCTGTTATCCAGAACCACTTTTTAAAAATTTTCCTATGGAACAATAAATAAATATGATTAAAAAGTAGCTGGTAGATTTTCTCAAGGTAGGCTAGACATTATCTCAAATTTTCCTTAAAATTAAAAAGTTTTGTTACAACTTTAACAAATTAGAAATAGCGAGGAGGCTGTAATTTTGAAAAACAAAAAAACCAAGTCTTTTAATTATGAAACCATTATAGAAAGTTAAGATAATGTGAGCCAGGTGCGGTGGCGCAAGCCTGTAATTCCAGCACTTAGGGAGGCTAAGACAGGCGAATCGTGAGTTCAAAGCCAGCCTCAGCAACGGCGAGGTGCTAAAAGCAACTCAGTGAGACCCTGTCTCTACATAAAAATTCAAAATAGGGCTGGGGGTGTGGCTCAGCGGTTGAGTACCCCTGAGGTCAATCCCTGGTGCCAAAAAAAAAAAAAGATAATGTGTTCTGTCTTTGCAATATAGGAGGTTAATAGATAAAGAATAAGAGGAGAAAATAATATGCCTTCGTACTAAATAAGCAGGAGAATGTGGTAGTATAGAAAAATCGTGGATCCCAATACTTAGGGAGGCTGAGACAGGAGAATCACCAGTTCAAAACCAGCCTCAGCAACAGCGAGGCGCCAAGCAACTCAGTGAGACTGTCTCTACATAAAACACAAAATAGGGCTGGGGATGTGGCTCAGCGGTCGAGTGGTTCAATCTCCAGTACCAAAAAAAAAGCAAGAAAGATAGATGGTGGAAAAGTTAAGGAGCAACTTGCAGAAGACATAAAGAATAAATATTAGGGCTGGGGTTGTGGCTCAGTGGTAGAGCGCTTGCCTAGCACACATGAAGCCCTGAGTTCTAACCCCAGCACCACACAAAAAAACTAAATAAAGGTATTGTGTCCATCTACAACTAAAAAAAAGAGAAATATTAGCCGGGCATGTTGGTGCATGCCTGTAATCCCAGCACTTTGGGAGGCTGAGATAGGAGAATCGCAAGCTCAAAGCCAGCCTCAGCAATGGCAAGGCACTAAGCAACTCAATGAGACCCTGTCTCTACATAAAACACAAAATAGGGCTGGGGATGTGGCTCAGTGGTCGAGTACCCCTGAGTCCAATCCCCAGTACCAAAAATAATTTAAAAATAAAAATAAAAAAACCAAAAAAGAAATATTAAAGAATAAGAGCATAAATTTAAAAGTATGTGAATATTTTAAGTGGGGCCAAGAAAGTGTTTGTGATTAATTACAAAGTGGGAAGGTAAACAATAGATACTTTGACTGATAATACTTGATACATCGGTATGCATTTAAAAGTTTTTTTGGTTTGTGTGACTTTAAAAAGTCTTAAAAAACAAAGGACTGTTGGCATGCTTGAGGTTTGTTTATTTGTATACTAGGGACTGAACCCAGAGGCACTCCACCATTGAGTTATATCCCTAGCCCTTCTTATTTTTTGAGACAGTCTCACTAAATTGCTGAAGCTGGCCTCAAACTTATGATCCTCCTGCCTCAGCCTACTGAGTTGCTGGAATTACAGGAGTACACCACTGCACCCAGCTCAGAATGCTTTTTCAAAGTAAATAAAAAGCAGGAGAAAACCACAAAAAGTAAACAGAGTAGCAAAATGTAATTTATCCTGTGCTATGAATGTTTTTAAAAAAATACAAATAAGGGGGTTGGGGCTGTAACTCTGTGCAGAGTGCTTGTCTAGCATGTGTGAGGCACTAGGCTCAATCCTTAGCACCACATAAAAATATACAAATAAAACAAAAAGGTACTCTGTCCATCCACAACTCAAAAAAAAAAAAAATACAACTAAGAGGAATACAATGTTAAGACTGGTAAAGTAGGAACATTCAAATGGAACTTATGTATATGTATGAAAATATTTGTGGGAGCAGAAAAAATTTTCCAAATTTCCAATTTTGAGATTAAATTTTTTTTTGGTACTGGGGATTAAACTCAGGGGTACTCGACCACTGAGCCACATCCCCAGCCCTATTTTGTGTTTTATGTAGAGTTCCTTAGCACCTTGCCATTGCTGAGGCTGGCTTTGAACTCGCGATTCTTCTGTCTCTGCTTCCCGAAGTGCTGGGATTACAGGCGTGTGCCACTGTGCCAGGCTGAGATTAAATTATGATTTAAACAATTAGTATGTTCATTTTAGAGGAAAATGATCTTTTAGTATCTTTTATGAACGGCTTCATAAAAGATCATGTACCTAAATCAAGAATCAGCATGAGGAATACAGTCATTGCTGGTGGCTGGATGCAATAAAACAATCTGAACAGAGAGATGGAGTTTTTAGTTCCATGTATCCATGGCAATGGACAGCAAAAACAGTGCAATATCTTAAGAACAGAATAAGCTACTAAATGATAAAGACTAGTTGGTTAAACTAAAGGGCATGAAAGAGCTTTATCAAGGTCATTCAAATCCAACCTGGGTCATAAATGAGCATAAACAGAAATGAAAACTCTAAAGGTATAGGCCTTAAAAAAATCCCCCAAAACAAAAAACACCTAAAAAAAAGATAAATAAAGAAAGGAAGCATAAGTCTTGGCTTAAATGCCCTGATTCTATATATAGAGGTGGGAGGATCATTTGGGTCTGGGTAATGCAGTGAGACCCTGTTTCCCCCCCACCCAAAAAAAAAGAAAAGAAAAGAAAACGTCATTCCTTTAAGTCATTTTTGCAGGGTCATGCACAAAGACAGACAGAGATGAAAGACTATCTGCCTCACATAGTTTCTTCAGAATGGCCAGACTGACTGCTCAGAGACTAGAAAAATTGATCACAAAGATGGTCTTCATGGCTTCTTCCCTCATGTAATCTGAACATTTAAGTTACAGGTGTCCAAAAGGTTCAATTCAAGAAGTTTAAAATCAATTAAACTAGTTGTAAAAAGACCCTATCTTGGTAGGGTCTTAAATAAATTTAATGAAAACGGCAGTGGCAAAGAGTAAATGTCACACATGTTTTGTATTCTGATAAATAAATTCAGCCCAGTAAGTCTATATGAGGGTCTGTTCCCATATCCACCACTGGATGGGAGGAGAAAGAACTGTGAATAGGAGACATTTTCAGACTGGAGATAATTCCAAAGACTTAGGGAATATGTCAGGTGATCTCACTTCAAGATGCCCAGGCCTGGAGGAACAGGAAAATGGTTGGCCCCAAGACTCTGTTGGGAAGCAGCCCACTGCACCAACACGGACGGGGCACTCTGGATATTAGGACAAAGCAGCTCGTAAGAGGAAGCATCGCTGAGAAGGAGAGAGGAAAGTGAGGAATAAAAATATGCATTTAGACAGGCTGGAAATAAAACAAAAATATTTAAATGTATTTCATTCTCTTCTGATCCAGTATCTGCACTGGGCTGGCTTTCTGAATGCTAAGGAAGTGCAGATTACCCCTCACACAACACTGTCTTAACCCTACCTTTCTCTGCTCTGCCTCTGGCAACCAACTCCCACCCTGCCTGGAGGAGGCTACAGGGACAGACCACAATGAAAAACATTCAGCTCTTTTTTGGCACCAGGGATTGAACTCAGGGGCACTCGACCACTGAGCCACATCTCAGTCCTATTTTGTGTTTTATGTACAGACAGGGTCTCACTGAGTCGCTCAGCAACTTGCAGTTGCTGATGGCTGGCTTTGAACTTGCGATTGTCCTGTCTCAGCCTCCCAAAGTGCTGGGATTACAAGCGTGCACCACCGTGCCCAGCTTAACATTCAGCTCTTGACTTCTTATTATCAGTGTAGGACAGTTAGTGAACTGCAGAATCCAACTGCTATTAAATCCAGTTACAAGTTCTTATGTTTAAATGATAAGATTTGACCAATATCAATACTGCTTTTTATAAGTACTGTTAAATATATCAGCTATCAAGTTGCTACTGTTACATCCCTCAATGGTTCACTGACAGTTGTAGACTAGCTCCCAGGTACAATCTAAAACATATTCCAGTTTCAGGAACTGTGTATGCATGTCAATTGTGTGTGCACACATACTTCAACTGGCTCACCTGTCTCCATTTGTTGTGATTGAATCAAACTTGGATTTTTTCTTTGGGATTTCATTTTGAATTGAAGATGTAGAAAGTGTTTTCTGGCTTTTAATGGCAAAAATAGAGAAACACATGTTAGAAATCAAAGATTAATAAGACACTACAATGAAAGTCTGTCTATTGGACCAATACAAGATAGTAGCTCTTCTATGCAAGAGCTTATTTTTTCTTTCTTTTCTCCTTTCTTTTTAGTAGTACTGGGATTGAACCGAAGGCCTCACACACGCTAGGCAAGTACTCTACCACTAAGCTACAACCCTGATCCTTTTTTTATTTTGAAATAGGGTCTCCTAGTCTGCACAGTGCTGCACACCTACAGTCCCAGAAACTCAGGAGGATGAGGCAGGAGGATCACAAGTTGCCAAGCCTCAGCAACCAAGTGAGGCAAGTGAGACCTTAAGCAACTAAATAAGACTCTCAAAATAAAAAATTAAAAAAGGGCTGGGGATGTGGTTCAATGGTTAAGCACTCCTGGGTTCAATCCCTAGTACCAAAAAAAAAAAAAGAAAAGAAATAGGGTCTTCCTAAGTTTACCAGGCTGTCCTTGAACTTGCAATTCTACTTCACCCTCTATAGTTGCTGAGATTATAGGCATGTGCCAACCTGGCTCAGGTGAGGTTCTTATTTTAACTTCTCTTATATGGTCTCTTACAAAAAAGCTTCTTAAGTAGCCCAGATCCTTTTACTTCCAATGCTTCTCCACAAATCAAGGTTGTTTTTAATGCAGATTTGGTCCCTCCCATGCATAGATCCCTCCAGTAGCTTCCTACTAACCCAACTTCACACTCCTTATCAGGTCTGCAGGATCCCTTTTCCTCCCATTCCCAGCTCCCAATCACAAGCTCCAACAGAGTAAAAGGACTTCAAATTCTTTGCAAATATTATTCCCTTAGCCTAGGAGCCACTGCCCAGTCCTTATCTGATGATCCAACTCATCCCAAGATCCAGTTACATACCAGGTCTTCTCTAAGCCTGCCTTGCCTGATTTCCTGAGATGGTTAATTACTACTGCCTCCCATGCTCGTATCTTGATGTTCCCACTGTGGTGCCCTTCACATTAGGCTGCAATGATCTGATTACAAGTCTGTCTTCTCTACCAGACTGCATACTCTTGGAGAGCAGCATGACTCTCTTATTCACCTCTGTATTCCCAGCAGAGCCCTTGGTCCTTTAGAGTACTTAATGTCTGCTGAACAAAGTCATGATGGTAAAAATAAAAATTAACTAAAATATACTGAATATTTCCTACGTGCCAGTTATGAAACTAACCACTGTGCATGCACTATATAATTTATCTTCACAACAATCCCACGATGTAATGCTATTATTTTCTTTATTTTACAGATGAGAAAATTTGCCCAAGATTCTCACAGAGAACTTGGGAGAGCCAGGATTCAATCCAGAGCCACAGCTCTTAACACTACTACAGATACTCTGACAGGAAGGTTAAGGCATCAATGGAAGATTTTTTGAGTGGATTTCACTCTAACAAATCTAGAATATCTACCACTCTCCTAGCCAAATACACATTTTAAAAGCCGCATCCCTCAGGAAGTGAAATGTTCAATCTCCCAGAGAAAAAAATCCACTCAAAGGATGACAAGAAGCTGGGTGCGGTGGCGCAAGCCTGTAATCCCAGCACTTAGGGAGGCTGAGACAGGAGAATTGCGAGTTCAAAGCCAGCCTCAGCAACGGCGAGGCGCTAAGCAACTCAGGGAGACCCTGTCTCTACATAAAACACAAAATAGGGCTGGGGATATGGCTCAGTGGTCGAGGGCCCCTGAGTTCAATCTCCAGTACCAAAAAAAAAAAAAGGATGACAAGAACACTACATGTGAAGTAGAGTAAATTCCACAAAACTTTAAGATACAATACAAAGTCAGGAAATTCTAACACTTTCTAGCGCACCAAATGCAGTGGGACATGCCTGTAATGCCAGCTACTCAGGAAGCTGAAGCAGGATTCCAAGTTTTAAGCCTGGGCAACTCAGCAAGACTCTGTCTTAAATAATACATAAAAAGGGCTGGAGACATAGTTCAGTGGTAGGGCACCGCTGGGTTCAATCCTCAGCTTAAGAATAATCAAATAGATAAATAAATAAATCTCTCTGGTTCTTGAAGATACAGGAATTATAAAATATGACAAATGGGATTCTTCCTACAGACTTGTCACTAAAGAGAAAATCGGAAAGCTTATACGAGACGGTATCTTCCCTGACTGCCCAAAATCTCACCTACCTAGTACCTCCAGTCCTATCTCTTGCACCTGGGGTTACCTGTTATAATGGCTGCCACCACTCAGGCGGCTATACTGTTCCTTCTCCTGATGGCCTGCACGAGAAGAGCTACTCAGGTGCTTCCTCTGCTCTTTGGTCTTCTGGAGGACACGTTTGTATGAAAGTGTGCACAGCCAGCACAGCAATTTCCCATCTACCTGAAAGACAAGGAGGCAAAGATAAAGAACAGGAAATGTAGTACAATGGCTGAGAATATGGGAACACGGGCTACAACCTCTGGGTTAAGTTCCAGCTCTCCCATTTGTCAGCTGTATAACCTAGGGCAAGTCACAGGGCTGCTGCGTGGATTTAGTGACATAATGTACATAAAACACTTAGCATGGTGCCAACACAAAAGTTGCTTAGTAAAAACAGCCTCTAATTTTTAATGTTATTTTTTGGTTTTTTTTTCTTCATCCAAGCAAATATAGATCAGAAAAAAGTTCCCACAAGAATTTCAAAAAACACAAATATCTCCATAGTGCTCATTATGGAAAACTCAGCAGGGAGAAGACAGTAGGTAAAACAGAAAGTCAATACTTCACTTTTTAAATGGACAAATAAAAACTGTATGTATATAACATGTAGTCTTGAAATGCATAGAAATTTTGGAATGGCTAAATCAAGCTAGTTAACAGGCATTACCTTACTTCTTTTTTTGGGGTACCAGGGATTAAACTCAGGGGTACTCGATCACTGAGCCACATCCCAGCCCTATTTTGTATTTTATTTAGAGACAGGGTCTCACTGAGTTACTTAGCACCTCGCTTTTGCTAAGGCTGGCTTTGAACTCTTGATCCTCCTGTCTCAGCCTCCCGAACTGCTGGGATTACAGGCGTGCACCACTGCACCCAACTACCTTACATTGTTTTGTGGTAAGAACACTTAAATCTAGCAAGATATGGTAGTGCACGCTTGTAATTCCATTGAGTCAGAAGACTGTGCAAGAGGATTCCAAGTTCAAGGCCAGCATGAGATACTCTGTGAGGCCCTTAGCAACTTAGTGAAACCCTGTCTCAAAAAATAAAAAGAGGGCTGGGGTTGTGACTCAGTGGTATAGCACTTGACTAGCATATGTGAGGCACTAGGTTCGATTCTCAGCATTGCATGTAAATAAATAAAATAAAGGTCCATTGACAACTAAAAAATATTTAAAAAAATAAAAATAAAAACAGCTAGGGTTGTAATTCAGGCGCGGTGACACACGCCTGTAATTCCAGCACTTTGGGGGCTGAGACAGGAGAATTGCGAATTCAAAGCCAGCCTCAGCAACAGCAAGGAGCTAAGCAAGTCAGTAAGACCCCATCTCTAAATAAAACACAAAAATAGGGCTGGGGATGTGGTCAGTGGTTGAGTACCCTTGAGTTCAATCCCTGGTACCAAAACCAAAACAAAAAAAAAAAAACCCAAACCCAAACAAACAAAATATCTACTATCTTAGCAATTTTCAAGAATACAATTCATTATTAATTACACTCACCATATTGTACAATACATCTTTTTTTTTTTTTTTGGGTACTGGAGATTAAACTCAGGGGCATTTGACCACTGAGCCACATCCCAGCCCTATTTTATGTTTTATGTAGAGACAGGGTCTCACTGAGTTGCTTAGTGTTTCGCCATTGCTGAGGCTGGCTTTGAATTCGCGATTCTCCTGTCTCAGCCTCCCTAAGTGCTGGGATTACAGACTTGTGCCACCACGCCCAGCTGACAGCTCTTAAACTTATTCCACCTA
>CM053400.1:17907943-17927287 GCA_028644305.1 Xerus rutilus | reverse complement strand
GCTCTAAATGAAATTTTGTAACCTTGGACTATCATTTGCCCAAACTCCCCCATACTTCAGTTTTTTTTGGTACCAAGGATTGAACTCAGGGGTACTCACCACTGAGCCGCACCCTCAGCCCTATTTTGTGTTTTGTTTAGAGACAGAGTCTCACTGAGTTGCTTAGCGCCTCGCTGTTGCTGAGGCTGGCTTTAAACTTGCGATTCCTGTCTCAGCCTCCCAAAGTCCTAGGATTACAGGTGTGTGCCACCGTGCCCAGCTTATACTTCAGTTTTTTTTTTTTTTTTTTTTTGGTACTAGGGATTGAACTCAGGGGCACTCGACCACTGAGCCACATCCCCAGCCCTATTTTGTGTTTTATGTAGAGACAGGGTCTTGCTGAGTTGCTTAGTGCCTCGCCATTGCTGAGGCTGGCTTTGAACTCGCGATCCTCCTGTCTCAGCCTCCCTAAGTGCTGGGATTACAGGCTTGAGCCACCGCGCCCGGCTATACTTCAGTTTTAATACCTTACAAATGGCTCACAAAATGGCATACTGGATATCTTCTCAGAAATGGAAATAATGTCCCCAGAGAAAGACCAATAGATGAGGAGCTTCCAGGCACCCATCCCTGGTGGCAGCCTACCATAGCACAGTCTGAACTGGATAACACCGATTCCTTTAAACAGAAGCAGCAGTGCACCAGGGAGCCAGGCACAAGCTATGAAAGCAGAATACAATTTCCACAACCCTCCGAAGCTGGGATGCCTTTGTGGAGTATTTGGAATGCAAAGTGATTCGTGTAGAGCTGGGTGGAATTATTCCGGTGGAAAGGGAATGTGCTGATATTTTATAGAATTTTATAGTCTACATTTACAATTGCTGAAATTAGATCATGTGCACCATCTTAAACATGGGTTTGTTACATCCTCATTATCTAAAGTGTTCTTTATGTTGTCAGCAAGTCTCTTTGCTGTGTTCTCTAACCTATCAGCAAGTCCCTAAGTCTAAAACTATCCTCTTCATTTTTTTGGTGCCAGGGATTGAACTCAGGGGTACTCCACCACTGGGCCACATCCCCAGCACTATTTTGTGTTTTTATTTAGAGACAGGGTCTCACTGAGTTGCTTAGCACCTCGCCATTGCTGAGGCTGGCTTTGAACTCACAATTCTCCTATCTCAGTCTCCCAAAATGCTGGGATTACAAGCTTGAGCCACTGCACCCGGCTCTAACCTCTTCATTCTAACTCCACTATTTCCATTCTAGTTAAGTCATTCTCACCTGTCCCTACTTCAAGAGCTGCCCAAAGGACCATCCTGCTTCTGTTCCTGGGGCCTTATGAACTATTTTTACATAATAGCCAATGAGGGCTTCATAAATGTAAATGCGACCGCATACTCTTTCCTTAAAACCCAAGATTTTTCTCATCTTATCTAGTATAGAATCCAAACTTTACCATGGCTAATGTGACTTAACTGCAGCCACTACCTAGACTATAACTTCATAACTTCATTTTCTTTCTCTTCTCCTTATTCACTCTACCTTCTTTTCTTCCCATGTGTCAAGCTCATTCTTGCTTTAAGGTCTTTGCAAGTTGGTACCTCTTTCTGGAATCTTTGCCCTCCACAGCATCGCATGGCTACTGTCTTCTCATCATTCTAGTTTCAACTCAAATGTCATCTCCTGATTACCCAATTTAAGCTGATAACCTCATGGACTTTTTATCAGGTACTCTTGTTTTTTTATGGCACTTACATCTAAAATTTGTGTTTATTTATGTCCTTCTTTGTCTTCATCCATCTCTCATACACAAGAAAATAAACTCTGTGAGAATAAGGTCTTACTTATTTAGTTCATACTGTATTTTCAGTACCTAGAACTGAGTCTGGTAGATAAGAGGCATTTAATTATTTGCTTATAAATATACAAACGAACTTCGAAAAAAATTCAGTCTGGTTTATGCCATAGTTATGGGATATGATCTGAAGGCCTGATTTTAAAACATAACAGAATACTCTGGCCAGGAGAGAATTTTCAAAAAAGAAGGATTTTTTTTTTTTAAAACAAGGCAACTAGCCAGGTGCGATGGTGCACACCTATAATCCCAGCACTTTGGGAGGCTAAGACAGGAGAATTGCAAGTTCAAAGCCAGCCTCAGCAATGGCGAGGTGCTAAGCAACTCAGTGAGACCCTGTCTCTAAATAAAAACAAAAATAGGGCTGGGGATGTGGTTTAGTGGTTTATGGTTTTATTGGAGTACCCGTGAGTTCAATCCCTGGTACCAAAAAAATAAAAAATAAAAAAAAATAAAAATAAACTTTAAGCCAGGCATGGTGGTGCATGCCTATAATCCCAGCAGTTTGGGAGGCTGAGACAGGAGGATCAAGAGTTCAAGGCCAGCCTCAGCAAAAGCGAGGTGCTATGTAACTCGGTGAGATCCTGTCTCTAAATAAAATACAAAATAGGGCTGGGGATATGGCTCAATGGTTCAGTGCCCCTGAGTTCAATCCCTGGTACTCATTAAATATATAAATAAATATATAAATAAAAATAAACTTTAAGCGTAAAAAATAATCCTGAGATATAAAATATCAAAAGTAAGTTATTGCTGCTGGGCGCAGTGGCGCAAGCCTGTAATCCCAGCACTTAGGGAGGCTGACACAGGAGAATCGCGAGTTCTAAGCCAGCCTCAGCAATGGTGAGGTGCTAAGCAACTCAGTGAGACCCTGTCTCTACATAAAAACACAAAATAGGGCTGGGGATGTGGCTGAGTGGTTGAATACCCCTGAGTTCAATCCCCAGTACCAAAAAAAATAATAAGTTATTGCTAGGTGTGGTGGTACATGCCTATAATCCCAGCTATTTAGGAGGCTGAAGGAGGATTATAAATTTGAAGACAGCCTAGGAAACTTAGCCAGATCTTGTCTCAAAATAAAAAATAAAAAGGGCTATGGATGTAGTTCAGTGTTAGAATACTGACTTAGCACATGCTAGGTCCTGGGGTCAATTGCCAGCACTAGGGAAAAATAGAAAAAAATATATATATACATATACATGTATATATATAAAAACAGTGATTGAGCACTTAATTCTGCATCAGATTCCATTTTAAGGGACTTAAGACATAATAACACAACCTTTCTAACACTGAGGTCTGATCATGTGCATTTACAGAAACTGGGACATAAATACATGAAGCTGTCCAAATTCATACAATTAATAATTGTGACAGTACTGCAGTTTCAACCCATGCATTCTGAGTCTGGATTATCCACTCTGGGTATGTGTATATGTGGTGGGGACCAAACCCAGGGCCTTGTGTATGCTAATCAAGTACATCACCGGGCTACATCCCCAGCCCCAAAGCACCTAGTCTTAATCCCTGAGTTTAGCCTTTTCTATTTTTTATTTCTATTTTTTTTTTTTTTGAGATGGGATCTCACTACATTTACCAGGTTGTGCTCAAGTTTGTGATCCTCCATCCTTAGTCTCCGTCTTAGGCCATGCCATGATGCCCAGTAAACCTCTCTTAAAAGTTTATGAGCATGTCTAAAAATATCCAAAATCCTTAGGGTTGTAACAAGTAAGAACTTAAGGAATTCTAGTATAAACAGATTTTAAAAATTAGCTATACTAATTAATATGAATACAGGTACTATTTATTGAGTTATATTATGTGCCAGCTCAAAATTAAGTGTTTTGGGGCTGGGGTTGTGGCTCAGTGGCAGAGCAACTGCCTAGCATGTGTGAGGCACTGGGTTCAATCCTCAGCACCACATAAAAATAAATAAAATAAAGGCATTCTGTCCATCTACAATTACAAAAATTTTTTTTTAAATTAAGTGTTTTATATAACTATCTCATTAAGTATCTCCATGTCCCTAGTGAAGTATCTACTTTTATTCTCATTGAGAAAAATAAAGAAACTGATGCATAATTAGAGTAACTCGCCCAGGATCATTCAGCTAGCCTCAGAAGTAGGAAGGGACTCAGATTTGGAGGACTGCAAAGCTTGCACTGTCCCCTAGACCTAGGCAGCACACAGTTATAAGCGACCTCTTGATTACTAATTCAGCTTCTCCAGTATCTTTTTTTTTTTTGGCACCAGGGATTGAACTCAGGGGCACTCGACCACTGAGCCACATCCCCAGCCCTATTTTATGTTTTATGTAGAGACAGGGTCTCACTGAGTTGCTTAGTACCTCACCATTGCTGAGGCTGGCTTTGAACTCACGATTCTCCTGTCTCAGCCTCCCTAAGTGCTGGGATTACAGGCTTGCGCCACCACGTCCAGCTTCCAGTATCTTGACTCAGAGAAAAGTACCCTATTTGGCAGGGAGCTGGGAGTACTCTGGTCACTGAAAGTTATATCCTTTCAGAATAAATGAACATGTTTGATTAGCAATAGTCAGCCCTTGAAAGCCTAAGCATCTCTGAAAAGCATGTTTGGCCACTGAAAAAGAATTTCTGTGCTACATTCTTCTATTCAACAAACATGTTTTATTACCTATTATGTGCCAGGCCTCTGGAAATATACTAGGAACAACAAGAAGGAAAAAAAAAAGCTCATTTTTATCAGGGATAGACAAATACTTATTTGTAAGCAAGATCATTTTTCATAATGTTACATGCTATGAAGACAATAAAAGAGAGTACTTTGATATAAGGAGTAATTACGGGAGTTTAGTAAAAGAAAGTCTCTGTGAGGAGGTGGCATCTGGGTTGGAACACTGTGGAGAAGGCACATCAGGAAAAAGAACAGCCACCTTAAAGGTGGCAGTGGTAGCCAGGTGCAGTGGCTCAAGCCTGTAATCCCAGCACTTAGGGAGGCTGAGACAGGAGAATTGCGAGTTCAAAGCCAGCCTCAGCAATGGTGAGGTGCTAAGCAACTCAGTGAGACCCTGTCTCTACATAAAACACAAAATAGGGCTGAGGATGTGCCTCAGTGGTTGAGTACCTCTGAGCTCAAGACCCAGTACTAAAAAAAAAAAAAAAAAAAAAAAGGTGGCAGTGGTGAGGGAATGTGAGGAAATGAGACTAGCATGTATGAAGAACTGAAAGGCAGCCAGTAGGGATGGAACAAGCATGATGGGAGATGACACTGACTGCTGGGTATGGGACTTGCAGGCAAGGAAGGAGTTTGGATTTCATTGTAAACACAACCAGAAACCATGGGAAATTTTTAAGCAAGACAGTAATATGACCATCTTCTTGTGATTTTTTTTTTTGTGGGGGGGGTGGTTACCAGGGTTTCAACTCAGGGGCACTCAATCACTGAGCCACTTCCCTAGCCCAAACCGCTGGGATTACAGGCATGCACCACCACGCCGGGCTTCTTGTAATTTTAAACTTCAACATATGAAAACATTCAAAGAACCAGATATTAATACTAGGAATATCACTCATCTTTTTTTTTAATTTTTTTTAGTTGTTGATGGACATTTATTACTATTTTTGTTTATTTATATGTGGTGCTGAGAATTGAACCCAGTGCCTCACGCATGCAAGGCAAGCGCCCTACCGCTGAGCTATAATCCCAGCCCTTTAGTAATTTCTTTTTATGTGGTACTGAGTATTGAACCCAGTGCCTCACACGTGGTACGCAAACATTCTACCACTGAGCTACAGCCCCAGACCATCATTCTATCTTAATTTAAGTCACAACCTCTCCTTATAAAATTCTATAGACTTCTGCCAATTACCATCTAAAATACAATATCCTAATTACAGGAATATTGATCACTGTAATTTGGATTCTTATAAAATGATGGAATATAATGGCTTATATTTGATATATTAATCTATCTAATTATCTTCTTCAAGGCCAAGAGGAGAACCAGAAAAGAAACTCCATATCTCATTTTAATACAACTGGCCCACTTTTATTTCTTTGAAAGAAAAAAAAATCAAGAAAAAAACATATTTACCTTCTTTCTATCATCTTTCCTGTCAAACGCACACTGCTGCTTGCACTGCTCACAAGAATATGGTGGTCCATACTTCTTCTCTGAATTTGTGCAACGTTGGCATTTATTGCCAATAAATGCTGCAATTATGTTGCAATACTGACAAGGTTTGGGCTTAAAGAAGGGAAAAAAGGAATCAAATAAATGCATGATAAAATACCAGTACATTTTTGTAAATCAATAATTCCTACAAAGTAAAAATATATTCCCAACTTTATAAATTTGCTATTCAGTTAATCAAATGAAGCTCATTCTTAATACTATAAAAAAGCATTTTTTGCCAGGAGCGGTGGCGCACGCCTGGTAATCCCAGCACTTTGGGAGGCTGAGACAGAAGAATCGCAAGTTCAAAGCCAGCCTCAGCAACAGCAAGGCGCTAAGCAACTCAGCGACACGCTGTCTCTAAATAAAAAAACATAAAATAGGGCTGGGGATGTGGCTCAGTGGTCGAGTGCCCAAGTTCAATCCCTGGTACCAAAAAAATAAATAAATAAAAACAAAAATAAAAAGATTTTTCTTTACAGAACAATTTATTAAATAAGTGAACAAATAACAAAAACTTGTTAGTGAGTATGATGAGATTTCTATGAGAAATGTTAACAGAATCAGCTCTTTGGATAAACCAGCAAGTGCTTCCAAATTTCTGAAAAGGCCACTTTCCCATCATCAGTGTATAAATACATGAGGAGAATGCCTCCACAAAGATAGTGTCCTTTTGTGTGTGAGGGGGGGAGTTCTGGCAGATTGAACCCAGGGGCACTTTACCACTAAGCAACATCCCCAACCCTTTTTAATTTTTTATTTTGAGACAGAGTCTCACTAAGTATCTCAGGCTGGCCTGGAATTTGCCATCCTCCTGCCTCAGTCTCCTGAGTCTCTGGAATTACAGGCATGAGCCCCCACACCTAGCTCAGAAACAGTATTCTAAACACTAACATTAAGGAAAAAATAATAATAATTCTGCAAAATAAATAGTCAACTATTACCAAAGAGGTCAAGTCAAAGGATTCATCTTTTGCCTCATCTTTCCATACTGGTCACTAAAGCCACTCAAGGAAAATTATAATCAACCTTGACAGAGTAACTATAAACAATGAAGTCCATTATAGTATTAAACAACTTCAAAAGATGAGATACTAGATATATTAATATAACTAGTTCTAATAAAAATGTTCTAATGACATTAATAGTCTACAAAAGGTCAAGTTCCAAAAGAACCAGGTACTCAGGAACAGAGAAATCCTACTTACCGTTCCGTACAACTGCACATTCTGAGCACATTTCTTGCAAATTGTATTGGTTTTGCTGTTAAAGGAAAAAGAAGACAAAGTTTTCCTTAGATCATTTGAAAATGGATGCTTCCTTAAGTCCAAGGAATTTGCTCACTGCTAAGGGCAAGGTAAAGTATGGGCTGGGCACTTGGTTAACTGACTTTTGAGTATCTATCTGGCCAATAGCTCTTTGCATTATTATACGGTTATTAATTTTATCTCAAATAAAATAAGTCTTCAGTTAATACAGTGAGTTATTTCTGATTATGACATCTTTAAGTATCATATAAATAAAATTATCAGATACAGAAAAGACCCTCAACATATATTAGACTGGCTGGGTGTAATGGCACATGCCTGTAATCCCAGCAATTCAGGAGGCTGAAGCAGGAGGATTACAAGTTTAAAGCCAGCCTCAGTACTTAGCAAGACCTTCAGCAACTCAGCAAGACTCTGTCTCAAAATAAAAAAGACTGGGGATGTAGCTTGGTGGTTATTAAGCACCCCTAGGTTTAATCTCCAATATAAAAAAATGTTAGAGTAGCTGGGCACGGTGGCACAAGCCTGTAATCCCAGCACTTAGGGAGGCTGAGACAGGAGAATTGCGAGTTCAAAGCCAGCCTCAGCAACAGCGAGGCACTAAGCAACTCAGTGAGACCCTCTCTCTACATAAAACACAAAATTGGGCTGGGGATACGGCTCAGTGGTCGAGTGCCCCTGAGTTCAATCTCCAGTACAAAAAAAAAAAAAAGAGTAAAATGGACTAGCAAAAAATAAATTAATTCTCTTCAATTCAGATGGATAACTGACAAATTTAAGGTGAGGAATAAAGTATTTGGATTTAGCACATAAACTCAGAGTTCTGGGAATGTAGCTCAGTGGCTGGGTATTTGCTATCCAATGTTGACCTTAGTCTGTGTATGCTATCCTCTGTAAATAAATGCATATGAACATCCCAGAGGTGGGGAAATAAACTCTAAAACCAAATATTTCATCAAAATTTCTGATTTCTCACTGGGCACACTGGCACACACGTATAGTATCAGTGACTTGGGGGGCTGAAGCAGGAGGATTGCAAATTCAAGGCCAGCCTTAGCAACTTAGCAAGATCCTGTCTCAAAATAAAAAATAAAAAGGGCTAAGGATGTGGCTCAGTGGTTAAGCACCTATGGGTTCAATCCCCAGCAATCAAAAAAGAATAGAGCCGGGCGTGGTGGCACACGCCTGTAATCCCAGCACTTTGGAGGCTGAGACAGGAGAATCACAAGTTCAAAGCCAGCCTCAGCAATGGCAAGGAGCTAAACAACTCAGTGAGACCCTGTGTCTACATAAAACACAAAATAGGGCTGGGGATGTGGCTCAGTGGTTGAGTAGAGTTCAATCCCCAGTACCAAAAAAAAAAAATCTGATTTCTCTGAGTTAAACATTGACATAAAAACATCCTCTGCCTTGTGAAGATCCAGGTCTCCCATCTACTCAGGAGACTGAGGCCCAAGTATTACAGGCTTGAAGCTAGCCTGGAAACTTAAATTAAAATAAGATATTCAAATAAAATACTTTCCAGAGCAAGGCGATTTTCTGCCACTTTAAGAAGGCAGTTCAAGCTGGGCGCAAGCCTGTAATCCCTGCACTTTGGGAGGCTGAGATAGGAGAATTGCGAGTTCAAAGCCAGCCTTAGCAACGGCAAGGTGCTAAGCAACTCAGTGAGATCCTGTCTCTACATAAAACACAAAATATGGCTGCGGATGTGGCTCAGTGGTCGAGTGCCCCTGAGTTCAATCTCCAGTACCAAAAAAAAAGGCAGTTCAAGCTGAGTGTGGTGGTGTATATGTAATCCCAGGTACTCAAGGGGCTGAGGCCAGCTTAGGACACTTAGACCTTGTCTCAAAATAAAAATAAAAAGGGTTGGAGATGTAGGTAAAGAACTTGCCTACCATGCACAAGGATCAATCCCCAGTACAATCAAAAAAGAAAAAAAGAAAAGCAGTGAAAGAATTGAAGTGTAGGTACTCGGGTTGTAGTTCAGTGGTACAGTATTTGCTTAGCATTTGTGAGGCAGTGGGTTCAATCGCCAGCACAATGTGCGGGCACACACACACACGCTAAGTGAAATATATTGAAGAAATCTCTAAAAGAATATCAGCATCAGTGATTCCATGGTATTGAATAGCATTTAGATTTTTTTTAATATTTATTTTTTAGTTGTAGGTGGACAGAATATCTTTATTTTTATGTGGTGCTGAGGATCGAACCCAGTGCCTCATACGTGCTAGGTGAACACGCTACCACTGCACCATAGCCCCAGCCCCAGCATTTAGATTTATATCTGCATTTATTGATGAAGGAGCAGAGTATATGTCAACATATGCAAATGGTCTTAATACCTTAGAAAACATGCAAAGAGCTAGGCACTGTGACACGCACACCTGTAATCCCAGCAGCTCAGGAGGCTGAGGCAGGAAGATCAAAAGTTCAAAATCAGCCTCAGCAACTTAGCAAGGCACTAAGCAACTCAGTGAGATTCTGTCTCTAGATAAAATATAAACAAAGGGCTGGGGATGTGGCTCAGTGGTTAAGCACCCCTGGGTTCAATCCCTAGTAACAACAAAAAAAAATGCAAAGAAAAATGGCCTTTATGATCTATCTTGGATTAACTTATGTGTGTGATATAAATTAAGGATCAAAGCTCATATCTCACCCTGACACACAAATTCAAAATGAATTATAGGCCTAAATGTAAAAGGTAAAACACAGCTCTAAGTATGATCTGTATGATCCGTTTATATGAAGTTCAAGAACAGGAAAAGTTAATCAATCATGGAAATGAAAATCAACAGAACAGTGGTTGCCCAGGGAAAACAAGAAGTATTGGGGATTGACTGGGATGGGGCATGACAGGACTCTTTGGAATGAGAGTAACATTCTGTAGGTTTAGGGGTTACTATTTGTAAAACTCGTTGAATGATGTACTTAAGATTTAAGCATTTTGCCAGGCGCTGTGATACAAGCCTGTAATCCCAGCAACTCAAGAGGAAAAGGCAAGAGGATCACAAGTTCAAGGCCAGTATCAGCAATTTAGCAAGGCCCTCAGCAATTTAGCAAGAGTCTGTGTCAAAAAAATAAAAAATAAAAAAGGCTTGGGGTATAGTTCAGTGGTAAATCACCCCTGGGTTTAATCCTTAGTACCAAAAGGAGAGTACAAGGAGAGATTGACTCACATAAGGAAGTGTAAAGTGAGTTTCAAATGTGGCTAGGGCTAACAAACCTTTTATCAGGATTGTCATATTTCCAAAAGTATCTTCTTTGACCTTATAAATTCTTCATCCTCTGTACCTATACATACAAGAGCTTGAGGCTCATGTTTTACTGCTATGGGGTTGGTTTCTTTTGTGTCAAAAGATCATAACCAACTATATAAAATGATCAAGGACCTGAAAACTAAGTAACTTCAAAAATGTAAGTAATCAGGGGCTAGGGATGTAGCTCAGTGGTAGAGTGTTTACCTAGCATGTAGAAGGTCCTGGGTTTGATCTCCAATACCACAAAAAGTAAATAAGCAAATAAAAATGAAAGCAACAGCTAGGCAGGGTGGTACATACCTATAATCCCAGCTAGTTGGAAGGCTGAAGCAAGAGGATTGTACATTGGAGGACAGCCTATACAACTTAGTGAGACCCTATCTCAGAATAAAAATTAAATTGAGGGCTGGGATTGTAGCTCAGTGGTAGAGTGCTTGCCTAGCATGCATGAGTCACTGGGTTCGATCCTTGGCATCACGTAAAAGTAAATAAATGAATAAAATAAAGATCCATCAACAACTAAAAAAGATATTTAAAAAAAAATTAAATTGAATTAAGAAGGGCTGGGGATGTAGCTTAGTGATAGAGCACTGTCTAGCATGTTCAAGGGTTCAATTCCTAGTACAAAACAAAAAAAGCAATCAATGGAAAAAATTTAGGATATGTGTATTATACACCCTTCAATGTAACAGGAAACTGTTGAATCTGTAAATAATGTAATTCACTACTAATCTATATATTACAATGAAATTAATTACAGATCTGCACATAAAATACAAACAGTTTTTTAAGAGGGAAGAGCCTATTTACATCTTTCATGGTCAATCAAAACTCTACCTCTCCTGCTGGTACTCAGTCCTGCAGTAGGTGCACTTCACAACTGGGTGTGCAATCCGACATTCCTGAAATGAAATGAGAATATAATTTTAAAAGGCACTCACGAATGGAAACATCCTTCAGTAGGAAGCAGAAGACCTGGGTACTATTCCTAGCACAGCCACTATGCTTGAGTGAGTCACTTAACTTTCCGGGCCTTATTTTCCTCCTCTGTAATATTTGCATCACTGCCGTGCTGTTGATGTGGGAATAAGAATTTGTATGGTACTAGTCATAAATTGCAAAACAAACATATATGTATGAATAAGCCCTGGACTGAGAATCCAAAATCCCAGATTCTAGTTCTGATTCTTGTGCTACTGTTTAATTTTGAGCAGGTTTACTTGTGAAATAAAGGTGCTAAATTAAAATCATTTTTATTTATGTATATAAAACCTCCTTAAAATCATATATACTGGGCTGGGATTGTAGCTCGGTGGTAGAGCCCTTGCCTCGCATGCATGAGGGCCTGGGTTCAATCCTCAGCACCACATACAAAGCAATAAAATAAAGACATCGTGTCCATCTACAACTAAAAAATATTTTTTAAAAAATCATATATACTTTTTAAGCTAACAAGGACACTCAAGCACTTGCCTTCTCTCATATCTGGTAAACAAGAGTGCCCCCCCCAAAAAAAAGAAAGAATCATGACCATCTGAGGCAATCCTGACATACAATTATGACTTACTCCAATCAGAGACACAAACTCGATTATCTTAGGATATCTCAACATCACTCTTCAGCGGGCTTGGTGACTTTTAACTGTTGCCTTAGAGCACCTATATTCACTTGAACAGGCAAAGTGGATTAAGCAAACTTAAGGAAGAAACACTGGGACTTTAGGAGTAGAAACTGGTTAAGGCGAGGACCAAACGCCACCAACTAGATGCTTAAAAGCCATCCTGATTCGTGCGTTTGTTTGGAGGCTTTTTCTTTTTTAAATAAAGCGTTGCCACCTCCGACTCAGACTGGATGAAGAGTGCTCGTGAGGTGTCCGAGTTCTAGACACTCCTCCCTGGCAGCAACCAACTCTCAAGTTCAACCCAAGCGGAGCAGGGGTCCCTCAGTATGCAACCAGGGCGACCGCGGTGGCGGGGAAGGTAGCCCAAAGGTACCCCCGACGCGGCTAGCCAGGGGCAAGCAGGGGATCCACTGTCCCCTCCTCCGACCTCGCGGGGTCGAAAAACAATCCCCTCCGGTTGCTAAGCACCCGGACACGCCAGCCGCGGGGGCCTGGACTGGGCCAGGGACTCCTCCACGTGCCCGGCCGGCCCCCAGCGGGGAGGGAGCGGCACCTCAGCTAGGCGGGCCTGCCACACCCAGCCCGAGGGACCCCGCCGGGTATCCCGCACCACCGGGAGTTCCGGGCCGCGCCTGCTGCGTCCCCAGTTCCCGGCCGCCGCCCCAGCCCGCGCACCTTGCACAGCTGCTGCCCCTGAGACAGCGCCTCGAAGGGGAAGCGCTGGTGGCACTTAGTGCAGGCGTAGAGCGCCGCCATGTCCGGCCCGGGCCGTGCTCACCGCCCCGCGGGCCCGGCCCGCCGCTTTATCTGACAGTCTGAGGCACAACCTGGCGGTGGCGGCAGGCTCCTAGCTGCGGCAGGAGGGCGGGCTGGCGCTGGCCGGCGCGGGCGGGCCGGGGCGAACTGGGGCGGGCACCACGGCGCTGGACGCCCGTTCACTGGCTCACATCGACGTCGATCAAGCAGGAGAGGGCGGAACACGAAGCTTTAGACCACTCTGATTCGATCTGAACTGAAGTACGCCACTGTGACGCGCGAAGCCGCGATTATGTAAAGCGCAGTCACGCGGGGGCGCTGCCTTTCGAGAGACAGTCTCCCGACCGGACCTCGGAAGCATTCGGGCTCCTCCCCCTTCACTCAGCGTTCCCACCCTCGCTCCGCCTCTTCTGGATCGCGGACGCAACCGCGCTTCTCGCGATACCTTCGTGGAGTTGTGATGTTATAGTTTCCATGGAGCTGCCTTCTGGGAACACCAGGGGCGGAAGTGGCCTGAGCCCTAGGTATTGTTGAATTAGAACTCGGCCACTACCCCGGGTCTGAAGAAAGTAGGGAGCTTGAGAAAGAAACCTTCTCTCATCGGAGCAGGATGGGCTTGCCTAGCCCTCTCACTGAAAGGAGAAGAGGAAACAATATAACTCAGAAGAGTGCCCTTGGGCTGGGCGCTATTCTGGACACTAGGGATTCCATGAGCTAAAGAGAGAAAATGTTCAATCCTCATAGTTTACATTCTGATGAGGGAAGTTTGACAATAAAAAATAAAGTATCCGGGGCTGGGATTGTAGCTCAGCGGTAGAGCGCTTGCCTCGCATGCGTGAGGCCCTGGGTTCGATCCTCAGCACCACATACAAAGCAATAAAAGACATTGTGTCCATCTACAACTAAAAAAATATTAAAAAAAAAAAAAGAAAAGAGTGCCCTAGATCTGAGATCCCTAAAAAGGTCTGAAAGAGACCTCTAGGATCACTGACGCAGAGAAAAGGAGCCCCAGAAAGAGCACCCCTATGTTGCGGGAGAGGGATACTAGAGCACCTCCAAGAAGCATAAGACAAATACCAAGGAGTTCCCGTGTCCTGGAGGCCCCCTCAGACTGGGATGCAGTTGGCCTAGATCTCCTTCCTGTTTTCTGGGATCTACACACCCCGGCAACCCACCTGGGGTTTCCGAGGAGGGCCTGACTCCAGCAAGGCAAGACACGCCCTCCTGGCTGTGCTTTTTCCGGCTCCCAGCCTGGAGCCTGTTGAGGCTGACCAAGGAATGACGAACTTGTTCTTGAGGTGTTGGCAACGCTTCCTGCACTGCTGACCTTTCCAGTTCCTGCCCTGTAACTGATCTGGGGCTTGCCTTACTTTTAGCTCTGCCAATCGCCTGTACAGTCCTAATTGCAGTTTTACTTCAACATGCGCTTTTTACACTTGAGGGCGCACTTAGTTCTAGCTCTCTGCCCCAACAGAATGTACTGGTTAAAACTGAAATTTAGCCTCTCTGTGGTTTCCCCCAAAGGTGTAGGTACTGGAGTCAGAATCACTTTTCCATATCTACTAGCTATGTGATCTTGGAACCATCGCTAAACTCTACCTCTTTTTCTCAAATCATACAGTTGGGTTATTGTGAAGATCAAAAACAGTGCATGGAGCCGGGCGTAGTGGCGCACGCTTGTAATCCCAGCGCTTTGGGAGACTGAGACAGAAGAATCACAAGTTCAAAGCCAGCCTCAGCAAAGGCGAGGCAAAACGCCTAACCGTGTTTCTAAATAAAACTCAAAATAGGGCTGGCGGTGTGGTTTAGTGGTCTAGTACCCCTGAGTACCCCGGCACCAAAAACAAAACAAAACAAACAACAACAACAACAAAAATAGTGCATGGAGAAGAGTAGGGGAAATTACATAAGGGGTAGGAGCTTTGCTTTGGAGTGATGGAAATATTTTGGAACTAGATAGAGGTGATGGTTGCACAACATTGATGCGCTAACTGCTACTGAATTGTTAAAATGGCTAATTTTGGTCTGAGATTGTAGCTCAGTGGTAGAGCACTTACCTAGCATTCGTTAGGGCCTGAGTTCATTCCCTAGTATGGCAAAAAAACACACACCTAATAAAACGATTAATTTTGTGTTATGTGTTTCACCTCAAATTACTTTTAAAGGATCCAGGCTCAGTCTGGCGTGATGGCACACCACACCTTCCCAGCGGTTGGAAGGCTGAAGCAGGAGGATTGCAAGTTCAAAGCCAGCCTCAGCAACTTAGTAAGGTCCTTTCCCTAAATAAAAGATAAAAAGGGGATGGGGACATGGGATGTGGCTCAGTGGCTAAGTGCCCCTGGGTTCAATCTCTCATATCAAAAAAAAAAAAAAAAAAAAAGTGCAGACTCTGAAGGCAAATTGTCTGATTTTGGATCTCAGCTTTACCATTTATAGAAGCTCTATGACTTCGGGCACATTTAAAAAAGGAAGGGGAAAAAAAAGCTAGTGGCTGGGAGTGTAGCTCAGTGCTAAAGCATTTACCTAGTATGCATGAGGACCTTGGCTCAATCCCTTCACTACCACAACAAACAAAAACGAAGCCCAGTGTGGTGGTGCACAACTGTAAATTCAACTACTTGGGAAGCCCACAAATTCAAGACCAGCCTGGGCTACATAGCAAGACCCCATCTTAAAAAATAAAAAATTAAAATATATATACATATATATGTATATGTATGTATGTGTGTGTGTGTGTGGAACTTGAACTTGGCATACTAATAAATGTTAGTTACTAGAAGAAATTGCATTTCTTCTAGGAAGATTCTGGTGTCCTGGGTCATGTAAATACATCCTCCCTTCTAAATGGGTCATCTCTATATCCCTTTTACCCAGTACAGGGCTAATTAATCCCTTCACTCAGTAAATCTTTATTGAGCATTTACTATGTGCCAAATTTTGGTTTAGGTGCTGGGTGTATACTGGGGTACAACAGACATGATCCCAGCCTTTGTAAAGCCCAAAGACAGTCAAAAAACAAGGACTATAAATTACAAGATAAGGTGCAGGCTGAGCAGGGTGGAACACACCTGTAATCCCCGCAACTTCAGAGGCTGAGGCAGAAGGATCACAAGTTCGAGGCCAGCCTGGGGCAATTTAGCCAGACTTTGCCTCAAATTTAAAAATTTATATTTGGGGGGTGAGGGTACAGGGGAGTGAACCTAGGGGTGCTTAACCACTGAGCCACATTCTCAGTCCTTTTTTTTGTATTTTCCTTAGGGCCTCATTGAATTGCTGAGGCTTTGAACTTGCAATTCTCCTGTCTCAGCCTCCCAAGCCGGTGGGATTACAGCGTGTGCCACTGTGCGTGGCTACTCAAATTAAAATTTTTAAAGAGTTGGAGATATGATTTAATGATGATTTAATGTATAGCACTTGAAGCCCTGGGTTCAATCTTTAGCACCAAAAAAAAAAAAAAAAAAAGACATGCTACAAGGATAGACAATGTGGATGGGGAGAAGGTAGATGGAGTTGAAGTCACTTAAGGAGGAAGATCATGGAAAAACATTGAGGCAGTGTCAAAACCTGAAGGTCAAGGAGGTCTTAGCCATGTGATACAGCCAAGAACATTCTAGGCAGAGGGAAAGGGAAGAACTTGAGGTGCTATGGAGTTTAGAATGGTTAAGAAACAGAGAAACCTGTCATGGTGGTGCACACCTACTATCCCAACAACTTGGGAGGCTGAAGCAAAAGGATTGCAAGTTCAAGTCTAACCTGGGCAATTTAGTGAGACCCTATCTCAAAATAAAAAATAAAAAAGGCTAAGGATGTAACCCAGTTGTAGTGTGCCCCTGGATTCAATCTCCAGTATGAGAGACAGAGAATCCAGTTTAGCTGGCTATGAACTCGCGATTTTTCTGTCTCAGGCTCCCAAAGTGCTGGGATTACAGGCTTGCGCCACCGCGCCCGGCTTATTTTTAACCTCTTTTGATTGGCTGTTCTGAGAGTGGTCCAAGAGTGGCTTCAACCTTGAGCAAGCTGTGGCTTTTCCTGGAACCTAAACTCGGGCCTACTAATTTTTCTGGAGGGTCTGAAGCCTGTCATGGAGTTTATTTAGCTCGGGTCTTTCAGATACGGATTTTTTTTTTTTTGGTACTGGAGATTGAACTCAGGGGTACTCGACCACTGAGCCACATCTCCAGCCCTATTTTGTGTTTTATGTAGAGACAGGGTCTCACTGAGTTGCTTAGCACCTCACCATTGCTGAGGCTGGCTTTGAACTCTCGATTCTCCTGTCTCAGCCTCCCTAAGTGCTGGGATTATAGGTGTGTGCCACTGCACCTGGCTATGGATATGGGTTTTTTTCAAAGTAAAATGGGAAAGAAGCCATGGGTAGTTTTTAAGCAGACAAGTAATATGATTAGATTTTTAATTTTTCTTTTTAAAGATTTGGATATCTGCTACGAGGAGAATAGACTGCCCATGACCAGAGTAAATGAAGAGAGATCACTCAGGATACTGCTGTCATCTACATGAGAGATGGTGGTTAAAAGGTTGCAGTGGAGAGAAGTGGACAGATGTATTTTGGAAGTAGAATCAACAGGATGTAGGGATAAATTGGATTTGGGGGGTGGTGAGGGGAAGGAAGAAGGCTGCGTGCATGGTGGCATTTCCAGCCAAGGGGAAGACTAGTAGGATAGGTCTTAGAGACTAAACCTAGAATTTTATTTGACATGTTAATTCTAGACACCTCTGGGACATCCTGAAGGACACATCATTTAGGCATCTACATATCTCTTAGAGAGATTTGGGTTGAAGTTAGAGTTTGGTTTTTGTGGGTTTTAAACAATATTCTCTTTCAAGAGAATGAGGTCTTGCTATGTTGCCCAGGCTGGCCTCAAACTCCTGGGCTCAAATAATCCTCCTACTTTAGCCTTCCCAGTGGCTGGGACCACAGGTATGCACCACTGCACCCAGCAAAGATCAAGTTTAGAGCAGGGGATTATCAACATATATGTGAATTTTAATGCCTTGAGTCTGGATAATGTTATCTTGGAGGCCTAGAGAAGAGAGGGCAATGTCCTTCCTCAGGTAAGAGAAACAGCATTTAGAGGTCCAGTTGAGGGGCTGCCTACAGAGGAGCCATGAGCGAGAGAATGCAGAGGAAAGAATAGTTTCAGAGAGTCCAAGAATAGAGCAAGAGATATTAGACAATAAAGACCTTATGAGGATGTAGCTCAATGGCAGAGCACTTGCCCAGCACACATATGCCCTGGGTTCAATCCCCAGTACCACCAAAAAAAAAAAAAAAAAAAAGTCATCAGCTACGGGAGACTAAAGTGAGGACAGTAACTGCTGTTTCCTGGACTGATCTGAACATATACCCGTGTTTGCTGCATGTCTACACTGTCAAAACTTGTACCTTCATTCCAATGTCTTTGGCAATTGCAGCTGGGCACACTCCCGAGGGAGCAATGAGAGATAAGTATTTCTAAAGCAGTTTTCATAGTAGCAAAATAAAAGGTTAAAAAAATGAAATAACTGCTCATTGAGAGAACAATGGATGAATAAATTGTGCTGTGTAGAGTATCATGAAAGTTCAGAAGGGGGACCCTTACCTTCAACAGGGTCACCTCTTTTAGAGTGTCATTGCTTGCCTTTCTTATTTACTATTTCCAGAAAATCTTCACGTTAAGGAGGACAGCACAAGTCCAAAGTGGACAAGAGGGAGTTGATAGAAATTATGGGACTGGGGTTGTAGCTTCTAGGCTGGGGTCGTAGCTCAAGTGGTAGAGCACCTACCTAGCACATGTGAGGCAATGGGTTCAATCCTTAGCACCATATAAAAATGGAGTGAAGGTATTGTGGCCATGTACAACTAAAATATATATGTATACTGCAGGGGCGGGTACCAGGCATTGAACTCAGGGGCACTCAACCACTGAGCCCTATTTTGTATTTTATTTAGAGACAGGGTCTTACTGACTTGCTTAGTGCCTCACTTTTTCTGAGGCTGGCTTTGAACTCTCGATCCTCCTGCCTCAGCCTCCCAAGCTGCAGGATTACAGGCATGTGCCTCCCTGTCCAGCCTAATTGCCTCTTAACATTATGACATTGACCAATAAGTTTAAACATCTGAATTTTGGAGGGAACACATTCAAACTATAACACCCTCTTTTGACTCTTGTGAGCAATGCTACTATGAGCATTGGTTGTATCTCAATTCTTTTGAGTCCATGCTTTCCATTATTTTTGCTATTATTTGTTTGTTTGGAAATAGGTTCTCACTATGTTGCTCAGGCTGGCCTTGAACTCTAAGGCTCAAGAGATCTTCCTGCCTCAGCCTCCGAGACTATAGGCTCACGTCACCATCACCATGCCTGGTTTGCTTTCAATTCTTTTGGGTACATGCCTGGGAATAGAATTGCCGGATCATATGGATGATTCTACGTTTGCCTTCTTTTTTTTTTTTT
>CM053400.1:17856872-17907443 GCA_028644305.1 Xerus rutilus | reverse complement strand
GGGGATTGAACTCAGGGGTACTCAACCACTGAGCCACATCCCCAGCCCTATTTTGTGTTTTATGTAGAGACAGGGTCTCACTGAGTTGCTTAGCGCCTCACCGTTGCTGAGGCTGGCTTTGAACTCGCGATTCTCCTGTCTCAGCCTCCCTAAGTGCTGGGATTACAGGCTTGAGCCACCGCGCCCGGCTTACATTTGCCTTCTTGAGAAACTGGCAAACTGTTTTCCACAGTGTTCCCATCAGAGTACATGAGGGTTCCAACTTATTCATATCCTCTCCAGGATTTATTTTTCATTTTTGTGGTTGTTTTGTTTTGCTTAATAATAGTCATCCTAGTGTGTAGTAGTATATAATTGTGGTTTTTATTTGCAATTCCCTAATGGTAATGATGGGTATTTTTGTGTAGGCTTATTGGTCATGTATATGTCTTCTTTGGAAAAAATGTCTATTCAAGTTCTTCACCTCCCTCCCACCCTCTGCTTTTTTTTGTACTGAAGACTGAACCTGGGGCACTTTATCACTAACTACATCCATAGCCTATTATTATTATTTAATTTTGAGACAAGGTCTGTCTAAGTTGCCAGGGCTACCCTTGAACTGCTTCAGCCTCTTGAGTAGCTGAGATTACAAGTGTGTGTCACTGCACCTGGCCCTTTGCCCATTTTTTAAAGCAGATTATTTGGTTTTTATTGTTGAGTTGTATATGTTCTGGATATCAATCCATTATCAGATATATGATTTGCAAATATTTTCTCATAGTCTGTGAGTTAACTTTTCATTTTTTCAATACACAAAATTTTAAATTTTGATAGAGTCCCATTTATTTTGTTTTGTTGCCTTTGATGTCTTCTATTTTTTTTTTTTTTTTGGTACTGGGAATTGAACTCAGGGACACTCGACCACTGAGCCACATCCTCAGCCCTATTTTGTGTTTTATGTAGAGACAGGGTCTCACTGAGTTGCTTAGCGCCTCGCTGTTGCTGAGGCTGGCTTTGAACTCCTGATTCTCCTGTCTCAGCCTCCCTAAGTGCTGGGATTACAGGCTTGCACCACTGCGCCCAGCTTGTGTCTTCTATTTTTGCTACGGGGATTGAACTCAGGTGCACTCTAGCAGTGAGGTACATCCCCAGCCCTTTGTATTTTTTATTTTGAGACAGAGCCTCACTAAGTTGCTGGGAGAGTCCTTGAATTTGTGATGCTCCTGCCTCAACTTCCCAAATTGCTGGGATTACAGGTGTGTACCACCATGCCTGGCATTTTTTGTGTAATGTTTAAGAAACCATTGCCAAATCCAAGATCAAATGGGCAAAATTTTGCGACTAGAATTTACATGACTGGCTGAGGGATAAGCGACTGAGAGGAATCAAGGAAGCATCCTAGGTTTTTGGCCTAAGCAGCTAGGTGAACAGTAGTGAGGTTTACTGACAGGGGAAGAGAACAGTAGTGAAGCTGATCTGGAAGAGAACACAAGGCTTCTGTTTTGACCATGATAATGTTTTGATGATCGTGAGCTGTGTCGGCAGTTAGAGACATAAGCCTGGGATACAGCGAAGCAGCCAGGGCTGGAAGTATAATTTGGAAGTCATGAATGAGTAGATGGATTTAAAAGCCTTAAGATTACCTGGGGACAAAGAGTTCCCAGTTCGGCGTGGTCGAGTGCACTCAAGAAGCTGAGGTGGGAGGATTGCTGAGTCCATTAGGCTGAGATTAGCTTGGGCCACACAGACCCTATCTCATGAAAGAAAGGAAGAGAGGGAGGGAGGGAAGGAGGGAGGAAGGGAGAGAGAGGAAGGAGAAGTTTCAAAGACAGAGCTGGAGCTCCAGACATTAGGCTGTTTAGAGCTTTGGCAGGATAGATGTGTTTGGTGACCTTGACAAGAGTGGTTTCACTGGCTTGGCAGGAGGAACAAGCTGATTGGAATAGGTTTTAATTCTAATTTAATTCTGTTTAGATAGAAGAGAAGAGGGTAAAACAAAGACAATGGGAAGCATGGACGTAGAGCCAGGGAGCATAGAGAAGGGTTGAGAGGAATTTTTCTAATAATGGGAGAAAAGTTGAAGGAGGCTTTGAGGGTCAGGAGGTTTCTTTCTTTTCTTTTTTTTTTTTAATGAAGGTTTTTACAGTAAAGGAGGAATTTTTTCTTTTTTTTAATTTAAGGAGGAAAATTTTATTTGGGGTCAGTTTCAGAGGTTCAGTCCATGGTCGGCCAACTCCAATGCTCTGGGCTCAAGATGAGGAAGAACATCATGAGAGAAGGAAATGGTGGAGGAGAGCAGATCTGGACATAGCAACGGGAAGCAGAAATAAAGGGAGAAATTGATGAAGCAAGATAAAGAAGAGAAGCCGGGTGCGGTGGCGCAAGCCTGTAATCCCTGCACTTTGGGAAGCTGAGACAGGAGAATCGTGGGTTCAAAACCAGGCTCAGCAATGGCGAGGTGCTAAGCAACTCAGTGAGACTCTGTCTCTACATAAAACACAAAATAGGGCTGGGGATGTGGCTCAGTGGTCGATTGCCCCTGAGTTCAATCCCCAGTACCAAAAAAAACCCCCCAAAAAACCTCAAGAATGGTCTCAGGGCCAGTATTCCCAGTCAGCTGGTGGTGGTTCTCCATGTAGGTGTCCTGGCACCCAGGAGCCTTCCATTATTTTGTTCACAATCTGAACGTTTGAAGCTGCTTCCAGTGGGCTCCATTTGGTAGCAAAAGCAGAAAGTTCTTGGACTTTACTCTCTCTCCTCATCCTAGATGATCTCACTTAGTTCTTAGCTTTTCAACCACTGATAATTTTGAACTCTTCTCCTGAACTTGGCATCTCCATTTGGATATCAATAAACCCTCTGAAAATTGACATGTCCAGCCAGGTTCATGGTATGAGTAGCTGTAATCCCAGCCACTCAGGGGGCTAGGATAAGAGGATTTCAAGTTCTGGGCCAGTCTGGGCAATTTAGCAAGACTCTGTCTCAAAATTAAAAGGGCTGGGCTGGGGTTATGGCGCAGTGGTAGCGTGCTCGCCTAGCATGTGTAAGGCACTGGGTTCGATCCTCAGCACCACATAAAAATAAAATAAAGATATCTGTCCACCCACAATTAAAAAAATAAATATTAAAAAAAAAAAAATTAAAAGGGCTGGGGGTGTAGCTCTATGGTAGAGTACTCTTACCCCTGCTTTAATTCCCAGTACTGCAAAAAAAAAAAAATTTTTTTTAATCTTGATAAGTCCAGAAATGCCCAGCTCTTTCACAGTCTTCTCTCCTTCAGTAATGACAGTTCCACTTTTCCTGGTGTTCATGCCAAAAAGCTTGGTATGATCATTGATTCCTCTTTTTTCCTCTCATATCCCACATCTAGTCTATCAGTAAGTACTCTTGGCTCTATTAGCAAAATACCAAGTATCCCTCACTTTTTAAAAAATATTTTTTAAGTAGTCAGTGGATCTTTATTTTATTTATTAATTTATTTATATGTGGTGCTGAGAATCGAACCTAGTGCCTCACACTTGCTAGGCAAGTGCTCTACCACTGAGCCACAGCTCCATCCTACCATTTGAACTCTTGTCTTCCAAACTCAGAAACAAAGAGATACAGATAAAATTTTTGAAATATCTTTTTAAAATTTTTTTTAGTTGTAGATGGACACAGATATCTTTATTTTATTTATTTATTTTTATGTGATGCTGAGGATCGAACCCAGTGCCTTCCGCGTGCAAGGCAAGCGCTGTACCACTGAGCCACAACCCCAGCCCTTGAAATATCTTTCAGTATCTAGGCCCTGTGTTAGAGAGGACTCTACATATCACAAACACAATACATACCCAAAAAAATAAATAAATATACAATGAAAGAAAGAACACATGAGTGCTTCTGTTGCTAAGGATCTGCAGCTCAGCTCTGGCACAGCACGACTGATAATCTTAACATCCACTCTAGGACCAGCACCATTCGGGCTCCAGGGAATGCTTCTAAAATTTCTTGCCCTGTATTCTGGAAACAAAAGTGGACTGTGCTCGTGGCTTATAAAGATTTGCAGATTGTGTCGCTGCCAATGTCGGAGACAGACACTGCTTTGGAGGCTGGGGAAGATTAAGGCGAAACAGCTTAGTTAAGAGAAAAGACAAATTAATTGACTTGCCAAGTCCTCCTTTTCTGGTAGCACAAACGGAATTATTTCTTGTACAACAAAAATATTATTTCCCAGTAGTGCCCAGTGTTCATTTTCTTGCTTCTCTTCCAGTTTCATTAGTATTCCAGACTGGAGGTATTCACAGATTACCTTGGCATTTACAACAGGTCCACATGGCTGCTGAGAGATGTTTTCCAACTGAACAAGTCTTATTACTCATCCGTGTATGGACAAATCTAGAAGTAAAGCACATGGAGCGAGGCACCAATTCTTTCTATTGGCATTTAGATGGATGTTGAACACCAGAATGCTAGAAAGTTTTGTTATAAAAATAGGATTTTGTTAAATTTAAAAAACAAAACAACAAGGCTGGGGTTGTGGCTCAGTGGTAGAGCACTTGCCTAGCATGTGTGAGGCACTGTGATCGATTCTCAGCACCACATATAAATAAATAAAATAAAGGTCCATTGACAACTAAAAAAATATTAAAAACAACAACCAAAAAAAACTATGTCAGTTTTAAGTACTTTCATTTTTGTCCTAGGATCGAACACAAGCCTTTGCACATACTAAGTACATGCTCTACCACTGAGCTCAACCCAGCCCCTTTTGATTTTTATCGTGAGACAGGGGCTCACTAAGTTGTCCAGACTGGTCTCTAACTTGCACTCTTCTTGCCTTAGACTCTTAAGTTGCTGGGATTACAGGCGTACTCCATTGTGCCTGGTCTAGCTTTCCTATTTTTTATTTTTTTAACTTTATTTTATTTAATTATATTTTATGTGGTGCTGAGGATTGAATCTAGTGACTCACATGTGATAGGCAAGTGCTCTACCACTGAGCCACAAACCCAGCCCCTTGCTTTATTTTTCCCACTTGCTTCATTTTTAATAAATAATCTTACATAATTTGGAGTAATTTATTTTTTGGAGTAATTTTTTAAAATATTTAACATCTTAGCCAGGTTCAGTGGCATACACCTGTAATCCCAGCAATTTAGGAGGCTGAGGCAGGAGGATTAAAAGTTGGAGGCCAGCCTCAGCAACTTAGTGAGACTCTGTTTCAAAATAAAAGGTTAAAAAAAGACTGGGGATGCAGCTCAGTGGTAGAGCACCCCTGGGTTCAATTCCTAATCCCCCTCCCAGAAAAAATTAACATTTTAAGTTTTTTTTTTAACTAAAATATATTCAAATTTTGTGTACTTTGAAAAAATTACACTTTTGTGGTTTTTTTTTTTTTCCTTTGGTGCTGGGGATCCAACCCAGGACTTTATGTATGCTAACTATGTTGCTCTACCACTGAGCTTTACCCCCAGACTCCCACCCAGCCCCTTAGTGCTTTTTTTTTTCTTTCTTTTCTTTTTTTTGCTGGTGCTGGGGATAGAACCTAGGGTCTGTTGAATGCTAAACAAGTGCTCCGCTATTGAGCTACATCCCCAGCCCTATCTGTCTATCTATCTATCTGTCTATCTATCTTTTTATTTATGTGTCACTGGGGATTTAGTATCTCACTAAGTTGCTGAGGCTGGCCTCAAACTTGCAATCCTCCTGCCTCAGTCTCCCAAATATCTGGGATTAGAGGTGTGTGCCACCGTGCCCAACTTGGGAGTTAATTCTTTTGCCAGGGATTGGCAAACTTTTCTTTTCTTTTTGGTACTGGGGTTTGAACTCAGGAGTGCTGTACCACTAAGCTACATCTTCAGTCCTTTCAATTTCTTAGTTTTGAAACAGAGTCTTGCTAAGTTGCTGCGGCTGGCCTCCAACTTGTGATCCTCCTGCCTTAGCCTCCAGAGTCTCTGGGATTACAGGCACGAGCCATTTTATGCCCAGCTGGCAAATTTTTTTTTATAAAGGATCAGATAGTGAATATTTTAAGCTTTGCAGTCTGTTTTGTTCTTTGTGGCAACTGTTTCCTATTGCAGGACAAAGGCAGCCATAAGAAATATATAAATGAAGCCAGGTGCGGTGTCGCACGCCTATAATCCCTGCACTTTGGAAGGCTGAGACAGGAGACTTGCAAGTTCAAAGCCATCCCAACAAAGGCAAGGCACTAAGCAACTCAGTGAGACCCTGTCTCTACATAAAACACAAAATAGGGCTGAGGATGTGACTCAGTGGTCAAGTGCCCCTGAGTTCAATCCCTGGTACCCCCCCCCAAAAAAAAAAACACTATAAACTGGGTAGCTTATAAACAATAAAAATTTATCTGTCACAATTTTGGAGGATAGGAAGTCCAACCTTAAGGTACAAGCAGATATGGTTTTGGTGAGGGCTCACTTCCCCACAGATGGCAGTTTTTCACTGTAACCTCTCAGGGGACGGGGTGAGGCTATTCTCTGAGATTGCTTTTTTTTTTTTTTTTTTTTTGGTACTAGAGATTGAACTCAGGGGCACTTGACCACTGAGCCACATCCCCAGCCCTATTTTGTGTTTTATGTAGAGACAGGGTCTCACTGAGTTGCTTAGCGCCTCGCCGTTGCTGAGGCTGGCTTTGAACTCGCGATTCTCCTGTCTCAGCCTCCCAAAGTGCTGGGATTACAAACGTGAGCCACCGCGCCCGGCTGAGACTGCTTTTATAAGAGCATTTAGTCCTGTTCATGAAGCTCCTCCCTCATAACTTAACTACCTCTCAAGCTCCCCCTACTTTTTCTTTTTTGGTACTAGGGATTTAACCCACTGAACTACATCCCCAGCCCTTTTTTATTTTTTAGTTTGAGACAGATTCTTGTTAAATTGCCCAGGCTGGCCTTCAACTTATGATTCTCCTGCCTCAGCCTCCTGAGTAGCTAGGATTACAGGCAAGCACCACTGTGCCCAGCTGGCCCCACTTTTTAACATTATCCCACTGGGGATTAGATTTTGTCATTAACTTGTTAAATATACTTGCCACCTTGGCATTCATTTTTAGACTTGATATAAGTTGCCTCAAACCCAGTTGTCCACCATCACCTTTGGCCTACTTAAAATCTGCCCTTCATGTGTAGTTCTTTATGATACAGTGCATTTCTTCCTCATGCCACAAATTCAAAACTTGACACGTCTGCTGATCACAATAAAACCTACTGACTAAACCAGGCTTGGTGGTGCACACATGTAATCCCAGCTACTTTGGGAGGCTGAGGCAGGAGGATGACAAGTTTGAGGCTGAGCTCAACAACTTAGTGAGACTCCTTGTCTCAAAAAAAAAAAAAAAAAAAAGGCTGTGGGTGTAACTCAGTGATAGAGCACTTGCCTAGCATGCTCTAGGTCCTGGCTTCAATCCCTAATACCACAGGAAAAGGGAGGAAAACAAACAAAAAACCCCTCATCATCCAAACATAGGGACAAAATAGATTCAGATAGTGAGTGACATTCAAGACACCTCTAAAATTCAAGTATTTTTCACACCGCTTTGCCAATACTCTTGTCCAAGTCATCTTAATTTCTCACCTGGTATGGGGCGCTTGCTGTTGTGTCAACTTAATTAAGCTAGAACCTTATTTCCCAGAATCTCTTTTTCTGTGTACTCTGGGGTGATAATTTTTTCAAAAGCGATTCGGACAGGATTTAGAAAGCAGAAGTGAGGCTGTAGCCATGTTTACACTTGGAAGCCCAGCGTAGGGTCAGGTGCAGCTGCTCCTCATGCATGTTTTCACTGATCCGCTCCCCTGGAGTGGCTGTGGTCCCAATTCTGCCTCAGCCTCTCAAATTCCTGTCAAATTCCTGGGCTAGGTGCGTGTTGATGAAGGGCAGGAGCTTCTCCTGCAGGTCATCATCAAAATTGAGACATGAAGCCGGGTGCAGTGGCTCAAGCCTGTAATCCCAGCACTTAGGGAGGCTGAGACAGGAGAATCGCAAGTTCAAAGCCAGCCTCAGCAAAGGCGAGGCGATAAGCAACTCAGACTCAGTGAGACCCTGTCTCTACATAAAACACAAAATAGGGCTGGGGATGTGGCTCAGTGGTCGAGTGCCCCTGAGTTCAATCCCCAGTAACAAAAAAAAAAAAAAAAAAAAAATTGAGACATGAAGGACTAGAGATGCAGCTCTTCCTGCTAGAATGTGCCTGAGCAGCGAGGCTCATGCTTAGCATGTGCAAAGCTCTGGATTCAGTCCCCAGCACTGCAATAAATAAATAAATAAGAATAAATTGGAGGCTTGGAGGTAGGGGGAAACCCTCAGGAGGTCTAGTTTGTTCTGGTGGATTTCAGTTCATCTTCATTTGCTCCATTTTGACCTTGCCCTCCCCTTCTCATATCCATTCTTCCTTTCCAGTTGCTGTCCTGTTTGCTGTCAGCTCCGCATCAGGTACACAAGAAACAGCTTGTTTAACCAACATCCATAACTGCATTAGGTCAAATCTCTATAATAATCCCTTATTCTATCACTCCTAGTGCTCCTGCGTCTCTGAGAGAACCCTGGTCAATACATCTGGGTCGTGGCAATGAATTCTAACTGGTTCTGCTGGGCAGACAGAGTGATCCTGTTAAAATTTGCCAGACATGTCTTCCCTCTGTTCAAATCCCTCCATAGCTTCCCATATCGTTCTAAGTATATGCCAAAAGACTGTGCCAGACTCAGTATAGACGCCTCCCAATGGAAGGGCCCAGCATCCACCATCACCTCATCAAGCATTATTGGCTGCCTCAGCCTCACTGGGAGGCAAGTGCTAGTGTTTGACAGGAACTCCATTAAGCCTGTGATAGTGGGGACTGCAGCAGCTTCAATACTCTAGTTTGACCTAGCTGGACCTATGAGGCTCTGGTTTCCCCAGCAACAGCTCAGTGGAATGAGTTAACACAATCCCAAAGCGCAGACTTTCGCTACCTTAGGATTGCTACCCTCAGGAAGGCATTAGCATCCAACCTTTGATTCAGCCTCTACTTCCTAGGGAGCACAGGCTGACATTTCGTATCAAAAGCGATCTTCAAGGTATAATTTGGGAGTTGAATTTCTCACCTATGTGAAAGCAATAGGGACCTCATGGCTGACGGTAAGCAGCATGATAATAGCCCTGGCCTTCAACGGGCATCACAATGGTTAAATGTTTTACTTGTGGTGAAGAAAAGACTCCATGGAAAATCAAATCCAGTATTGGGTTATAAGGAGCAGAGTTGCAGAGGACTCTAAATGCACAGTTTCAGTTGGTCTTCTATTCCAAGTCAAGGCCCTAGTAGGACCCCAAGAACAGGGACATTGCGGGGACAAACCTAGAGACATCAGAGGGAACAACCTAAGAATCTTTATCTTACAAATTCTCCTGGGTGTTCCTAGATGGCAGAAGCAGCTGTTCTCTCGGGGAAGAACAGTTTCCTCTTTCCTTGAGACTATGCAATCCTGTGAAGTAAATGCCTCATAAGATGGCATTTGTCCTCCTTCAGACCTGTTCCCACCACTCCCTCAAGAAACTAGGATTAGTTCCTAGCAAATCCTGAAGGGGAGAATTTAAATCCTGACCTGGGAACAATAAACTATACTTCAAAGGAGTGAAAGATCTGGCTGATATACGTGGGAGTGATATGGGGGATTTTAGACATGGCAGAGAGGGGCAGGGGAGCTGTCAGAGTTGAAGATAAAACTAGCTAAGAGGGAACACAGTGACAACAGACCATTCTTCAGTGACTCAGGCTTTGATATTCTTACAAGGATGCCTGGAGCTGGTGTCTGGTAGATAGCTTCCAAAGATGGTCATAATCAAGTCCTTCTCTCTGTGTACATGCCACTCCTTACCTCAAAACATGGAGTGTAGCCAAGCACAGTGGCCCACGCCTGTAATCCCAGCTATTTAGGAGGCTGAGACAGAAGGATCACAAATTGGAGGCCAGCCTGGGCAGCTTAACAAGACCTTGTCTCAAAATCAAAAATGAAAAGTCTCAGTGGTAGAGTGCCCTCAGGTTCAATCCCCAGTAGAGAGAGAAAGAGAGAGACCATTTCTCCCTGGACTGGTCTGTGACTTGCCCTAACCAACGGAATGTAGGAGAAGCCACACTGTACCAATTCCAGACTAGCCTTTAAGAAGACAGGCAGCTTCCATTTCCTCCCTCTTGGATGTTAGCCACCATGGAAGAAATCCAATCACACTGAGACACCATACTGTGGGGAAGTGGGAGCTAGCCATGTGGAGACACCATGTTGTGAAAGAGAGATGCATGAGCAGCCCCCCAGGTGTTGCATCCATCCCAGCTGAGGTGCCATTTATGGAAGCGAGAAAGACATCTTGGACATTTCAGCTGTTGCAAACACCCAACTGAGCCTCGCCCAGATTGCAGAATTGTGAGAAATAAAAGGCTGTTGTTGTAAGTCTTTAAGTTTAGGCCATTTGTTTTTTAGCCATAGATTATTAAAATATAGTCTTTTAAAAAAAATTTTTTTTGTAGTTGTAAACAAACAGAATGCCTTTATTTATTTATTTATTTTTATATGGCACTAAGGATCAAACCCAGTGCCTCACATATGCTAGGCAAGTGCTCTACCACTGAGCTACAGCCCCAGCCCTAAAATATGGTTTTGATAGTTTACAGGGATGGTTTCTTTTCTTCTTTCTTTTTTTGGTACCAGGGATTGAACTCAGGGGCACTCAACCATTGAGTCACATCCTCAGCCCTATTTTGTATTTTATTGAGAGACAGAGTCTCACTGAGTTACTTAGCACCTCGCTTTTGCAGAGGCTGGCTTTGAACTCACAATCCTCCTACCTCGCCTCCTGAGCCACTGGGATTATAAGCGTGTGCCATGGACCCAGCCCAAGGATGATTTCTTAAAGCTTGGGCAGGATTATGGCCTACAATAAATGGGGTCAAAATGCTAGAACTTTAATCTCTGCACTCTGGGAGTCTGAGACAGGAGAATTGCGAGTTCAAAGCCAGCCTCAGCAACAGCGAGGCGCTAAGCAACTCAGTGAGACCCTGTCTCTACATAAAACACAAAATAGGGCTGGGGATGTGGCTCAGTGGTCGAGTGCCCCTGAGTTCAATCTCTAGTACCAAAAAAAAAAAAAGAAGAAGAAAGAAAGAAAGAGAGACCAGGGAGGAGAGAATGTGAGACCCAAGAACCTAGCACCTATGTTCTATCGAAAAGCCCGGAAGAAAAGCCCGGAAGAGCCGGGCGTGGTGGCTCACGCTTGTAATCCCAGCACTTAGGGAGGCTGAGACAGGAGAATCGCGAGTTCAAAGCCAGCCTCAGCAATGGCGAAGCACTAAGCAACTCAGTGAGACCCTGTCTCTACATAAAACACAAAATAGGGCTGAGGATGTGGCTCAGTGGTCGAGTGCCCCTGAGTTTCAATCCCTGGTACCAAAAAAGAAAAGAAAAGAAAAGCCTGGGAGATTCACTTCACTAGGGCAATAAGGAGTTCACAGATAAAGGGGACACCAACATCTTTGCATTGTTGATGATATCTGTCTGCAGCAGGCTGGGATTAAGAACAAGACAGGCTGCCATGAGATTGGAGGTCCGTAAAATCATAGCGTGGGGATTCCAGAATGGCAGAGGTAGCCTCCAAGGCCAGGTGAACATAATTACTGTCATCCCCAGCAAGGCCAGAGAGTCCGTGAGGGTGCTTTGATCAACCTACAGGGCTCTGTGGCAGATTCATTATGGGAATGGGATGGATGGACAGCTGACTAGGTGATCTTTAATTTTTCTATTTTAAAAAAGTCAAGAGCTGGAAAGCAGAGGACTGACATAAGCTACCATAGTGGAAAATCACACTTGCTCAGTCAGATCAGAGATCTCAATCCAGAGAATTTAACCTCTTAACTACCACAGAAACCATACCCCCTTATGCAAACAACTAAGCAATGACAACACAATTATACACAGTGAATGTTCCTCTAATCTCTCCCCAAAGGGATGACCTGCTGCTGTGTGCCAGAGTAACTGTGCATTGGAAAAGAAGAACATTCAGAATCTTCAAAGGCTGTTAAAATGTTGGAGTCTGAGCTGAGATGGAAACTAGGAGACAAAGGACCATCATAATTTCCTACTTAGAACAGGAGATAAAGGGGGCCAAGCGATGGATGGAATGTAGGCTAAGTCCAGTGGGTCTCATAGGGGCTGAGAGAATTTCTATTGATTTCATTACTTGTGAAGTAAAGCCTATTATGATAGGAAGAACCAAGCAAGGGCTTCTGAAACTGCCTGTATTAGTTTCTCCAAAGAAACAGAACCGATAGAATATATATGTATGCGTACACACACACACACACACACACACACACACACACGCACGCACACGCACATATGTATAGAAAGAAAAAGAGAAAGGTTTATTTTAAGGAATTGGCTCATGCGATTGTGGAGGCTGGCAAGTCCAAAATTTGCAGCATAGGTTGGCAGGCTGGGGACACGGAAGAGTTGATGTTACAGCTTGAGTCCAAAGGCCGTCTGCTGGCAGAATTCCTTCTTCCTTGGGGGAGTCTTTTTTCTTTTAAGGCCTTCAACTGATTGGATGAGGCCCACTCACATTATGGAGGATAACCTCATTTACTCAGAGCCTACTGACTTAAACGTTAATCTCATCTAAAAACAATCTTCAGGACTGGGGGTGTAGCACAGTGGAAGAATGCTTGCCTAGCACATGTAAGGTCCCAGGTTCCATTCCTAGCACAGCAATAAGTAATTTTCCAGCAACATCTAGACTAGTATTTGATCAAATATCTGGGTACTGTGGACTAGCCAAGTTAACACATGAAATCAACCAGCACACTACTCTACCCCATTTATTTTTACAGTGGCTTTTTGTTTTTGTACCAAGGTTGAACCCAGGGGCACTTAATCACTGAGCCACATCCCCAGCCCTTTTTATTTATTTATATTTTTATTTTGAGACAGGGTCTTGCTAAGTTGCTTAGGGCCTCGCAAAGTTGCTGAGGCTGACTTTGAATCTCAGCCTCCTGAGTACTGGAATTACACCACCATGCCTGGCTGCAGTGTTATTTCTTTTTCTTTTTCTTCTCCTTTTTTTTTTTTTTTGGTACTGGAGATTGAACTCAGGGGCACTCAACCACTGAGCCACATCCCCAGCCCTATTTTGTGTTTTATGTAGAGACAGGGTCTCACTGAGTTGCTTAGCGCCTCGCCATTGCTGAGGCTGGCTTTGAACTCACAATTCTCCTGTCTGAGCCTCCCTAAGTGTTGGGATTACAGGCTTGCGCCACTGTGCCCGGCTTGCAGTATTATTTCTAATGTAATGTTTTGGCTGTGGTTGTGTTTTTCATCATATACCCATTCAATTCGCTTGTCTTTTCTCTGGGAAAATGGGTAGATCATAGTGGATGATGGACAGGCAACTGTAAATTTAAGCAAGTAGGAGCCCCAATTATCAGAGCTGCCTTACTGGATATAGTATCTTCACTGGGACATGTCAGCACATGCTCAAGTGCTGTGTGCTAGTATTGGTTTGGTGAAGGCTTTCTTTTCAATATGCATAAGGAGAGATGACCAGCTGGGTGCACCTGTAATCCCAGCAGCTTGAGAGGCTGAGGTAGAAGGTTCAAAGCCAGCCTCAGCAATTTAGGAAGGCCTTAAGCACCTTAGCAAGACCCTATCTGAAAATAAAAAATAAAAAGGTTGGGGTGCTGGGTGCAGTGGCACGCACCTGTAATCCCAGCGACTTGGGAGGCTGAAGCAGGAGGATCGTGAGTTCAAAGCCAACTTCCACAACAGCGAGGTGCTAAGCAACTCAGTGAGACCCTGTCTCTACATAAAACACAAAATAGGGCTGGGGATGTGGCTCAGTGGTCGAGTGCCCCTGAGTTCAATCCCCAGTTTCCCCCCGGGAAAAAAATGGCTGGGGATGTGGCTCATTGGTTAAGCAATCCTGGGTTCCATCACTACTCCCCCCCAAAAAGAGATGACCAAAGGCAGTTTGCTTTTTGTTTGTTTGTTTGTTTTGGTACTGGGGATTGAACTCAGGGGTACTCGACCACTGAGCCACATCCCCACAGGGTCTCACTGAGCTGCTTAGTGCCTCGCTGTTGCTGAGGCTGGCTTTGAGCTTGCGATTCTCAGTCTCAGCCTCTCAAAGTGCTGGGATTACAGGTGTGTGCCACTGGGCCCCGGCAAGGCAGTTTGCTTTTTTATATCACACTGTTGCAATGATAGCACCTTTACTATATCCCCTCAAGGCTTTGCTAACTTTCCAGCTCTCTGTTACAATGTGGTCTTCAGAGACCTTCATCTCCTTGACATTCCACAGGACAACATGTTGGTCTACTATATTGATGACATCATGCTGCTTGCACAAAAACAGGAAATGGTGAGCTTGATGTTTGCCAGAGAGTGGAAGATAAACTACATGAAGATTCATGGTCCTGACCCACTGGTAACATTTTTAGGAGTTCAGTGGTTTGGGAGATACCAAGTACAAGTTTCTTACCTCATATATCCTTCATTTATAAAGGTAACAGTGTTTGTTGAGTCTTTTTAGCAATTCTATTTATTTTGCTTTTTTTTTTTTGCCTTACACATGAAATGCAAATGTTCTACTACTGAGCTATATCCCCAACAGTGGGTCTCTTTAGATCTTCCAGGCAGAATTTATACATGTAGAAATGTTTCTTCAGTCTTGTTTTTTCTTTCTTTCTTTTTTTGGTACTGGGGATTGAACCCCTAGGCATCTTGCCACTGAGCTACATCCCCAGTCCTTTTTATTTTGAGACAGTGTCTCACTAAGTTGCCAAGATGAGCCTCAAACTTGCAATGCTCCTGCTTTAACCTCCCAAATGGCTGGAATTATAGGCATGTGCTGCTGTCCAGTACTTTATTGAGTGGACTGGGAAGCTGCCAATTTTGAGTGGTGCCCAGAGCAAGAGAGGGCTGTCCAGCAGGTTCAGGCCACAAAACAAGTTATGCTGCCACTTGGGATCACAGGATCCTGCTTCTGGAGGTATCTGTGAGGAGTAAAGTCTCTGAAAGTCCAAAGAGGAGATTTGCAGTGAAGACTGCTAGGATTCTGGAGTTAGGCCATGCTCACTGTGGTCCATTTGGATATAAAGGTCCTGATGTATCACTGGGCCCCAGTAGTGACTAAACATCTGACTATTGGATCCCAAGTGGCTGGTTACATGTATTAAGCTAGATTGTGTGTGTGTGTGTGTGTATGTGTGTGTGTGTGTGTGTGGTGCTGGGGAATCAAACCCAGGGCCTGGCATACACTAGGCCAGCACTCTACCACTGAGCTATACCCTCGACCCTTAAGCTAAACATCAGAAGGGTACAATAATCACAATCCAATACACAATGGAAGTGGTATATTCATGGTTGGACCAAAGGGGTCCAAAAGGCATGAGTAAATTAAGTGAACAGGGGTCTTGGACTCCTGTGCACCTGTTGATCTGATATTACACATTTGACAAAGGAGGTAAGGAGTCAAACCCAATTCACAGATAAGTCAATATAATATTTTGGCACCAGCTAGAAATAGGCCTGTTTATTACAGCCCCAATGGGCTGAAGGACAGTGGCGAATCCTCCTGGGGATAGAGCTATGAGCAGTATACCTTGTCATCCTTTTTGTATGGAGAGAGAGATGGACTGAGTACAGACAGACACAAATTCATAATAAGTGGCAAATGGCTTGGCTAGTTGGTCAAGGACATGGCAATAGCAAGATTGGAAGATCAGAGAGAAGCAGGTCTGGGTAAGGGACATATGGATGGACCTATAGGAATGGGCACAAGGCCCATGGATCTCTGTCTCACGCTAATGCTGACCCAGAGATCATATGCAGAGGAGGTTCTGTAGCCAGATGGTCAGGCTGTCCCAACCTGTGGATGTCAGCCAGCCTCTAAACATCGCTCCCCTGTTGCAATAGACCTAATAAAGAGTATCCACGGTGGCAGCGGCAGGGGTTATGAGTGGCCCCACGACCTGAGTTCCCCCTCATCAAGGCTGGTCTAGCAATTGCCAACAAATAGCCAACCTGCCAGGAGGAGGCAGCAATAGGCAACCATTGCTCAGAGAAAGCAGCCAGCCACATGGTGGCAGGTCACTTCTATCAGACCCCTTTCACTTTGGAGAAGGCAAATGATTTATCCCTACTAGAACTGCTGTTTTCCAAACATGGGCTGCATTGCTTACCCATGGTGCTTCTACAAACATCACCATGCAAAGGCTTTAAAGAATGCTCCATCTATTATCCAGGGCCAGGGGACAGACTTTAAGGTAGGAAAAAAAAAGTTTGAGGATGGTCATATAAACATGGACTTCCCTGTTCTTCCCATAAGCCCATCACCCAGAAGCAGAACAATAGAATGGAAGGACTTTGTTTCCAAAGCTTTGTAGGGATTATAAACAGTATATGGTACAACGCAAGACCACTGTGGGATTAGAAAGAGCTCATATACAAAGGGCATTTTGCACAGGCACTGGCATATAGCATGTGTTCAATCAATGGTAGGTATTAGTATTAATTGAATCAGGTTGTAAAAGACCTCTCTACCCCAAGGGAAGCTGGTGGCCAAGTTCACTAAGCCCAGTAGGGCTGTGGCTCCCACTGTGGCGTGACATGCTTTGAATAGTCTTGGCTGTTCTGAAAGTCTCTGGCTTGAATTACAGTTTTCTGCCAGCAGGCAGTGTGCAGATGCTGCCATCAAGCAGAGCTGGAAGACAGGAGGCCAGAAAACTCTGCAGAGTGCAGGAAATGGAAACTCTGACAGCGATTGGCTGCCTGGGGCGGGGTGGAGGGGATCCAAATGTGATTATAAAAAAACCAGCCTTAAGCCAGAGAGTCGCTTCCTCACTGCTGTGCCCCTCTATCAGCGGGCTCCAGGCAGGAAGATGGCTTCTCATCTCTCCTCGAAGGTAAATCCAGCAGCTATGAAGTGTGGGTGTTGAGATAACACCCTTGGCCACGTTGCCTGCCTGTGAGCCCCATGCCCTATGAGCCAGGATGACCATTAGTGAGGCAGCACCCTTGGGTCCCTTTAGTGCCTTGGGCTGGGAGTAGGCTGAAGGGATGGGTAGAGGCTTTTAGGAAGATGGAATACAAAACTCCAGGAGGCAGGAGACCTAGCTTATAGATGTCACAATGGTTCTCTGTGGCCTCAATCTTGTCACTTGACTTCATCTTAGTTACTTCCTCTATAAAATGAAGATTAAACCACTTATATCCCAAAAGGTCTGGATGATTTCTGAAGCTCCTTTATTGTTGGATCTAATAGGATAGTGGGTTTATCTTTGAGGACAGATAAAACTGTCTGGAGGGGTTGCTGAAAGTGTGGGCATGAGCATCATCAGTCAATTGTGGGTTTAAATCCTGACCCTTCCATTTCCTGTCTGTGCATCCTTGAGAATATTACTTAACCTCTCTGAATCTCAGTTTCCTTATATATAACATGGTTTATAACAATGATATCTACTTTTGGGGGTTGTTATAAGTGACCTTGTGCCATAAAGTGCTAAATACTCTGCATGTGGAATGTTTTCATTTTTGGAGGTGGGGTACCAGGGATTGAACTCAGGGACACTCAACCACTGAGCCACATCCCCAGCCGTTTTTTGTATTTTATGTAGAGACAGGGTCTCACTGAGTTGCTTAGTGCCTCACTGTTGCTGAGGCTGGCTTTGAACTCGCCATCCTTCTGCCTCAGCCTCCTGAGCCGCCGGGATTATAGGCATGCACCAACGTACCCAGTTTGTTTGTTTTTAATTCAAAGAATTAATACTACCCTGACAAAGATCACATTTGATGTGAGCTGAGGGGCATATGTTCTTTCCTATTTTGTGGCATAATGAAAAGAGCATCGGGTTTTAGGTTTTTAATTCTGTGTGTGTGTGCGTGTGCGTGTGCGTGTGCATGTGTGTGTGTGAGTGATGCTGGGGATTATACCCAGGGCCCTGCAAGCACTCTACTGAGTTACATCTCCAGCTCAGGTTTTGAATTCTCAGTCTTGAATATGTATCTAGGCTACTGGATTTGCTGTGTGACCTTGGGCAAGCTTCTTTAATCTTCTGTTCTTGCTTTCTGAAAAAGGAAATTGATGTGAGGCCAATGAGGTTCCTGTAGATATTAAAAGCATTGTAAGAATAAGTTTATTTGGGCTGGGAGTGCAGCTTAGAGGTAGAACGTATCTTCAGCTTCAAAAAATAAATAAGTTTATCTTTTTAAAAAATGCATCTTAAAGCAAATTCTATGTGTCAGGCATTGTTCTAACTGGTAAGGATGCAGGGTCCAATAGTTTCTAAATTCATAGCCAGCTGCTGAAATAGATTCTACTAATATCCCAATTTTAGGGAAAACTTCATTGAGGCCCAGAGAAGGAAAGTACCCCATTATCCTGCTCAAGATCCCTTAGCCAGTGATCACAAAAGCAAGAAAAATCACGGTAATGATACTAACCGAAACCTATGGAGCGCAGTCACCATGTGCCAGGCACCTGTACCACTTAAGTCTCACAGCCACCAGGTGGGACAGAATATCACTGCCACGGGTGCCGAGAGGACACGGAATTCCTGCGGCTCCTGAAAGGGGTTCTGAGCTCAGCCCACTGCACCTCGCTCCCCCCCTACCCCCGCCACCCGCCACTGACTAATTCTAAATCCGAAAGGTAAACAACCCAGCTCAAGAAGGCCCTGGGGAGGTTCCTCTCCATTCCGGGGTTTCGCGACAGAGCTTGCGCGCGGCGCGCCACCGTGCGGCAGAAGGCGGTATCGCTCTTGTGACACCTGGTACTCCACCTGTGTGGTGTGGAGGCAGGTAAGGATCCTGGGGGATGAGAGGACTGTGGGATAAAGAAGAGTTCAGGATCCTTGCTTTAGAAACCCAGACCTGCTTCTGCACTAGTGGAGATATAACAACAAACAGCGCAGGGTTGCTATCACCAGGGTCCAGGTTTCAAATCCCTATTCTTGGCAATTCCTCCATGCTACTGAAATTTATTCAATGCCCATTTTGTGCCAGGCAGGTTGCCTGTGAAAAGTTCCTTCCTGTTTTTGAGACGCTGGGGAAAAAATGGGAGGAGGTGGCCCCCACCTCTGGGAGTGTTCCTGAGTATCAGACATAAAGCAGGGGACCCCTTACACACTCTGCATTGTCTTGTGCCACAGGCAGGAGAAAGCTCAGAGATGGTTTTCAGGGTTCTGGAGCGCCAAGCCTGCGTGGAGGAAGTGCGTCTGCAGGGTAGGAAGCTTTAGCAGGTGAAGGGGTCCCTGGATGGGTTCTCCCTCAGCACTGTCCCTTCAACAGGGCTCATGACTGGGATTCTCAGGCACTGACATCATAGCCAGCTCTGTGACTGCCCTTTGTTGAATGGGGCATCCACTCACTTGTGACCACCCTGCAGAGCATCTGCAAGAGCAGTGAGGACCAAGTGGTCCTCTTTGCTGTTCTGAGCCCTTTTTACAGCCTACCTTAGCTCTATGGGGTGGGTATCATTATTTCCATCATAAGAAACTGTAGAACTGAGGAATTAAGTAATTTACTCAAGTTTGCCCAGCTAGCTTAAAACCAGAGGCAGGATTCAAACCCAGTGGGTATGATGCCAGAAGCCCCGCTATTAGCCTCTCAGGTGCCCCACAGGTGCTTTGGTCAAATCACAGCAAGCCTTGGTTCCCTTATTTTGTGAACAGGAATGATCATCCTTACTTTAACATTGTTTGAATCTGTGTGACGTCATAAAATGATAGTGGAAAACAAATGTGGTGAGCACTCTAAAGCAATTCCACACCAACCCTGGTCTTCCTTGTACCACAAAGCACCAGAAATGGGGTAGACACAGAGCTCAGAGTGACTCATCTTAAGCTTTCTCTCTCTCTCTCTCTCTCTCCTCCACAATCCTGGAGAAAACCCACAATTGACAAGCTCCTTCTTTTGCCTTTCTCCCCTCCATTTTTGTTGGCTTACTATTTGAGTCAAGGTCTTGCTGTGTTGCAAGGCTGGCCTCCTTCCTGTCTCAGCCTCCTGAATGGCCAGGACTGCGGGCGCACAGCATCGTGCCCAGCCCATTTGACCTTTTTTTTTGGTACCAAAGATTGAACTCAGTGGGGTACTCGACCACTGAGCAACATCCTCAGCCCTATTTTGTGTTTTATGTAGAGACAGGGTCTCACTGAGTTGCTTAGCGCCTCACTGTTGCTGAGGCTGGCTCTGAACTCGCGATCCTCAGCCTCCCTAAGTGCTGGGATTACAGGCGTGCACCACCACACGCTCCATTTAACCTTTCTGATCCTTCCCTCTCTTGATTCAGGACAGCAAAAACTCAAAGAATCAGCCCAAAACAAGAGAGTTCTTCTCAGAGAGAGCAGGTGGGTAGAGAAGGGCCGTGCTTCTGCAGCGGAAGGTAAAATGTCTGGCAAGGCTGGGACATTCTTGTGCTATAAGACAGTGTCCTCTCTCATGTTACAGGGCTGTGACAGGTTGAAATGATGCCTCACTGTGAACCCCCAGCTCCACACAGGGAGGTCTCCACAGAGTTGGCTGTTGTTAGCATTATTAATAACATGACGTTTTTATTGCAGACATAAAGAGAGGGAACCATTATTTTTGCCTTTTTTTTTTTTTTTTTAATCTCTGACACACATCTTTGACTTGGGATGGTAACACGAGGGAAATAAGATTCACTTTGCCAAAGTCCCATCCCCTCTCAGGGCCTCTACTTCTCCATCTGGAAGTCAGAGGGCTGGTCTTGACCAATGGTTTCCAGACATTTGTATTCCCTGGCCTGGTGCTTGGGCCCCAGTGACTTTGTTTTATGGGGCTGGTGGCAGCAGTGTCCTCAAGGGCTACTCCATCTGCATGCACCTTGAAAACAAGGGGAGGGGGGGAAGAGGCCCAGGATAAGGACTAGCCAGAAGCTCTCAGGAATCCCCTCCTTCCTCCTTGCCCTCCCTCTTCCAGTTGGAATCCAGAACTTCCTCTGCCACTCTCCCCAATGACCTACATGAGAAAACAGAATAAACTTCTCTCAGAAAACACTTTGTCCTGTGAATCACCCTTGCAATGAGAAGCCCAATAAGACCTGCCTCTGGCCTGCCTCATCCACACTCCCACCCCCACCCTCATTTTCCCAAGTCAACCACAGCTCCCGGAACAAAACCAGTTGATTTTGTTTCCCAAAGCACAGGCTGTTCTCTGCTTGGAATGTCCCTCTGAAGCTCACCTGCCTGAAAAACTCCCTTTTGTCCTTCTGAACCCAGCTCAGACATCCCCTCCCCTGAGGCTCCTTCACAGCAGGGCCTCCTGCTACTCTGTCAGAGCAAGGAATGCCCAGGCTTGATTTCACCGAGCGAATGCTGGGGGCAGGGGGCAGGGAGAGTTTAGGTTGTTCTCTCCGGTTAGGCAAAGACTCTAGAGTTGCTCCCGCAGACAGAGCCTTGCTCTGAGGAAAGGGTGTAAAGGGACTTTTTTGAGGGGTTGACAAAGGCTTCTCTTTCCTCATTGAACTCTGGAGATAGGGTGGACAGTGCATATGGAGCCCACAGCAACCTGAGCTCTGCTGGGGAGAGTTAAAGCGTGGGAGGCCTGTCCAGGGGAACCCCAGTGGCTAGGCCAAGGCAGGAGAAGGGCAAAGAGGCCTGGGAGATCCAAATGGAAACAAAGGTTGTACCAGTTCCAGCACTAAGGAGAATGGTGGTTCTTTCTGGTCTGTGAGTTCTGGTCTGCTCAGGAGACCTGCACTCCTGGGAGATGGCTGTCTGTGAATCACAGAAGCTGGTCACAAAAGAACTGTAAGAGGCCTGGAATACCTCAGTGGAAGGAACCAGTGAGGAGGAACTCCAAGCCAGGTGCCCTCAGGCCTCCCCTAATCCAGTCCCTCTTCTGATCCAGGAATTCTTCATCCCACTCTGCTTGCTCCTGTCCCCTGTTCCAATGCTGCCTCTGCAGATGGCAATTGTTTGCCTCAGCTGGCTTGCCCCAGGCCCCTAGAGAAGCATTGTTTGTGGCAGACGTGCAGAGGCATAGAGGCACTGCATGGAAAGAGCTTAGCATGGTGCCTGGCACGTAGCAAGCACTTATTAAACATCCGTTATCATTGTGATTAAGGACTTGCCTAAAACAAAGAGCAAATAGCCAAAGGACAACCAGGAATTACACAATCTAACTTTGAAGCCAGGGTTTGCTCTCTGGAGCTTACAGTCTTTGTTCTTCCTTTCTCCCAAAGGTGAATACCAAATTAGGGCTCCTTCCTCTAGGATCGTCTCCCTCTGATTATTCCCTTGGACACATCCAGGCCAGAAAGAGGCGGACAACTCTGCCCCAGAATTCTAGATCCTAGGCCTCAGCAGTCCTCTGGCTAAATGACACTGAAAATGACCAGTCCTTTAAGGGGAGACTCCGTCCACCCCCAGGATCCTTTGGGGCCTGTGCAGAGTAACTCTTCGCCTTCATTCCACTGGCATTTACTGGACACCCAATCTGTGCCAGGTACTGTGCTAGTCACTACGGACACCACACTGAAAGAGATCTAGTCCCTATCTCCTCTTCTCCCTCCCCATCACCACCTCCTCACCCCCACCTCTTTTCATCGACACTCTCCCTTGTCAGCCTTCATGGGCCACAATCATTGCATCCACAAGGCATGAGGCAGCATGGGGAACACATGCCTGAACTATCCCTGCAGGTCAAAAGATGCTCAGCATACTTTTAGACTCCTGCCTGGCAGCAGCCCTAGAGAGACACAGGGCAAGTCCTGGCCCAGCTGCAGGGTTGGGTTGCCTTAGTCAAGTTATTTGCTGTCTTGAATCCCGGCTCCCTTGTCTGTAAAGCCAGTGGGTAGAATAACCATCATCTCCAGCTTCCTGTTCTGAAAACATCTGCTGAGCACAAAGCACACAAGTCTGCATTGCCTCAGCCCTCTTGGTTCCTGGCCCTCTCAGTGTGGATTTTATTTTTGGAAGCGGCCAAAAGCCACCTTGTAATGCCAACTTTGGTGACTAAAGTGGGTGATGGTGCTCAGAGATGCCATGTTTGGTCACAAATGGCAGTGACTAGGAACTAGCAGGGGAGCTCCTCCCTCTGGGACCATACCTGAAAATGAATCCAAAAATAGACCCTAGGGGCTGGGGTGTAGCTCAGTGGTAGAGTGCATGTTCCCCCTGTGTGGCACTGGGTTTGATCCCCAGTGCCAAATAAAGTAGATCCCATTTTTTATTGCTTTGCTATAAGACAATATTGAGGTCCTCTGCACTTGCTGGTCTCTCTGAATCTGTCTCGTAAAATGGAGGGCAGAGGAGTTTGTCTCTCATCTAGAATGTCTTTCCCAAATGCTTAATTTAGAGATATATCTTTCTCTCTCTCTCTCTTTTTTATTTGGGGGTGGACTTGGGGGTGGGATCCTGTTATGTTCCCAGGCTAGAACTTAAGTCTCAATTAATCTTGCTGCCTCTGTCTCCTGAATAGCTATGACTATAGGCAGACACCACCTCGCCTGGCTTAGAGGTGTCTAGATCTTTAATACATCTTGTTTATCTAGTACATACCTGTAATCCTAGCAACTCAGGAAGCTGAGGCAGGAGGACTGCAAGTTCAAGGCCAGCCTCAGCAACTTAGCAAGGCCCTAAGCCACTGAGACCCTATCTCAAAAATAAATAAATAAATAAATAAAAGGACTGGGAATGCAGCTCAGTGGTATGGCACCTCTGGATTCAACCCCCAGTACAAAAAAAAAAACTCTTTGCCTAGACATTTCCCTTATCCTTTAAAGGCCTTCCAGGCCCCTGCACCCTTGAAAGTCTGCTCCCTTTAAGGGCTCCCACAATTTCACGGTGCTATGTGTCTGTGTTACCACCAGGTGGCAGTCCAGTCCCAGGCTGGAATCTTCACCCCTCATTATCCTTGAGCAGCTCCACATTTACCAACAGCCCTCCCTGGGGCAGGCTCCACCTGGGACTGAAATGAATAGCCTGGGCCCCTGCTCTGCAGCAGGTGATCCTGAAGCTCAGGAGTGATCCATTCCTAGGATCCCTGCAGAGCCTGCCCTCTCCTCTCCCTTTCCAGGCCCTGAATCCTACAATTCAGGAATCTCCAAACTCCTGAGTATGGCATTTAGGATTCTCTACAATCAGGTCTCATTTCCAGGCCCCACAGCCTGTGCTCCAAGACTGAGTCAGAAGGATTTAAAGGAAATGAGAGAAGCACTCCACACACATATTTCTTCTTGGCTGGGCAGCAGAGGGTGATGCTAGGAACAGGGTGTCCCTAGGCCCAGCCTGGAAAGGGGCCTGGGCCAGCAGAGGACCTGGGCCAGCAGCAGCTGGAGGTTGCTGAAGCAGAGGAGGTCTGCGATTTCCTGTGAAGAACTGAGGAGCCACTTCCTTTAAGCAGATGGCTGGGGGGATGGGTGGCAGATTAGGGGGAGAGAAAAGGGGTGCCAGGAAGGCCCCAGGAAAAGACACAGAAAGAGAAGCTTTCTCTTTCCCTCTGGCATCTCCACAGAGTAGACAATGAAGACAGGCAGGGTCAAGCATGTGAAGCCATGTGCTGTGAAACCATAAAAGTCAGGGCAGGCAACAGGTTCAGCTGTATAGATCAATAAAGAAATGGAGCCTTGGTTACTCCAAAAAACAAGCCCTGAGGGCTGGGGATGTAGCTCAGTGGTAGAGCACTTACCTAGCATGGAGGAAGCCAAGGGTTCAATTCCCAGAAACGGAAGGGGAAACAAACAAACAAAACCCACACACCAAGCCCTAAGTACTCTCCCTTAAAACCCAAGCCCAGAAACCCAGCCCCCAGTTTTGAGCTCCGGATCTAGTGCCCAGTCAGAGGTTGGCAGAGGCCCAGTGGTTCTTTATCTGTATGAGCAAATGGCCCCATAGGACAGCTTGTCCTCGATCATTCTCCCAGCATGTATTTACTGCACTGACTCTTTCCCTGTGGCCAACACCAAGGGAAATGCCAGTCCAGCCATGCAAATCATCACAAAACCCAAACTGGGGTAATTTTGCTGTTTTTGTTCTATTCACACACCATTGCTTGTCCAGGTTGGTGTCCAGCCTCCACAGACCCATGCCCCATACAATGGAGAACCAGATCTCCCCAGCAGGGTCAGAAGTAGGAGGATCAGAGACAGGGAAGCTTTCTGAAACCAGCCTCAGGCAGAGAAGCAGGAGCTTCCTGTGGGGCCTGGCCCCGCTTAGCATTGCTGCATAAGCAAGGCTGTCACTGTCTGGATAGTGGACAGCCTTTGCCTGCCTCTCTCAAGGGGCAGGTGTGAGGAGGAGGAGGAAGTCTTAGTGGTGGGCAAGAGCATCTGCCAGGGCTGCTCAGTTATAGGTCACAGCGGGATGGGGCAAGTGGCAGTGGTGGTGATGTCTTGGTGGAGGTGAGGATATAGCCACTGGTGCCCCACGTGGTGACCGTGAATTATATTGTTTTGGTGCTAAGGATTGATCCCAGGGGCATTTTACTACTGAGTTACATCCCAGCCCTATTTATTTATTTATTTATTTATTTATTTTTTTATGTGTGTGTGTGTATTTTTCCAGCCCTATTTATTAATTTGTTTGTTTATTTATTCATAGACATGTTCTCATCAAGTTACTCATCAAGTTTGTTTATTTATTCATAGACATGTTCTCATCAAGTTACCCAGGCTGGGCTTGAAGTTGAAATCCTCCTGCCTCAGCCTCCCAAGTTGCTGGGATCACAGGTATGATCATGATTTTTTTTTGCTACTGGGAATATTGAACCCAAGGGTGCTTAACCATGGAGCCACATTCCCAGCCCTTTTTATTTTTTTATTTTGAGACAAGGTCTCACTAAGTTGCTTACAGCCTTGCTAAGTGGCTGAGGCTGGCTTCAAACCTGCAATCGTCCTGTCGCTACCTCCCGAGCTGCTGGGATTACAGGTGTGTGTCACCGTGCCCAGCTGTGAGCATAAATCCTATTTGTGTTATTTGTGTGTGTGTGTGGTGCTAGGGATTGAACCCAGGGCCTTATGCATGAGAAACAAGCACTTTACCAACTGAGCTATATCCCCAGCTCCATGAATTCTTTGTTGTTGTTGTTTATTTTTTTTAGTGTTGATAGATCTTTATTTATTCATTTATTTATATGTGGTGCTGAGAATAGAACCCAGGGCCTCACACATGCAAGGCAAGTGCTCTGCCACTGAGCCACAATCCCAGCCCCTCCATGAATTCTTTTTTTTTTTTTTTTTGGTACTGGAGATTGAACTCAGGGGTACTGGACCACTGAGCCACATCCCCAGCCCTATTTTGTGTTTTATGTAGAGACAGGGTCTCACTGAGTTGCTTAGGGCCTTGCCATTGCTGAGGCTGGCTTTGAACTCAGGATTCTCCTGTCTCAGCCTCCCTAAGTGCTGGGATTACAGGCTTGCACCACTGCGCCTGGCTTCCATGAATTCTTAAAGAACAGTGGGCTCATCTCCCAGCACCCATACCTCCCAGAAGCATGGCATGGTTCAGCTGACCTACAGAAGGGACAGAAGGTCACTCAGTCATGATTACGTGCTCAAGCTCTTGGAAACTATAAACCCAAGCCCATTCCTTTCTCAGTCTTCCCCATTTCAAACAAAGTTTCCTTCAGGCATGCAGGGGCCCAGACCAAATGCCTTCCCAAAGGCTCCCCCTCTCCCCCCCGGGATTTTCAAATGATAGCTCCTTCTTCACTCTTTCAAATGTCTCAAATGTCGCTGCCTCAGAGAAGTCCTCCCTGACCACTTACTGTAAAGCAGCCTCTTTATTCCTCACTACACAGCGTTTCCCAAACATCTGCACCTGGAATCACCTGGGGGGCTTCAAAAAATACTGATACCTATGTCTTACCCATAAAGATTGTGCTCTATGCAAGTTCAAGGCCAGTCTCAACAACTTAGTGAGGCCCTAAGCAACTTTAGTGAGACCTTGTCTCAAAATAAAAGGGCTGCAGATGTGGCTCAGTGGTAAAGCACCCTGGGCTCAATCCTCAGTACCAAAAGGAAAAGAAAAAGATTGTCATCTAATTGATCTTGGGTGTAGCTCCAGCTTTGAAATTAAATTAAAATTAAATTAAATTCTAATATGCACACAGATGTGGAAACCACTGCTTTGGCATAGCACTCTGTTTTAGTATAAGGGTAGGAAAGAAATAGGAGCCCTTGTCAGAGTCTCTTTGCAAATTCAATACAAATAATGGTCAAGCATCAAGTGCAGGTTTTATGGAGAGATGCTTCTAATGTGTGTACTTCTAGTTTGTCACTGGAACGTTCCATCTGGATCATTATCTGATTTCTCTATTAGGCTACAATGGACAACTTGCTCATTTCAAGAGCACTATCTAAATATCTACTAAGTGCACATTTTCATACACAAGTTTGAAATAAAGTGGGGCTATGCTCTAGTATTTCATTATCTATGAATAAAGTGTTTCTTGGGGGAGGGGGCGGGGAATGGGAACCTTGGTTACTCCAAGAAGCAGACCTAAGCACCCAGGACCAAGTACCCAAGTCCAAGGCACCAGCCTCAGAATCCATCTCCAAGCACCCAGATGCAAGGTTTTACATATATTAACTCATTTAACCCTCACAACTTCTCTCTTGGGTATTCCTAGGATCCCCATTTTACAGATGAAGAAATCAAGGGACAGAGAAGTTATGTAACTTCCTTAAGGCAAACCGCTAGCCAGTGACAGGGCCAAGATTTGATCCCAGAGGGTCTGCTTCTTTAGCACAGTGCCTAGCAACCAGAGCAGACTCTATAAATAATTGTCCAATGAATGGATGACTTAATATTAACTTCCCTGTACCTCACCCACCTGGCTCATTCAATCCATCAACCAGCCAGCCTGTAGATTGTATCCTCTAATTACTTCTTGCATCTGTTCAAATCTCTCCACCCACGTGGTGCCCCTTTCCTCTAGCTCACTACTCTCAGGCCTGGAGGGCACCTACAAGGTCCTCCTAATAGGTCTCCCAGTGTTCACTCTTGCTCCCCTGGTCTCACTCTTATCTATTTTCCACACAGAGCTAGGAAGATCTTAAAACACAAAGTACCCAGCGGCTGTCCATCAAACTTAGAAGAAAATCCTACTTCCTTACTATGACCTTCAAGATTTTGTGTGATCTCTCCCAAACCTCCAGAGCTTCATCTCACCTTGGTTCCTTCTCCTTAACTCTTGTATTGGCCTCTTGTTCCTTCTCAGAGTCCTCAGAGTTCCTGCCTACCTCAATGCCTCTGCAGGAGCTCCTCTCTCTGTATCAAACAGTGGATGCATCAGGAATGAGCTGAATGTAACTCCTCCAGGGATCTGAGCCCCAGCCGAAATTACACACCCCATTGTTGCAGCAGTCTGTACCTTACTTTCCTAAAATTGACCATGATCATAATTTTTTAAAAAATGGTGTAAGGGGGTTGGGGTTGTGGCTCAGTGGCAGAGCGCTTGCCTAGCATGTGTGAGGCACTGGGTTCGATTCTCAGCACCACGTATAAATAAAATAAAGGTCTATCAACAACTATAAAAAATATTTTTAAAAAAAATGGTGTAAGCATTTGTTACCCTCAGGCTCCCTGGCAGTCAGACTATGAGCATCCTGAAGAACACAATACTCCTATTTATCACCAGCACTTAGCACAGCTTACAGGAGTCCCCTGCTCCAATAACTTTGAGTGGATGGACAGACACATGGACGAATGCTTAGATGAGAAGTAATTGGGGTAATACCATATATATATTTTTTTTTTAAAATTTATTTATTTATTTATTTATTTATTTATACTGGGGATTGAACCTGGAGGTGCTTTACCACTGAATTAAATCCCCTTTTAATGTTTTTTTTATTTTGAGCAGTCTCGCTCAGTTGCTTAGAGCCTCTCTAAGTTGTTTAATCACCTCGACCTTGGCAATTCTGCCTCAGCTTCCTCAGTCGCTGGGATTACAGGAGTGCGCCACCACACCCGGCTGAATAATACATTTTTAAAAATTAGGAGCCTATTTGCCAGGCGCAGAGGCGCATGCCTGTAATCTCAGCGATTCAGGAGGCTAAGGCAGGAGGATCGAAAGTTCGAGGCCAGCCTGGGCAACTTTGTGAGACCATTGCAAAAAATAAAAAGAACTGGGTATATAGTTTGGTGGTACAGAACTCCTGGGTTCAATCCCCAGTGCCACACACAAAGGAACCTATTTTCCCTGCTCGTATTTCTTAGGGCAGTTACAATGTGAGCGATTTACTTGAGAGTTATTTTCACCCTCAGAAAATCCGCACCAGGGCCAGCATCCCTTATCCCAGGCAAGGCCACTGGGCGGGGCTTCCGGGACTGGCTGGGTGACGTCAGAGAGGGGCGTGCCCGGAGCCAGCCTCTGCTTCCTGATTGGCGGGCACAGACCCACTCACCGCTGCGGCGGTCCGAGCTGTGCGGTGGAAGCGGAGGAGTGCGGCGAGGCGTCTGCACCCAGCCGCTAGGCGGTGCCGCGGGAGCGCGGGCTCCGGCGCGTTGGTGTAACCCTTGGGCACGTTCAGATAGCCGGCGAGGCGGAGAGTGAGGGCAAACGGTTCGCCAGGCTCACGGCGTTCTGGGGGAAAATGGGACAGAGGAGGGGACGCGCGCTGCGGCTGGACCGCTCCTTCGACGGGCGGGGCGGCGAGTGTGACCAGTCCTCCGGCCGCTCACCGCAGCCCGCTATTTCAGGGACTCTGACCTCAACCAGGAAAGTCCCAGAAACACAGCCCCACCCTCCCCATCTTCGACGCGCTCCGCCTCTCTTCCCACCCTAAACTCCGTCCCAAAAGAGAGGTGGAGCAGGCGTCTGTAGACCTGGTTCTCGTCCCTATTTGTGTGTGACCCTGAACCAGAGGCACACCCTCTGGACCTCAGCCTACTCATTTGCTCAATGAAGCGACACCTTATTGATGTCATGTTCGAAGTGCCCCGCACTTGCCTTGCACATATTAAGATGCTCAGTAGATACTAGTTTTTCTCCCTGACCCTGTTGCCTGTGACCTAGTGCAATTTCACTTAACCTGGGGGGGAGAATTGTCCTTCCAGTTCCCAGATCCTGGGAGCTAAGATCTCTGGAGTCATTGAGGATGAGCTGAGAGTAGCCGGCCTCCTTGTGTCGGCCTCCTTGTGTCGGGGCTGCGTCTTCTCTCCCATCATGAACCCTCACCTTCTTTGCCCACACTCCAACTCCTAGTCTTAAAAAAATACACACACACACACACACACACATATGTTGTTGTTGTTGTAGATGGGAACAATACCTTATATTTGTTTATTGTCATATGATGCTGAGGATCGAACCCAGTGCCTCACACTTGCTAGGCAAGCTCTACCACTGAAGAGCTACAAACCCAGCCCCCAGCCACTAATCTTGTCACTTGAGTTCTCTGAGGTTCCTCTTACTAAGAAGTTTCCTCATCCTTCCTGAGGTGGCTCTAAGGAGATTGTGTCAAAGAGGGTTGAGCTCCCCAAGATTCTTTGAGGTCTTAGGGTCTGCAGGGACCTCAAAGACCATCTAGCTGCAAATTTTCTCCTTGTTTCTACTGACATTAGATCACGCCCTCCTGTGGCTCCCTATTACCTTCAGGCCACCCAGGCAAGACCAACAAGGCCATGCCTGGGTCTCTACTCTCAGCCAAGCCCCTCCTCTCTCTCCTCCATCAGGCTGTGACCAGACTGGGCTGTTTTCAGCTTTTTTTTCTCTCTCTTCTAGGTATTTTGCACACGTTTCCCTCTGCTGGGACCACTTCTTTCCTACCCCCTCTCTTCACCTTTCACTTGCCAATTGATTTCTCATCCTTGACCATCAGGGGACAGGATGACCTCTAAGGGCCCCAGTTCCTGACTCTTGCCTCTGGGCTTTTGCCCCTGCTCTTCTCTCAAACCTAAGCAATCTTTCCTTCCCTACTTAACTTGACTTGCCCTTCAAATTATAGTTTAAAAATCACTTCCTGAGCCGGGTGCGGTGGCTCAAGCCCGTAATCCCAGCACTTAGGGAGGCTGAGACAGGAGAATCACGAGTTCAAAGCCAGCCTCAGCAACAGTGAGGCGCTAAGCAACTCAGTGAGACCCTGTCTCTACATAAAACACAAAATAGGACTGGGGATGTGGCTCAGTGGTCGAGTGCCCCTGAGTTCAATCCCCGGTACCAAAAAAAAAAAAAAAATCACTTCCTGTAGCCAGGTGTAAACATGTAATCTCATCAGCTGGGGAGGCTGAGGCAGGAGGATCACAAGTTCAAAGCCAGCCTCAGCAACTTAGCAAGGCCCTAAGCAACATAGCAAGACCCTATCTCAAAGTAAAAAAAAATAAAAAGAGCTGGAGATGTGGCTCAGTGGTTAAATGTCCCTGAGTTCAATTCCTCGTACCCCCCCAAAAATCACTTCCTCTGAGAGGGAGGGGTTCCATGTCCAGCCCCTGCCACTTATCTAGCATACCCTATTAGGATTTACCTTAGAGGAAGGTAACTTATTTGTGACTGTATCCCCCAATTTCAATGATGTGCACAGGGTCTGATCCCAAGTAAATTCCCAATAGATGCTTATTGAATGAATGAGTGAGTGAATCTCTACTGTGTTTGTCTAGTCTCAGTTTACATACCTCCAGAGGCAAGAAACTTTTTTTTTTGTATTGGGGATTGAACCCAGAGGTGTTTTACCTTGAGCTACATTCCCAGTCCTTTTTATTTTGATTTTGAGACAGAGTTTCACAGAGTGGCTCGGGCTAGCCTTGAACTGTCTCAGCCTCCCAAGTAGCTGGAATTACAGGCCCACACAACCATATGTGGAAGAGCTCACTATTTTTGAAGCAGCCCACTCTATTTGCTTGTTAGAAGGCCTCCGATTCCTGCCCACCCCAACCAAAGCCCAAAAAGGTTACTTGGAGCCAAGGCACAGAGGGAGTGTGCCTAGTCTGGGGTATGTGGTACAGAGCCAGGCTCTACCTGTCCTTAGGAGATATATATAGGACTACCTGGGCCTAGCAGGGTTCACAGATGTCAGCAATGGCTAGATTCTCCACAACCTGATCCATTTGTATGCCTGGGGCTTGAGATACCATCACAGCCCATTTTTCTTTTTTTCCAGGGGCAGCAGATCAGTATCTGCTGGAGGCAGAGATACCAGGTTCCCAATGTAGGAGTGGGAAGGTCAGGAAGGAAGCACTTTCAGATATCACTGGGCTTCTCTGGCCTCATCCAACCCCCACGCCTGCTCTTTAAAGCAGGAGACATTGTTCCCATTTTACAGATGCAAAAACTGAGGTTCCTGGATGGATGCTTCTTACCTATGGTTACATGTAGTGAGACAGTGGTGAAGCCAGGCCTAACTTCAAGGGATGACCTTAGGTCCAGCATGGTAGCACACACAGGGAATTCCAGTTACCTGGAAGACTGAAGTAGGAGGATTTCAAGTTCAAGACCAATCTGAGCCGGGCACACACCTGTAATCCCAGCACTTAGGGAGGCTGAGACAGGAGAATCATGAGTTCTAAGCCAGCCTCAGCAATGGCGAGGCGCTAAGCAACTCAGTGAGACCCTGTCTCTACATAAAACACAAAATAGGGCTGGAGGTGTGGCTCAGTGGTTGAGTGCCCCTGAGTTCAATCTCCAGTAGCAAAAAAAGAAAAAAAAAAGACCAATCTGGGTGACTTGGTGAGGCTTTGTCTCAAAATAAAATTAAAAGGGCTGGGATGTAGCTTGGGGGTAGAGTGCTTGCCTAGGTTGCACAAGGCCCTGGGTGAGATCCCATCAATACAACAACGACAACAAAAATGTGACCTCTCTGCTCCCTCAGCTCAGTGTCTCTTGTGTACCCGCCTGCTCCAGGCCCTTCTGCCTGAGGCATCATCAGGTCCTGAAGGGTTTCATGGCTCCTGTTTCCCTGAGCTGGGTCTTACCTCTGGTGGGGACTCAACAGCTGTGTCTTGGCAGCAGCTAGGGGCTGGCTGACCACCAGGAGTCATGTCTTCCTTCTGCACTTGGTCACTCCCCAAAACTGCAGAGGAATCCAGGCCAAATTAAGCAGAGGCCAAGGAGCTGACTTGCAGAGGCAAGCCCGTGGTGCATGGCTGAACTGCGTCTTTGCTGTGTGACCCTGAGTGGCTTCCTTTCCTTCTTGGAGCCTCAGTTCATCATTTGCAAAGAGGGTGAGTTAACCTCTCATGGGGCCTCAGTGTGCCAGCATTCCAGAGCTGCCCTTCTGGCTCCCAGGGATCCTCACCCTTGAGCCCTCGTTTTGAGGAACAGAGCCCTCCCGTGGGGGCCTCTGTGTTGGCACAACACCAGCAGAAACTCCATATAGCTCAGTTATTTTTCTGTTTTGTTTTTTGTGGTACTGGGGATTAAACCCAGGGGTGCTTAACCACCGAGCCACATCCCCAGCCCTATTTTGTGTTTTATGTAGAGACAGGGTCTCACTGAGTTGCTTAGCGCCTCGCCCTTGCTGAGGCTAGCCTTGAACTCATGATTCTCCTGTCTCAGCCTCCCTAAGTGCTGGGATTACAGGCTTGAGCCACCGCGCCCAGCTATGTAGCCTGGTTCTTGATGGGATCCCAGCTACTGGGATGGGCAAATACTCGGTTGGGGGCCCTCTGGACTCAGTGCCCACTGGGGACGGGCTCCCTTACCACGTGTGTCCCTTCTGTTTTCTGGGGGCTTTGTGGAGTCATTTCCCAGGGGACTGCTTCTCTGTCTCCTCTATCTCATTCGCCCCCCTTTCCTTCTCCCTTGAACAAAGGTGTATCCTGTGCCCTGCACGGGGTCTGGAAAGCTGAATAAGCTTGGTGCCAGTCCCTGCAAAGCTCATAGCTCAGTGGAGGCAGCTGGACAACAAAACCAAGGTACAGCTCACTCCCCCGTCCCCAATCCTATTGTCCTCCCTGTCCCTGCTCTCACCCCACAGTCTCCACGCAGCAGCCAGAGCCTCCTGTGAAAATGAAGGTCAGAACATGTCACTCTTCTGCCAACCCCCTCTCATGGCTCCTGGTGTCAGAGGAAAAGCCAACGTCCTTGCAGTGACCTACAAGGCCCTGCATATGCTACCTCATTGCCTCCCACTGTCCCCTCTGATCACCTTATTCCAGCTGCACCGGCTGTTTTTCAACATGCCAAGCATGCTCCAGCCTCTGGCCTTGGATTTCGCCCTTGTTCCTGCCAGACCGCCTTCCCCAGGTGTCCACGTGGCCGTCCCCCATTGCTCAGTTGGTCTCCCCCTCATCCAGGGCCTCCCCTGGCTGCTCATCTGAGTACCACTCTTTAGTTGCCTCTGTCCATTTACATGCTTTATTATTTTTTTTTCTTAGCACAACAAAAGGACATATAATTGTTTTTTTTCGATTCCCCTACAGGAGTATAAGTCCCATGAAATCTCCTGCGATTCCCCAACCCTCCAAGAGACAGAGAGAGAAAAGAATACCAGGGAAATTCTGAGAAAAAACAATTGACAACACTAATCTTACTACTATTAGATAATAGTATCTACTGATACTACATAACCGTATTTAAAGGCTGGAGGTGTGGCTCAGTGGTGGAGCGCTTGCCTAGCAGGTGAGAGGTCCCCAGCACTGCAAGCAAAGTCTCAATAATTAAAACAACTCAGTTTGGGTTCGGGAAGAGACAGGCAGACCAATAGACTAGAATAGAAGATCCAGAAATAGACCCGACTGCACATGGGAATTTAGTTGTTGATAAAGGTGGCATCTCAAAGTGGAGAATGGACTCTTTTAATACGTGGTGTTGGGACAGCTAGGTGGCCAACAGGGGAAAAAATAGATCTGGGCTCATGCTGAGCACCTCCAAAGGGATCAAAGATTTAAGTGTTGGAAAACTCAAAAAAAAAAAAAAAAAAAAACCCCATAAAAGCACTAGAGGAAAACATGGGAGGATTTACAGGCTCATAGTAGGAAAAGTCTAACCACAACTTGAAAATCAAAAAGCCATAAAAAAGATTGATAAAGTCACCGACGTAAAAATCAAAAACTTCTGCATGGGAAAACACTGTGAATCAAGTTGTAAGGCCAATGACAAACTAGGGGAAGCATTTGCAACTCAGATCACAGTCAAAGGGTCATTTCTCTAATTCGTAAAGAATTCCTGGAAATTGATTAAAAGGCCCAATAACTGCTGGGCACAGTGGCGCACACCTGTAATCCCAGTTACTTGGGAGGCTGAGACAGGAGGACGGAAAGTTCAAGGCCAGCCTGGGCAACTTAACGAGACCCTGTCTCAAAATTTAAAAAAAAGGGGGCTGGGATTGTGGCTCAGTGGCAGAGCACTTGCCTTGCATGCGTGAGGCCCTGGGTTCGATTCTCAGCACCACGTATAAATAAATGAATGAAATAAAGGTCCATCAACACCTAAAAAAATATTTAAAAAAAAAAAAAAAAATTAAAAAAAAAGGCCTGGGGATGCACTCCGTGGTGAATCTTTTGCCTAGCTTGCTTCAGCTCTGGATTCAATCCCCAGTACTGGGGGAAAAAATAAGGACCATCAGCCTCCTAGAAACATGGGCATAGGCTCTGAACTAACAGTTTCCAGAAAAGTAAATACAAATGGCTTTAAACATGTGAACAGAACCTAGAAATCATTCAAAAGAAATACAAACCAGGGGGGATGTGGCTCAGTGGTAGGGTGCTTGCTTGACATGCATGAGGCCCTGGGCTCAATCCCCAGCACTCCCCAAAAAAATAAAAATGAAAAACTAGGCCAACCACATTGGGGTCTCATTCCTTATTAGTCTGGCAAAAATTATGAAAGTGTCATAAAATTTTCTGCGTAAGCATTTATGTAAGGAAATGGTATTCTCACATGCATTCTTACAGAGTTCTCTCACATGTATGAATATAAATTGGTAAAGGTTTCCAAAAGGGCATTTGGCAAAATCTATAAAATTATAGATGTAGGGCTGGGGCTGGGGCTCAGTGGCAGAGCGCTTGCCTAGCACATGTGAGGCACTAGGTTCGATCCTCAGCACCACATAAAAATAAATAAATAAAGGTATAAAAAAATTACAGATGTATCCAGATATCCTGCTTCTGGGAATTTATCCTTCAGATATTCTTGCACAAGTTGGAAATGATGTATGTATGAGGTTATTATCCACAGTACTATTTTCATTAGAGAAAGACTGGGAAACAAACAGACTCTCTATTAGTAAAGGGCTAGATTAAGTAGAGCACAGGAAACCCATACAATGGAATACTATGCAGCTGTGAAAAAGAATGAGGGAGACCTGTGTGTTCCAATAGCATAGGGCTGAGGATGTAGTTCTGTAGTGGAGTGCTTGCCTTAGTATATGCAAGGCCTGGGTTCCATCCCCAGTAACACACACCCACAAACACAAAAGTCAAAGCACAGAGGAGCATATATAATATTCCACTTTTTATTTTTAGAAAACAGAAATATTTAATCCTTTTCCACACATCATAGCTTGCTTTATCCTCAGAGCATAGTTGGACATGGGTGCGTGTGTATATAAGCACAATTGGCTTCCCAGCATGCTTACAGAATATTCCACCTTTTCAAGAAAGAGGAGGGAAATTTTATATGTGTGAAAACATACATGTAAATATAGATATTCATGTTTTTACTGAAGTGAACCTAGCCAGTGATTAAGAGCGCAGACCCAGAAGCAGACTACTGGGTTCAAATACAAGTCATGCTACTATACTGAGTTGGATGGTGTCCCGCCAAAATTCACATTCACCTAGAACCTGTGGATGTCACTTAATTTGGAAATAGGGTCTTTGCAAGTGTAGTCAAGATGAACTCATGCCTGATTAGGGTAGGCCCTAAGTCCAATGTAATGTATGTCCTTATAAAGGAGAAAATTTGAAGCCGGGCACGGTGGCGCACACCTGTAATCCCAGTACTTTAGGAGGCTGAGACAGGAGAATCGCGAGTTCAAAGCCAGCCTCAACAACGGAGAGGTGCTAAGCAACTCAGTGAGACCCTGTCTCTACATAAAACACAAAATAGGGCTGGGGATGTGGCTCAGTGGTCAAGTACCCCTGAGTTCAATCCCCAGTACCAAAAAGAAAGAAAGAAAGAAAAAGAAAATTTGAACACCAAGGTAGACACAGTGAAGAATGTCATGGGAAGACAGGGGCAGCAGTTGGGCTGAAGTATCCCCAACTCAAGGAACATCCAAGATTGCCAGCACTACCTGTATCTAGGAGGGAGGCGTGGAACAGATTCTCCCTGGAGCCTCTAGAACGAATGAGCTTTGCCATCGCCTCGATTGTGCACCTCTACCTTCTAGAACTGTGAGAGAATCCATTTCTGTTTTTTGAAGTCATCCAGTTTGTGATAATTTATTATAGAAGCCCTAGGTAACTCATTAGCTACTTGGAAGCTGTGCAGTTTTGGCTAAGTTATTGAGCCTCTCAGTGCTCCAGTTTCCTCATCTGTAAAATAAAGATGTAGTACCTACCTCATAGAGTTGGGTTATGAAGCTTAAATGAGTTAATTTTTTAAAGAACAAGGTCTGGGGCTGAGGTTATGGCGCAGTGGTAGCGTGCCCGCCTAGCACGCATGAGGCACTGGGTTCGATCCTCAGCACCACATAAAAAAAATAAATAATAAAATAAAGACATTCTGTTCACCTACAGCTAAAAAATAAATATTTAAAAAAAAAAAATAATAAAGAACAAGGTCTGACAGTAAGTGCTATATAAATGTTAAATATATGTTTGCATGTATATAGAGAAATCTGGAGGGACAACCGAGAAACTATTAGATGTGATTGAAAAATGGAGGGAATAAGGAGACGAAAGACAGAAATGGGAGCAAGACTTCACAGGGCCCTTGCATTTTCCAGGCTTTTTCTGTATTTTTATTTTTGAACCATATGAATGTATTATCAATTCAAAAATTAAATTAAGATTATTTAAAAACACAGATCATATTTCTCCTCTACTCAGAAACCCTCCAGTGGTTTTCCATTGCATTTATAACAAAATCTAATATCCTTACTGTGACAGGCCTACCAGATGTGGACATCCCTCCCCCAGTTGCTTTCCACTCATTTCCCCTCTCTCACTCTCTTCCAGCCACACAGGCCACACAGGACTCTTCCCGGCACCCCAGGGCCTTTGCACTGCCTGCTCCTCACTTCATTCAGGTCTCTGCTAAATATCACCTCTGCAGGTGGTGTTTTTGAAAATATTTTTCGGTTGTAGATGGACACAATATCTTTGTTGTTTAATTGATTTTTATGTGGTGCTGAGGATCGAACCCAGTGCTTCACATGTGTGAGGCAAGGGCTCTGCCACAGAGCTACAGCCCCAGTCCCTGCAGGTGGTATTTTACCTAAAAAGATTTTAAAAGAAAAAGGCCTGTTATAGTTTGGATCTGAAATGTTCCCCCAGAAGCTCTTATGTTGAAGGTTTGTCCCCAAGGCAGTAGTGTTCAGAGGCGAGTCCCTTTTTCCTCTCCCTTTCCATCTTCCCCTCCCCTCTCCCTTCTTCCTGGCCACTATGAGGGAGCAGCTTTGCCCCACTGGGTGCTCCTGGCCAGCATGTCCTGCCTCCCCGAAGGCCCAGCAAACAATGGAGCCAAGTGAAGCCTCCGAAACTCTGAGCCAAAATCAATCTTTCCTCCTGCAAGTTGATTTTCTCAGCCATTTTGTCACAGGGATAAAGGTGACTAACACAGGCCTGGACTTCACGCAGGCTGTCTAGCCCGGTCGGTCCCTGCTTTAGTCCACCCCGCACCTCTGTTGAGGGCTCCTCCGTCTGAGGGTCCCGGAGGGCGGGACGTGTGCGTCCTGTTCACAGCCTTATCCTGGATCCCCAGCTCAGATCCCGGCACAGTCAGTACACACTCGCTGACCGGGTAGGGGGACTGAGACACCTTTTGTGAGGTGCTCAGCGTGGCTCCGGGCTTCCCAGGGCCGCCGCCTCACTCCCTCAGCCCGGCGCCCCCAGGGACACCTCTCTCTGCACTGCACGGGCTCCCTCCCTCAGAGCGCCTGCCCTTTCTCTCTCCACTCTCCTCTCTTCTTTCCAAGTGACCTTTACATTTGGCTGCTGACCTGAGGGTGTGACAAGTCTCCATGAGACAATAGTTCCCCTGTGCAGGAGCTGGGAATCCTGGTTCCACCTCACTCTGACTTCTCCCTTTCCCAGGGTTCAGCCTATGGCGCTGCTTGCAGGGACCACTATGTCATCTATTGACTCTGGTAAGGAATTTCCCCTCTGGCTAGTCCCTTCTGCAGTCTAGCTGAAAAAATACTTGCTGCAATGAAGAATGTTTCCCCTTAGCTCCCTGGGCCTCTCACAGCAGCTGCGCCCATTTTTTTCCATGTAATCTTTTGTTGGTTCCAGGGGCTGGGGAGTCTCCAGTGCAGGCTTTTGGGCAGAACCACGCTGGGCGGCTGCTTGGCAGGAAAGGTCTCCCTCTGGCCGGCTTAGTTGTAGGAGTTCATGACCCTGGGCAGGGGGAGAGGTTGACACCTGTAACCTTGACACCTCCCCCTTCTTATTTTATCCATCCATTAAGTCAGTACAGAGTAAACAGTCAGAAGCACCCCTTATGTGCCTGGCACCTAATGGCCCTGGGTCTTGCTGTCTGTCTCTAACAGGGATAACAGCGCCCACGGACGTGTTCATTGTAAAGATTGAATGAGGGAAAGGGTCCTGAGCATATACTTGGCTTTTGGTAAATATTCAATAAGTGTGTTGGGTTTTCCATTTAATCAACAAGCCCTGAGAGATGCCATCTCCAGGCCAGGCCCTCCAGGGTCCAGTGAGAAAGGCGGATTTACAAAACAAAGTCCAAGCAATAGAGTACCGGGTGGAGGCGGGGCCAGAAGTCGTTTTTTTTTGTTTTTTTTTTTTTTTGGTACCAGGGATTGAACTCAGGGTCACTCGACCACTGAGCCACATCCCCAGCCCTATTTTGTGTTTTATGTAGAGACAGGGTCTCACTGAGTTGCTTAGCGCCTCGCTGTTGCTGAGGCTGGCTTTGAACTCGCGATTCTCCTGTCTCGGCCTCCCTAAGTGCTGGGATTATACGGGTGTGCGCCACTGCGCCCAGCTGCCAGAAGTCTTCTTGCATGGTGCTTTGCTGGTGACCCTGGTCACCAGCAGGAGTTGAGATGGGGACTAATGCCCCAAAATAAGGCAGAGTAGGACCAAGGACTTGGGCTGGAGCTAGCTGGCCCTGCCGAGTTCTCTCAGTGTGACTTTGGGTAAGCACTGCCCCACTCTGAACCTGTTTCTTCCTCTGCATGGTGGCAGTCCTCACACCGGGCAGCAGGGAGATTTGGGGGCAGGGGTGGGAGGAGGACAGATGGCAGGATGGCACCGCTCCTCCGTGGGTACAGGAGCCGTGCCAGCTCCCCCAGGCCCATCTTGGGCTAGGAGGCTGTGGAGTAAGTTCTTCCTTCCGGGGCGCCCCAGGTCCTCCTTGCTGCTGTAGCTCCTCCAGGGCGGGTGGCAGTAGTGCTGCAGGAGGCTGAGGGCCAGGTCCTTGCCATGTCTGGAGAAGCCTGTCACGGAGTTCTCTGGGACACAGCGCTGCACCTCAGGCTGAGGACTTCTGTGCAAAGTGCATCTTGAGGTGGGGGCATAAGAGCACCCCTGAAATATCACATCTTTCCACTCTGAGCCAGAGGGAACTACACGGCCGGTGCAGGGCCTTTACCTGCCCAGTCACTGAGTCGTTACCTTCTAGCACACATCACTCTGCCTCCCTGACCTCAGTTTCCTCATCTGTGAAATAGAGACAGTGCGATCGACCCTACCGGAGAGTCTTTCAAAACTAACCTGTTGGGCTGGGGATGTAGCTCAGGTGGTAGAGCACTTGCCTCGAAGCGCAAGGCCCTGGGTTCAATCCTCAGCATCACCAGAACAAAAACTGGCCTGTCCTGCCCTCTGTTTGGGGGTCCCCTCCATAGTGATCCCCTTTCTCCTGGCCCTGGTGAATGATAAGTGGGAGGATTTGGGCCACTCAGCTTAGTCTCCCCTTCAGACTGGGGGACTCCTAAGGCAGAGCTATGTGCCTTCATGACCTTTCCAGATGTAATTATCTCCCAGCTGCTGTGGCTTATCTACCAGGTTCTTCCCATGCATCATCTCAGTTCATCACCTAACATAGGGTTTTATTAATATGCCCATTTTACAGATGAGAAGACAGAGGCCTAAACTCATTTAAGCAGCTTGTGCAAGGTCGCCCTGACAGTAGGAAGAGGAGTGAGGATTTGTCCAGAAGGCCATTTAAGGGTTATGGAGAAGAGGCAGTGTGAGCTCAGTCAGAGCCTGGACCAAACCCCTTTCACTCTCATTTGCTAGCTGTGTGACCTTGAGCAAGTCTCTAGAGCTCTCTGATCTCCGTTTCTGATTCTGTCTCATAGGGAGAGAACACACACGTTCAATGCCTAGAACAGGATGTGCCCCACAAGGATGTCCCTCCTCCCTTCCTTCTTTTACTACCCTGGTAGACTCCCAGCCTGGATAGGTGCCAAGTCAAGCTGACCTGGCGTCTCACAGGCAATCCTGTCTTCCCTCCTCCCATGCTGATAAGGCCTCGCGGGGCTGCAGAGAGTCTCCGCTTCCCACTTTCACCCCAAGGCCGCTACAGTCGGAGGGAGCCGCAGTCTGCTAGGGTGTGGAGGGAGGGTCTTCAGGCTGATGGACACACAGCCCCATCTGAGAGCAGGGAGGCTAGTCCCACGCCTGACATGAACTGAGAAACCACAGCATTGTGCCACCTGATTGCAGAGTGTGTGGCTGGGTGTGTGGACACAGGGGTGGGTGTTCTGGAAGGGAGGGGCTCATCCTGGCTGAGTAAGCTGCTGGGGCCACTCCCGGTGGGGCAGGGGGACGCGTCATGGTGTGGACATCAGCTAGAGGAGTAGCAGCAGCACCCAGCTCAGCTGGCACATGTTGGAGGGAGAGCCCAGTATGTACTTGAAGCTGCATGTGGTGTAAAGGTCAGGATTGTCCCCAAGGGGCCTGCTGTCACTCAGAGCTAGCTCACCCCTCCTCCACCTGCCACCCACCGATACCCTCTGCTGAGCTCTCTGGGTCCCCAGGGGCCTGTTTTCACAGGCTGCAGGAGGTCCCAGGGGTCACGGGGCAAGGTAGGCTCTTTAAGTCCAACAGTGTTCTCATACTCAGGAAGTAAGTGAGCCCTCAACAGGGGACTGCACACAGCCACAAGGAGACCCAGGATGCTCCCTGCGTTACTGCACGTCCCACTCTGGGGAAGAGGACTGCTGGGGAAGGGACGAGAATCCCGCTCAGAGGTAGATGATGGCCAAATTGATCCTCCAGGAAGCCCCACAGCTCAGGGAGGACACTACACTGGGACTGGCTGCTTCCTGGTGCCACTGACTTGGAGGCAACATCAGACATTGGTCCCCAAGGCCATGGTCACTGGCATTACCTTGTAGCCCATGCTGAAGAACTGCAGTGGCTGAACTGAAAGGTTCAGCCCTGACCTATATCCTGTGGGACAAGAGAGAGACCAGATCTGGACTCCCAGGGACCTTCAGAGTCCTTGACCTACAGACTAGGGGATAAAGGGGGCTCCCTGGGGCAGCCCCTGAGGCCGTACGCCAGGCCCCCAGCATTTTCTCTCACCTCTCAAACATCCCAGACCACTCTGTGACACACTCCAGGCCCCTCCAAAACATTCCTCTTCCCTCTGAAGTAATCCAGATGCCCCTAAAAGACTCCAAATTTTCCCTATGATATTCTAGCCTCCCTCTGAAATACTCTAGGTCCTCTCTCACTCCCCAGAATATTCTAGAACCTTCTGAATCAAAACAGCCATCAGTGGAATTCTTTAGCCCCCACTGTACAATACTCCAATCATCTCTGAAATATTCCAGCCCCTGACAGACTACCCATGGTTAAACTCTAGCTTCAAACTTGAAAAATTTTCTCCAACTTTATTATTATTTTACAATACTGAGGAGAGAGCCCAATAGCACTCTAACACTCAGCTACAGCTCTTTGTATTCTTTATTTTGAGACAGGGTCTCTCTCAGTTGCTTCAAACTTGAGATCTTCTTGTCTCAGCCTCCCAAATCGCTGGGATTACTGGCATGCGCCACCATGCCCAGCTTTCTCCAACTTTTTTTTTTTTGGGTACTGGAGATTGAACTCAGGGGCACTCGACCACTGAGCCACATCCCCAGCCCTATTTTGTGTTTTATGTAGAGACAGGGTCTCACTAGTTGCTTAGCGCCTCGCCATTGCTGAGGCTGGCTTTGAACTTGCGATTCTCCTGTCTCAGCCTCCCTAAATGCTGGGATTACAGGCGTGCACCACCGCCCCCGGCTTTCTCCAACTTTAATACTCCAGTCCCCCTGAAATATGTCAGCATCATTACACTTTGCACCCCCTTTAATATTTCAGCCCTCATTCCCACTGTAGCTCTTCACACCCGCCCTCATGAAAGTTCTGTAGCCGTTTCCCAATACCCTGCCTCCGTCTTGATATTCAAACATTTATGTCACGTACTGTCCTGCCCTGAGGGAAGGATAGACTCCAAGTTCTGCCCTGAGTGTACTCCATCCAGTTCTTACTGGTTTTCACGTCGTCCTAAGCTTCCAAGGGCTCCTGGGTGGCCTAGTAGGTGAACATAAGCACTCCTGGTGGGATGAGGCTGTGACAGGACCCCAGACTTCTGGGGGCGACCTCTCAGCCAAGCAGAGTGCACCCCTCTGGAAACCTCCTCCAGCCCCAGGCTAAGAGCTCCACTGATGGGAAACAGGATAGTCATCACCAAAAGTAAAGAGCACCAGGCTCTGGGGGATGGCCCTCTCCTGACCTACCAGATCCCCTGCCATAAGGCCCCCAGGCTGGGTCAGCCTCCCAGAAACAATCCCACAGGCTCAGCCTCAGCACTGGCCCAGGTTCCCCATTGTGTATCTCTGAGTCAACTGTCCCATGTCTTAGTGGGTCTACTGATAGAAGGACAGCTAGCCGGGCACTCCCTGCACTTTGGGAGGCTGAGACAGGAGGATCACAAGTTCAAAGCCAGCCTCAGCAACAGTGAGGCGCTAAGCAACTCAGTGAGACCCTGTCTCTACATAAAACACAAAATAGGGCTGGGGATGTGGCTCATTGGTCGAGTGCCCCTGAGTTCAATCCCTAGTACCAAAAAAAAAAAAAAAAAAAAAGAGAAAGGACAGCTAGACCAAGATCAAGCTGCCTCTGGTCAAGGATCACAGTGATCCAGAGGGGCTCTATGTCATCTGAGAACAGAGCTGGGCCCTTAGGACATGCTAGGGGAGCTTATCTCCCTGCTTTACATTTGGCAAAGTGCCACCAACTGGGTCTTATATGAGACAAGTGTAGGTACAGCTTAGGAAGTCCCTGTTTATGAGGGGTCTGCAAGGGTGGGGGTTCCAATGATGAGTTCTGCAACTAGGAGGAACTGAGTTTCAAGCCATGCTCTACTGGGTTACCTTGGGCAAGCTACTTTCCCTCTCTGAGCTGTAATGGTTTTGTCTTCGAAATAGAGGTAATAACCCTTATCTTTCCCCTTACCAGTTCTCTTCAAGACTCAAGTGAGATGGTGGTTATAGAATGAATCTTTCATTCAACAAATATTTTATTGAGCACCTACTATGTACTTAGCTTGCTTTAGATACAGGCATAAACATATTTCTTCCTGCATTCATCTGCGTATGACAAGAGAGTGACGAGAGTTGGGTGTGGGGGGGTATTGGTGAGATTCCAAAACTCTGATCAGACCTTAAGCTCTGGCTCCTGACAGTCTTTTGTACACTTTTTATACACAGGTATTTTCTTTTCTTTTCTTTTTTTTTTTTTTTTGGTACTGGGGATTGAACTCAGGGGCACTCGACCACTGAGCCACATCCCCAGCCCTATTTTGTGTTTTATGTAGAGACAGGGTCTCACTGAATTGCTTAGCGCCCGCGGTTGCTGAGGCTGGCTTTGAACTTGCGATTCTCCTGTCTCAGCCTCCCAAAGTGCTGGAATTACAGGCATGCGTCATCACGCCCGGCTTACACAGGTATTTTCAAAGCCCTCATTTTCTTTACTCCTCTTCTAGGAATCGGCTCATACTGTTCTAGTTTTATTGATATGGAAAGAGAAGCCCAGGGTTAAGTCACTGGCCCCAGGTAACATGGCTAGTACCTTTTGGGTCCCAAATTTGAACCATGCTGCCTTTGGCAAGGAGGGAGGAAAGAGTGTCACCATGATCCCTCTACATTGTTGGGTGATGAGCCAAGAAGGTTTCCCTGGGGGGTTTTGACAGGGGCCTAAGATAATACCGTCTGCATCCCCTTGGACTCCCCAGTGGTATGGGAGATCAGAGGACCACACTCCAAGTAATACATCTAGAGGTGGAAAGGTCTCTTGAGGCAACTTATCCTATGTTGTTTTCGAACAGATCCAGAAACAGAGGCTCAGAGACAGGCAAACACTCAAAGTCACACAGCCTGTCAGAGATCCTGCCTCTTACCCAGGTAAAAGACTTGCCTGCCCATAAAAGGCACATGGAACCAAAGGGCCCCTGGTGATGGAGACAAAAAAAGCTGAAGGTTTACGGAAGAGAGAAAATACTTAGAATATTGCCTGCCCCAAATTGCTGATCTTGGGCAAAAAGAAGCCAGCAGATGAGAAGACTTGATTTCACTTGGTGGTGAAATCATTGTGGTGTAAATGACGATGGAGGCCCCTCCCCTGTCCACACACGGTCAGTCCCCATTGCTAGCTCACCCTGGATCTCCTGGGACCAGCTACTCCGAGTTTATCTCTTCCTGCTCCTAAAATGAGAGTCTGCCTGCTTGGAACTTCACTCCTGGCCAGAGTTCTGCTATCTCGAGCTCCCCAGAGTGAGTGTTGACCCTGGCATCGGAACCACTGAGCTGGAGCGCAGCTGGGGAAGCCTGCTATTTGTTCTTCAGCATCAACTTAGATATGCCCTCCTCTGGGTAGGGATTCCCCCACCCAACAAAATGCCTGCCTGCCTTCATTCCAGTTCCCACCCAACATTCATCAAGCACCTTGTGAGTGTCAGACTCTTATAAGATATGGTTAGATTATAGTAAGTTAAATAAACAAAACCCCTACCCTTGCCGACCACAGTGGTGCACACTTGGAATCCCAAGCAGCTGGGGAGGCAGAGGCAGGAGGATCACAAGTTCAAAGCCAGCCTCAGCAATGGCGAGGCACTAAGCAACTCAAGGAGATCCTGTCTCTAAATAAAACACAAAATAGGGCTTGGGATGTGGCTCAGTGGTCAAGTGCCCCTGAGTGGGGGGTATTTGAGTGGTCAAGTACCCCCCAAAAAAACCAAACAAAAACAAAAACAAAAACAACAAAAACCCTGCCCTAGTAGAGCTTACAGTCCTGGAGAGAGAGAGAAAAATGGATCAACAGGGACTGGGGTGTAGCTCAGTGGCAGAGCATGTGTTTAGCATATATGAGGTCCTGGGTTCCATTCCTAGCCTCAGCACCAAAAAAGGAAAAGAAAAGAAAAACACGGTGAGCAAGATACATAATGATGGCTGGGTGTTTTTTCAAAAGAAGTCTTGCTTTTTTGGGGGCACCTGGGATGGAATCCAGGAATGCTCTCTACTCTGCTAGATCTCAGCCCTTTTATTTTTTATTTTTTTATTTATTTTATAAAAAATATTTTTAGTTGTTGATAGATCTTTATTTTATTCATTTATTATTTATATGTGGTGCTGAGGATCGAACCCAGTGCCTCACGCATGCTAGGCAAGCGCTCTACCACTGAGCTACAGCGCCAGCTCCCTTATTTTTTATTTTGAGACAGAATCTTGCTAAGTTGCTTCGGGCCTCGCTAAATTTCCAAGGCTAGCCTCGAACTTGTGATCCTCCTGCCTGAGCCTCCTGAGTCACTTGGATTACAGGTATGTACCATAGCACCCAGCTTTTCCAAAAGAAATCTAATCAAGATTTGTACATTACATTTGGTGCTGATTTCTCTTTGAGGTCTCTTATGATATACAACAGTCACCCATACCTTTTTATTTTTATTTTTTCAATGACAATTACTTTTAGAGTGACCAGGTCAGGTAGGCATGAGGGCACATGCCTACAATTCCAGCAAGGAGGCTGAGGTCGGGAAACCACAAGTTAAAGGACAGCCTGGGCAACTTAATGAAACCTTGACCAAAGGGCCCCTGGTGATGGAGACACCATTTTTATCTTGACTCAAGATAAAAAAAGTAAGAGGGCTGAGGATGTAGCTCAGTGGTAAAGCACCCTGGATTCAATCCCCAGCACCACCAAAAAAAAAAAAAAAAAAATTAACCAGGCTAGTCGTTTATAGGATGTTTCACACTGTAGATAGATCTGAGGTTTCCCTCAGTGTTTTTTATCTTATTCTTCTAAACCCTTATCTCTCTCTCACTCTCTCACTCTCTTTTTTTGTGGTGCTGGAGATTGAACCCAGAGCCTCGTGCATGCGAGGCCAAGCACTCTACCGACTGAGCTCTATCCCCAGCCCCAGCCCCAGCCCCTAAACCCGTATCTCTCATAAATGAAACGTAAGTCTAGAGCAGAGCTTGGCAAACTTTTTCTGTAAAAGACCAGATAGTAAATATTTTTGGCTTTGCCTGCCATACGGTCTCGGTCGCAGCTCCTCAGCTCTGTCATGGTAACATGAAAGCAGCCACGCTTGATGCATAAACGGAGCCTGGCTGTGTTCCAATGCAACTTTGTTTATGGACATTGAAATTTAGATTTAACATAATTTTCTTATGTCATGAAATATTATCCTTCCTTTGATTTTGTTGAACCATTAAAATATGTAAAAACCAGGGCTGGGGGGTGTAGCTTAGTGGTAGGGCACGTGCTCAGCACACAGGCTCTGGGCTCAATCTCCAGCACCAAAAAAAGAAAGAAAAGAACATTCTTAGTCCATGGGCTGCACCAAAAGAGGTGGGATTATATCTGGCCCATCGTTTGCTGAGCTCTTGATTGGATTTAGCTTAAACATCTGTGAACATGAAGGATTCTTCACAATGATGATGTGCACTTTAGAGCCATCATGGGAGGAGGCCAGCTTGTCACCACCAGATGAACCACTGTGTTTGTTTGTTTTTGTTTTGTTTTGTTGATATTAGGAATTGAACCCAGGGGTGCTTAACCATAGAGCCACATCCCCTTTTTATTTTTTATTTTGAGACAAGGTCTTGCTAAGTTGCTTGGGGCCCCACTAAATTGTTGAAGCTGGTTTTGAACTCATGATCCTCCTGTCTCAGCCTCAGGATTCCTTGGGATTATAGGTGTGAACCACTGCCCCCAACCAGATGGGCCATTGAAAGGGAGAGATCATCTTTTTTTTTTTTTTAAATATATATATATATTAGTTGTAGATGAACACAATGTCTTTATTTTATTGCTTTGTATGTGGTGCTGAGGATCAAACTCAGGGTCTCATGCATGCGAGGCAAGTGCTCTACCACTGAGCTACAATCCCAGCCCCGAGAGATCATCTTTGCTAACACCAAGTCATCTGTGTCGTGCTCCTCTAGCACTGTACCAACGTGCTGGCCCCTTTTTTGTTGTTGTTGTCGCAACTGGGAATTGAACCCAGGGATGCTTTACTACTGAGGTACAACCTCAGTTCTTTTTTTTAAATTTAATTTTTATTTGTTTGTTTTGTTTTGTTTGTTTGTTTGGTACCAGGGACTGAACTTGAGGGTACTGAGCCACATCCCCAGGCCTAGTTTGTATTTTATTTAGAGACATGGTCTCACTGACTTGCTTAGTGCCTCGCTTTTGCTGAGATTGAGTTTGAACTCTCAATCCTCCCGCCTCAGCCTCCTGAGGGGCTGGGATTACAGGCATGTGCCACTGCACCTGACTTTATTTTTGAGACAGGATCTTGCTAAATTGCTAAGGCTGGCCTCAAATTTGTGATCCTCCTGCCTCAGCCTCCCTAGTTGTTGGGATTACATGTACCACTGCATCCCAGCCAACATAATGTTCTTTAAAACCTTTCACCTAGCTACTTTTTTTTTTTAAATGGTCCTAGAGATAAAACCCAGGGGCTTGTACATGCGAGGCAAGCACTCTACCAACTGAGCTATATCTGCAGCTCTTACCTAGCTAGTTATCTTAACACCCACTACAAATTGAATTTTGCCCCTCATTCATATGTCAAATCCCTAATCCCCAATGTAACTATATTTAGAGAGATGGCCTTAAACATAAGCAATTTAGGATAAATGACAGCTGGGCATGGTGGTCAATGCCTATAATCCCAGCACTTAGGGAGGCTGAGACAGGAGAATCACGAGTTCAAAGCCAGCCTCAGCAACAGCGAGGCGCTAAGCAACTCAGTGAGACCCTGTCTCTACATAAAACACAAAATAGAGCTGGGGGTGTGGCTCAGTGGTCGAGTGCCCCTGAGTTCAATCCCCAGTACCCCCCTAAAAAAAGGATAAATGACGACCTGATAGGATGAATGTGCCTACAGGAAGAGACACCAGAGAGAGCTCTCTCGCACGCCTGCTTTCTGTCTGCCATGTGAGAACATAGTAAGGAGGTGGCCATTTGCAAGCCAGGAAGAGAGCCCATACCAGAGACCCACCTTGCTGGGTCTTGATCTAAGATGTCTGGCCTCCATAACTGTAAGAAAATGCATTTCTGAGCCGGGTGCGATGGCTCAAGCCTGTAATCCCAGCACCTAGGGAGGCTGAGCCAGGAGAATTGCGAGTTCAAAGCCAGCCTCAGCAACGGCGAGGTGCTAAGCAACTCAGTGAGACCCTGTCTCTAACTAAAACACAAAATAGGGCTGGGATGTGGCTTATTGGTCAAGTGCCCCTGAGTTCAATCCCCAGTACCAAAAAAAAAAAAAAAAAAAAAAAAAGAAAATGCGTTTCTGTTGTTAAAACCCCCCGGCCTGTGGTATTTTATTATGGCAGCCCAAGAAGATGAGGACAGCATCACTGACACTTCTTCAAATCAATGATCTCTGTTTGTTTTTAGGAATTAGAGCTTGAACGCAGGGCCTCCTGCATGCTAAGCAAACACTCTACCACTGAGCTACACCTGCAGCCCTAAATCAAGGATTTAATTGGGATTACAAAACAATTTTTCTAATTCTCACATTCCTTTTATGTTACACCAGCTGGCATCTTGCTTTTTCTTTCTTTGCTTAAACAACAGAAATGTATTTTCTTACAGTCCTGGAGACTGGGATGTTCAGGATCAAGGTGCTGGCAAGGCAGGGTTCATCCTAAGGCCTCTTCCCTCACCTGTAGGCAGCCATCCTCTTGCTGTGTGCTCACATCTAACTGACGTTTTTCTCCAAAGAAGTGTTTTCCCTCATCAACTACAAATGAGCACCATCACCGGGAAAAAGGAAACATGGATCTTTAATTTTCAAATATTTTTCCTTTGAAGTGGGAGACTCTAGAACATGTTTGTATGCTAAGAAGATAATTCTGTGAGAGGGAGAGAGGCCATGTGGTGTAGGAAAGGGGGTCACAGGTATAAAGTCCTCTGAGGGTGAGAGGATGCAGAGGCCTTGTGGATGGAAAAGGGGTGGGTGTGTCCTGGCCATCTGGGCAGAGATTCAGAGTCAGTTCACTGGGAAACACACCAGAGCATGGCTGGGCCTGTTAGTTTCCTTTTGAGGCTG
>CM053400.1:17768614-17856772 GCA_028644305.1 Xerus rutilus | reverse complement strand
TGGTGGCACATGCCTGTAATCCTAGCACTTTGGGAGGCTGAGACTGGAGAATCGCGAGTTCAAAGCCAGCCTCAGCAATGGCGAGGTGCTAAGCAACTCAGTGAGACCCTGTCTCTACATAAAACATAAAATAGGGCTGGCAATGTGACTCAGTGGTGGAGTATCCCTGAGTTCAATCCCTGGTACCAAACAAAAAAACAAAAAAAACAAAACCACACACACATACTTACAAAATTATACATATTTAAGCTATAAATAAATAAAAAGCAGCATCAATTTTGTTCTTTTATTCATTTTATTATTCAGTCATTGATTTTCTAATTTCTTCATTCTTTTAATTTATTTTTTCACTGGACTTTCATTTGCTTACCTGTTAAATCTTCTTTTTAAAAAATTTTTAAGTTGTTGATGGACCTTTATTTTATTTATTAACTTATATGTGGTGCTGAGAATCAAACCAGTGCCTCACATGTGCTAGGAAAGTGCTCTACCACTGACCTACAACTCAGCCCCTACTTGTTTTTGTTTTTTGTTTTTGTTTTGGTTCTGGGGATTGAACTCAGGGGCACTGGACCACTGAGCCACATCCTCAGCCCTATTTTGTGTTTTATGTAGAGACAGGGTCTCACTGAGTTGCTTAGTGCCTTGCCTTTGCTGAGGCTGGCTTTGAACTCGCGATTCTCCTGTCTCAGCCTCCCTAAGTGCTGGGATTACAGGCTTGCGCCACTGTGCCCGGCTCCTACCTGTTAATTCTTTGTTCTTTGGCTGATTCGTGTATTCCTATGCCCAGAAAGACTGCTACTCTGCTAGGACCTGTGTGGGCACTGGGGGCATTGAAGAGACCAGACCTAGTCCTGACCTTGAGGAAAACTTCCCCCTTGCCCACCCCCTAGGCAGGGGTTGAGTGCTCTGCTAGGAATGAGGGCGGCCATCAGGGAAGGCCTCCTGGAGATGCCTGTGAGCTAGAACTTGAAGGATGACAGAGCAAGCCTGATAGATTGGAAGCTCCCCCAAGAGCAGGGACCAATCTCTTTCATCTCTGTGTTCCCTAAGGCTGGCACCTGACAGGCAGTGATAAATGTTTATTTGTAAATAAAACATGTGGACCAGTGACCAGTCACTGAGCAGTGGTGGAGGTAAGCTGCCCAGCCAGGGCAAGGCCACCCTTCCGAAGTCCTTGCATCCCCGCTGACTTTCCTGTCTTCCTCCTCATCCCCCCTCCCATTTTCCTAAGAGAAAGCGTTCTTATCTACATCTCACCACTCGCTGTCACCCCAAAGTCACATGTTACACACTGCTGCACACACACCCCTGCCCTTTCATAGAAACACACCTGTCCGGGTTTTTCATTCCAAAGCCAAAGTCATGGTGTCATTGCCTACAATCAGCTGTCCCCCCTTTCCTGTTTACATTCCCCTCCATCCCCCTCACAGCCCTCCCCCACAGGTATTTCTCCACCAACCCTCTCATACACCCTCTTCCTCCCAGGAGGGATGTTCCCATTCCTCAGTTTAAAGCTGAAGAAGTAACATGGGGGGAGGGGTGGGTCCCAGGTTGGGTAGGGGTCAGGGGTCCTTACTAGGAAAGGCTGGAACGGTGATAATGGATGATACTCAGTTTTTCTAAAACTTGGGCGTGTGATTGTGGCCTAAAAATGGATTCCTCTGAAAAGCAGTTTCTTAAGGGCAGGTTCTTCACTGCTCTCCACCTTCTCAAGGCAAGGCATGATGACAGGATCCTCTGTGGCTCTGGTGACAGCAGTCTGAAGTCAACTTGTGTAAGGCCAAGAGAACTTGTGTAAGGCCAGTTCTGACCTGGTTCTCAGTTTTCCCAGAAGGAAAAGAGGTGTGTTGGGAGGGCGCTCAGAGACAAAAGCCACTATTGATCTCCACTACAGTGATTCTAAACGAGCAGGTGCTTCTGGAGGTGAGGAATCTGTCCCTTTGGAGAGGGGCCTTTGGGAAGGCAGCGCAGAGCGTTCAGGTGGGAGCGAGGAGCTGGGGGGGGGGCGGGATGGGAGACCCGACCCCCAGTAACCCGGGAAGGCGGGAAGTGGGGGCGGGCAGGCCCTGGATCTGGGGGCCCCTCCCCGCTGCGGGCAGCTGGCTTGGGGCTGGGGCGTGACTGCGAATTCTCCCCGCCGCCATCGCCACCGCAATTAGAGAGAAGTCGGAGGCGGCTTCCTCCTCTCTGCCCAGAAGGGGCAGCGGGCAGAGACGGGCAGCACCCCATTTCTCCCCAACGTCAGCACTTGTGGTTGCTGGGAACCGGGACTGGGTCGCCCCAGGTCGGTCAGAAGCAGGCTCTCCTGGTACCAGGTAGGAGGCTGCGACAGGTGGGGGGCTGGGAAGGGCAGGTGGTGCCCCGCCCACGCACGCAAGGACACTCCAGAGCGCCCCCGGATGAGCTTGAACTTGGAGAGGAGACTGAGGGAGCTGACCGCCAGGGATACCACCCCGAAGGGGCTTAAGGAAGAACACTGAGACCTGCAGACTGAGACTGATAAAATTTGGGGGGAGTTGAGAAAATATGGAGAAAGCAAACTGAAGAGTCCCCCAAAAAAGGTCCGATGGGGAAAATGAAGGGAACCTATGGAGTGAGGTTGATAGATTTTGGGAAGAGGGCAGAGTCAAGGAAGGGGCTAAGAGGACCCCCTAAAGGGTCTTGGAGAGAAATTAAGGAGACCCTGAGAGTGAGAAATTAGGGAGAAGCTGAGAGCTGTGACAGAGGGGACTAGGTCAGGGTACTGGGAGGATCAGGTGCCGGAGTGCACGCGGACGGGGTCAAGAAGAATGATCCGTGGAGGACACTGCTCGGGGCGTGGTCCCAGGGGTCCAGGAATGCCACCTGTCCGAAATCAGCAGAAGTCGGGGTGAAGCCGGTGGCCGGCGAGGTAGGCGAGTCGGCCAGGACTGCAGACCCTCGACCCTCCCGCCCGGCAGGGGTGGGCGGGCTCCAGGTGGCCAGAGGATTCCTTCAAGGCCCTAGATGCGTGGGTCCCAGCTTCCTGGGGAAGTCCCCGCCCTCCTTAGGGATGGGCCTCGCTGGGTGCCCCCTCCCCGCCCGCAGCAGCGGTCTTGGTCCGCATTCCCCTCGGGATCCAGGAATTGCTGGCCGCCCCGACGGAAATCCTGCCTTTGACCGCGAATGCCTGGAGGGGCTGTTTCTATGGCAACGAGAGGGCGGCAAGGCCAGCGGGCGCTGGGTCACTGCTGGCTGTCTGCTGGCAGCCCCCTTTGGTCCTGCTTTCCTCCTGGTTTTGGATCCTCAGTCGGGGGCGGGGGCGGAGGTGTGCTGCCCGACAGAGGAGTGCGGAGATGACATTCAGTATTCAGGGATCCTGGGGTGAGGGATCTGCAGCCCCAGAGAGCTGGGTTCTTAGCAAGATTGGGCTCTTAATGGATGTGTGACTAAAGGCGAGTTACAAGACGTCTCTCAGTCGCCTTTTCCTCATTTGAACTACGCGGAGAAATTACTTCTCTCCCTTGTGAATCACTTGCGGAAAAGCAGGTTCTGTTTTGTTTTTGCTCTACTGGAGATTGAACCCAGGGCCTCAGGAATGGTAGGCTAGATGTCTACTTCTGAGCTATATCCCCAGCCCTTTTTATTTTTATTTTTTTAAACAGTTTTTAGTTGTAGATGGACACAATGTCTTTATTTTATTGCTTTGTATGTGGTGCTGAGGATCGAACCCAGGGCCTCACGCATGCGAGGCAAGCGCTCTGCCACTGAGCTACAACCCCAGCCCCAGCCCTTTTTATTTTATTTTAGGACAGGGTCTTGCTAAATTGCCTAGGCTGTCCTGCCACTGTAATCCTCTGCCTCACTCTGCCTATTAGCTGGGATTACAGAGAAAGCACTTTTGCTAAAGGGGTTAAGAGTTATCACTGACCCAGTGTCACTGTCCTTCACCTTTTCAAACCATGAAGGGGGAGGAGAAAGCCTGGGTCTTACTGACAGCGCCTCCAGGGACCTGCAGCACACTGTTGGCATCTAATAAATAAATGTCTGCGGATCTGTTGAGAGCCCATATTGGGGATTCCAGCAGGGTTTGAGATCTGTCCCCAGCCTCCATGGTGCCACATCAGGTTGGCTGCTCCTCAGACCTGTAGTCTCTCAGGGATCTTAAGGCTTTGCATCTTTAGGTCTGTGATGGCAATGGAAGAGCAGGGCTGTTGCCACTTCATGGATGGGAAGATGCAGGTTTGAAAGTCAGTGAGTCACAGGGCCAGCAGGAGAGGTCCTGAATCCAGGATATCTCATTTTAATATAGTGTAGGAGGTAGCCAGAGCTGAGGCCTGGGTCCCCATTCCTTTTTTTTTTTTTTAATATTTTTTTTAGTTGTAGATGGACACAATGTCTTTATTTTATTGCTTTGTATCTGGTGCTGAAGATCGAACCCAGGGCTTCATGCATGCGAGGCAAGTGCTTTACCACTGAGCTATAATCCCAGCCCCTCCTTTTTTTTTTTTTTTTGTACGGGGTATTGAACTCAGGGGTACTCAACCACTGAGCCACATTCCCAGCCCTATTTTGTATTTTATTTAGAGATGGTCTCACTGAGTTGCTTAGGGCCTCACTTTTGCTGAGGCTGGCTTTGAACTTGTGATCCTCCTGCCTTAGCCTCCCGAGCTGCTGGGATTATAGGTGTGCACCACAGTGTCCAGACCCATTCTATTTTTTTAAAATATTTTTTAGTTGTATATTGACACAATACCTTTATTCTATTTATTTATTTATTTATTTATTTATTTATTTATTTATATGTGGTGCTGAGAATCAAACCCAGGGCTTCATACATGTGAGGCGAGTGTTCTACCACTGAGCCACAACCCCAGCTCCCATTCTATTCTTGACCAAACTCATGTGGCCAAATAGAGAGGGGGATGGTGGACTAGGGAGGAAAAAGAGGGGCCGGGGGCTTCAGGGTTGGCTTTTGCTAGGCAGTGGGTGTGAAGCTGTGAATGAAGGTGTGAGGGTTAGTGAGTTTGGTTTGGGCTTTGAGTGAATGAGCTTGAGCCTGGGAGTTTATGCGTGGGTGTTTGGTGTTCTGTAGCCTCCTGGGACTGATGTGGCAAAGGAAATGGGCAGAACTTGGCACGCTGGGTAGCGAAGTCCCAATATGGTGAAGGAAGGAGGAGCCAAAGTCTTTTCCATACAGAGCAGACTGGGCTGGCCAAGATGGGAGAGGGCAAGATGCCTCCCACTCTACCCCAGCAGGACCCCTAAAGGTGCTCCCACCTGGCCACCTGTGGGACCTAGATCTAATTCCCTCAGTTCCCCAGAAACCACTCACGATTCCCATCTTCTGAAAACCCTGAGTCTCAGGCCAGGAGGATCTAAAGATCCCTGTTTTAAGCCGGGCGCGGTGGTGCACACCTGTAATCCCAGCACTTAGGGAGGCTGAGACAGGAGAATCGCGAGTTCAAAGCCAGCCTCAGCAAGAGTGAGGCGCTAAGGAACTCAGTGAGACTCTGTCTCTACACAAAACACAAAATAGGGCTGGGGATGTGGCTCAGTGGTCAAGTGCCCCTGAGTTCAATCCCCGGTACCAAATAAATAAATAAAGATCCCCGTTTTAGAGGATGGTGAGCAGTTTTTCAGTGACAGGTGGAAAAAAATTCTTTTACCCAGAAGAAGAGGAAAAAACTCAGCTTCTACCCTCAGGACCATGTGGAGGGTAGAACTAGTGTGCCACAGAGAGGCTTCACTCACACACACACACACATACACACACTCTCTCTCTCTCTCTCTCTCCCCCCTGGCCTCACCAGTGGTGACAGAGTGTGTCTCATGGGGCACATCTTAGCCCTACACATTCAGGGGTGGGGAGGGCTGTGAGGCCTCAAGAACAGAAGATTGAGATAGAAGAGGGTTGGTGAGAGGTGAGCGCCTCAGCGATGGAAATGAGGGCTCAGTAAGGGCCCTCGAGTCATATGGGTGGCAGGACTCTGAGAAGACTGCAGGTGAGGATGGAAGCCCTCAGCGAGGGCTCAGGGCTTGGCTAGGGGTGGGGAGTGTGCGGAACTTAGACTTGCTTCAGCCCCTCCAACCTAACTCAGCCTGCCCCTGCTTAGCCAGGAGCCTGAGGAGAAGCCGGAACTCTTGCAGGATGGTGGTTTCCTGCCACTGCCCCAAGTCCCAGTTCCCTTTTGGCGAGCCCCCCCACTCCCCCCTACCCGCACTCCCCCCCCAGCCCCCAGCTCAGCTCTCCCACCTCCCTTGGGAACTTCTCTTTCTTCTCAGCCCCACCCAGCCTTGCACTCCCACTATCCCCTTTCTTTTCTTTTTTTTTGGTACTGGGGATTGAACTCAGGGATACCTGACCACTGAGCCACATCCGCAGCCCTATTTTGTGTTTTATGTAGAGACAGGGTCTCACTGAGTTGCTTAGCGCCTTGCCATTGCTGAGGCTGGCTTTGAACTCGCGATTCTCCTGTCCCAGCCTCCCTAAGTGCTGGGATTACAGGTGTGTGCCACCACGCCCAGCTTGACAGCATGATCTTTCTTGGGCTTTAGAGACCACCACAGTGCCAGGAACAGAACTCTGAACTGAATTAATAGTCCTGGGTTTGAATCTTCTGCCTGGCTTTGTGACCTCAGGTAAGTCACTCCCCACTTGCACACAAGAGGAGAGTGGACTTACAAGTGTCACTGGAGGCCATGCTATTCTGCTGTTGGTGGCTCTCAGCCTAACTGAGCCACTGCACACTAAGCAAGAACTTTGTTTCATGTCGTAACAGTTCTGCACAGAAGGTGCAGGCACAAGAAAACTGAAGCCAGGCGCGGTGGCTCAAGCCTGTAATCCTAGCACTTTGGGAGGCTGAGACAGGAGAATCGCAAGTTCAAAGCCAGCCTTATCAAGGGCGAAGTGCAAAGCAACTCAGTGAGACCCTGCCTCTACATAAAACACAAAATAGGGCTGAAGATGTGGCTCAGTGGTCAGGTACCCCTGAGTTTAATCTCCGGTACCAGAAAAAACCCCAAAAAACAAAAAAACTGAGGCTCAGAGGCCTCGATGTTCATCTGCAGAACAGTCCCAGGGAGGGCCACCCAGGGGTAGATGTTGAAGTCGAGGAGCACCATGATCTAAAGTTGGACCTCAGCTTTGATACCCATAATCTGATTTAAATCCTGATGGGGCTCTGAGAACCTATTCTTGTCAACCACATATTCAAGGAACATACTCAGGACATGGCGTATATAGCTCAGTGGTAGAGTACATACTTACCGTGCACATGGCCCTGGGTTTGATTCCCAGCACATACACAAAAAAATAAAAAATTAAAAAATTCACAGACTCCAGGTCCTGCTGTGCCCAAAATGCTGATCGATGGCCACTCTTTGAGTTGCTCCCTTCCTTGTGTTAGCAGGCAGCCAAGTTCAGGGCCTCCAAGAAAAGAGACAGACACAGATCAGTTTCTCTCTCTAGTCCATAACCAGAATTTAGAGCATGGAGCACAGGGCCTGACGCACAGTAGGCACTCATAAAGGTTCACCCACCCCTGCTTCTACTAGATCAACAAAACAGAACAGTGCCTAGGTGGGCTTTGGAACCAAATTGATTGACTTCCTGCTGGAAATGTAATCTTGGGTAAGTTACTTAACAGCTGTGCCTCAGTTTCCTTACCTTTAAAATAAAGGTTAAAAATAAAACCTACCTCAGAAGGTCACCAACTGAGATCATGATGCCAACCACTGTGTAAATGTTTAAGAAATTAGCACATTTTTACTAATCATGTCCACACTTCCAGGAAGTCTAATCACTCCCTAGAGAATTGGTGGCATGAGAGTTGGGATCAGAGCAAGGGGAAAAGAGTCCTGGGGGCGATTCTCATGCAGATGCCAGAACATAGAGGACACAGGCTGCTTTTTCTAGTCCTGTCCTCCCCTCACCCATCTCTTTAGTTTTCTGTCTGTTGCTCACCTTTCTCTTCATCTCTGCCTTTCTCTTTTCTGTGTCTGTCTTTCTCTGTCTCTCCATTGCTCTTCTTTCTACCTTGCATTTCTGTCTCCGCTTTTCTTTCTGCAGTCTCTCTGGTGGTGATGGGTGGGAACCGCCTGGTACTGGCTCTGAGGAGTTGATTCTTTTCATCCCTTTCCAGCTCAGCCTTCCGGAAGTCACTTTGGTAGCCTTAAATCAGCCATGGTGGGAATATTTACACCATGGACATCAGCAAATGCTGCAAATCAGGGCTTGGATTTTTGTTTGACTTTTCTGAGTCTGTTTACGAGCAAACCATGCTGAGTTTGTCTGTTTCTTCCTTCTTTTTCTCCCATCTTTCTGTCTCTGGTTTTCTCAAAAATTTTTTTTTTTTTGTCATTCTGTATTTCTCTCTCTTTCTCAGTCTCTGCCCACCCCACCCCTGCTTTCTCTCTTTCTTTGCTGTCTTTCTCATCTTTTTCCCTCTGACAAAAACCACCTGAGCTGTGGGGCGTGGTGGCACACGCCTGTAACCCCAGCACTTAGGGAGGCTGAGACAGGAGAATCGCGAGTTCAAAGCCAGCCTCAGCAATGGCGAGGCGCTAAGCAACTCAGTGAGACCCTGTCTCTACATAAAACATAAAATAGGGCTGGGGATGTGGCTCAGTGGTCGAGTGCCCCTGAGTTCAATCCCTGGTGCCAAACAAAAACAAAAACATAATCACATGCAGTGTGGCCCCTCTCTGAGGCCATGCGGATGCCAGACCCTATGTCCCATAGCCTCTCAGCCCCTCAGCGTACTGGTCCCAAGAGCCAGGCCCAGATGGGTCTCCTCAAGTCTGGGTATGATACAGCCCTGATAGCTGTCCACTTGTGCCTGCTGGCTAAACGTCAGCCCTGCCAGGGCTCCTTCTCAGCCCACAGAGCTTTGGCCTCAGAGACTAATGATCTTGTTCCCTACCCCCATACCAGGAATGCAAAACCTGGGGCTCCCCTTGGACTTTAGAGATATGTTGTGCCAATCTGCACCTGAGTATTATTATTATTAGTAATAGTAGTAGTAGTAGTAGTATTTGGTACCATGGATTGAACTCGGGTACTTGACCACTGAGCCACATCCCCAGCCCTGTTTTGTGTTTTATGTAGAGACAGGGTCTCACTGAGTTGCTTAGCGCCTCGCCGTTGCTGAGGCTAGCTTTGAACTCGCGATTCTCTTGTCTCAGCCTCCCTAAGTGCTGGGATTACAGGCTTGCGCCACTGCGCAGGGCTGCACCTGAGTATTATTTGGAAGTGACAACAGTGTAGCTGTGTGGACTCAAGTTGTATAAGTTGTGTCATAGTGAAGAGCTGTGTGGGGCTGTCTCAAGGAGGCTAGGTAATCTATGTGTGCCCCATGGGGGCTCTGAATTTGCACACATTTGTAGGAATGGCTGCAACTACCTATATCTGTGATATGCAATGGAGAGAATTGGTCGAGAGCTCAGATTTTGGAGCCAAATGCCAAGATATATCTGTGTGATCTTGGACAACTTTCTAAGCTTCTCTTTGCTTCAGTTGCCTCATCAATAATAAAAATACTTAAAATTATAGGGTGGTTGCGAGGACAAAATGAGATGGTATTGGTACAGTGCTTAACATAGTGACAGCTATATAATAAATGCTATAAATTTTATATTTGCTGGCTTCTTTTCTTTTTTTGGGTACTGAGAATTGATCCCAAGGGCACTTAAGCACTGAGCCAAATTCCCAGCATTTTTTTTTTTTTTTTTGAGACAGGGTCTCGTTAAGTTGCCCAGGGCCTCTCTAAATTGTGGAGGCTAGTCTTGAACCTGCAATCCTCCTGCCTTAGCCTCCCAGATTGCTGGAATTACAGATGCAGGCCATATTTACTGTTCCTTAGAGAGGCCGTGTGAATGTCTATGTACAGATGGCTGAGAGCCAGAGGTTCGTGTATATGTGGTGTGTGAACACTTGAAGATGTATGTGTCTGGGAATCAGTACAAAGAAGCTCAGAGTCTGTATGATGTGTGTGTAGCTGAGATAATGTCCAAGAATATGTCAAGAGGCCTGTGTGGGTTGGCGTTAGCTCAGTGCAGCTTTTGAGCTGTGTGTGTGTCTTCCCATGAGAAGACCTTCATTCTTAACTTGGGACCCTTGCCTTCATATCTGCCCCATCTCTCCTCTCACCTTCCCTGAAGTCTCTTCAGCTCCGTCTTAGATGTCTCCCTCCCCTCCTCCTTTATTCTCTCCTCTGGCCCTAACCAGATTGCAACCTGGCCTTTCAGACACAGTAGTTTCACAGAAGGGTCCTGGGGCGAAGATCTCTGTGGGAGCCCAGTGAACTGGGGCTATTTTGGGGGCAGACGTCTCACCACAGCTGTCCCCACAGTTCGCCACACGGGTGTCACCCCTCACCCGCCACACAGGAGAACAGTTCCAGTGAAGAGTGAGAGGGGCTGGTAGGACTGGGGCAGAGGTCTGGGCACTGGTGTGACAGAACTGGGCCTGTTAGATCCACAAAGGACTTCTGGAAAAGGTTGGTGGTGCTGGTCCAGAAGGGTAAGATCCTGAGAAAAGAGGAAGAGTCAGTCTCTCCATATAGGAGGGAAACTGGGGGGCCCAAGGAAGGCAAGTTAGAGGCCCCTATCTCCAGGATCTTCAGGCCCCTCTGGAAAAAATTGGAGTTCTTTGAGATGGCCCCACCCTACAACTCTCCTTTTCTCTTACATCTTGGGAAACATAGCCCTCTCCCCAGCCAGTTCCTCTCTGAGTGTTGCAATGGCAGAATTTCTGGCCGGAGGGGTGGGGACCCCTTGCTCAATGACTTCCCTGCCCTGTTGCTCAGAGGACACCATTGCTAGGGAAGGCTTGGTTCATTGGGGAGCTCCCCAGGGGACTACTGGCCCTAACTTCTGTCCTGGACCTTTCTCTGATGTGGGGTTAGAAGTGGAGCTCTGGAGGTAGGTGTCTGCTTTCCTTCTGGCACCAGAAATCTTAGGGCTGCTGGGGTTTGCCCAGCCCAGACTGGGAGTGGAATAGGCAGGGTTCCAGGGAAGAGCTTGATTTTTAGGAGACGACTGGGAGCCTATGAGGGAGCTGAGCATAGCTTGATAGAAATCCAATTAGAGAGATGGGCCTAAATACAAAAATATGAGCGTCTGAGCGTGTGAGTCTGTTAACCTGGGAGGCATCCACGCGCACACGCATGTGGACATGCGTGGGGGCTGTCGAGCTGTGCTGGCGTGTGGCACCGTTGGCGAGCACACTCACGCAAGCATATGCTGTGAGTGGTGGTGTGTGACTGTGCTGGTGTGTGTGTTCATGTGTTGGTGTCAGGTGGATCTGAGTGTTAGAGAGTTGGTGTGGGTGGTGTGTCCTGCGTGAGAGGGTGGATGTGTAAGTGTACCAGGAGTGCTGGGAAGGAAAATGAAGGCAGAGTCATGCTGGGGCGGATCCCAGGCCTTCTGGCTTCCTGAAGAGGGCAGGAGCTGGGCAGCTGGCTGCTGCCAGGAACATTGGCAGGGCCTTCATCTTTCACATCCTTCTGTCTCGCCCTCAGGTCTCCAGCCCCCGCAAGGACCATGCAGCAGCCTTACTGACCGAGGAGTCAGGGCCTGTGGTGTGAGTGCAGGTGGGGGGAGGACTAAGGCTTTTAGGGTCAGGAAACGGGGTGGGGTGGCCTTCCTGGGCCCCACAACCGCCTCACAGCCCCCTCCTCCTACAAGGGCCCTGTTGCTAGGTAACGAATGGGGGAGCCAGAATGAGGCAGCTTGAGAGGCCTGAGGCTGGACCCATGACAGGAAATGGCCTTGATCCCCCTCTGCAGGGAATTTCCAGGTGCAGGCACACAGCTCTCACACATACTCCACACAAACACGCAGACACACACACACACTCACACACAGATAGGCACACACAGAGACGAGCCCATAAGCTACCACCCAGAGCTGTGTACACGGTCACAGACATGCAGACCAGAGACACTTGCTCATATAGACTTGTGCACACGTGCACATACACACACAGACACTCACACAGAAACACACACACACACTCATGCATGTGCACACACATAGCCAAACACACCTGCAGACCTTTACACATACTTTTGCACACACAGATGTTCACCGGGAGCTGCACACACACAAGTAAACACACTTAGACACACACAAAGACACATGCACAAGCACCCTGCAGGAGTCACGGAAACAACATTTCAAAGCAATAGGAGGCAAAAATATATAAATCCACACAGCATCATCCAGATGTAAAACATCAGCCCCAGAGATGTGGACTTGAGCGGGTGGGGAGACAAGCGCTGGGGAGGCACCCTATCCAAACACACAGAGGCGGCCCCAAGAGTGCCCCTGCTGCCTTTATCCCTTACTAGGGAGGATCCTAATCCAGGCCCCAGAGTGGGAGCTTGGTGCCTGTGCAATTGTGTGTGCCCGTGCACATGTGTGCATAGAGGGGTGCACCTGGCAGGGGCCCCTAGTGAGGCACACCCCCGTTCTGCAGCAGGGTACCTGGAATGGGCTGTGTGTTCTGCAAGAAGTTGGAACCAGGATCCAAGGAAGATGCTGACCTGGAAGGGGACTTCAAGAGCTATGGGGCTGCAGATCGCTATAGCCCTGACCCCACTCAGGCCCGGTCTGCACCCTCCTTGGACCACATCCCCAACTATAACAACTTTACCCCTCAGCCCACCAGCCCTGCCTTCCTCAATAGTGACACCATCAGGGGCATCTCAGGTGAGTCCAGAAGGCTGGAGACAGGTGCTTACTGAGTCCTGAGAGAAATCAAGGGAAGGGGAGATGTGGACTTGGCCTCAGAAGCTTCCAGACTGATTTGGGGGATGCAGCTGTCCTCTCAAGCTACCCCAGGTTGAGGGAGTGTGCACAGCACTACCCGGGAACCCCAGTCTGAGAGGGAGATGGAACTCTGTTCTCATCTGAGAGAGGCACCTCAATGACAGATGCTTCTGGCTTCTTGGGCGCCACTTCCCAGGTGGGGGGTCTTCTTGATGGGGAAGAGGAGGAGTGGGCAACTTGAGGACTCCTCAGGGCCAGAAGGGCATGGAGCCGTGTATCCTGAATCCATGTGGGGGCCAAGTGGTAAAGCTCAAATCCAAAATCCACTGGACTGCAAAGGCCTTTGGCAACCGGGGCTCTGTGGCAGTGGGGAGGCACAGTGCCCGGATGGGGAACAGGAATCTCTGGGTGTAGCTCCCTTGGTGCCCTGTTCTGTTCCATACTGTACTGAGCAATCCTGACTCTGCAGGGATGGGGGTGACCATGTTCATCGCTCTGTATGACTATGAGGCACGGACAGAGGATGACCTCACCTTCATCAAGGGCGAGAAGTTCCACATCCTGAACAACACGTAAGTGACCAAGCCACCTAGCTCAGGCCCAGTCTGGGAGCAAGACCCTGAGAAGAGTTCTACCTGGTCCCTGTCTTCAGAAAGCTTCAGACAAGTTGGAGACACCTATACATGACAATAAAACCCCTGAGTGAGAGCGGGGTGCAGCTCAGTGGTAGAGCACTTGTTTAGCATGTGCAGGGCCTTAGGTTCCATTCCCAGCACTGAAAAACAAAACAAAACAAAAAAATACTGGGTGATCATGGTGGCAAAGGTGGGGTTAATCCTATCTACCGAGGTTGAGGCAGGAGGGCCACAAGTTCAAAGCCAGCCTGAGGAACTTAGCAAGATCCTGTCTCAAAAGAAAGAATGAAGGAAAGGAAGGGAGGGAGGGAAGGAAGGGAGATAGGGAAGGAGGGAGGGAGAGAGCAGGTGGACAAGGGTATAGGTCAGTGGTAGAGAGCCTCTGGGTTCAACCCCCAGTACCACACACACCCAAAAAAATAAACCTGGGCAAGTGCTACTTTGTGGGTAGAGGAAACATGAGGAAATATAAGCACAAAAAATAAACACCAAACTTGGTCTTCAGGGTAGTGGTGATCAGGGCAGGCTTCCTGGAGGAGGTGATTTTTTAAGATGCAATTAGAAAAATTAATCAACAGTGAAATAAGAGGTGAGAAAGGAAGAGGAGAGAATGAGCATAAATGATGATTTCTGGAAACCACCAAGTGGTTAGGTCTAGGTGGATGATCAGGATTGAGATTGAGGGGCTGGGCGTGCACATGCCAGGCCCTGGGTTCCGTCCTCAGCACTGGGAAGGAAAAAAAGAAGAAGAATGAGCTGTCTGGATTTTATCTAGAAGGAAATAAATAAACATTGGTGGGGGAGTGTCAGTGAGGCAGGCTACCTAGTCGACTGACTCACTCCTGCCCTGTTGAGGAGCAAGAGGAAAGAAGCCAGGAGGTCCAGGTAGCCTCGGACTGATTCCTTCTTCAGGGAAAAGCCCTCCTGGGGCAGCTGCAGTGGTTGGGGGCAGAGCAGACCCAGGTGTGGGAGTCCCAAGATGAGGGGTTGGCAGGGCCAGTCTCCAGCCAATCAGTGTAGCCTGGTCTGGCCCCAGGGTGCCCCAGGGTTGAAACTGCCACTGACTACCCCTCCACTACCCTGTTCTGTGCCCACAGTGAAGGGGACTGGTGGGAGGCGCGATCTCTCAGCTCTGGACAAACTGGTTACATTCCCAGCAACTACGTGGCCCCTGTGGACTCCATCCAAGCTGAAGAGTAAGTGGGGAAGGTGGGGAGGCCAGCCCTGTGGACGAGACCCTGGAGTCCAAACTCAGCCTGCCCCCTCATCTACGCTTTTATAAGATTACTGTGGGAAGCCGGGCACGGTGGTGCAAGCCTGTAATCCCAGCACTTAGGGAGGCTGAGACAGGACAATCGCAAGTTCAAAGCCAGCCTCAGCAACGGTGAGGCGCTAAGCAACTCAGTGAGACCCTGTCTCTACATAAAACACAAAATAGGGCTGGGGATGTGGCTCAGTGGTCAAGTGCCCCTGAGTTCAATCTCCAGTACCAAAAAAAAAAGAAAAAGATTACTGTGGGAATAAAATGAGACAATGATGAAAATAATAGTCAGTAATACATATATGGCAGATACTGTGTTCTAGATGCTCTTTAAAGGGCTTCTATTATTACCTATTTTACAAATGAGGAAGCTGAGGCTCAGTGTCCATATGGCTGCCCAAGTTCACATGGTTAGTGAGCAGCAAAGCTTCTGTATGAAGCCAGATAGTCCTGTAGCATTTACTAAGCATGATCCACCTGGCCTCTCAGTGATGGCAATGGTGTGTGAGCTTTAAAGAACTGTAAAGTAGATCTAGGGGTGTGGCTGGGTGGTACAGGGCTTACTAGCATGCCAGCATGTCTGATGCCCCGAGTTTGATCCCCAGCACCATATATAAAAACAAACAAAATAAAACTTGTAAAGTGAGCGCTATGGGCTTAGTCCAGTGATTGAGTGCTGGTTTAGTATGCATGACACTAAACAGTTGCAAAGAAACATTATTTAAAGCTAATCTAAGCCGAGTGCGGTGGTGCACACCTGGAATCCCAGCACTTAGGGAGGCTGAGACAGGAGAATCGCAAGTTCAAAGCCAGCCTCAGCAACGGCGAGGTGCTAAGCAACTCAGTGAGACTGTCTCTACATAAAACACAAAATAGGGCTAGGGATGTGGCTCAGTGGTTGAGTGCCCCTGAGTTCAATCCCTGGTACCAAAAAAGTTAATCTAAAGCCAGGCGAGGTGGCGCACACCTGTAATCCCAGCACTTTGGGAGGCTGAGACAGGAGAATCGCAAGTTCAAAGCCAGCCTCAGCAACGGCGAGGTGCTAAGCAACTCAGTGAGACCCTGTCTCTACATAAAACGCAAAATAGGGCTGGGGATGTGGCTCAGTGGTTGAGTACCCCTGAGTTCAATCCTTGATACCAAAAAAAAAAAGGAGTGAATCTATTAAGGAGGTAGGGAACCGGGTGCAGTGGCACACACCTAAAATTACAGCAGCTTGGGAGGCTGAGGCAGGAAGATCACAAGTTCAAAGCCAGCTTCAGCAACTTAGTGAAGCCCTAAGCAACTCAGCAAGCCCCTGTCTCTAAATAAAATACAAAAAAGGGCTGGGGAATGTGGCTCAGTGGTTAAGTGCCCCTGAGTTCAATGCCCAGTACCCCCTCCCAAAAAAAGATGGGACAGAGCAATTTCCTTGGGGGAAAGAAGAAAAGTGGGCATGTGGGGGCTGCTCATGGGGTGGGAGGATTCCTCAAGCAGAGGAAGCATGAGCAGGGTCCAGAGCACAAGCAGGCCTTGGGGGGAGGGGGAGGAGAGGCATAAAGGAGAGGATAGGTAATGATGCAGAGGGCAGAGGTTTGGGAAGTTCCTGGGTGCAGTGTCAGTATGCCTGAGAAGTGCCCAGTGCAGGCTGTGGTTAAGTGCAGTGTCGCGGTTAAGAGCACAGGCCCCAGGGCAGACAGCTTGGGTTCCTATTCTGGCATCTTGCTTACCCACTAGGTATCTCAATTTCCTCATCTGTCTAGTGGGGGTTAATAATAATAGCACTTACCTTGCAATGTTATAAGAATTAAATGAATACGTATGTGTATAAAGCAGAATGTGACATGAAAGAAGTTCTATTATTATTATATTGTTTATTAAGAAGTAGCTAATGTTATGGGTAAGGGTGGGAGGAGGCCTTTGAAAAATTGTGGGAATGTGTCTACACAGTCCTTCAATTCCTCCTCCCTCCTTCTGCCTGCCCTCCTGGACACAGCATTTGGGAATAACTCTCCTGTTTCCCCAACTGTGCTAAGTGTGAAGGTGTGGAATGAATCTCCCAGAGTTCACGGGGACTTCTACCTCCTTTGATCTGAAAACTATGCTCCTTTGAATTTAGCCCAACTATTCACAGGTCGGTCAATGCAGTGATCAGACCACATCCAAGTCTTCTCTAGCACCTGTGTCACTTCTGTGCTTGCCGTCCCCCCCCCCCCCCAATAGACTTGCACAGTTGGTTTAGGGCTATAATTAAATCCCAGAAAGAATCCTCAAGACAAAGCCGGAGTGGGGAAGGCCCGAGGTTGAAGTGGAGACTCAGAACAACATCCTAATTTTAAGAGAATGGGAAGAAAGCAGCAGTCGGGAACCATTAAAAAGAGAAGAGAAGCAAGGAAGGATGTTCTGGAGGCCAGAAGAGGAAAGCATTTGGAGCTGGGGTTGAGGAGGCATCTGAGTGATTGCTTGAGATGGTGGAGAAAGAACTAGGGTGGGTGGCAGAGGATTTTAGGTGGAGTACATGAGCCAGCCTCATGGGCAGTTCACTTCCCTTCTGAGCCTCAACTTCCTCATGAGTGCATAGAGGGTTCCAGTGAAATGGACTAAGGTAACCTGTGACACTCTGATGAGGCCACTGGGGACTTGGTTCTAGCAATTTTATTTATTTATTGATACCAGGGATTGAACTCAGGGGTACTTGACCACTGAGCCACATCCCCAGCCCTGTTTTGTGTTTTATGTAGAGACAGGGTCTCACTGAGTTGCTTAGCGCCTCCCCGTTGTTGAGGCTGGATTTGAACTGGCGATTCTCCTGTCTCAGTCTCCCAAAGTGCTGGGATTTCAGGCACATGCCACTGTGCCCGGGTGGTTCTAGCAATTTTAATTTGAGAGATACTTAAAAGGTTAGAGAGGAGAAGCCTAACCTTTTTTGGGCACCTACTATGTGCCAGGCATTTCCTACTCCTCTGCTCTATGATCTTGATGCCCAGGCTATGAAGTAGGTGTTTGAGCTCCATTTTACAGATGAGGAATTTAAGTCCTGGCTTGTGAGGTAGAGGGGAATTTGAAGGAAGTATACCTGATTCTTGCCTGTCCTTCCTAACAGGTGGTACTTTGGAAAGATCGGGAGGAAGGATTCAGAAAGGCACCTTCTCTCACCAGGCAACCCCCGAGGGGCCTTTCTCATTCGGGAGAGTGAGACTACCAAAGGTGGGGGCTGTACCACATGCCACTGGCATCTGGGAGGCTCAGCCATAAGGGCTACCTAGGATTGGCGGGTGGCGCTTGGTTCAGGGCCAAGACCTGGATCCAGTGGAGAGGCAGAGCTCAGACTGGCTCTGGGTTCTAGAGATGTGGCCATCAGATTAAAGGGTTCTAACCTCAACCAGGTTCTAACACACCTGTAATTCCAGCTGCTCAGGAGCCTGAGTCATGAGGATCCAAGTTTGAGACCAGTTGGGGCAATTTAGGATCACTGTCTCAAAATAAAATTTTAAACAAAAGGCTGGAAATGTAGCTCACTGGTGAATACTTGCTTACCATGTGCAAGATCCTGAGTTCAATCTCCAGTGCAAAAAAAAAAAAAAGTTCCTGTATTCCTGTCTTTGGGGCCTCTTCTAGCTCCCAGAATGAGGGAGAGGAGGACAGTAGACCCAAAGTGATCCTTCCTCACAGGTGCCTACTCCCTGTCCATCCGTGATTGGGACCAGACCAGAGGTGATCATGTCAAACATTACAAAATCCGAAAGCTGGACACAGGTGGCTACTATATCACCATGCGGGCCCAATTCCAGTCAGTGCAGGAGCTGGTGCAGCACTATATGGGTGAGCTGGTGCTTCAGATCCCTGAGCAAACTTGTTGATGCATTATTCCAATGGAGAGACTGAGGCTCAGAGAAGAGAAAGTTCTCCCAAAGCCAATAGTAGCCAGGCCAGGACTAGAACCCACATATGAAGGTTCCCAGCCTAGGATTGTGCTCTGTGGGATTCAGAGGAAACTGAGGTGCAAAGCCCCACCATGGCCAAGCAGCGTCTCCCAAGGTCTGAGCAGGAAATTGGCCAGTTTCTTGTCTTAAGGTCTAAATCTGGAAACTATTGAGTGTGAGTGATGTCTTGAATGCCCCACCAAGGCACCAGGACAGGAGGTCACCATCACAGGGCCCTGAGCAGGGGTTCACCAGCTTGTTTGCACTTCAGTGAGAAACTGGTTGCTAAGGGGAGCTTGGATGCCAGGGGCAAGGCAGAATGAGGAGTCTGTTAGGGGACAATAGCCATTCCAGGAGAGAGGTGATGGTGGCCAGATTCAATCAGTGGCAGTGAAGTAAAGGAGAAGCAGACAATTCTGAAGTTGGGGAGGAGGCAGGAGGTGCCTGACTGGAGGAAAACTGGCTTTGGGATTAAGGAGAAGGTGAGAGTCAATGCCCAGGTTTCCACCTTGATTAGTTAGGCCAAGGATGAGGTCTGTGGAAGGGAGTGGGTCTTTTGTCCACAGCTTTGCCTGGAATCCCTAACCCCAATTTCCCTTGTCAGAATCCGACCTTATCAGCCGGGTGCAGTGGCACAAGCCTGTAATCCCAGCACTTAGGGAGGCTGAAATAGGAGAATCGCGGGTTCAAAGCCAGCGTCAGCAATGGCGAGGCACTAAGCAACTCAGTGAGACCCTGTCTCTACATAAAACACAAAAAATAGGGCTGGGGATGTGGCTCAGTGGTTGAGTGCCCCTGAGTTCAATCTCCAGTACCAAAAAAAAAAAAGAATCCGACCTTATCCTTAAAGGCCCAGCTGGAGGCCACCTCCTAGGAGAAGATCCCAATTCTTATAGGGATCATCTCTCCCTCTGGGTGCCACTCCCTTCTCTAGGCACCAAAATGTTTATACACTCAGCGGGCTGAGTTGCCCTCTGTCCTGGATTGGGACCTCACCTGGGCTCTAGTTATTTATGATTGACTGACCTTGAGGTCTGATGCTGGGATGGGGTGGGATGAGGAGTGTGGGGGTGTACTGGCCTGCCTGTGACCTCCCTCCATCTGCCCACCCCCAGAGGTGAATGATGGGCTGTGCCACCTGCTCACAGCGGCCTGCACTACCATGAAGCCACAGACGTTGGGCCTGGCTAAGGACGCCTGGGAGATCAGCCGCAGTTCCATTATGCTGGAGCGCCGGCTGGGCACCGGCTGCTTTGGGGATGTGTGGCTGGGTACGGAGACCCCGGGGGCTGGAGCTAGGGGCTGGGGCGAGGGCCTGGACTGGCGGGGAGCAGGTCTTGATAAGACATCGCACCCCTTCCCCCGCCCCCCACACCCGCCTCAGGCACATGGAATGGTAACACCAAGGTCGCAGTGAAGATGCTGAAGCCCGGCACCATGTCCCCGAAGGACTTCTTGGAGGAGGCGCAGGTCATGAAGCTGCTGCGGCATGAAAAGCTGGTGCAGCTGTTCGCCGTGGTGTCGGAGGAACCCATCTACATCGTGACAGAGTTTCTGTGCCACGGTGAGAGGCGGATCAGGAGGCGGGGCCTGGGAGGGCGGGAGTTGGTGCGAGGTTAAGGTGGGGTGGGACCTAGGCCACGACCTGGGAAGGGACAACGCAGAATCCTAGGGAGTGGCTGGAATACAGGAAACCTCAGGAATGCTGGATTCCCAGCTGGGCCAAGTTAGAGCAAGTGGGTTGTGGAGAGGGCGGAGCTTCAGGTGTGGAGGTGTGGTTAGCTGGTGGGTGGGGTTTGCGCGAATGAAGACAAGATCCCGGATGAGGACAGGTCTTGGGCGGAGTCTAGGTGGGGCGTGTCCGGGGGGGCGCCCAGGCGAAGGTGTGTCCAGAGTCCGTACAGGGGCAGCACCTGGGCGAGTTACTGAGGAACTGAGGTGTCCGGAGGGATCCTGAGTCGGGGGCGGACCCATGTGAGAGGGCTGGGAGCAGGAGGCGGCGCCAGGCTAGATTAGATAGGAACAATCAAGGGCAGACCTGCCTGGAGTAGGGTCTTGTGGCTGATTTTCTGGCTTCCTCTCCTCAGGTAGCATGCTAGAGTTCCTCAAGGACCATGAGGGCCAGCACTTGTCGCTGCCGCAGCAGGTGGATATGGCAGCCCAGGTAAACTGGGCCAGCAGCCTTTGTCTCTCAGATCTCTCTCCAGTTGTCTTTTCACAAATCCTTGTGCCCTTAAATACCTAGCGTACCCTTGGAAGTGAGGCCCCGCCCACTGTCAGCTGTGAGACCCGAGATGGGGCACTGCTACTCTCTGAGCCTCAGTATCCCCATCAAGAAGTTGGATTTTTCAGATGGTTCCTCATCCCTCACCCAGGCTGTGGCACTATGAGTCCACATGAGCTCCCTTCTCTCCACACTTTATCCTCCATCACCAGGTGGCTGAGGGCATGGCCTATATGGAGCGGATGAACTACATCCACCGAGACCTGAGGGCAGCCAACATCCTGGTTGGGGAGCGGCTGGTGTGCAAGATTGCTGACTTTGGGCTGGCTCGCCTCATCGTGGATAACGAGTACAACCCCAAGCAAGGTGCTGATCTTCACCCCACCTTCGCAGAGCTTGCAATGCTCGAAGGGGCTGCCATGAGCCCCGCATACTTAGGAACCCTTCCCCACCCCTGATAATCGGGTACACTGCCATCTCGATGTGTTCAAGGGGCAATTCTGGGTTCAAATCCCAGCTTAGCCACTTGCCGGACATTTGGCATGGGCAAGTCATCTAACCTTTATGAGCAGCCTTTTCTGAACTATCAAATGAAAATATTCAGACAACAATAAGTCAACAAATATTTCAAGCACCTACTATATGCCATTCACACTACAATTCTTAAGCTAGAGGCAATAGGGTGCATTAGTGTGAATTCTGTAGCCAGAATTCCTGATATGAATCCCAGCCACTTGTTGCCAGTGCAAGCTGGGAAACTTACTTTACTCAGGGCCTCCTTTTCCTCACCTGCAAAATGAGGTCACTAATAGTATCTACCTCATGGAGTTTTCATGAGGGTTTGATGAATTAATGCATATATATCAGCTAAAACAGAGCCTGGGGCTGGGGATGTTGCTCAGTGCTAGAACTTTTGCCTACTGGCCCTGGCTTCTCAATCCTCAGAGAAAGAGAAAGGAAAGAAGGAAAAACAACAGTGCCTAGCACATAGTAAAAGCTAGGCACATATTAGTTATTATTTTTATGAAAAATATTACCATGTTTGTAAAGTGCTTAGCAATATACTAGACATAAAGAACTAGATACCAAGTCCTTTCTTGTCCAAAGATTCTGTGCTTAAGGTCTCCAAGATCTCTAATCCTCAAGTCCCCATTCTCTTAATCCAGCTGTTCCCAGGGACCCCCTCACTAACTCTCCCTTTTCCTCCAACCTCTCCAGGGACCAAGTTCCCCATAAAGTGGACAGCCCCAGAGGCAGCCCTCTTTGGCAGATTCAGCATCAAGTCAGATGTGTGGTCCTTTGGGATCTTGCTCACTGAACTCATCACCAAGGGCCGAGTTCCCTACCCAGGTGCACTGGGGACTGGGGGATGGTCACAAGGAAGGGCTTCCTCCTGGCAGTTCCTTTGGGAGAGGACAGGCTCCCTGACTGACAAAGCACCACCCCGCAGGCATGCATAACCGCGAGGTGCTGGAACAAGTAGAGCATGGCTACCACATGCCATGCCCCCCAGGCTGTCCAGCGTCCCTGTATGAAGTCATGGAACAGACCTGGCGTCTGGACCCAGAGGAGAGGCCCACCTTCGAGTACCTGAAGTCCTTCCTAGAAGACTACTTCATCTCCACAGAACCACAGTACCAGCCCGGAGACCAGACATAGCCTAGCTGGAAATTAGCCGCCACTCTGGGGTTTCCTAGCACCCTTTACAAATTCCCAGGACTCTGGTCCCAAAGCCTTAGAACCCTGTAAACTCTGAGTATGTGAGAGGACAGGTGTTCTGACACCATCTAGGGCAACCCACTCACTTTACAGATGAGGCAAATTGAGGTTAAGAGTTCATCCCTCACCCACTCTGACCCCAAGCACTGTTCTTCCCCTTCCCACTTAAATCTAAATCTAGGGCAACCCACTCATTTTACAGATGGAGGATGAAATGGACGCCCAGAGCTCATCTCTCACTGACTCTGACCCCAAGCGTTATTTATTCTTTTCCTACTTAGGATCCTATATGCCTCTGGCCTCTCTCCCTTGCCTTTCAAAAATGCTCACACCTTGTCTAGTTATTTATAACATGGATTTCCCTTCTCACTTATCTCCAAACCTTGTTTTCCTACCCTCCTGTCATTCCACTCTGGCCCAGGCTCCAAGGATTTGCTTCCTACTCTGAATGCTCTTGTAAATTACAGACTGAGGAATTCTCTGCTGGATTCCTTTCCTGCTGATTGACTGCTTTGGTCTGAGACTGGGGTCCAGGACCAGATTTGAGGGAGAGAGTTGCTTAGATCACCTCTCTGAATAATGTGTGTTTATTGATTATATAAGTGAGGAAAATGACAATATGAATCCTTGAGCCATGAAAATTCCCTGAATCTTCCTTTTGGAGCGATAGTGATAAGTAAGAAGTGAACAGGACAGATTTGGCTATTGGGAGCAAGAGGGAGAGATAAGAGATGCCCTAACACCTGACAAGCACAAGGCACCCAAGGTGCAGAGTTTTAGGATACTGCTACAGTCCTACTACTCATCCCCATGTGAATTTAGGATGAGTTGAGAGATGGACAGAGAAGACAGGCAATTGGAAGATCAAAATGTCCCCTCCAATACCAATGTGACTTTCAGTCTGTGCACAATGGGTTTTGCTAGTTGTTTACCTGATTTCTGAAGATTTGCCATTCATCATAGGCACATTGGGACAACCTTAGACCTCCTTTCCTTAGAGAAGCAAGGGAGGACACCCCAAAGGACCCTCTGCAGCTGGTTCTCCAAAGGAAGGTGGAAGGAAGAGGAGAGACCTGAGGGTTAGTCTAACTCAATGGATCTAACCAGGGAGATTTTGGAAGCAGTTTTTTGTGTTACACTGACTGAGGGCTCCTACTGGCTGGGATCAAGGATGCTAAGTAACCTGCCATGCACCTGTGCAATGACAAATTGTCCCACCTCCTAGGTCTTCCTTTGGGAAACTGGCAGCTAAGGTGCCTCCCTGTGGAAACCGGGGAACAGGGAATAAGGATTCCCATTTCTCCCATCAGGAAATGTTTATTGAGCTGAGAATCAGTGCTGCAATTGGCAAACAGTTACTATCAATTATATGACTGGCCCTTTGCTAAGCAGAACCCTGGGAACACAAGCATGCATTAGACCTGCCCCTTCACTGAGGGAGTTAAGTCAGGCTGGGGAGAGGTAATGGTAATAATAATAATAACTCATTTATTAAGTGCCTGCTTGCTGAATGTCAGATGTGTTTACATCAAAATTGATTTTTTTTCATTTAATCCAGTCTTGAACCTGTTTCTATGATTAGCCCCATTGGTAGATGAGAAAACTGAGGCTTAGAGGTTATGGGATGTACCAGGATCACATAGCTGTATATGATACAGAAGGCCTTACACCAATGCCGTGATCTTTCCACTAGACCTCACCGCCTCTAGTTTATGGGAAGACAGTATATTTGGGGTATATGTGTGTGTTTCTTTGCTAGTTATTAGTAGAAAGTCTCCCTAGAGATCTCCCTAAATTGGGGACCCTAAAGGAAAGAGAGACAAGGCAGTCAATGTGCATTCAGAGTTTCCTGTGCCTAGCTCTATGCTGGAGGCTGTTAAATGGAAACAAAAAATGAAGAGTCCAGTAGCCACTCAGCAAGTTTGTTGTAAGTGTGGGAGACAGAAGGAGCAAACTCCTCCTGAGGGCCATAGACTCTGACCAGCCATCTCACAACAGCCTGAGGCAAGAGGGCAGCATTTCTATTTGCCTTTGAGTATAAGAGCACAGCTCTGGAGCTGTAGTGCCTGGTGTGAATCCTGCCCCCATCACTTGCTGGTGATGTGATTTTTTGCAAGTATTAATCTCTCCAAGCCTCAATTTGCTCATCTGTGAAGTAGCAACAAAATGCTCAGTACACATTAGCTCTCTTTATCATCACCATTTACAAATTGTTTACGCTGTGCCAGGCATCCTGCTAAATGCACACTGCCATTTCATCTTCACAGCGCCCTATGAAAGAGAAGGCTGTTCTGTCTTCACTTTGCCAATAGTGAAACTGAGGCACAGTGAAAGAAATCAGCTCTTTCAAGGCTGACAGGGCAAAAGTAGTGGAGCAGGGGCTTAAACCAAGTATTCTGGCCCGGGCTGGGGATATAGCTCAGTTGGCAGAGTGCTTGCCTTGCATGCACAAGGCCCTGGGTTCAATCCCCAGCACCACCAAAACAACCAAACCAAGTATTCTGGCCCCCAAACCAGTGCTCTTAATCTCTGGCCTTTTTGTGGAACCAGAATATTCTTATCTGCCTTCTAGGGCTCTGCCTTCTGCCTGGATGCCCATGTGGTTCCCTTGAGGCCCAGCAGGGCAGTGAACCACCTAAAGTTCACAGGTCCCGCCCCCCCCCACTGCTCCTCGGCACACCAGAGCCTCCCTGTGTCTACTAGTTCCCCATCTCTCCCCCACCAAGCAGCTGAATGAATCCCCCTTGCTCCCCCATTTCGGTGCAGCCTTCTGTTCCCTTCAGATAGAGCACAATGCAATTGATTAGGCTTCTGCTTTCTCAATTTCAATCACATCCTCGCCCTGCCTCCCTGAGATTACAGGCGGGTCACCTTGATTGCGGTGTGCACCGTTCACAAAACTCTTCAGTCGTTTACAAAACCATCTCTCGCCTCATTCACTCCCCCACCTGGCTCTTCTCCTCCATGATGCATGGATTTTACTGGCTTAAGACTCAGAGGACAATTTTATTTCTGAGTTCATGCTGGGGGAGGAGGACACCTAATTGACTAATGCTGGGTGTTTCGCATGCATTGTCTAATTGGATCCTCACCATGAGGCAGTGCAGAGGTGAGATTACCACCATTTTACAAAAGAGAAAATGAAGGCTCCAACACTCACCCAAGGTTATACAGCTGGATGACAGAGCCAGGATTTGAACTCAAAGTCTCGTGGGTCACATTCCTTTGATAGAGCAGCATGGGAAAGTATAATACTGAGCTGTAGTCAGGCCCAGGGATGTCATGGTGCAGATAAGGGCCCAGGGTAGCCCCATACATGCTAGGCTTGTACTCATAAAAGAATATTTATTAAGCCTGGCGCAGTGGCTCACGCTTGTAATCCTAGCACTTTGGAAGGCTGAGACAGGAGAATCGCAAGTTCAAAGCCAGCCTCAGCAATGGCGAGGCACTAAGCAACTCAGTGAGACCCTGTCTCTACATAAAACACAAAATAAGGCTGAGGATGCGGCTCAGTGGTCGAGTGCCCCCGAGTTCAATCCCTGGTACCAAAAAAAAAAAAAAAAAAGAATATTTATTAATTTCATACACATTTACCAATGTCTCCTATAGACTGGTCCTATCGGAGAAGCAGAACAGTAAAAAATTATAATACTTGGAGGTAAGGTCAGTAAGAGCAAAAGACAATTTCTTGGAGTATGTGGAAGAAGAGTCTGCCTAATGAAGCAGAGAGTGAGGTCATCTCTGGCTGAAAGAACAGCATGTGTAAAGGCCCAGAGGTATGGTAGAGCACGGCCCATTTATGCAAGGGCGAATAATTATTTACAGGAGGGTTGGGTGTGTGGAGGAAGCATGGAAGAAGGTTGGAGGATCAGAAGTCAAGTAGAAGTGGGGAATCCATGGGGTACGGCCCATGAATTGTGGAGAGAAGTAAAAAAAAATCTGGGGTCCCAAGTCCCATTAGGGAGTCTATCCTGAGTCCCACTGCTCCAGGACTGAGCTGGGTGGGTCCTCTATCCATTCCAGTAGTTGTCTCCCAGGTACAGAATAGAAACCTTCCTCCCTCCCACCACCATGGATTAGACACACTGCTTGGATGATCCTGCAGTGGTGTTCGCACTCTCTCTAGTGGAAACCTTGGGTACTACACCAAAAGTTCAGGAAACTCCCCTCTGGGATGGGGGGCCATGTCTCTTCAGAAATTTCCCATTCCAGGATAGAGACACAACAGTTCCTTCTCTCTGAGAGCACATAGTTTAATGGTGATGAGGATTCATGGGTCTGACACAGTCAGAAAATGACAATGGGACTGGGATTGTAGCTCAGCGGTAGAGCGCTTGCCTCGCATGTGTGAGGCCCTGGGTTCGATCCTCAGCACCACATACAAAGCAATAAAATAAAGACATTGTGCCCATAAACAACTAAAAAAAAATTTAAAAAAAAAAAAAAAGAAAATGACAATGTAGGATATGCAGGAGAACAGGGGAGGGTCCTATCTCAACTGGATGAGGTAGTCTAGAAGGCTTCACAGAGGAGGTGTCGCTTCATTAAAGACTCCCCCAAAAAAGCAAGAATTTGCTTAATAAAGAACAAGAGAAGGACATTCTAGACTGGAAAGAATTAAGTGAGCTCAGAGACAGGAAATGCAACTGTGCAGGGAGTTACAATTAGGTGTGACTGGAGTATAAAATTTGAGGGAGGCAGGCAAGGTGGTTCATTCTTGTAACCCCAGCACTTAGGGAGGCTGAGACAGGAGAATCACAAGTTCAAAGCCAGCTAAACAACTCAGTAAGACCCTGTCTCTACATAAAGCACAAAATAGGGCTGGGGATGTGATTGAGTACCCCTGAATTCAATCCCTGGTGCCGACAAAAAAAAATTGAGGAGATTAGTGGCTAAAGAAGAAAATGGTGAGGTAGATAGGGTCTGGTTGGCCATGCACTTGGCTAGAATTCTAAGTCTCAGGCAATGGGAAGCCACTGTAGGGTTTTGAACAGGGGAGTAACCAGGTTAGATTCACTTTTCAAATGACCAATGTGACCAACGTGGAGGGACAATGAGAGAAAAGGCAAGAAAGGGGACACTCCTCTTAGACACAAAGAACCACACCAGGTCACACTCAGAAGGACACATAGCTTTGACCAGGCCTGTGAAGCTGGCATATCAATGTGCTCAATGACACCTACAGACACATCAGTGGTGTTAAAGGCTGAGCACCTATAGACAACATGTGCGATATGCAGTCAGACACGGAACTCAGGCCATGAGTAGAAATCAAAGCAAGGACACACATTTATCCCCAGACAAGGCCAACAGCCAGAACCATGCACACCCTGATGGACACAAGAATTCACACACATGCAGTGTGGCTGTCAAGGGTCCTACCCTGCCCCCCTCTGTCTTCCCAGGTCCCTCACCACCTCTGGCAGGAACAAAGCTGACCTCTGCCCTCTGCCCTCTGGCCTCTCCTCCCACACCCCCTGCCCCAGAGGGAGGAGCTGTTTGAAGTCTGGGCTGCAGCTGGGGTTTCCTGTTGCCTGGAGGAATGTGGGAGGACTTGTACAGGGGAGGGGAGAGGGGCAGGCCCAGGAGGAGGGCTGATGGGGGCCTGGGGGCCTTAGTCTCCACTGTACCACAATGAGAGGGGCTTCCTGCTTTTATGGTCTCTTGGGCACCAGCTCTAAGCTGTTCCCAACCAAAGGAGGGGAAAACCAGGGCCATGATGGCTCCAGTCCAATAGGCCTAATGTTCTTGGATCTGCAGTTCAATGGCTTAGTATAAGACTTCAAGTTCTCCAGGCTTCATTCTCCCCTTCTGTAGACTGGGCTTAACCACTGTCTAGCATTCCACATCTCCCCTGAAGCAGTCCCAAAAGTGGGCCCAGCCCAAGAACTTCTGTATACAAGGAAAGAGATACTACCCACCCAAGGCTTACTTTATTCTTTCCTTTCCATGAGCCCCAGGCCCTGGCTCCATGCTGCTGTGACTTGTTAGTTATTGTCCTTATTATTATGACTTGATAATCTCTCCATATCCCCTTGCCAGTTTTCAAAGTGTTTCACATCTGTGTGCTTAATCTTCTCGACAGTTCTACTTCAACTTTATACATGGGAGACACAGACAAGTTAAGAACACATGACAAGTAAAAAGCAGAATCAGGACCAGTTGTCTGGTTTCTAGTCCACATGGTCTCCAAAACCTCATGCCTCACAACTTTACCTCTAGATTTCCAAATGCATTCCCTGGGGTCTGGCTATAGTGTCTCTTGCTTAGAATGAAATAAAAGTGGTTCAAGCAAGTTGAGCCCAGACAAGGATGATGAAGAATTTTGAACAACTGGGTCCCCTCCCTCAATCTCCTTTAGCCTACAGCTGCCAAAACAGACATGGAGATTAGACACTAGGTGGCAGCAGCAGCCCACAGGAAGAGTCCGCTTCAACGTTAGGGTCCCCCAACACAATTTAGAGAGGCTTCGTGGAAAAAAAAAAAAACAGACCCCAAATGATAGGGAGACTTTGTAGTGCTTGGTTCCTAGTGACAATCAACACTTTTTGGGTTAATCGCACCCACTCTCTGGGGAAGGGGCACCTGCATGCTTGGAAAATTCTAACTTCTATTCCCCTCATTCATATGGCCATGGACCCTCTTATCTTTTCCTCTGCACTTCATCATTTAACTCCCTGCTTTCTGTCTTTCCCAAATTCCTTTTTGTTCCAATTTACCTGGGACTCCCTACATACTGGAAACCATTCTGTATTATCCAACCCCAAACTTCATTCAGACTAAGTGGAGTCATCACAACCTGAGATATAACCTAATAGGTAAAGATGGTGGGGTGGTGGTGGGGATTAAAGAAGGGGGAATCTGGGCTTCTCCCACCTCCCTTCCTACCCCCTGCTAAAGTCTGTCCCATGTAAGACCAACTAGGGCAAGATGCCAAAGACTCATCTATAACTTCAGACCAACTTTGGAACTGTGGAGGACCTCTAACAACTTTAACTTTTATTAATATTTGACCTTATAATACTTCCCCTTCAATGAATAAATCTTTGAACCCAAAGTCTAGCTTGTCTGCATGGAGAAGCTGCTGGATGGCTGCCTCTCCCGCTGGCCTTGCCAGCCATGATGTCAAATCAATAGGTGTACTGTTTATAGCCTTTCACCTCTTTTATTACTACTGCCTCCATCAAAGGATCATCAGAAAACCCCCAAGGTCCCCTCTTTGGTCCTCTAGGGGTTCCAGAGTGTCCTATGGGAGGGTTGGGGAAGATTGTGACAGGAAGGTACAGTAGGCAAAATGTCATCACTTGTCTTTGTCACATGTTGGCCAGCATTCTGCAGGCCAAAGGATTCAAAAACAGGGGGCCTAAGAACAAAGGCACTGCTGAAGGAACATGGGGCAGGATAGACTAAGCCAGCAGACACAAGACAAAGGAATGTTTAACACACCAATGAGGTGGGGACAGGTGGTAGGACCAGCAGGGCAGGACAGTGACCATGTATCATTCATCCCTGTGTCTCCTGCAAGCCCTGCATACTTCAGTTAACACTGGTGGAATTGAAGTGCCAAGGGAAGACAGACTCAAGGAGAAAAGGTCAGTGTGGGAGGGAGGACAACTCCCTGCCATAGCCCAGGGGTTAAGCACATGGGCTTTGGAGTGTGCTAGACCCTGGCTCAAATCAGGCTGAGCTCCTCCACTTCCTAATTGGGGGACCTGGGCCTCAGTACCGTCATATGATAACAGTACAGTCTTCCAGGATTGTTGCAGGGCTCAAGAGTCCTGCAGTGGCCAATAAATGGCAGCCACAGTAGGTCAACTTCCAGGGCTGTCCAGCCATCTCCCCGGGGTAAAGAGGCCCTCTCGGCAGCCCACATTCCCATCTGTGGGATAGGCCAGGCAGGGGGCCTGGAGCCAGGGGCTGGAGAACAGATGTGACCTGAAGAGGAGGTAGGTGAAAGTGCTGAGCCCAGCCCCCCGCCACAGCAGGAGCTCAGAACTGTTGAATCTGAATCTTGGTTCCTGACGCAATTGCTCAGTCGAATTCGGGAGGGAGGGGGTGCTATCGTTGGATTATCCAGGGCTTTTGCGCCCTCACCGCCCTTGAACATCTAGGGAAAGCAGGCGCTGGAAGGGCTAAACCCAAGGATCTGTGTTTGAGAGAAGGGGTCACCAAGTGCTGAGGAGGCGCTGGCTGGGGCTTTGAGGTTTTCTGAGCAGCGATCCTGCTAGAAACCCTCGCGCTTTATTCAATAGGAAACCTTTTCAGAAAGGGAGAAAGTCCCAAATTGAGAGTTTTCTCCTCTTTCCTCTTTTCCTCCCACGTAATTGGGACGCCCCAGAAAGTCGCAGCCCCTTTGGCTAGTCCCCAGATTCCCTATTCCCCTCCCATTCCATTCTCAGACTCCGCCCCTTCGCTCCCACCCGCAACCTCCGAGAGAGCCAGAGCTCGCCGAGAGAGCCAGATCTCGCCGCAGGGACCAGGGAACGTGGGGAATATTCCTAACCCTCGGGGAGGACCGGCGCCCCTTGGTAAACCAGGACGCGCCCCAGCCAGAGGTGCCCCAGGCACTGGGTCCTAGCCGGCTCCTGGCCGCGCCGTCGGAGCTGCGGGCGCCGCCCCGCCCGCCCAGCGCGCTGAGCGGCCGGGGCGGGGACTACAAGTCCCGGCGTGCCGCGCGCGCGCTCCCCCCTGGGGTTCCGGATGGTGAGCGGCGAAGGTAAGGCGAGCTCGCAGAGGCAGCGGCGGCGGCGGCGGAGACGGAGAGAGGCAGGCAGGCAGGCAGGGCGAGGGCGAGAGACGGAGGGAGGGAGCGAGCGAGGCAGACCAGACAGACAAACAGGCGGGCGGGCGGGCGGGCAGAGCGAGCCACCCGCCAGGCTGCGCTCAGCCCCGCTAGCAGCGGAGAGAGCAGAAGGCAGGAGGAGGGAGGGGAGGAGGGAGGAGGGAGGGAGAGAGGGAATCCAGCTACCACCACCCAAAGCCAGCGTCTGCTTTCTGTCCTCATTTCCTTTTCCCACCCAGCTCGGAGAGCAGAGAAAGGCAGAGAGAGCGAGAAATAGAGACAGGCAGACAGACAGACAGACAGCGAGAGAGAGCGGGAGGGAGGAGGGCGGAGGAGGAGGAGCAGGAGCAGGAGGACTACGCGGGGCGCGTTCCCTCCCAGGTTTGCAATTGGGGGGTGGGGGCGGGGGTGTCCAGGGCTGTGAGAGTGTGTGCGCGGCGGGGGGAGTGAGGGGGGCACAGAGAGCGAAGGAGTGATTGAGGTGGGGGGGCGCCGCGGGAGCGGGGTGCCGTGTCCAGCAGAGTTAGCGGCGGAGAATGTGAGCCGAGGCGCGAGCCATGCTGTCAGCGACGGCAGGCGGCTCAGGGCTCCTCCACGACTCCTCTCCCCAGCAGCCGGGCGCCCGCGTCGCTGCCGCCGCCGGAAGACAGACGCCCCCCAAAGCCCCTAGCCTGGCTCGGACCCACAGAGCCAGCAGCCCAGCACTCCGGTGAGTGGCGCCTCCTCCCCAGCCCTAGACCCCCGCTGGGGACCGGCCGGCCCGGCTCTTTTGTGCAGCGCACCAGGGGGGTCCCCCGCGCCCCCTGGTCCGGTCCGCTGGACCCCGTGGCTGCGGTGCCCGCGGTGCGATCGGTCTTTGTTTCCACCGGGGCCCGCGGCTCGATTGGGCTCGGCTCGAAGCCTGGCAGGCAGCGCTGGGAAGGGGGAGGGGGAGGTGGACGAGAGGGGGGGCTGGGAGGGGGGGTTCTCGGGTTTCCTGGCCGCCCCGCGGCTCCCCCGGCTCGGGGGCGAGGTGCGCGCCCAGCGCTGCCGCGTGCCCCCTCCTCCTTCCCCCTCCCTCCGCCTTTGGATTTAAAACTGCAATTTGCTCTCCAGCTTGCTGAGAATGGGGGGGGGGGATGAAGGGGGACCGTGGGAGCGGAGAACAAGGCTGGATTTTAGGATTGGCGCTGGGAAACGGGGAGACTGCGGAGGGAGGAGCCCCTCCCCTCCAACCCCCGAATCCCAAGGTTCCGCTGGCGCTCTGGGAGTTGAGGGGCGGGGACCTAATGACCCGGAGGGGGTGTGGGGTGGAGGAGGGATTTGGGGGCGGCCAGGGCCGTAGGGGTTGGGCCGCGTGCCCGGTTACCTGGCGAACAAAGTCGGCTCACTTTTGCATAAATAAATAAATAAATAATCACCTATCAATGCGTTTCCTCTGGGGCTCTGATTGAATCGGCCCCCTCTTCCCCAGGGGGTGGGGTGCTGAGTGACAGCTGTCAGCCCCCTAGGCCGGGAGCTGGGGGTGAATTGCTGAATCTCTCTGCTTTCTGGCTGAGGGCGCCTTCCCTTGCTGGGTCTGGGTCCCCAGGCAGAGCCAGAGGGGCAGGGGGCTGGCTCTGAGTCTAGGAAATAACCTTGTTTCCTGTTCTACAGGAAAAGGGACAGCAACCCAGAGTTTGGGGGCTGGGGATGAAGACTGATGGGAGCTGGTGGGGGGGAGGGTTCCCCAGCAGCCTGACCCCCTAGCCTCCTGCCAGGCAAAGGGGCCAGCCCAGGGAGGAAGGATGTGGGCCTTGCTGGCCGGAGGCGGGAGCTGGGGCTGTCCCTGAGGCAGGCAGCGGGCACTGAGCGGGAGGGAGAGAGAGAGAAGCGGGGGCGGGAATTCTCTACCGCAGACCCTGGGGGCCAGGGCCAGATGTGGAGGGGTGGGGAGTCTCCCCTCCCTCCCAGCTTGAGGGCCCTGGGGCTGGGCTGGGAGGGGCAAGCCTGGTGCCCTCGGTTCTGCACCAGTGCCTGACTGGCAGGGCCAGCTGAATTTGGGCCCAGGCGTCACCCTGGGAGGCAGGGCTGGGCTGCACCAGCCTGGTCCCTGAGCACAAGGAGGGACCCTTGGGGGGCCTGTGCCTGTCTGGCTGGGCAGGCGTTTCCCGCCGGACCAGTTGGTGTCAGGCGGGACTTGGCCCCAGCTCCCTGGGCTGAGCTCAGGGTGTGAGGACAAGCTTTGCCTCCGGGTCAGGGTGGCCACATTTTGCCCGCCGCTGCTGTTGCCGCTGGCAGGGCGGGGGCATGTGCCCAGGCCTGGGCAGAGTCCTGCCAGGGGCATTTGGGGTGTTTCTATTGTTGGCTGGTTCCTGTTCCGTGTGGCCCGGTGTGTGTGGCTGTGTGAGCTGGGGCTATAAGTGAAAGATTACCACTCTGTCCACCCCTCCACCCTGGGGGGAAGGGGGCAGACAGACTTGGTTGTGGTGAGCTGTGGGGAGACCCCCCAGGTGGCATGTGCATGCTGCTTGCCATCTCCCTCCGTTGAGCAGATGTATATTTATTTTTATAGTAATGGAAAATCAAACTGGATAGTAAGTTGAATTCATTTTTTTCTCGCGCTGTGTCAATAGTTGGAGTAACCCCCAGAGACTGGTGAACTTCTGGCCCCAGAGCTCCCACCCTCAGAGGTTGCATCAACCAGTGAGGGCATGAGCTTTAGGGGACCAGTGGGCACCAGTCCAAACCAGTGACTATTGTCCTTCTTGGTCTGGTATCAGGACAGGTGCTTAGGTGAGCCAGCATCGCCCCCACCCTAGGCATCCCCCCACACCCCAGGATGCAGTTTAGCCACTCAGCTACCTCCCTGGTCAGTGCCTAAATTGTGCCCAAACCCTCAGGGACATTCCCCTGGTGGGCTCTCTCCCTGCCTGGGCTCCCGACCCACGTGCTGATATTTATTTTCTGTAGTAAAATCCATTTTTAATGCCGTTACTTTTGAAATAATATAGAGAGAAACAAATGTGATGTGTTTAAGTTGCCCTCTGTGAGTTTTTAATGTGATCTATGGCTGAGGTGGTGATGGAAGGAGCTGTTGGGCTTGGAGAAATTTGGTGTCATAAAGAAAAAGATCTTGCTGTTTATTGTTGCTGGACTGGGGGGTCTGGAACAAGGTCATAAGGGCATGAAGCCCCCCACACCCCCAGGTGCTGCAGATGGGCAGTTTAGCTTCTCAGTATTGATGTGTGAGGGAGGGTTTCAAGATTATTTTGCATTGCTTCCCAGCCTTTGGTGGGGCCTTTGGTAAAGGGGCTTGGGAGCTGGGGGCTTTGTTCCCCCCACTCCACATGCTTTGATCTTGGTTGGAGGCTTCTGGAACCCCCTACTGAGCCAAGTGGAGGCGAGCTATAGAGAGATTGGACTTGGATTCTAAAGGAGATTGAGAGATGGACTCTTTACCTGATTGTTGTTTCTGTACTGGAGACTTGAGGGGTAGACCATTTCTGGCAGAAGACATTGAGGGGGGGCTGTTCTTGTAGAGCCCCAGAGGGACATTTCTTATTCTTGAATCAGCCTGAAGAACAGATTTTGAACCACTCCCTTCTCTATGCCTGTGTTCCGCATTGGACAGGGGCATCTTCCAGACAAATCTGACCTCTCTCCCTCACTTCCCCTTCTCTCTCCCTGTGTCCCACCCCTGCCCCCACCCCACCCCCAGGTCAACTTTTTTTCTTTTTCTTTTTTTATGAAATACAGAGCTCTGTCTCTGTCTCATGCTAGCCACCCGAGACCAGGGGGTGCCATGCCTGTGCACCAGATGCCCAGGCCCTTCTGGTCTGGCTGGGTGAGGTCAAACAGAATATTATGGGATGGAGCCTTGCTCTGTCTCTAGGTCCACTCAGTCTCTTGGGACAGTAGAGGGAGGAGCAAAGCCAGGATGGGGTGGAGCTGGGGAATGTAGGAGGGAGCAAGGGTAACACTGTTTCTAATGCCAGCAGATGGGCCCCCCAGGAAGAGAGAATTGGGGAGAGGAGACCCAGACAGCCACATGCTGGTGAAGAGAGGGACTGAAGCCATTGATGAGAGAGGGAGGGAGAGGGAAAGATAGAAAACAGGCTAGAAGTGCTGGGATCACAGGCTGGCAGTGAGGCCCAGGGGACTCAGAGGTCCTAGGCACATCTCACTACCCTGTACTCTACAGCCAGAAACAAGGGAGCACTGAGGGCCTCTCACCCATGATCAAGTGCTGGGGTTGTTTTTGGTGGAAAGATAAGCAGATGTCTCTAGGAAGAGGGAGGAGGACAGGTGGGGAGTGCAGGAAAAGAGAAGGAAAGAATCCCACAGGAGGAGGGAGAGAGGGGGGATTCCAGGGGTCTTGATTAATGCTCCAGGCCCTGAGGCTCCAGGGCAGCATTTCCCTTCTGTCCTCCCCAAATGTCTGGGAACAGAGCTGAGCTCTTTGGGACCTGGGGGCAGGGTCTTGAAAGCAGGTATTGTACCCTACAGGTTGACAGGTACAGCACCTTACAAGTTGACGGGTACCTTGTGCTAGGAGGCACCAGGGTTATAAAAGTGGGGATATTAGGTCCATAGATGCCAGAGGCATCATCCACCTGGACACCCCACCAGGACAGTTTGACAGGAGGAATCCAAGGCTAGCAAGGGAAGCCAGCCATTCATCCAGGGTCACAGATTCTCTGCAAGGCCAGGCTAGGACCCAGGCCCTTGCACTCTGTCTCACTGTGGCTAGAGAACTGGAACAGCTGCGGGGGGCCTCTTGGGTGCAGAGGGGGGCTGGAGCCTAGGGAGAGCAGCACACGGGCACCCTTGTGGCCAGAGCCCCCCCAGGGGAGGGGGAGGCGCCACTGCCTGGAGAGGGAAGGAGGGAGGGGAGAGAGGAGGGGAAACTGTGAGTCAGGCTTCCAAGAGCTGAGGATGAGAGAGCCAGAGCTGGGAGGGAGAGGGCAGGGAGGGCTGCTCCAACAAGGGAGAGGGAGGGGGCCCAGCCGGGGGCAAGGAGAGCTAGGGAGGGAGGCAGCCAGCCCCTGGCCCTGGCCCAGCCGTAGAGCTGTGTGGAGGGTACAGCCGGTATGGACTTTGCCCGAGGTGGGTCAGGAAGGAGCCAGATTCTGCCCCTGCAGCATCTCTTTCTTTCCTCATTCCGCATTCTTTATCCCATTCCAGGGTCTCAGAAGGATGACTATGTCTTCCCATCCCTTGCTTTTGGGCCTCAGTTTCCCAGTCCATTGTGGGATTTGGACCTTGAGCTCTTGGAGAGAGGGAGTGAGGGGAGTAGTGCAGCCTGGGAGGGATGTGGTCTCAAGCTGCTGGCTGTGTCCTGGGGGCACTGTTGGAGCCTGCCACCAGTGCAAGGTAGGGTGTGAGTCTTAGGGGCAGGACTCTCTGTTGAACCCTGGGAGCTCATGTCATGACAGTGGGTGCCAGCATGAGGATTGGGTGGTGGGTGTTGAGATCCATGGGGCTTGTGTGAGACTGTGAGGTGAGGGGTGTTGTGCTGGTCTGGCAACTGTGGGTGGGCTGCTTGAGGCCTCTCGGGATGGCCAGTGCCTAGACCAAGCCAGGATCTCCACTCCCCCAGAATGAACCTCTGCCGTTGCTGCGAGATGCTGCTGTGATTCCCCGCTTCCCTGTGGATAGCTGGGAGGTGGGGATGAGCTTGTGGGGCTGACAAGAACTGCCTGTACAGCCCCTCATGCTTGGAGCTGGGACCAGAGCAGGAGGGATCCCCAGGGACTGCCTGGAGGGAAGGAGCCCCCCCTCCTGCCCAGCTGACAGGAAACCCTGGCTCCCAGCCCCTCCTTCCCCAAGCCCTGGCCTCCCCCACCCCTCCCTCCTGGATCCCAGCATCTCTCCATTGGCTAGGGCAGGAGGAAGGTGGGCACTTAGGAGCCCTCTTCTGCAGGGCCTGGCTTGGGGTGAATGTTGAAGTGAGGGTAGAGTGAGGCCCTTACACACACCCAGCTGCAGCGAGGCCCTGTTTTCTCTCCTCTTTCTGTTCTGGGGTCCTTGGCCTGGGAGCCCAAGGGAGGGGCCGCTTCTGCAGCTGGCTGGCCCCAACTCCCAGTTCAGCCCAGCTGCTACTGAAGTTTCCAGAAGCTGCAGCTCTGCACCCCTTCTTCACCCCCTGAGCCAGGAGAGGCCTTTGCTGACCTGGGGGAGGGAGCCTTGAGGAAGAGAGTGGGCACTCTTAGAAGGACTAACACAGACAGCCAGACAGATGGGTGGTAGAACAGATGGACAGAGACACCCACGCACAGACAGACTGAGAGAGACGGACAGATGGACTGGGACAGGGAGAGACGGACAGACAGAGGTGCTGGCAGAGAAAGGAGTCAGAAAAATGGAAGAATTGAGGAGAGAAACAGAGACTGTGGAGACAAGAAGAGAAAGGGTGAGTGAGGAGAGAGATAGAGGGGGGCTCTGAGAGACAGGAAGAGATAAAGAAAGGGGAAAACCCAGACAGAGAGAGAGACAGGGAGAAAGAGAGAGAAGAGACTGGAGGATACAAACCACAAACAGGGATTTGATGAGAATCTGGAAGGTGTTTTCTGCCTCTTCCCTCCCCAAACCCCCAGGCCAGCCAAGTCTCCATTCCTTCCACCCCCGGCTTAGTTTCCAGCTGCTAAAGAGGTCAGGGAGAAAGAGAGCGAGAGAGCGAACCCTTGTAGAGCCCCTTCCTCTCTGCTCTTCTGTTGGAAGCCGGGGGCTGGCAGAGAGAGCTTGCCTAGCTCCGACCCCTACGCACAGATTTACAGGTCTCAAAAAATGTCTCCTCATGCTCACCACTCACTGGGGGAGATGGCTCCTTGTATAAATGCAACCCCCTACACTTATACCTGTCTACACAGACACACACACACACACACATCTTATGACATGGAGCTCTCCAACCTCACTCATTGCACATCTTACAACATAACTCATAAACATGTACCTGTGCTTTCTTCCCTATCCAGGTGGTGACACGCAGGCCCTGTCATGAGCTCTCAGGACATGCTGTCACACACAGTCACACGCTCACACATACAGTGGCAGTCACACCTGAGTAGAGAGCACTCCCACTCTGGCCCAGCTGGCAAGGTGGGCACCTAAGAGTGTGTAGGGCCAGCCTGGATGGTGATGGCCTGGTGGGTCGGTAGTAGGAAAGAGCTATCTGAGAGTTGGTGAGGGGGTGTGTGTGAGCGAGCAAAGAGAAAGAGTATACAAATATGCACATGCATGTGTCTGTCGTGTATATGAGAGAGACCGAGCACATGTGAGATGGGGTATGGGGGTGACAGGGAGCATGTGGAGTATGTGGGTGTATGTCTCATAGTTACTTGTCAGGTATGGATGTGGATTCTCATTTATGTGATAGGTATTTGTGTAACATGGGTCTGTGGCTAGACAGGATTTGCAGAGTAGGGTTTCTGTGTGCCGGTGTGTACATCTGAAGGTACAGGGACATGGGGTGAGCTGCGTGTGTGAGGGTGCAGAGGTATGCATGCGGATGTGGAGGTGTGTGGGTGTTGGTGTGTGAGGAGGGAGCACGCTTGTGTGAGGGTGTAGCTGCAGGTGTGAGGCTGTGAGCCTATTGCCTGGGTTGGAGGGGTGTTTTCCAAAGCCCAGATGCTATCCGAACAGGGACCATTAACACAAACACATGGGAAGGGGCTGCGATGCTCTCGGTTGGGCACTGACCCACAGAGACACACAAGGACAGACATGCCCGCCCCTGTCCTCCCTCTTCCTCTCTCCTGGCGTCAGTGGTTTTCAAAAGAGCCTCCATGAGGACTGTTTGCTGTGCAGTTCCCCCACCCCCAGCCTGTGCCTCTTCAAACACAGCAATGCCCTCCAGGCAGCTTTGTGGAGGCTCCTGCCTGGACCATCTGAAGGCAGATGGGTGGGCTGGGATCCGTTGCCGCCCCCCAGGGAGTGAGGAGGCAGCTCTGCTCCTCAGGCCTGGACACAGGCGCAGACAGATGGACTGCCTGTCTTGACAGCCCTCCCACCCCACAGCAGAGGGGTTGTAGTGGGCTGCCCCAGATGGGCACCTGAGCAAAGGCCTTTGCCCTTCGTGTCCCCAGAGGGGTACCCACCCACACCCTTTAGCCCCACGCCTCTCTGAACACAGGACCCCAACCCCAACTGCAGTCCTCAACACCACTTACATATACAACTGGCCCTCATACACCCTCACAGTGCCAACACCTCCAAACCCAACTGCTAAACACCTACAAACACACAATCACTCCACATGTGGTCACCTCCCTGACATGACACTGCCTCGCACACAGCCTCACACATGCCCAGACACAACCAGCATACACCTGCCACATAGCTACCCTTCCCCAAACATCAGGAACCCAGTTGCAGCCCCAGTACCCTCCTACATGTGTACTGCAGAGCCACCAGCACCTCTCTGACATCAGGGACCCATTCTTCCTTTCCACATGCAGAGGATTTTTTCTTTTGGTACTAGGGATTTTTTTCTTTTGGTACTAGGGATTGAACTCAGGGGCTCTCGACCACTGAGCCACATCCCCAGACCTATTTTGTGTTTTATGTAGAGACAGGGTCTCACTGAGTTGCTTAGCGCCTTACCATTGCTGAGGCTGGCTTTGAACTCGCGATTCTCCTGTCTCAGCCTCCCTAAGTGCTGGGATTACAGGTTTGAGCCACCGCGCCCAGCTCATGCAGAGGTTTTTAAGGCCTCCAGCACCTCCCCAAACACAGTCCCCCGCCCCAGCACAGCAGCTCCTGCTGCACCCTCAAGCCTAGCACCCCCCAAACACATCAGGTGCCCAGTTAAAGTCACAATAACCTTTCCAGAAACAGCTCCTGCCCAACTCGTCCTCATGGTGCTGCCCCCAACTGTCACATCTTCTTAGACACAACCATACTCCCTAAAATATCCCTAATATCTCTCTCTCTCTCTCTCTTTCTCACACACACACACACACACACACACAGCTTCTACTACATCCTCAAGCATATCAGCTCCTTCCCCAACCCCAACACCTCCTCAGGTACATCCAGAACCTATACAACCAGGATACCATCCCACATATTCAGGCCCCAGAGCCCAGCATCACCCTGTACACACACATCTCCCTCAGGTATAGCCTGGCACCACCCCCCCAACACAAATAAGGCTCTATATTCTTTTTTTTCTTTTTCTTTTTTGGTACCAGGGATTGAACTCAGGGGCACTTGACCACTGAGCCACACCCCCAGCCCTATTTTGTGTTTTATGTAGAGACAGGGTCTCACTGAGTTGCTTAGGGCCTTGCGGTTGCTGAGGCTGGCTTTGAACTTGTGATTCTCCTGTCTCAGCCTCCAAAGTGCTGGGATTACAGGTGTGCACCACCACGCCCGGCTAGGACTCTATACTATTCCCAAACTACCCCCGCCCTACCTTCAACACCCTCCCAGACAAGAACCCCCGACCCAGGGCTGGAGTTGTGGCTCAGTGGTAGAGCCCTTGCCTGGCATGTGTGAGGCCCCGGGTTTGATCTTCAGCACTGCATGTAAACAAACAAATACATAAATAAAATAAAAGATCCATTGACAACTAAAAAGAAAAAAGAACCCCTGACCCAGAAGCAACATTTGCCTCAGAGACACATCGCTTCACGTCTGGTGTGTCTCCAGATGATGTCCCCACAGCTTCTAATACCTTCCCCAGCATGTGTGCATGCATACACGCTCCCTGCAGGTCCCCACACCTCAACAGGCGGTCCTGCCTAAGTCCCAGGGACTCCCAGGTTATAGCCCAGCTCTGACTGCAGGACTTTGCTCAATGTAAGGGCCAGACGACAGCCCTGTACCTCTCCAAATATGATGCCATGCTTATCCACAACCCCTACTGCCTCTGCTAGTCGAAGCCCTGACCCATTCACCCCTTTGAGTTCATAAGCCACTCTTCCTGCTCCCCCTGCACCGTACAGCACCCTGTTACATACCCCGCCCCAATTCTTCTGTAGCCCTCACTCCCACCAGTCATACATTCCAGTACATCCTCGCCCCAGTCACCCCCAGAAGGCCTTGCCGTTCACACGCATTGCTCTCACTTGTCTGCTGCCCAAGCCTCCCCCACTTCCCAGAGCCTCCTCTGCCTGGGGAGCTGTCTCCACCCCCTCACTGCCCCAGGCCTTTCATTCCTGGACAGTGAGGCTGGACATCTGGTTCAAAGCTGCCCCCTCCCCAAGGCCCTGTGCTGTGAACACTCTGACCTGGGCTTGGGGGCTTGGGGCCCCTTTGGGGGGTGGGGCAGAGCCCCTTGGCACCTGGTCACCCTGGTCTCTCAGCCAAGAACTCTGAGTACCCAGCACTGCCTGAGCTCTGGCATGTCTGTGGGGGCCAAGGGGAGTTATACCCAGCCTGCACTTTCCAAGTGTTTTCCAGATCCTCCTCACTTGACTCACCTGAGAGACATGGGCTGGGGCTTCAGGGAAAGGGATGGGGAAGGTGCTGGCTCCCCCCACCCCCAGTCCAGGCTGTGGGGCTTGGTCTCCCTGGGAGTCAGTTCCGACAGTGAAGGTTACTTTACTAGATGCATGATTTTAAACGGAATCTCCACCATCTGTTCCACCCCCTAATTACAGATGCACAGAATCCGCCTCAGAGGGCAGCATGAGGGGAGTGATTTAGAGGCTGAGCCGCTTCTGCCTGCATTTGGGCTGGGGACATGGAGTGGGGAGTGCTTTGGCATTGCTCGCGGGGGCCCCCCAGCCTTGATCTCTTTCCTGGAGGTCCCTTGTGCCTCTTGCTGGGGGCAGGCTCATAGAAGGGTTCCTCTGACCCCCAAGACCTGAAAGAGGAAGCAACTGCAGTGCTGTGTAGTGGGAGTGGTCCCCAAGACATCGCCTGTGTCCCAGTCCAGCAAGTCCTAGGATGAAGGCTCCATTAGGGCCTTAAAAAATTCAGTGGATCGATCTCCTGCCTGCCTCTTGTGCCTTGGGGAGCCACAGGCCTGGTGTGGCCCAGCTGTCTGCTCACCCCAGGGGGTAGCAGGGATAGGTATTGAGATAGGAGTGGGTCAGAACAGAGGTGGGGCGGCCAGGTTCTAGCAGCAGAAGACAAGGGCAGACATGCCAAGACCCACCAGGTGTGTTTGCACCTATCGCCAACGCGCCTTGGTGCATCTGGTGTGCCTGACCCCAGCTGAAGCCATGGTCTGTGGGACTGGGCTGGCACCAAGGGCCAGAGGGTCTGAGGAATGTGGGGCTTCACTCTGAGGATGGGTCCTTCTTTGTCCATGGGCACCAGGGACCCGGGCCTCCGCCTGCTTGGTGGAGGTGGTGCTGGCGGCAGCGCGGCAGTAGTGGGCACACTGCGGTGGACTCTGGAGCATTCACTGCGGGGAGAAAGGGAGAGAGGCTGGGCTGGAGGAATTTTAAAGATTGCTGCAGGCAGGAGGGTCTCTGGAACCCTGTGGAGCAGGCAGTCATGCAGAAGTAATCCTATCGCCGCCTGCCTGGAGGAGTGGAGGGAAGAGGGGGTGGGCAGGGGAGGGAGGAAGAGCTGCTGCCCCTTTGCCACCTCAGCCCCCCGGGGAGCCAGGGACCCCAGGCTGCCTCTCAGAGGTACCTTGTTTTCTCCACCTCACTGTGGCCCCTAGAGGGCCAGTGCTGTAGCCATTGCTCAACTCCAAGCTCTGGGTTTTATAAATAATGCAGCTTGGAGGTGGGGGCCAAGTCAGCCCCCAGTCACCTTGGGTCACCCAGTGTGGTGCCTCCAGCTAGCAGTACGGTAGCAGAGCCCTTTTCCCTTCCAGCCTGCTCCCCTCCCTTTCTGCTGTGTGAGCTTGGGCCAGAGGTCTAGCCTCTCTGGGCTGGGCCAGGGCAGAAGATTGTGGAAGAACCTAGAAACTCTTGTCCTTATGTCCCACCTCCCAGCCCTCACAGGTTAACTGGCAGCTGACTCAGCCAATCCCGGCTGAAGAGGGATGGCCTGCTCTACAAGGGCTTTATCCGTTCTGGCCCCTCCATTTTGCAGATGGAGTAAACGAGTCCAAAGGCGGAAGGATGGTCAAGGCCAGACTGCTGATGAACCCCCTCCTTCCTGCCCCATTCTGCTGTCACTCAGGCTCTTCTCAGCCTCAGCTCAGCTAAGAGCAGGGCCTGGGGGGGGCGGGGGATGTTTGGGAAAGTGGTTGCGGCTGAGAGGTTGCCATGGCAATACTGCAGGATGCCGCACTGAAGTGGGGGTCCCACAGGGTCTCTGGGGCCCCCAGCTCCACACCCCTGTGGTCTTCTCCTCCCCATCTCCTGTCCCCCCACCCAGATGCCTGTCAGGTGGTTCCAGTGACAGGCTGGGTGGGTGACAGGTGGTGCAGGTGATGGGCTGGGTGGGTGATGAGCCTGGGTGGGTGACAGGTGGTGCGGGTGCGAGGCAGGCAGGTGACAAGCTGGGTGGTGACGGGCTCTGCGGATGACAGGCAGGGGGTGTGGTTGGCGAGGATGCTCTCTCCTGGCTGGTGGCCTGTTGCAGCCCCCCTACCCTCATGCGTGTGCATACACATAGACTCTGGGCTCAGAGCTTGGGGCTAAGATACTAATGAGGCTTATTACGCATGGAGGGGCAGGTGCCCAGGCTCACTAATGAGAGGCCTTTAACGAATAGGGGAGACAGCTGGGGGACTTCAAGGAATTTGGCTGCCCTCTTGGGCTGAGGTCCTGGGGGTCCTGACCTGGCTAGAGGATGAGGCTGGTCTCATCCTCTAGCCAGGTCAGGACCCCTCCTTCCCTTCACCCCTGGCCACTTGGATTTATGTTCATATAGTACTCGCCGTGGCCGTGATGATTGCCATTGTTCAGGCACTCACTGTGTCAGGCACTGTGCCAAGCCCTTTACATGCATTTTCTCATTTCAACTCACCAGTCTTAGGAGGGAGGCTCTATCATCCCATTTTACAGGTGAGCAATGTAAGGCCTAGAAAAGGCTGGGGCTTCACATAACAAGTTAGTGGTGCAGCTGGGATTTTAATCCAGAACTTTCTCTCCCCAGAGCTTATCCTCATAGCCAGCCCACCAGTAAGACTCAGGTCTTGGGCCAGGCGCGGTGGCTCAAGCCTGTAATCCCAGCACTTAGGGAGGCTGAGACAGGAGAATCGCGAGTTCAAAGCCAGCCTCAGCAAGGGCGAGGCGCTAAGCAACTCAGTGAGACCCTGTCTCTACATAAAACACAAAATAGGTCTGGGGATGTGGCTCAGTGGTCGAGTGCCTCTGAGTTCAATCCCCAGTACCAAAAAAAAAAAAAAAAGACTCAGGTCTTGGTGTAGACCTGACCCTTGCTCAGAGTCTCAGTTTCACTCTTCTGGAACATATATTATGTGGTGGAGGGTAATCACCACAGATCCTCTAGCTCTGACTTGGGTGACTGCAGGAATTCCTCCAGCTACCTGCCATAGCCCTACCCCATCTGGCCCAGATTCTGGTGACACCCCTGTACTGGAGAGAGGGCAGGGCTTAGTGCTGAGGGGCTGAGCTGCACAGGAGACACCTGGGATATCTGAGCCACTTCCTGCATGCTGTGGTGGGGAGGCTGAGGAGTAGCAGCCACCCAAGGTCACACACCCTGTGAGCTGTAGGGCCTCTTGGGATCCCAGGTCTCTTGGCCTGTTGAAAGGGTGAGGCTGGGTGTGGTCACGGAGTTGAGACACCACCTCCTCCTGGGCCCCACCCACCAGCCTAGTTTCTTCCTTGGAGGCTGTGAGCCCCCAGCTCATGGGAGGGTACAGGCTTGTTGGCTGACTCTTCAGGGCCATGCCCCCTCCTATTGATCTGGGCCCCAAGTGTCAGTTGAACCCCTCCCTTTGGGACCCGTTGCAGTGGAAACTCCCTGGCAACAGCTGATGGATGGGTTAGGGCCTTGACATTGGCCCGGGGCCACAGCATAGCCCTGGAGGGACCAGGCTAGGGCTGGGGGGCTTGGAGGGGAATTTAAGGGAGAAATGAGGCTCATAAATCTTGGAGCTTCTTGTTTCTCTTCAAACTTAATCTCTTACCAAACCTGCTCTCCAGCTGCTCATCCAAGGTGCTGGGGGTTGAAGGAACCCACCTGCCCACTTCCCTCTCTCCAACTGAGGCTCACCCTCTCCTGCAATTGCACCCATGGGAGAGAGATGCAGCTGCTGTTGCTGGGAAAGATTAAGACAGCGTGTCCAGACTACTGCATCGCGCCTCTTGATTCATTGTGGTAGGTGGGGCAGAGGGCTGCACGGTCTCAGTTTCCCCAGCTCTGGGAAATCCTCTCCTAGTGCCTCAGCTCGGTCTGGAGGGAGAACTGAGGCCAAGAGGATTTAGTGAATGAAGGACACATAGCCTTGTCCTCAGAACCCCCAAGTGTGAGAGGAGGAGCACAGGCCTGCCCTTGTGAACCCTCAGAGCTGGAGGTGAGGTCTAGAACCCAGGCTGGGTGTGTGCTGAGGTCAGGCATGGGTGGTGCTGGGTGGCTGGCCTGGGAAGACTTTCTCAAGCAAAGACCCAGGCTTGCGGGAGGCCAGAGGAAGGGTGGTAGTTTGCCTGCAGGTGGGGGGCTGGGGAGCCATCTTTGGTTGGAAGGCAAGAGCCTGGAAGGGTCTAGCATTCCCACAGGCCCAGGCAACAGTAGGCTGGAGTTCTGGGGCCCTCTCAGCTCTCCAGGGAACCCGTTGCTGCCTGGCCCCAGGACCCAGGCATCCTGGCGGGTGAGGGCGGGTCTCCAGCAGGCGCCCTGCCAAACCCTGCAGCCTGCTCACCAGGAATCTTGTTGCTGAGAGATGGAAAATCCCGGCAGGGCCTGCAGCTCATCCCTCCCCTCCGGGAGGAGGAGGGGCCCAAAGATTCCTTCCTGCACCCCCCTCTCATCTGGGGCAGGGCTCTCCTCAGCAGTGGGTGGGGCTGGGGGGGTGCCCAGGACAGGCCTCTAAGGCCCAGTCACATGTCCTGGAGCCCTGCCCAGCCCGCAGTGGGCACCAGGGCACTCTGGAGGCCAAATGTGCCTAGTGTAGCAGGGGGGGCAAGAGTGGGGCCCTGAGGCCCCAAAGGGGCCTGGGTGGGGGCTGGTGCCTGGCCATGGCCCCACTGGCTCCCCCAGGGCGGAGGGTGAAGAGTTGGTTCCCTCCTTAGACAGGAAGACGAATGATCCCATTATGGGAGCGTGATTTTATTCCACGTGTCACAGAGTCTGAGATTAACTTGCTCACCAGTCTGTGACAAACCTCTCACACCCAACACACACACACACACACACACACACACACAGAGGTAGACCACACATATCCTCAGTGTCACAAACACATGACACACAGAGACAGACAAGCATTTCTGTGCTACAGCACACAGCATGGTCTTACAGCAACAAAAGCACACTTAGATGCACCAAGATCTAGACCCTGAGCCTCAGAAACACAGTGTGTCCTCACCCACACCAAGGTCACAGAGACCCACAGATGCAAATAAGCCGTCCAGGGTTTGTTTGCACCCACTGCTTAGACGCGCATGGAGTCAAGGACACATGGTGCCACACAGTCCCAGGCACATTTAGACACATACAAACCAGACACAGTCATGCAGACAGGCACAGACCAACAGCCGTACCCTCAGAGACAAAGGCCCAGATACGTACAGAGACAAAGACAGGCGCAGACACACAGCCAGCAGAGCTCACACAAGCACAGGCGTGCACACCCGGACACAGACAAAGACAAATAAATGCCCAGAGGTTTTACTGTGGACAGATGTAGAGGCGCATGCACATCTGGGCCTCCTCCTCAACCTCCCTGCCTGGGGACATTGTAATCTGGTGCCTGAAGCTCCAGGGAGGACTCTGAGGAATCTTCTACTCTGCTAGAGCCCCCCACCCTGGGCTCAGGGCCAGGCCCTACCTCTGGCCCCAGGCCTGTGACCAAGGCCACAGCAGCCACACCCTCAGCAGGGCCCAGATACTTCTTCCCTTCCCCTCCGCACTGGCCACACAGGCACACCATCTTCCTTGTGCATGCTCACAACAGCCCCCCCATCACTCTGCCTCCAGCAGAAGCGCACAACCTGTCATCGTCGGACAGCATCCCGCGCACGCCCCAGCCTTCCTCACTTGTTTGCATGTCCCCAGTCTCCAGGCATGCACACACGGACCCCCAGGCGCGCTCCTGCCCGCCTCCCTGCCCTCTCACACACACACACTGCCTCACATGCGTCCTCACCTCTCACACGTGCGCACGCACACACTCTTCCAGAGCCTTCCATCACTTTCCTTTCTCTGTCTCACAAACACCTCCTCTGCCAAGAGCATGGCTCTGCCGCAGATTAGTCCCTGATGGTATTTGTCACTGCTCTTCGGCAGTCAAGCATGCTTGCCCTTCCTGGTCTCAGTCTCTCCTGTTCTACCTCCAGCCCTGCATACTGTGGCCTTGTATTCTTTTGTCCTCTGTCTGGTTAACAAGTGTATATGGAGCATTCAACAAATCCTGATCGAACACTTTGAGTGAAGCCCTGGGGAGACCGTGGTGACCAAGATAGACATAGACCCTTCCTTCACAGATTCTGTTTTGTGACCAGTCTGGTTGTTGCTTCCCTCTTCTAACCCGTGATCTTGGCTTTCAAGGGTGTGTAGGAATTCACAGTAGGAAAAATGTGGGAAGGGTGTTCCAGGTAGAGGGAACAGCATATGCTAAGTATGGAAGTGAATGAAAGTATGATACGCTGGGAGGATGTAGTGCTGTTCAGAGATGCTGCAAAGAGTGCAGAAGGCAGATGTCACAGGGTTCAGGTGCCATGCTTGGGTTTGAGTTTTGTCCAGGGGGTCACGAGGAATTGGGAAGTATTGAGTGATAGGACCAAGAGGAGGGTAGAGACAGACTGGAGGCAGGGAGGCTAGTTGGGAGGTTCATGGTGGTTTAACCTAGGAGAGGCATACAGGATGGATTTGTTTAGGGGCAAAGACCAGTGTGGTTCTAGCTCCAGAGCTGTGTGACTTCAGGAAAGACACACCTCCATAAGCGAGGTCCATCATGTGAAGATAGGACAGTGCAGGTGCTAGGTTTGTAGTAGATGTTCAATAAAGGGTAGCTTATAACTGTTTTGTCAAGTATCATTTGGATGTGGGGGGACATTAGATATGAAGATTTACTCAGCACCTACTGAGTGCTGGGTACTGTGCCAGTTTTCTTCCTGACAACTGCATCATGAAGATAGCAGAGAGCGCCCTAGGAGAGGGTAGAATAAAGCGTCCAGGAGTTTAAAGGAAGATGAGGCAGTACCTATCAGGGTTCTGGGTGGTTCCTGAAGAAGCTAGTGTTGAGCTGGCTGGGAGAATTTCACCAGGCAGAGGTTGGGAAGGTGCTTCAGGGAGAGTGGACTCTGACCAATAGCCTGAGGGCAGGAACAGAGTCTCCTTCACTCTCCTGTAGGACACGGGGAGGAAGAGTTTTGGGGACTGGGATTTATAGAGGCATGAGGCCTTGGGGCCAGGCCAGGGGTTGGGGATCAGCATGGAGCTGAGCTGTACTCGAAATGTTTTGATGGGAACATGGTCCTTTGAGAACCACTGAGAATCCACTTCAGGTTCTGTCACTTGCTTTCCCTGGCCTCAGTTTCCCCATCTGTGCAATGAACTGATTAGTCTTAACGTTGGAGGGAATGCTGGCATTATGTCCTTGGGGCTGATCTGGCCAACTTGGGTGGGCATTTTCTGGCCTGGGATTCCCTACCTCAGCAGTGCTTCCTGAGCATTCCGAGCAAAGTGAGGAGTCTCCAGGGATGGATTTTGGGCACTCTGAATGAGAGGCCAGAGCTTGTACAGAATGGAAGTGGCTTTCATATTCAGACTCTAAGCCCCAGAGGAGACCCAGAAGGGAAGGCCTAGGTTCTTCTTTCCTCCTACCCTGACCCATGTGGCAATGGATATGAGCTATGGGCCCAGAGGGCACAGTGTCCAGTCCCTAGGTCAGAAGGTGTCAGGACCCTTTCTGTCCACTGCTCAGGGAACAGGGCTTAGGTTCAGGCATGTGACCCAGGGCTTGGGGTCCCCTGGGAGTAAGAAGCCAGGAGGCTAACTCTGATCACAGAGCCAAGTAAATGCTGGTGGGTGGTTGGATTCTGCTACAGATATTTGGGGTTACCGGGAGTTGTGGTGCAAGGCAGGTTCTAGTGAGCCCCCAGGTGCCCTGGATCCTGGCTGCGAGGGGCCTTGTAAGCATCTCACCTGTGAGGTGGGGCTGGTAGAGAATTAATTTCCTGTGCTATTTTAATTTTGCTGTATTTAATTTGCTATTTATTTTAATTAATTAACAGAGGTAATCGCCTATTTTAACATGTGGCCGCGGGCTCCTCTTCCTTTTTGGAGGGGTGGGAAGCTAGGCCAGGTGACTGCTGGGTTAGCTGTGGGGAGGGAAGACTTTGGGGGCTTGTCGTTTCCCTCCTCCTGCAAAGCTATGGCCCCTCCTATCTCTCTCTTTTCTCTCTCAGGTCTGCTTCAGGGCCTCAGCAGGAGTAAGGAGGCCATGAAAAGAAGGACATAAGACTCTCAAACTGATTTTAATTTCAGAGCAAGGTTAAGGAACTTGCCTTGGGTGGTGCTTAAGGGCTGCTGGGGACATTTTGGGGGTTTGTGTGGTTTTACAAGAAGCCCCTTTTCCCACCCTAGTGCTCAAACAGAATGCCTGTCTATGTAGTCAGTCTGAAGGGACATTAGTGTGTCCTCACACCTGTGGATACATCCATGGGCATGATTTCAGTTCATAGTTAATTCCTAGGACAGATCTGGTGGAGAGGTGGGATTATTCCTTTGTTGAGATGATTAAGGTGAAGCTCAGCGAGGCTAAGGGACTTGCCCAAGGTCACACAGCAACCCAGAGAAGCAGGGCCTGGATTTCAGCCATAATCTATCTGCCTATATGAAAAGAGTTAAGTTAGAGAAGGAGAGGAGGGGAAAGAGCTTGGAGAGAGTTTAGGGTGAGGGATTAGGTCAGAGGTCTGATGAGACTAGGAAATGGGGTCCGCTGGCTCTGGAGGATGTGGGTTGGGAAGTAGGTCCCTGCCACAAGGGGTTTCCTGAAGGGATAAGGCCTCTGCCACCTCTGTTTCCCTGTGTATCTTTAGTTGTCTGGAACTGGAATTTGCTTTGTCACGTGCACTGTACCAGACCTCAGGGACCCTTCCCCGGCTAGGTGGGGCTCGACTTTTATTTATTATATGCTTGTTTGTTTTCGGTTTTGGTGATAGGAATGGAACCCAAGCCTCGTGCAAGCTGAGCACATGCTTCTACCACTGAGCCATTCTGGCTTTGACTTTTAGTCATTTAACAAACATTTACATAGTGCTATGTCCCAACACTCTTCTAATTTTATAAATAGATGTTCACTTAATCACCATTGTGTCCCTATTGTGGCTCTTTTTTTTTTTTTTTAATGTCTTTATTTTATTTCTTTTTATGTGGTGCTGAGGATTGAACCCAGGGCCTCATGCTTGCAAGGCAAGCACTCTACCACTGAGCTACAATCCCAGCCCCTCTTGTTCTTATTTTATACACTAGCCCCCTTATCCTCTGTTACACTTTCCACAATTTAGTTCACTCTGGTCAACTGCAGTAAAAAAATATTAACTGGAAGCTTCCAGAAATAAACATTTGTAAGTTTTAAATAATTTTTATTATAATATATTGATTGTTCTGTTTGCTAGTTGTTAATTTCTTACTGTGCCTAATTTATAAATTAAACTATCATAGGTATATGTGTATAGGAAAAAACATATCTATAGGGTCTGATATTATCTGCAGTTTCTGCATCCCCTGGAGATCTTAGAATATTCCCCTATGGATAGGGAGGGAGGACTACTATGTCAGAGAATTGTGGCTTAGAAAGGTTGTGACTGGGTCAGGGTCACACAGAACCAGTACCTTTGAATTTGTCTAGGATCCAGAGTCGTCCTTCTGAACCACCACAATGTCCTGCTCCTATGAGGCCCTAGAGATGAGAGTGCTGAATTCCCAATGATAAGGCATCTTTGGGGAACCTCCAGTCTAGATCAAAGGGCAGACCCAACCCTGCCCTCACCAGCCCTGTGTTTGAAGGGGTAGACAGCCCACAAATCAAGACCTGTTGTAGGGGAAACAGCATCAGGATATGCTTGGGATGTGCCCCATCAGGATGTGGCAGGAGGCTGCAGATGAGCGGTTAGGGCCTTGTGGGGCACAGTCCACACTGCTGCAGTGCTGGACCCTGGTTTAGGGGCACATGGAAGAGCTGCCTTCAGAGAGCTTGCAGTCTAGCTAGAAAAATAAGACAGATGTGTGTGAACAGTTCTTGATAGTTTTATAAGGTAATGGGAAAAAAATCATGAAAAACATCACAAAATACATGATACAGTTAGTTGAAAAAGAGTTGGGGCTTTGAATCTCACGTGTCCTTTAGTTTCTTGACCCTTCTCTGAGCCTCAATTTCCTTATCTTGTCATGGGGAAATAATCATGGCACTGATGCCACAGGGTTTTGGGAGGCTCACATGAGATGACATGGGGGTGGGGTTTGAGCTCTGAAGCAGAAGCTCAATGAGTTTACATCTAGAACCTAAAACCCAAAACCTGGAGAAAGCAAGCACCCTGCCACCAGGGTTGGCATCAGAGCAGATCAGGATGGGGATAATGAGGATGGGAGGGGCAGTGGCAGGCCCAGCTTCGGAGTCAGACTGCTTGGGCTTAAATCCCAACCATGGCAAATGGCTTTCCCTCTCTTGGCCTTGACAATTTTGTTGTCTGTAAAATGGATATAATAGTAGTTCAAGTTCTCCCAACCCCATAGGGTCTGGTAAAGATTAAATTATTCAACAAGTAATACTAAGCACCTGGTAGGTGCCAGACATATGTCCAATTACTGCACATAGTAGAGTCAATCCATATTAGCAATCTTATTACCTTAATGTGGAAAGAGGAAGGGACTGTACAGGAAGGAGGAATGGAAGTGACTGAGGTTTTTGTTTGTTTATATATTTTTTTGCAGTAGTAGGCACTGAATCAAGGAGTGCTGCACCACTGAGCTACATCTCCTGTCCTCCCCCACCCCCCAGACACTCTCGCTAAATTGTCCAGGCTGGCCTTGAACCTGTGATCCTCCTGCCTAAGTCACTGGGATTACAGGTGTGCGCCACCACACCTGATGTGGGCTGTTATTTATTGAGTACTTAATCAGTGCCAGGCAGGATCACTTATAAGCATGTACTTGCATATCCATTTTGCAGATAAGGATATAAGTTCAGAGAGGTATAATGACTCCCCAAAGAAATACAGTAGGGGGTGAAATTGCAGCCATGTTCTTTAAACCAGATTAAGAGAAGAGGTGTGGGTGAGGCCATTGATCAAGCAGAGAAGCCAGAAGACCTGGCCTGGAGAAGGACAAAGGGAGTAGGAAGGAAGAGACAGAGGTGGGCAAGACCTCAAATTTGGGAAATAATTAGGGCTGAGGATGTGGCCTGGTGGTAGAGCACTTAACACCCACAAAGCCCTGGGTTTGATCCCCCGCATTGAGGGGGACAAAAAGAGAAACAATTAGAGATCAAATCAAGTCAGCAGAGGCTCCTCAAGTGGACTTTCTTTTTTTTTTTTTTTTTTTTTTTGGTACTGGAGATTGAACTCAGGGGCACTCGACCACTGAGCCACATCCCCAGCCCTATTTTGTGTTTTATGTAGAGACAGGGTCTCACTGAGTTGCTTAGCGCCTCATCATTGCTGAGGCTGGCTTTGAACTCAGGATTCTCCTGTCTCAGCCTCCCTAAGTGCTGGGATTACAGACTTGCGGCACCGCGCCCGGCTCAAGTGGACTTTCTTAGTAAACAAGGCATGAGCACAGGACAGGGACTGGTGAAGACAGCAGGAATGCTTCCCTATAGAGGTGAGTCTTGAGAACTGGGCGACTTGAAGGAGATGGGGAGCCAGCACATTCCAGGCAGGAAGGCACAGGCAAAGGCCCTGAGGTGAGATCCAGCATCATGGCTTAGGGCTGAGAAGTGGGGAGGAAATAGTTCAGGGGAATGAGGGCTGGGAGGTCTGGTGGCCTCAGGGGCCTAGGGAGCTTGACAGCCCCAAGGAGAGAGAGAGAGGGCAACAGATTCAGGAGGCTTAGCTAATCATCAGGAAAGGAAAGAGAACATAGCAATCTACAGGGCAGACTCTGGAATCACATCCAAGCCCAGAACTTCCTACCAATGATCATGTAGGTCACTTAACATCTCATTTTAAAAAGAAGGGGTGGGGCTGGGGTGGGGCTCAGTGGTAGAGCGCTTGCCTAGCATGCATGAGGCACTGGGTTCGATCCTCAGCACCACATATAAATAAATGAATAAAACAAAGGTCCATTGACAACTAAAAAAAATTAAAAAAAAATAAAATAAAAAGAAGGGGTAATCAAAGTACCTGGTTCCTTGGAAGAGATGATCTGAGGAACGCTTCGCACAGCGCCTAGCCTGTAGTAAGCACGTGACTCATTCATTCGTTCCACAACTATCAAGTGCTCACTTGGTGTCAGACACTCTTCTGGGACACACAGCAGTGAACAAAATAGATAAAAATCCCTGCCCTCAAGGAGCTTTACACTTGGAGGGTGAAACATAGTTAACACAAAAACAAGTAAAACATGGCTTATTAGAGAAGAAGTGCTGAGGAGGAAAAGGAAACAAGGCAGAGCGCCAAGGTTGCAAGGTTATTGCAATTTTGTTTTATTTCTTAAAAGTTTCTGGGTTTTTTGGAGAGGAGGTCTTGCTCTGTTGCTGAGGCTGGCCTTGAATTCCTGGGCTCAAGCAATCCTCCTGCCTTGGCCTCCCCAATAGCTGGTACTACAGGTCCGTGCCACCGTACTGAACCCCAACTTCAATTTTAAATAAACTTTAAAAAATGGAGGCTGTGGTTATTATTTGTACTGTCTTCAGGTTTTAGTAGAAAAAGCATCTTTCAGTTCATGAGGCATTTATCCTTCATGAGAATCACGAGTAGAGATACTGCTGTTCCTATCTTATAGATGAGGACATTGAGGCTCAGGGGAGAATTTTGAGCCTGGAGTCATGACTTGGAGGATAGTGCTATGCTGGCCATGCCTTGTGGTTTCCTGTGAGGGAGGCACACTGTTCCTGAAAGTGTAGAGCACAGAATGAGAGAATTGGAGAGGAGGGACACTGCTAAGGTATGTCAGCATCCAGGGAGGGAGCTGCGCTGGAGAGCAGGGGCAGGGGCTTTTTCCTGGAGCCAGAGCTGTGGTCAGCACACTTCTCCCTGGCCTGATGAGTGAGCTCAGAGAGTGGCTGGACCCAGGAGCAACCCCGAGGGCAGAGCGGGGGCAGCAGGCTAGGCCTGAGACACTGTGTGATTGAGCAGAGGGGTAGAATCTGTCCAGAACTCGGTGACTGTGTGGGTGGCATTGAGACTGAGGGGAGCAGGGAGGAGAGAAGTCAACCCATGACTAGAGGAGAGGGAACAGCAAGGAGTTTGGCTGGCCAGAGATGGCTGTGAAGGCTCTTGAGGGTCAAGCTAAAGACCTCGGCCTTGAGGTTGTTGTCAGCAGTAGGGACCTATTAAAGGTTTTAGAGCAGAGACTCAGTGTCACAAGAATGGGATTTGAGGAAGATGTATCTGGCACCAGGTGGAGATTCTGTGGAGGTTAGAGGTGGGGAGCTCACTGGGAGGTGGTCACAGCTGAGCAGGTGAGAAATGAGGAGGTCAGATCAAAGAGACAGCTTGAACTAGTGTAAGGACTAAGGCCTGGGAGATGATCCTCCTGGGCTGTAACCTAGAGTGTGCCCAGGTTTTCTGAGGGACGGAGGCTGGTCCCACTCCTGCCCTCTAGGTGCCTGTGTTTCCCCAGGGTTGAACTAAAGGTTCCTTTCACTCTTTTCTTTTTTTAAAAACCTTTGGGCTAAGGATCCATTTTAAGAAGATCACGGTGATCGCTAGGAACCTTCAGAAGAATACAAAGCCTAGTTTTGGTTAACATTTTGTGAGGTTTACAAACCTGCCAAAGTCCATCCATGGAACCAAGCTAGATGACCAATAGTAATAAGAATAGCAGCTAGCTCTGAATGCTAATTATGGGCCAGGTGCTGGGCAAAGTGATCTGCCTCGTGATCTTGTTAAAGCTCTACACCAGCTCTATGAAATGGGTACCATTCTGTTTATTCCATTTTACAGATGAGGAAACTGAGGAAGCCTTGAAAAGTGAAGTAATTTGCTCAGAGTCAGAGCTAGAATTTAAGCCTGAGTTTGTCAATTTAGGAGTTTCTTTTTGTGGTACTGGGGATTGAACCCAGAAGTACTCTACCACTGAGTTACATCATCAGCCCTTTTTATTTTGAGACAGGGTCTCACTAAGTTGCCCAGGCTAGTCTTGAACTTGTGAGCCTCCTGCCCCAGCCTCCCAAGTAGCTGGGATTATAGTGTGAGCCACCATACCTAGCGGAGCTTAAGATTTTAGTACTCAGGTTAGCCTGGGTTTCTAGGACAGGAGGGAGAGATAGCAGGGAAGGGGCAGATACGGGAGGATTTTCAAAGAAAGCCATGGAGAAGACAGAGTTAGAGCTAAGGGGAAAGAGGGTAGCAGTGCCAACTCAGCCCTGAGGTAAGAAGCATCGAGTGGCTGGAGGTGAGGGCTGGTGAAGATTTCACTTGGAGCTCCCTTTCCTGGCTTCCAGACTTGGATCTGCCCCACATGGCCCCCAGCCAAGTGACCTGCTCTGGAGCCTGCTGGGGAAGGGTGGAGCGTGGGGCTACTCTAGCTTCTTGGCCTGATTACATTCAGCCCCCTTGGCAGAGAAGGGCTTATCCCTGACTCTTTGACTCAGCCTCCAATGCTGTCTCTGGAATCTACCCTCCCTCCCCATCCCAAGGCCATTGAGAAGGACCCGTGGGCCTTGATCTCTCTAGGGGAGTTCAGAAGTAGAGACACTCTTTCCATTCCAGAGATGAGTCCTGGGGCCCATCTGCTGAGATCAGAGTACAGTCTGGAACCCAAGCTCCACAGGCCCATGTTAGGCAATGGTTTAGATCCTGGTTGGCAGCACCACCTAGAAACACAGTAGGAGGTGGTGTCGATTAGAGTAGGTCATGGTCTCAGACTGGAATTTAGATTCGTGGTGGGTTGGATTTGTTGGTCATCTAGAACAGGGTCTTTCTGTAAAGAGTCACATTGTAAAAATTTTAGGCTTTGTAGGCCATTCGTCTGTTATTAATACCTTGAAAGTAGTTATAAACAACGCATGAACAAATAAGCTTGGCTGTGTTCCAATCGAACTTCAATTATAAAAACAGACAACAGACGGGATTTGGCCCATGGGCCATAGTTTGCCAACTCCTGGTGTAGAACCTTCTTCCTCCTGAGGGGTGTGTAGATTTTTAACTTTTTATTAGACAGTGCTCTAAGCAAACAAGCTTGGGGAGTCCAGCTGGAATCTAGATCCATAGCAGGTTAACATGGAAGGTGATCTAGAGCCACACCCTTGCTGGGTTCTAACTTCTGGGAATTGGTTAGAAGAAATGGACTAGACAGTGGTTTAAAGCCGACTTAGTTATAGTCTCTGACTGAGCCTGAATTCACAGAAAGCTGGGGCAGAGTGGTATGGAGTAGCGAGAGTTAGACCCACACATAAGGCTGTGGTCTGAATATGGGGAAGTGGGTGAGCTAAAGCCACACAGATATTGATCTAGAGCAGGCAGAGCTTTGGTCCTAAGCCAGAGCGCCATATGATCTAGAACAACACTGTCCAATGCAAGTGTAATCGAAGCCACATAATGTAATTTTAAAAATGTCTAATATCCACATTTATGACAAAGTAAAAAGAAGTAAAATTAATTTTAATAAAGTATCTTATCTAACTTGTTAGAAAATTATCTCAACATAATCATTGTAAAAATTGAGATTTTACATTCTTTTTTAAAAAAATTTTTTTGAGTTGTTGATGGACCTTTATTTATTTATTTACTTACTTAACTTACGTATTTATATGCAGTGCTGAGAATCGAACCCAGTGCCTCATACCCACCTGCTAGGCAAACACTCTACCGCTGAGCCACAACCCTAGCCCTTACAGTCTTTTTTATTTTTTAAAAATGTAAGACTTAGGGGCTGGGGTTGTGGCTTAGCAGCAGAGCACTTGCCTAGCATGTGTGAGGCACTGGGTTCAATCCTCAGCACCACATATAAATAAATAAAGGTCCATTGACAACTAAAAAAAATTTTTTTTAAAAATGTAAGACTTAGGGCTGGGGTTATGGCACAGTGGTAGCGTGCTCGCCTAGCACGCATGAGGCACTGGGTTTGATCCTCAGCACCACATAAAAATAAAATAAAGATATTCTGTCCACCTACAACTAAAAAATAAATATTTAAAAAATAATGTAAGACTTAGCCGGGCACGGTGGTGTAAGCCTGTAATCCCAGCACTTAGGGAGGCTGAGACAGGAGGATCACGAGTTCAAAGTCAGCCTCAGCAACAGCGAGGTGCTAAGCAACTCAATGAGACCCTGTCTCTACATAAAACACAAAATAGGGCTGAGGATGTGGCTCAGTGGTCAAGTGCCCCTGAGTTCAAACTCCAGTACCAAAAAAGTAAGACTTAGCTAGGCATGGTGGTACACACTTGTAATCCCAGTGGCTCGGGAGACTGAGGCAGGAGGATCGCAAGTTCTGAGCCAGCCTCAGCAATTTAGTGAGGCCCTAAGCAACTCAGTGAGATCCTGTCTCTAAATAAAATATAAAAAAGGGCTGAGGATGTGGCTCAGTGGTTAAGCACCCCCAGTACCAAAAAAAAAAAAAAGGTAAGACTTTATGCCAGATGTGGCACACACCTATCTATAATCCTAGCAGCTCTGGAGGCTGAGGCAGGAGGATCACAAGTTCAAACCAAACCAGTCTCAGCAACTTGGCGATGGCCTAAGGAACTCAATGCAACCCTGTCTCGAGATTTAAAAAATTTTAAAAGGGGATGTAGCTCAGTGGTTAAGTGCCCCTGGGTTCAATTCTTGGTATGAATGAATGGATGGGTGGATGAATGAATGAATGAGTGAATAAAATAAAGTAAGACTTCAGAATCTGGTGTGTAGCATATCCATTTGGACTGGCCCATGTGACCAATGGCTACTTTTTAGAAAAGAGGCTTTTCTTTGGATGAGGGTCTAGAGGAGTCATGACCCAGAATGAACTGGAATAAATAGGGTTGGACATGCCAGAGCTTACACCCTTAGCAGACTTGAAGTGGGTAGACTGTCCCAGTTTGGGAGAGCACCTGGGCTCTGGGTTAGGGAGTAGGGGAGTTCTGATTAACTGGGTGGAATCTTTGGGGCTCTGGGCCTCTCAGGGTGTTGGGCATCACCTCTGAGCACTGGCCCCCAGCTCCTCCCTCCCTCATCCCAATGTCACCTCTGACTCTGGAGTCTCGTCTGGCCTGGCAGGTGGGGGAGGGCAGAGTAGCAGCTGGACCCTTGAGGGAGCAGGAGCTCCACCCCTCCAAACCAGCTGCTGCCAGCCTTCCTGGACCGACTCTGTGGAAACAGGGGGCCCAGAGACAGAAATAAACCGCCAGGTTTCCGGGGCGGAGTGGGGGACCTGCCAGCCTTTTGTGCTTCCTTGCTGGGGGGTGGGGGGAGCAGGAAGCTGTCCCAGGCCCTATCCCAGGCTGTTCCCCCTGTATGTCCCCTTAGCCCCTCTCCTCTCTGACTTGAGTCTAGAATTTGATGGATGAGTAAACCCTGGGGACCCAGTAATCTGGGACTGACACTTGAGAGCACCAAGTGGTCCTTTAGGGTCCTTGACACAGCTTGGTGACCATTGTTAAGACCCTACCCTAGGTACTCCTCTAGCTGCCTCAAGGCAGGAACAGAACAGATTCAGAGGGCTCTCCTGCAGCACTAAACTAGGAGTTGGAAGATTTGTAGTATACCCACATCTGCCATTAACTAGCCAAAGGTAACTTTGGGTGGATCACAATTTAAGCCTCAGTTTCTTCTGTTAAAAATTTTAAAAGGGCATCTTGTGTGGGACACTGTAGTTCAGTGGTTAACTCAGCCTCTGCAGCTAGTTTGTCTGACTCTGGGCTATGCCACTCTATGACATTTGGCAGGTCACTTAACTTTCCTGTGTCCATTTGTTTCCTCATCAGCAAAAAGGGGATATTACCTTCTTTAAGGGGACCTTATAATCAAGTAAGTTAATTTGTGCTGATAATGCAGGGAGATGCTCAGTGTTGGCCATTACCATTGGGTAGTAGATAGGCTCAATAGAATTTTAAGTGAAAATGCATTGTTCAAATGTGAGGGACTTTTTCCCTGAAAAAAGGCCTTCTTAAAACCTCTAACTTAAAAAAGAAAAAACAAACAAACAAAAAACACAAAAAAACCTCATTTTATTAAAACAAACAAACAAACTAGAAAACCAGGGCTCCTGCTACGCATTTGTTTTCTTCCTTTTGGTGGGGGGAGGTATTGGAACTGGACACAGGAGTGCTTTACGATTGAGCCTTTTCAAGTTGATCTTGAGACAGGGTCTCACTTAAGTTGCTGAGGCTGGCCCTGAACTTGCAACCCTCCTGCCTCAGCCTCCGGAGTCGCTGGGATTACAGGCGTGCGCCACCGCGCCGGGGTGAAGGCGTTTTGCCTAAAGTGAGTTACACAGCAAGCAAAATCTTGATAAGGGACCTACCATATAAAGTCATGTAGCGCATCCCCAATTTACAGGTAAGGAAATCGAGGCCGGTGATTGGTCACTGGTGCACGGTGGCGCTATCCACTGAGGCCTGAGTCCGCCGCTGGGGAGGGAGTGCCCAAGGCCTCCTGCGCTCACCGGAGGAGGGGCGTGCAGGTAGCGGGCGCCCGGGAGCCTCAGCCTGAGCCAGGCGCGCTATTAATAATCTCGCCTCTCCGCCTGTGCGGACCGCGCAGGTCCGGACTGCGGCCGGGCGCCTGCCGGGCTCGGGTCGGATCCGGATCGCCGCGCTCCCCTTCTCCACGTGATACCTCCCCCCGAACTCTGCAGGCAGCCGAGGGCCCAGGCGGGCGGGCTGGGGGCCAGGAAAAAGCCAAAAACGCCGCGGCTGGGCCGCTCCCCTCCCGCTCAAAATAGCCCCCAGGCTGGGGCTGCCGCGCATTCCGCCGGCCCCGGGGCGCGGGAAGGGGCGGCCGGCCGAGCTCCAGCCGGGCCCGACGTGGCTGCCCCGCCAGGCTGGACGGGGTGGGGGGCGAGGGCGGGCCGCGCGGCCGGCCGGCATGTGGCTCTCCTTCGGGGAGCCTTGGCAGCCCGAGCTGCGCGCTGCGCCGGGATGATGGAGAGCTTCTGGAATTTCCTGCAGCTGGAGAGCGCGGCCGGCCCGGGGAGCGGGCCGAGCGCGCGGCTCGGAAAGGGGCGGCTAGCGGCCCGACCCTAGGGGGCGCCTTCCAGGCGAGGGTGCTGGGGAAGATCTCCCCTCTCGGCTCTGAACTGCGAGCGGGCCGGGAGCCTCCTCCTGCGCCGCCCTTTTCGGGTCTGGCGGGGGTCCAGTCCCGCCCCTCCCGGCCTCGGCGGCGGAGAGGGGCCAGGTGCAGGCAGTGCCCCTCCCCCAGCCGCCTGGTTTCCCTCTCGGCCCGTCACCTCCTTCTGGAGTCAAAAGCCCTGCAGCCTCCTCTGGGAGGGGGTGGGGGTGGCAGGGATGGGGGGCAGCCAGGTAGCCTGAGGGGCGGCGGCGGGAAAACTCGGAGGCGGACTGTTCGGGCCCAGAAGGGCTGGACCTGCAGCCTGGAGCCTTCTGCTCAAACCTAGAGCTTTTGGGAGGGAGGCGAGGTAGTCCTCTCCCAGCCTCCCTCCGCCCCCAACTGCCGAGCCGGTGGGGGGGCGGACCTGCTGGAAAAATCCTGGATAATTTCCCCGACGGAGACAGCGGCGGCTTTCTTTGGGGGCGGCTCTGCACCCTGTAGGTCCCGGAGTCCAGAAAAGGGCCCCCCTGGAGGGAGGGTCTTCCTTTAACTAGAGTCCTGAGATCCAGGGGAGTAGGTAAGTGACCTTTCTGGACTCACTCCTGGCACTGGGGTGGGGGAGGTAAAGAGGCCTACCCTGCCCTTTGTGGGGGAGGGGGAAGGAAGAGATGCTTTCCCACAACTTTGCTGTGTTCCAGCACCATTTGGTGCTCTGCAAACCGATGAACCATTTGGCAACTCAGCAGGCGGCTTCCCCTCCAGGAGTGGACCCCTTCTCCCCCTGCCTGTGGCCTCTGTTCACTTCCATTTCCTGCCCCTACCTAGCACACACTTTCCACGTTAAACAAAAGCAATGAAGATAGGCCCAGTTGAAATGCCTTTTCTGCCACTCACTGGTTGTGTGACCTTGGGCAAGTCCCTTCGCTCCTGAGTTTCCCTTTCATCATGAAAAACTGGGTAATAGTAGGCAGGTCATGGCCTTATTGTGGGGCTTGAGGTAGCATGTTTAAAGCAACGAGCATAGTGTATGAGGGCATAAAGGGCACCTGTGTCACAGCCCCACCCAGAGGAGCAGAGGCAGCCCTCAAAGTCTTTGAATCCCCTTATCCTCTAACAGCCCTGTGAAATGTGGCTTCTCAAGGTAAGTAGTGCCTCTTAGGCCGGGTAGGATGGAAAAGATGATGGTTTTATTGAATGTTCACTCAATAAATATTCATTAAATACATATTTACTGTTGTTACTCTCAGCTGCTGAGACCTAGGACTGGTTACAGTAGTGTTAAAGTTGGAAGGGCCCTTAGAAGTCCTTCCTGCCAGGCCAGCTCAATACAGAGGGGGAAACTGAGGCCTGGAAAGGGGGCTGAGTCCCCTTACAATGCTCCACTGTTGTTCCCTGGGGGTAGGGGCTGGCCCAGAGCACAGACCAGACCTGGCTTCTTGAGTATGGTCCAGGCAGGCTTGAGTCTGGTGGAATTGTGCTTTCCTCTCTCTCCCAGCTCCTTGCTGACCTTTCACTCTACCACTGTCAGATACCCAGATTCAACTTCTGATGCCTCTGGGCCCCTCCTCCAACCAGGAGGTCAGCCTGGACCAACAACATTCCCAGCCAGTCCCAATCTCCCCAGTGCTCTGTTTCCTGTTTGGCCTTCCTTGCCCACTGGGAAAGACCCTGGAGTATTCAAGTTGGAAGTTCACTTGTTGTCTATGTAAATGAGCAAATTATCCCACCTGTAAGCCTCAGTTTGCTTTTCCACAAATGGAGTTGAAATAAAAATTCTAGAACACCTTTTTGCTTATCTGTCCCAGAGGCTTCCTGGCAGAGATCTTTTTTAAATAATAGAAGTCAGGGATGAGCTGGGCGCGGTGGTGCACGCCTGTAATCCCAGCACTTTGGGAGGCTGAGACAGGAGAATTGAGAGTTCAAAGCCAGCCTCAGCAATGACGAGGTGCTAAGCAACTCAGTGAGACCCTGTCTCTACATAAAACACAAAATAGGGCTGGCCATGCGACTCAGTGGTCAAGTACCCCTGAGTTCAGTCCCCAGTACCAAAAAATAAAAAAGTCAAGAATGCCCTGGAACTAAGAGGGAATTTGCACTGAAGACCAGGTATACGAAGAGAATAACCTTTGCTTTGGTTTGGGAAGGCAGCGAGCTCTGGCATAGGAAGTGGGGCAGGGATGATCGACCACTGGATCATTTGGCAAAGTTGGGATTTATATCTTTGAATATACTGCCGGGCAGTTCCCATAAACTTCTCTTTAGGACCACAGACTTCCTCTCTCAACTAGTCCCGTCCCACTTCCCTCTGCCTCAGTGGAGCCTTTCTGAGCTGTTACTCCTCCACCCCACCCTGAGTTTCTCTCCACCCCATAGAGGACTCCCAGTGAGAGACTATAAAAGAAAGAGGCTGGAACAGCAGTTGGGCTGTGTGACTCTGGGCAGGCTGCTTTCCTCTCTGGGTGTCTGTTTGCTCCTGCATAGCGGAGGAGGCTGGATTAGTGACTCCCTAAGGCACCTTCTAGCTCTGACAGGCTCCAAGCCTGTGTTGACTGATGTATCCTAGGAGATAGGAGCACACAGAGAACCAAGTCAGCTGGGAGATCCCTGTCAAGGTACCCCCCCACACACACGCTGAAGTTCCTCCCTTGTAGAGACACACCCTACAGGGATACTGGTGGAGATTGTGGTGGGTGGAGGGTACATATCACCCAAGTGAGTGGCCCTGCTGATTCTCAGGGCTCTTATTATCTGGAGAGAGGTCTGTGCTTAAGAACAAGAGCTTGTGCCAGTCGGGGCAGTATGACTGCATGCTGCTAGGGGAAGAGAATGTGTGTGTCAGTGACTGGTCAGCCTTCAGGGAGCGGGGGCGCTGGGTGGGAGGCAGCTAGCTTGAGGGATAGTGTGTGCAGAAGAGTGATCGCAGGGGCAGTCGGTGTATCAGGGTTTATTCAAGACAAGGAGGCTGGCAGTGGGAGGGAGGAAAAACCATATATGAGCCAGAGAACCCGGCTTTGGGTCAGGGCAGGCTGCCTGGCAGGCTCCAGCCTCATGGGGAGTGATGGAGGAGTTTCGCCTGTGCCTAGGTCCGGCAGCTTGTTTATGGTGTTAAGCTGAATGGCACTGTTCTGAATTGCAGTTGTCATACTCTTTTGTGGGGGAATCTATCTGTGTAGGGGTGTTGTCAAGGTTTCCTGAACAGTGAATGTCAAGAGTGTGTGGTAAGGCAGTAGGCAGCCCTTGCCCATTTGGGGTGCTGTCCGACTGTACTGGGGCCATCGAGTGGTACTTTTTAGGCTGTAAGTGAATCCTGGCTGTTCTGGGTGCCTCTTCTCTTCTGCAGAGAGGGAAGCCTCCTGTCTTAATCAGTCCCTCTGCAGGTAGGCAGGCAGCCACAAGCCTGCTCACTCTCAAAGTAATTTTACCACGGTGCCTAAGTCGGGAACAGGCGTGAATTGACCTTTTAACCCCTTCCCCACCACGGGATTAGACTCTGTTTCCTGTTCAATCTCCTCCAGAACCAGTTCCATCCCGCCTGCCCCCCCCCCAACAGTGGATAAGCAACCCCCCCATCACTTCTCTTCCTCCACCCCTATCGGGCCTTGGCGGGGCCTGAGGGCCAGGCTGGTGCAGGGTCTGGCAGGAGCTGAGGGCCCAGGCGGGAGTGATAAATATTGAAGAGGAGGGATTTCGGTGTGGGCTGGAGCAGCTGCAGTGGTTCGAGTGTCACACTATCTCTCCCCAGGTTTACTGACCCATTTCCATTCACGCGGCTGCTGGTTTCCTAGCAACGGCAACAGTCCCCCCAGAACAGGCGGAGTGTGTGTCTGCCATTAGCGACTGCCGCAACTGTGTCAAGGTTACCCCGCTCCCTGCAAACCCACCCCGGCGGGTTTGTTTTCTGCCAGCGCCTGGCACACACCGTGCCAGCCAGGCAGGGGGAGGGTAGGGGGCTGGGGGCCAGCCCAGGGGCTTGGGCTTGAGAGGGGGTAGGGGGCGAGGAGGAGCTGCAGTTCCCGGTCCAGTGGGAGCCAACTTGGACCGAGTCCGATGCAGCCACCCCCCCCCAACTTGGCTGGTGGAATTCCTGAGCCTGAGGGGAGCAGGGGGTGGGGCTGTCCCTCAGCCCTGACCCCCGAGATTCCAGAGCCTGGGGGGAGGGGTGGGGGCCGAGGGGCCTCCGGGAAGCCTGCCCGGTCTGACCCCACCTGGCTTGTTCTCCTGCCCTGGCTTCCTCCCACTTGTGCAGCAGCTCCATGATCTCCTCTCTCTCAGCTCTTTGTCCTAGCCTCTGTGCCTGGTCTCCCCCAGCAGACTCCCCAGGGCAGGGTTGTATTTCTCCCATCAGACCAGGGACTCCTGAGGTTGGGGTTCAAGATGCATCTTTTCCTTCTCAGCCCCTCAGCACCATCTCCTGACTTAACAAACGTCGTGGGAGATGAGATTAAACATTTAGGGTAGCAAAGGGTAATTTCTTACTGGGGACTAGCTGGGCAGATACCCCATTCTGACCCTCCTTGCTGGAGGATTCTGCCCGCTCTCCCCACCACCAGGCAGTCTTCATGTGGAACTGACTATGGGAAGTGGAGTACCCTTCCTTTTCTCTTGAAAGCTGGGCTGCAAAGGGTTAAAGCAGTTTCTGCCCCCCTTGCCTTGGTATGTGAACTCCCCCAGGCTGGGGGGATGGGAGGGTGGGGGTCTGTCACCTTATAGTCACTCATGTGGTCAGCTCAGACCTGACCAGTCACATTCCTACCGAGGAGAGCTGGGGCAGAGGAGGCTGAGGCAGAGACCTGGAGGAGGCTGAGTTTGTAGGAATGGAAGGCCCTGGGGTGGGAGGGTGGGGTACACAACTGAGAAGTTGGGGCCAGAGGCAGCTGGGGTTAAAGCCTGAATCCACCTCCTATGCCTTTAGGCCTCAGTCTCCCTGACTCCTCCCAGTTTGTACCCCTTAAAACTTTCCACGTGGGTCCACGTGTCTAATGACACAGGTACAGACCTGGTCCCAATTTTAAACAAAGAAAAGAACGTGGCAAAGGCAGTTTCTGACATGCAGAGCAGCACAGGGACTTGTGGGTAGACTCTGGTGTGACTTTGTGATGCTTGGGGGAAGCTGGCTAGGTCAGAGGTTCTGAGATATAGGGTGCATAGCATGCTATGCTAGACAGCAGTAAGAGACCTTGGGCGGGGACCCAGGGAGCCTGGTTCTCTGCCCAGCCTTGTGCCTGGCCCCTTATGACCTCAGTTTCCCCATCTGACAGGCTTAGGCCAGTGCTTTCTAAAAGCCCTTCTGCCCTTTTAGTCAATGGTTCTGGGTGAGAGATGAGGGGTGGGGGGCGATGGTCTGGAGAGGTGTGAGAAGCTGCCAGCTCTAGGGGGAGTTGCAACGTGATCCTGCAGCGAAAATAGCCCAGGTCATTTTCAGCTGCTTGGGCGGAGGTATCTGATCCCAGCAGGGCAGCATGGGCAGGGGGCAGGGAGGAGCATTCTGTAAAGCTCTCTGGGAAACCGGACGCTAGGATGGGAGGCTAGGGAAAGGTTGGCATGCCCAGCTGGGCTTCCTGAGACCTGCCAGGCCCTGGCAGGAGCCCAGGAATGAAAAGACAAGAATGCAGAGGGTTAACCGGAGGTGAAGGCTGGACTCTGGCCCCCTTTGGGTCCTGGCCTGGATGAGGTGAAAGGTCAGCCCCAAGGAGTCCAGGCACAGCTGGGGAAAGAGTAACGCGATCCTTCTCCCTAGCTAGGCTCTGGGGATCACAGTGCCGCCACCCCCAGGAAAGGTGCTTTGACATCCCCAGGAAGGAGTTTGTTTCACTTGTTCTCAGCAGGGGTTGTGAGCTAGAAGAGAGTCCAGGCCCATGGGGTCAGGGAGATTTACAGGCCAGGCGCCTCAACTAGTATGGCAGTGCTTTGTCATCCTGGGGTCAGGGGAGGTGGAGGTGAGTCTGCTGGAAAGGTTAAAGGTAGCATACTCTGGGCCACTCTGGGCCCTATTTATAATGACCAGCATGGGATGGGGGAAGCTTAGGGGTAGGACCTCCCCCTTACACACACACACAGCTTGATTAGTTAGTGAGGGTGGCCACCTGGTACTAGACTGTGACACTGAGATGTGTTGGGAGTGAATTACACCTTGACTGAGAAGGCTTTGCTGTCTGGTTGTACGTCTGGTGGGGTACTGTGGTGTAAGATGGTTTGATGGGAGGCAGAGATGACAACAAATGGGAGAACAAAGGCTCTGAAGTCAAGTTTGACCAGGGTTCAAATCCTGCCTCTGTCTTAAGCTAACCTAAGCATCAGTTTCCCTATTCATAAAATAGAACAAATAGTATCCACCACGTAGGCGAATTGTGAGGACTGCACAGAATAGGTACTCAATAAAAAATAATGGTAACTAGCCTAGGGGTGCAGTGCCTAGCATGTGCCAGAGGTGGGTTGCATCCCCAAGCACTGGAGAGAAAAAAAATGTATTAAGCCTTATGAGGTGGCACACAGGTCACACACAGCATGGAGCCTGAATTGCCGCTGTTGGTGGGACTCCATAGAGCAGGAATTGGTAAGCTATAAACAGTATGAAGGAGAGGGTAGTTTGAGTATGGGACTGGGTCAGTGTCTCCAGGGCTGTGCATGAAGCTGTGGGGGTGTCCAGATGGGATAGGGTGAGGTGAATGGTGTTGAGTATGTGGCAGGGGGTGGTTTGAAACAGGATTGAACCTACCGCCTGGCAACAACCCTCATACCCCACCCTGGCAGTCTTTGTGCAGCCGTGTGGGTGTAGCTGTCCCCGGAGTGCGGCTGTAGGTATGTTTGAGAAGGCGCAGGCATCCCGAGAAAGAACAAGTCGCCTTTTGTACGAGTCCAGCCCCCGGCTGGGCTGGGCCCTCTCTGGGGGATCCCCTGTTTCCTCGCCCAGTTCCCCGCCCACGGACAGCGCCCCAGCTCTGGCTGCCCCAGGCCCCCACCTGTGGGGCTCGATAGTCTGAGCGCCCCCTCCCGGGGACCTGCGCCGAGGGGTTGGGAGTGTGGAGAGGGGGGTCTGGGGGAGGGGCGTGCCCAAAGCCCGCCCTGCCCTCGTGACGTCACCACAGGTGCTACCAATCTCCTGGAGCCCCGCCTATGGGCGGCCCGCCCTCTCACAAGCACTGCTCCCTGGTGTTGAGGATGTGCGGTGGGTGGAGCCAGCTGGAGGTGCATGAGGAGGCGAGGCCAGCGATAGGGCGGGGAAAGCTGAAGGCCTCGCCCTTCCAGCTCTGGGACAGGCTGACCAGGCTGACTGGAGCATTCAGCTTTCCTTGAAAAACCTCACAAGAGCTCCTGGAGTGCTGGACCTTCTTGCTCACCTGTCCATATCTTACTAATTAATAATTTTTTCATTAAGCCTTTTCAGAAGCGAGCCCTACCATCTTTTTTGTTTTAGTTTTTTTTTTTTTAATTGCTTTCACCCTTATAGTGGCTCTCTGCAACCATAGCAGAAGCTACGCTACTAACACCAGCCGCAGTCCGCTGAGCAGTTGACCGTGCACTAGACACTGTTGTCTTTCACGAAACGTTTTACCTGATGCATCTCTTCAGCTTTCTCCCTTGCCTTACTGAGCCCTTCTCACCCACTGGACTGGGACGACTTCTGGGCAGGGGTTATAGACGTGGTCTGGCTCAGAGTAGGCACTCAATTTAGGATGGATGATAGATGAAGAGACAGGCTCATGAAGGAAAAGTCGCTTAGCAGTTAGAACAATCAAAACTAAAAACCAGGATTCCTGACTTCCTTCCGACCTTTAGCTCTCATGTGTGACTGAGTAGGGAGTTGCACAGAGAATTGCTAGAGGACTTCCTCTTCTCCACAGGAGGATCTCTGTCCAGCTGCAACCTCTCTGCAAAGACCAGAAGAACCCTAGGTCTGTCTTCCTTTGCAGTGCACACAGCTTGCACCAGAACCTCTGACTGCTGGGGAGAGGAGATGTTGGAAGAGCTGGAAGGGCTTTTGCAGGCCAAAGGGGGCAGTTCTGGGCTACAAGGAGTATTGTGGCTCCAGTGATTGAAGGGTGCTGGTTCTAGGGACATGAAGATTTAGCTTGCAGGTGGGAGGTTCCAAGATGGGCAAAGAGTGTTGGGAACCAATATATGTGGAGGTTCAGTGCAAGGGAGGCAGGGATTATGCTGGGCCAGCACTCCCCCACCAACAAGCTGGCCCAGCGGATTGCTGGAAGGCCCCAGGGATGAGGCCAGGCAGCCAAGGTGTCTCTGGTGGCACAGAAGCAGTTAAGAGCTGCCTCAGCCCGTTCCTTCAGACAATTAGTGACATCTCGCTTGACAACACCACACTGAGCCGATGCAGACCTCAGCCCCCCTCCCAGCCCCCCCACGGCCGCTTCAGCTGTTTATTCTTGGGCTTTAACAATTGGGATTCTGACTTGGAGGAGCGGGCGCCCCGCTCTGCCCTCTGACCCGCCGTCTCCTTGGCAACTGGAGCCCGGTAGGCCTGGGCTCTGCGTTAGGATTACAGATCCTGAATTCACAATCTTGCTGCTCCCCTGCAAGCAGAAGCTGCAACAGCAGCATGTGAGATCTTCAGCTAGACCAGAGGGGACAGAGAGAAAGGGTCCCCAGGGGCCAGCGTGAGACACCAGTGGGAACCTAGGATGGCATAAGCAACCTGGAGAAGGTTGCCCCTCTGGCAGCCTCCATGGGGTTGGGCAGGGCCCAGAGCTGTGCACCACTCCCGGCATCTCCCATCCACTCTCTGGAAACTTTCTCCTTGGTAGAGCCCCGAGGGCGAGGGAAAGGCTTCTTCATCATCCCCCTTTCCCCCTCAGTCAGCCCCCTACCATGCCCAGAGCTTCAAGTGCCAGCAGACTGTGCCCCTGCCGTGCCCGCCGCCATGGCAACAGGCCCCCTCCCTCGCCAACTCTGCTCCCCCCACCCCACAGCAGCCAACTGCCCCAGCTGAAACCGGAGCCGATGCATCTGTGAGCCTCATGCCTAGACCCACATTCCATTTCTGTCCTATGTTGTCCCCCCCCAGTTCTGGCAATGGCATCTCCCCTCCTCTTTCTCTTCCTCAAGCCCCCTCCCTCCTTGCCTCTGCCTACTCCTGCTGTTCCCCCCACACTCTATCACTTAGTGTCTCCCCCTTGCTCCCGCCCCATTCTAGGAGTGTGTCTCACCCTCTCTACTGTCTCTGATGGTCTCTGGGTGTGTCACTCCCTGCTTCAGCGCCCTGGGTTGCTGCCTTGGCCTGCCTGTGGCAGGCTTCTCTGTCTCTTCCCACTATGTGTCTGTCTCTCTTTCTCTCCTGTGTGTGTGAGTGTGTCTTTGTCTCTGCATCACCCTGCCTGTCTCTTTGTCTTTTTCTTCCTTCTCTCCCTTCCTGAGTCTCTTGTTATCTTCATTCCTCTGGCATGTCCCTCCACCCCATCCCTTTCCTCTCTTTCCTGGTCACTGTCTCCCAGACCCTCCTTCCTTATCTTTCTCCTTAAGCCTCTTTTGGCCCTGATTTTCTTGCCCCCATGATCTTCCTCTTTTTGTCTCTAATTCTCTGCCTTGATTTCTCCCTCCCTTTCCTTCTCTGACTCTCCCTCCAAACATAGAGATTTCTTTCTGGTCTCCTTCTCTTTCCTTCTTAGCCATTTCCCTCATAGCCCCTGGTCATGGAGCTGAGAGGCTGGTCATGGAGCTGAGAGGAGCGAGCCCTCCAGAATCACCCCCCAAAGAGCCCCCTTCCTAGTGAGGGTCATGTGGCTTGAAAGCCCCATTGGGCATGTGTAGTTGAACCTGAAATGGGGAGGGCCTCAGGTTAAAGAGCCTGCAGAGAGTGGGGTTCCAGGTCTCCCTTCCCAGGGTTTTCGAAGGTGGGCTCTATCCGCCTTGTTTACCTTTCATCATCCCAGAGGATAGTCTCAGGGGCTGAGTCCGCCAAGAAGCCCCATAGATACAAGGACTTAGAGAAGATCATGTAGACCTCACTGATTCCTGAGATTTGTCTTCCCCCTGATACAGTAATAGCTATCTTGGACCATGCCTTAGTTTACCCCCATGGCACAGGGGTACAACCTTGGTCTAGCTCTGACTTCTTTAAAGTACTATAAGAGTCCCTGAAGCAAAGTCAGAGTTATGAGGAATAAGGAGAGACTTGAGTAACTCCTGAGCCCCTGCTCACCAACAGCAGGACGCCTCCAGCCCAGAAGAATCAAGGCCTTGGTAGAATCAGGGTCCTGTCTCCTTAAGTGCTGGGTGGAGGACAGTGCCCGCCTCCCCTCAACACTGGCAGCCCCTGCTGTCCGGCCCTCCCAGTCTGGGCAGTGGCCTCTAGCCTTCCTCCTGTCATCCCTCTTCAAGGAATGAGCTTAGAGTCATGGGCAAACAGGCCTGGAGTGGGGAGCCAGGCCTCTAGAGCCCAGCCCTTGCCTCTGGGTGTGGTGAGGCCTGGTCAGGCAGACAGTTCTAGGACCCTGGGGTCTGGGCACTACTCACCAAGGGGCCAGGCGGGGGAGTAGGGGTGCCTGGGGGAGGCGGGTTGCACGCAAGGCATGCTGGGCCCCCTCGGCGGGTGGGTGGGGGGAACAAAGCTGGCACCGAGGCCTCAGCTAAAATTAGCTGCTTCCCTGCGCGGGAGCGAGCATGCCTGCCAGCCGCCCAGATCGCCGCTGCCTCGGCAGGCCATCTGTCGCCACGTTTTGCTCAGTCCCTCAGGGCCCCCTAGCTCTAGCCACCCCCAGGGGCTAGAGGAACTCTGCTCTCAGGCTGTCCCTGACCAGAGCTCTGGGCTCTGCTGCTGCTGTGTGACCTCAGGCTAGGCCTATCCCTCTCTGGGCTCTCGTAAGAGGGGGGCTCTTGTAAGATGCTGGATACCCATATCCCCTGCTCCTGCCAAGCAGTAGGTGCTGTTTGCGTCTTGGGGAGCTGGGATGTGGCCTGAGCTCCTCCCTTTGAGCTGCTGCTGCAGTACCAGGTTTGAAGGTGTGCAAAGTGAGGTTTAGAGTAAAGGTGAGGGAGATGACACTCCTGTCAAACCCCTTGGTCTTGGGGTGGTCTTCTCTGTATCCAATAGTATCTCCCTGCACACATAGCACCAGGCAGTTTTCAAGAAGCAACTCAGGTGGGAAACCAGCCTGGGCAAGTCTTCTGCCTTCTCTTCAGTAAGAAACTTCCTGTTTCTTGGAGCACCTGCCCGCTGTATGCCATGTGTTCTTGTGAGACTCATGTTAGTGTCTCAGCTTCACAGATGAGGAAACTGAGGTGCAGAAAGATGAGATTCCCTGTGAGGCAGCAGCAGAGCCGAGCCAGGGGAGGAGTCCACTATCCTTCCCATGCTCCCCCTCGCAAACCCACTCCTTCAGCTTCTCTCTGGACCTGGCACTTCCCTTCTGCCTCCCCAAAGCCAAAGAGGCTGAGCCTATGCTCCAAGGTCACCCAGCTTGGCCTGGGAGGAGCTCAGATTTGAACCCGGGCCTCTTGGCTCCTGGCTTTCCTCACCACTCTGGCCAGCAGGCTGGGCCTGTTCCCTGAGTGAGTCATGCCCCTGGACTTTGGCCTCCTTGTCCCTAGCTCTGTGGCCTGAAGTTTGGAGAGAGGGCTTTTCTAAGGAAGAAGGGTACCCCTCACAGCACAGGGGGTCTCAAGCCATTATTCCACCCCCTACTCCACGAGTGCACGTTGACAGCAAGCCCTAGACTCTCTGCCTCTCATCAATCTCTAAATAGTGTGACAGAAACAGCCTCAGTGACAGCCCTCCCTGGGCCACTCCTGGCCCCTGCCTAGATACACAGCTACATTAAATGAGAAGTGGGGCAGACGCGCTTGGAGAGGTGGCATTTTAGGTTATCTCTGTGCCCAGGCAGCTTCCTCCCAGCACTCCTCTTCCCCAGCATGGGTTACCCAGGCAGAAGGCCACAGCACCGCCCCTCATGGTGTCCAGGGACCAAGGTCACACCCAGAGTCCTGTGTGCCTCCACCTCCTCCTGGGACCAGTGGCGTTTGTCACTGGGGCAACGTGTGGCTGTGCCTGGCTCTGGCAGTGCTGGGGTGACATTCATGCCCTGTGAGCTGTGACGCCTCTGCAGGCAGAGGACAGCACCACTCAGGCTGGTTACAATAGTGGGGGAGGGGTGTGGGTGGGCAGACTGTCACCTGTCCCAAGCAGTCAGGGAGGTGACATGTCATGTACCCATCCCACAATCTGGAGGGAGGCCTCAGGGGAGGGGCAAGGTTCTGCCTACCTCATACTCTGGTGGGTGGAGGGTCTGTGCCTTCCCCTCAAGTAGAAAAAGAGGCTTGTCTCGTGGGGATGCGTGCGGCTGCTTTGCTAGGCCATGTGTGACTCCCACACCCTCTCTGGTATGGAGGTGCCTGGTTGTGTAGTAGTCATACTGTCGTGAGGATGACCACCTGGAGACCTGTCTCCTTGAGGTGTGAGATGTGACTTCAAGGGAAGCGACAGGTTGTGTACTTAGCTCATCTGTTAGGATGGTTGTCACTGACTTGTGTACCTGTCTTCTGGCTGTTGTGTGAGAGATGTCACCGTGCGCCCATCTTATACTTCTGTGGGGGTGGCTTGTGATTATCTCATGCTGTTGGGAAATTGTTGGTAACATGGTAGCTCGTGGTAACCCGTCTCTCACCCTAAAGAGACAACATGTTGCCCAGAAGGGCAGGGTTGGCCATTGATGGGGCCTCCCTAGGCAGGCCACATGGCCCCAAAGGGCCAGCCAGAGGAAGCACTGGAGGCCCTGAGTATAGGACAGGTGTGTGTGTGCAGGGGTGTCTCAGTGTCGCGTGACCTACCTTTTGACCCAGGTGCCAGCCCTTGGGACTGTTTCCCAGGAGGAAGGACCCAGTGTTTTTCAGACTGTGTGGAATGGGGGCCTCTAGGGCTGAGGCAGGTGTGTGACTGTGAAGGGGAGGCATCAGGCAGGGTTTGCATGGGGGGCTGTGTCCCCACAGGCCTGGGGACCCTATTCCCTGCCTCTTCTGCCCCTGAAACTGTTAAACTAATTAAGGCTGTGGAGCCGCAGGATTAATCGGGGCAGCTCGGCGCGGGCCGGGAGCTCAGGTAGTCGATTAGTGCGCCGCGGAGGATATTGGATTTCTGAACCGCAAGTCAGCACTATTCGGGCCTGTTATCTCCGAGGCTGGAGGGTCAGCAGGCGGGAGGCCGGGCGCTGGCCGCCCCCGCCCAGCACGGCCATTCCCCTGCCCTCACCGGGCCCTTCCCCCGGCCCACCCTGTCTCCGCTGGCCCGTTCTTTTCCAGGTTCCTGTGGGACAGTCTGATCCCTGGTTGTCCCTTCCTACTGCCATCTCCATCAGGCCCCCCCATGCTGGTGCCCCTCTCCTGCTGCCTCTCCCCCTCAGGCCCTTCTGGCCCCCTCTCATTCTGTGCCTGACCCATACCTGCCCACAGCCTCGGACTGCGGCTCAGCCCGCTGCACTTGGCCCCTGCCTCCCTGCCGGGCTTCCACTGTCTCTTACCACCAGTCTCTGTCCCCCTTTTTGTGTCTGTGTGTGTGTGTCTCTCACAGTTTCTGTCTCTGTTTCGCTCCCTCTTGTGTCTCTTTCTCCCTGTGTGTCTGTCTCTCTCTTTTCCTTTCTCCCTCTGGCTCTCCCTCTCTTGCTCGCTCGCTCTCTCTCTCTTGTGTGGTCTCGGCTGGTGTCTGCAACCAGAACAAATCTCCCCCAGCCAACACCCCCTGAACAAGGAGGCCAGAGCAGCTAATGGGAAACATGTGATTCTGCCTTGCGCCTGGAGCACCGTGAAGGGAGCCTCAGTCCCAGCCCGGCCCTGCTCCCCCTTGCTGCATTCCCCCCCACGCTGCCCTCCGCCTCCCCCAGCCTGAGCAGGCACGGTTGCCACTTCCCTGGTCATTTATGTTGGTGGGGGCTAACATTTAGCAATTGGGGAGTATCAGGTTGTGGAGGGGTTGAGGGCAGCTCTGCTCAGTAGGTCTCCCCAGCCCTGGGGCAGGCAGACCCCATGCAGATTCCCCCCACCCGCCACCATATGCAGGAGACCAGGGCCAAGATGAGCTGAGCTGTGGGGACCTGGGTGGGGGGCAGCCAGTCCACCTCCACTGGAGGGCTCTGGAGCCACCCAGATTTTCATCTCTTCTGCCCTCTCAGGCCCCTGGGGAGCTGCAGAAGTAGGGGCTCCCCGAGGGCTTGAGAGCTGCCAGGCTGCATTTCTGTGCCCACCCAACCACAGGGAAGGGGGGACAGATCAGAGGAGGGAGGCTCTGGCAGGTTGGAATTCTCCTTTTCTGCCTGTGGATAAATTGTCCCTAATCCAGGCTTGGGGAGTTGTCTGGCTCCTACAGAGAGAGAGAGAGAGAGAGTGAGAGAGAGAGAGAGAAAGCAGGAGATAGGGAGGGAGGGAGGAGGGAAGCAGGCACATATAAACACAATGACACAGACACACACACTGTCTCACAAAGGGTCTCCTTGCGTGCGCATGCACACATGTTACACAAAGGTACCACACAGACACTGAGGCACTATTGTGCTGACAGGCCCCTGTGGCACACAGACCTGTTCACAGATGTGGACCCTGACACACAACTATACTGGCACACGCATATAATGACACAGCACAAGGACCCACCAACACACAGACACATGGGGATGCACAGGCACACAATGATAAGGTCACACAAATGCACACATGCAAGGACACACCCACAAGTACATACTGACCCATGGTGAAACAGACCAACAGGGACACTGTGACCAGTCACACCATCACACCATGACCCTGAAAACCCAGAGAAAGGCAGAGAGGTAGGAGGGAGGCAATGCTGATCTACAGTGACACCAGTGCCCGCAGTCACAGGCCTCGAGATTGGAAACCTGCAGGGACAGCAGAGGATCAGCCGCATGCCCCCACCCCCAACCACACACACATCCAGAGAGCTCTGAGACAGGCAGGAGCCGGTTTGGCTCCTGACACAGCTAGATACAGAGAGCCAGGCACAATGTGTGCGCACACAGGAACAGGCACAGCCTGACCACAGCTGGGCACACCTGTCACGCACAGACACAAGCACTTACGCTTCAGTCTCACAGGCATACAAACACAGGCTCAGCTAGATACACACACAAAGGTGAACAGAATAGAAATTAAAACATGCACATATCCACACGTGTAACTGAAGACACAGATCCCACTTGGCCTGGTATACACATGTGCGCACATACACACATGCGCGCACACGCACACACATCCCACATCTGAGTGGACACATAGTCCCATACATGTCTACTCTTAAGCATGCAGAAATACAGGAAAGCGTACAGACAGGCTAAGTAGACTCAAGAACCCATATACAGGTGTATTTACCTAGACAATGGGACATTCACCAATGTGCATTTATACAGGCAGAATCTGTCACACATACAAATTCCCAGGCAACCAAGACCTATAAGCAGTCCATGAGGCCTGGTTCCCAGATCCCCTGGGGGCTCCAGTACAGACCTTTAGACAAATGGGCAGGAAGCAGGGGGATGGTGAAGAAGGCCAAGGTTATTAAAGAAAACGAGACATAACCAGTTGCTGATGGAGAGGAGTAGGCGCCAGCTGCATGGGCACCCTACATCTGCCATCACCCTGAACAGCAGCTCTCTCTCCTGCATTATAGGCAAGCTCCTGGAATGTGTAGCTTCTTCAGGTTGCTTCTCTCCATCAATAAGATCTTATTCTCCCCGTTTTAGAGATGAAAAAATGGAGAACCAGAGGTTGTTGGCTGGAAAAGTTGAGTCAAGGTCTATCTAACTTCCTAAGACCAGGTTCTCCCCAACCGTGTTGTGTGTGCACATGTGTGTAAGCACCAAAACATACAAAGACCCTGCTTTCTAACTGGAGCTGGAGTTTCATGACTCCCTCCTGAGATGAGGGTGGAGCTGGATTGGACCCCATCTCATTCAGCCTCCTGGCTCAAAGTCCCCCTGTGTCCTGCTCCCTGGCTGGCTCACCTGCATTCATGCTTATACCTGCTGTGCTGTGTTTGCTTCCACAGATGGGAGCTTGCCTGATTGTCTATCCATCGGCCTGGATTCCAGAGCCCACCCAGCTGAGCTTGTGCAGAGGGCCCCGGGTGAGAGGTGACACTCAGGCCTTCGAGAAGACCACCCTGGAGACGCTGGCAAAGACAGGCCTTTCCTGCTGAGCCAGGCCTTTCTGCACAGCCTGCTCAGGTAACCATGTTAGGAAATCAGACATGTTCCTTTGAACACCCCCCAGGAAGTGGGGGTCAGGGACTTGCTGTCCAGTCCAGCGGGGCTCCCCTCCTAGCTTAGGCCACAAAGAGGCCCTTTAAATAGTTGAGAGATATTAACCCAGCTTACTCAAAGTCCCCTTATCCAGAAAGGGGAACTGAGGCTCATGGATATCCAGTGAGTCCCTGTAGTCCTGCCTTCTAACCTGAGGACTCTTTTACTGCGCCTTGATGACCTGAGAGGACTGGGAGGAGAAAGGGGTTGTGACAGTGACTAGGACTCAAGGCAGAGGTGGAAACCAGGGTGCCTGATGTGTGCAGCTGACCCCCCAGGATACTTTTCTGCTGGATTCTATGGAAGCAAAGAGCAGGGAGGGCAAGGTGAGGTGCTGGGAGGCGCTGGGTAATACAGGTGTTCCAGGATGCCCTCAGAAGACTGGGAGGGGCGGGAGCAGTGGTAGAACTCGCCTTCCTTCTCCTTCTCTGGGCCAGCTTAGCCCACCCAGGCTCAGGCCAGGTGGGGCTGCCCTGCCCTGCAAAGGCAACTCCCTAAACTGACACATGAAGCCTTTGGGCTCCAGGAAACTCTCTAGAGCCCAGCCTGTTGGGGACCCCACCCAACTTCCATAGGAGCATTCCTGGGGCCTGAGGTCTGGGGGTGGGGCCTCCTGGGATTGGAAGGGTGGGGAGGCCCTGAGAGGATGCGAGGCTATGTGTACCTGGCTGTAAATTTACTGGCACTCAGACTTGTGTGCAAGCAGGTGTGTGTGTAGGGCTCTGTCCTGAGGTGCTCAGGGTTGTGTGTGCAAGGGTTATGTAAATCAACTAAGCTGGTAGAGATGTTCTAGGGCTTTGTAAGTGGCACCCTGAAGTGGTGAGCATGTGGGATGCAGGTTGAGTTCTGGGTGGGCATGGGCATACTGGGGTGTTGTATGTGCCACACTGAGTGCTGACATGTACACAAGTTGCTAGTGCACACTGGAGAGATGTGTAGACAAGATCTGAGTACCCTGGGGTGGAAAGGTTTGCACTCAGGGTTCTGGGTGCACGCTTGGGTGGTGTGTGCACGTGCCTCCATTTGGAGGTGGGCCGGGCAAGCCTTGAGCTGAGCTGGGCTCAGCAGTGCCCAGCCTTGTGGCCAAATCGCTGAAGTCACTTCCTTTCCAGCAGTGACTTCCCAGGAGGAGGAGTTCTTCAGACCTGAGCGGGAGGGGCGGGGCAAATGGGGTGCTCTCCAGGGAGGGCGGAGGGAGCGGGTGAGAGGTGGGAGGGAGGGCCTGGTGGGGCTGGAGGAGGGAGTCCTCTGGGAGACAGAAGGAAAGACAAGGACGGGAGTCTGGAAGGGCCAAGGGCAGGAGGGGATGGGGGCGGAGCAGGGCGGGAAGCACAGTCCCTGGGTGACCTCGAAGGGAGGAAGGGAGGACCGCCAGCAGGGTGACCCTCGGGTCCAGCAAGAGCTGGCAGTGGCGCCTACACACCTGGCACCCAGGGCAGGGGGCTGGCAAGGGGCGGTTTGGGGGCAGACCTGCTTGCCAGGTGCCCCACTCTGGACAGGAAGGGGGTGGGCAAGGACTGCACAAAGGAGCTCTGTGTGGCCAGGGTGTGCTGTGCCGTTGGGGGGGGGGGGCTGATGGCTCTGGGGCCGAGTGGGGGGGGTGTTGGCGCTGTGCTGGACCAGTTCCCCTTGGGGGCATCAGTGGCTCCAAGGGGACACCTAGTGGCAAGGGAAGGTAGTGCATCTGGATGACTGGTGGGAGGTGGTACAGGAAGCTAGGAAGAAGGTAAATTAGAAGTCAACAATTAGAATTTATAGTTAGGATTAGGACAGTTGGAAGAGGCAGACTGGAAGGGAGCTGAGTCCCTGGCAAAATAGTTTCGTTTAGAGGAGCCCAATGAAACTAAAGTCAAGCTCTGGCATAATTGACATGGCTGTTTGTCTTTAAGGGCATGACTTGACCTCTCTGTGCCTACCTTTAAATGCCAAATAAGACGCCATTATCATTTACATCATCATTGCTTTGATTATCATTTGGGGCTGGAGTTGGGTTGGAAGATCAGGTTGGATCAGCAGGTGGGAGGCTGAAGGGAAGGAGACTGAGAGGGGTGCTGCCTCATTCCTGAGGGAGCTGATCCTGAGAGGTGAGGCCCTGGGAAGGAAAAGGAGGCAATGGGCGAGGTCCCAGGGCTCAGGACAGCAGTTGCAGCCCCTTTGATACAGTGTTTTCCACTGCCAAGAGGATGTCCCTGGGTCTTCAAACCAGGCTGGGAGGGGAAAGGGAGGGGGAGTACATGGGACTGGAGAGGGTCATGAGGCCGGAAGTGAGTGCTGGGGCTGGCAGCCGGGCTCCCCTGGGGAGGCTGTGGGTGGGGGAGGGGAGGGGGGTGGGGAAGGGGTGGGGTGGTCACAGCCACAGCTCGAGGGTGGGGCTAGGGACTCAAGGATGTGGGCTGGCGCTTCCCGGCACTGTGCAGCAGGTTGGGGCCCCCAGCCCCCTCCCAGCGCCTGGCGTCCCTGTGGGCAAGCTCAGACACACTGACCCAGAAGCAGACAGGAGGACAGAAGGACCCTTTCGACTTTGTTCACAGACCAGGGCTAGGTAGTACCCTTGGGAGGGGGCCAAGAGAAGGCTGCCTGCGGGGTGTGGTGGGGAGGGGAGCCAGCTGCTTCCCTCAGATCCCAGAGGCTGCAAAAAGAGCAGTGGACAGTCAGGAGGACGTGGCCAAAGGTCTTCACGGGTGGGTGGAACAGAAGCAACCACTGGAGAGGAGGTTTGTCTCTTCTGCCAAGATCACACCCTCAAGCCCCAAGTGGGAGGTCTGGAGGGCCCCACCCGCAGTCAGGGAAGGATAGTGGCTGCTGGTAGGTATCTTAGACAGGGCATCTGAGCCAAGGACCAACCATACTGTTGGAAACTGGGTTGGAAATTCCATAGTCTGAGCCCCTTTCCCCGCTTTGGGAGGCTGTTACCCACAGTTCTTCCTGCAAGAGCAGCAGTGCTCCAAGTGCTAGGAGCAGAGAGAGCCTCACCTGGGAGGGGCCAGGTCCACTGCCAGTATGGGGGAGAGAGCCGAGTCCTGAGCAGCCTGAGGTAGGACAGTGAGGGGCAGCTGCAGCCTGGGGGACCTGCAGGGAGGGAAGGAACAGTGGACAGAGAGATGGCCCACCTGGATAAACAACAAAGGGGCCCTTCATATGCCATTTTGTAGCCTTGGGCAAAGTCTTCTCATCTCAGTTTCCTCATCTATAAAATGGGAGGGCATGAGATGGTGTTAGAACAGTGTACCCACTGGGGCAGCTGATTAACAATACAGATTCCCAGATGTCCCTCAGATGTGTGAGTCAGACTCCCCTGGACTAGGGCCTGGGTATCTGGAATGTTACACAGCTCCCCCAGGCCCAGGGTTTGAAAGCCAATGGCTTAGATAATTTTAAGGTTCCTCCCAGGCTTAAATTAGACCACAGCTCTAGAAGGAGCATTTCCAGAAGCGGCTGAAGGAGAGTTGCAGGAGCAGGGAGTGGAAGGAGGCTTTGGCCTTAGGCAAAATTAGGAAGCCTGCCTTTGAGCAGCTGTGTGACTTAAGGCAAGTTTCACAACTGCTCTGGGCCTGTTTCCTCTGTAAGGTGGGGATAGTAAACCATGTATGCCTCCTGGGTTGCTGTGAAGATTCAGTGGATCATATTTGTGGAGGTGCCTTGGTGCCTTGTAGGTTGCACATTGCTGCTCCCCAGAAGGAAGCAGAGGAGTGTTTCCTTTCACACCATCCTGCTCCTTAGTCAGCTCTGCAGTCTGCCTATGGGGTGACAGCACTGGACAATATGGCAGCAAGTGAGAATCTACATATGTCTGCAGAGGACAGGCCCAGGTGATCCAAAGCTAGGTCAGAGCCAGACTCTAGGCAGTGGTCAATGTCAGTCTTTATGACCCTCTCGGTGATCAGGGCCCATTCAGCTCCCTGAGATCCCAGCTCCTGGGGATCAGGCCAGTCCTGAGTCCCTAAAGGCTTCCTTAGGAGTCAGACCTGCCTGGATGTAAATCCCAGCTCTGTCCCTGACCAGCTCAGAGAGTTAGTCGGTAAATATTTATGTAGCATCCATAGCCCAGGCCCTGGGGTCAGAGGATACAATGGTAAACAAGACAGATGTGATCCCTGCCCCTGAAGAGCCCACACTCTCTGGGGAGACACACTAAACAGCCAGTCACACAAGTAATTGATTACATTTGTGATAAATGCTATGAAGGTGAAATAGATAGGGGCTCAGCGGAGGCCGGAGGTAGGATGGAGCATCAGAGAGTCTTTCTGATGAAGGGAAAGAGGAGTCGGAAAACGTCCCTTTCCATGTTCTTGTCTCTGTCCCTTAGTCAGCATCCTTCTTGGGTCACATTTTGGGTCTGGAGAACAATAAGAAAGAACTTCCTGGGAAAAGGCAGGGTTGGTTGCTTGCTCTGTGTGCCTCATTCGTTCAGCAGACATCTTCTTGGCCATTCCACGGGCCGTGTGTGCTAGCTTTGCCCTCGTGGTATTTAACACCCGCAATGGATGGTTTCTGTAGAAATGGGGAAGATAATCATATTGATCTCAGGTGTGAAGGGGATGGGACAAGATCATCTAAATAAAATGCTTGGCCCATCATTGGCAACAGAGAAAGTGTCCCGGAAGTACGGCATTTTATTGTTGACTCCCCAGTGATCACTAGACCTCTGACCTCAGGCAGTGTTCACTTTTTCTTTGCAACTCTTATCTCACTAATCATGAAATCACTTATGATTATCTGATCACTGTTTGTCTACCCAGTCCTTGTGCAAGGTAGGCATTCCATAAATAATGAGTGTATGAATGAAAGGTATTACTTCAACTCTGAGCCTCCTTTTCTTCATCTGCAAAATGTGGTTATTAATAGCCCATACCTCACAGGATCAGTATGAAGAATTTAATGAAGTGATGCCTGGACAGCTTCCAGCCCAGTACCTGGCGCACAGTAGGTGCTTACTAAACCTGAGCTGCGGTGGTCCTTTCCAGGCGCTGTCCACGGCCCGAGGCCTGGGCTCAGACAGAAGTTGCTCCACAGCACCCACAGCTGACAGCCAGCATCGGGCAGAGCCCCCAGGCACGGGGGCCCTCTCTCTCCCAGGTCAGCCGGGTGTGCACACTGTGGGGGGCACTGAAGGAACTGGGGGTGGTATCTGGAGGAGACTGGGCCAGCGGGCAGGTGGGAAGGGTTGAGTGTGGTCACCCAGTCACATGGGGGATTCAGATCTCTTGTTGCTTGTCTTGTTGCCCACAGAGATCTCCAGTGTGACAGCCCAGGCGGCAGAGCCGAGGGTGAGTGGCCAGGGTTCTTCCTGGAGTCCCAGGGGTTGGGACTGGAATGAGGGAGGCCCATACCTGCAATAAGACTTTCTGGCCCTGTCTTTAAGTTTGATCTGGAGTGGTCACTTCCTCCTGCTGATGGGCTTCCTTAGCCCATAGCCAGGGTGTAGAAGGGCGTCAGTTGTCCATATCTGTGACTGGGGCCTATGAGGGGTTCACTGCACAGGTGGTTTGGGAAAGGCTGGAGATCTGCAAGGAGATTGGACTTAGGGGCAGGGACTTGAGCTTGCTAAGGGGGATGAGACCTTGGGGAGGGGACCAGGGGCACATTGGGATAGGGGAAGCTGATGTTCAATGAAGGATCTCCTGCCTGTCCCGCCCAGCAGGTCCTGGTCCCGGCTTCTCGCACCCTCATGTCAGCCCCGGCCCCGCCCGGAGGCCCGCGGAGGACAAGGTCAGGATGCGTGTGAAGCCCCAGGGCCTGGTGGTGACTTCCAGTGCCGTGTGCAGCTCTCCTGACTACCTCCGGGAGCCCAAGTACTACCCCGGTGGCCCCCCCACCCCCCGGCCCTTGCTTCCCACCCGGCCCCCCGCCAGTCCACCCGACAAGGCCTTCTCTACCCACACCTTCTCCGAGAACCCACGCCCACCCCCACGCCGGGACCCTAGCACCCGGCGCCCACCAGTCCTTGCCAAGGGAGACGACCCGCTGCCCCCAAGGGCAGCCCGGCCCGTCTCCCAGGCCCGCTGCCCTACACCAGCCAGAGACAGCAGCAGCTCCTGTCGCCGCTGGGATAACGGGCGGGTGAACCTGCGTCCAGTGGTGCAGCTGATCGACATCATGAAGGACCTAACACGACTCTCCCAGGACCTGCAGCACAGCGGTGTGCATCTGGACTGTGGTGGGCTGCGGCTGAGCCGCCCCCCTGCCCCACCACCTGGTGACCTACAGTACAGCTTCTTCTCCTCACCCAGCCTGGCCAACAGCATCCGCAGCCCCGAGGAACGTGCCACCCCTCATGCCAAATCAGAGCGGCCTGGCCATCCCCTCTACGAGCCTGAGCCTGAGCCTAGGGATAGTCCCCAGCCTGGCCAAGGCCATAGTCCTGGGGCCACGGCCGCCGCCACTGGTCTGCCCCCAGAGCCTGAGCCAGACGGTCCTGATTACTCAGAACTTGCAGACGCTGACATCCTGAGTGAACTGGCCTCTCTTACCTGCCCTGAGGCCCAGCTGCTGGAGGCTCAGGCCCTTGAGCCACCATCTCCGGAGCCAGAGCCTCAGCTCCTGGACCCCCAGCCCCGCTTCCTGGACCCGCAGGCACTAGAGCCACTTGGGGAAACTTTGGAACTGCCACCCCTGCAACCTCTTGCTGATCCTCTGGGGCTGCCAGGCCTGGCTCTACAGGCCCTGGATACCCTGCCTGACTCCCTGGAGTCACAGCTGCTTGACCCCCAGGCCCTTGACCCCCTGCCTAAGTTGCTGGATGTCCCAGGTCGCCGTCTGGAACCCCAGCAGCCCCTGGGGCACTGCCCGCTGGCTGAGCCCTTGCGCCTGGACTTGTGTTCACCCCATGGTCCCCCCGGGCCTGAGGGCCATCCCAAGTATGCCTTGCGGCGCACCGATAGGCCAAAGATCCTGTGTCGCCGGCGGAAAGCCGGACGGGGGCGTAAGGCAGATGCTGGACCTGAGGGCCGCCTACTTCCCCTCCCTATGCCCACAGGGCTGGCAGCTGCCCTGGTCGAGCCCCCGCCACCGCCACCACCACCACCTCCCGCCCTGCCAGGCCCAGGCCCAGTTTCAGAGCTGGAGCCAGAATCTTCCCAGACCCCGGTGGTCCCTACCCGCAAAGGCAAGTGCCGGGGTGTGCGGCGAATGGTGGTGAAGATGGCCAAGATCCCCGTGTCGCTGGGGCGACGGAACAAGACCACATACAAAGTATCATCCTTGAGTAGCAGCCTGAGCGTGGAAGGCAAGGAGCTGGGCCTGCGTGTGTCAGCAGAGCCCACTCCCTTGCTAAAGATGAAGAATAACGGGCGGAATGTGGTAGTGGTCTTCCCGCCAGGGGAGATGCCCATTATTCTCAAGCGAAAGCGCGGCCGCCCTCCTAAGAACCTGCTGCTGGGTCCCGGCAAGCCCAAAGAGCCAGCGGTGGTGGCAACTGAGGCAGCCACTGTGGCGGCCGCCACCATGGCCATGCCAGAGGTGAAGAAACGGCGGCGGCGGAAGCAGAAGCTGGCATCTCCCCAGCCATCCTATGCAGCAGACGCCAATGACAGTAAGGCCGAGTACTCAGACGTCCTCGCCAAACTGGCCTTCCTGAACCGCCAGAGCCAGTGTGCTGGGCGGTGCTCCCCACCCCGCTGCTGGACGCCCAGCGAACCGGAGTCCGTGCACCAGGCCCCGGACACCCAAAGCATCTCCCACTTCCTGCATCGTGTACAGGGCTTCCGGCGGCGTGGGGGCAAAACAGGCGGTTTTGGTGGCCGCGGTGGGGGCCATGCAGCCAAGGCAGCCCGATGCTCCTTCAGTGACTTCTTCGAGGGCATTGGCAAGAAAAAGAAGGTGGTGGCAGTGACAGCTGCTGGGGTCGGGGGTCCTGGCCTCACTGATTTGGGGCACCCACGCAAACGGGGCCGGGGGGAAGTGGATGCTGTGACTGGGAAGCCCAAGCGTAAGAGGCGGTCCCGGAAGAATGGGACTCTGTTCCCAGAGCAGGTGCCCAGTGGTCCAGGCTTTGGGGAGGCAGGTGCTGAGTGGGCTGGGGATAAGGGTGGTGGCTGGGCCCCTCACCACGGGCACCCAGGTGGGCAAGCTGGTCGAAACTGTGGTTTCCAAGGGACCGAGGCCCGGGCCTTTGCCTCCACTGGGCTGGAGAGCGGGGCTTCCGGCCGCAGCAGCTACTACAGTACGGGCGCACCCTCGGGCCAGACTGAGCTCAGTCAGGAGCGCCAAAACCTCTTCACCGGCTATTTTCGTTCCTTGCTCGATTCGGATGACTCCTCTGACCTATTAGACTTTGCCCTCTCGGCCTCTCGCCCAGAGTCCCGGAAGGCATCAGGCACCTACGCGGGGCCTCCCACCAGTGCCCTGCCTGCCCAGCGGGGCCTATCCACCTTCCCCAGCCGGGGAGCCAAGGCTAGCCCAGTGGCGGTGGGCAGCAGTGGGGCTGGGGCGGACCCCTCCTTCCAGCCTGTCCTGCCCACTCGCCAGACCTTTCCACCAGGCCGGGGAGCAAGCTACGGTATAACCCCAGCCGCTTCAGACTGCCGGGCAGCTGAGACCTTCCCAAAGCTGGCTCCCCCACCTTCAGCTGTGGCCCGTTCTCCTACCACCCACCCACCCACCAACACCTACCCTGCCCAGTACAGTGGCTATGGGGCTGGACAAAGCGTATTTGCCCCAGCTAAGCCCTTTACAGGGCAAGACTGTGCTAACAGCAAGGACTGCAGCTTTGCCTATGGCAGTGGCAATAGCCTTCCTGCTTCGCCCAGCAGCGCCCATAGTGCTGGCTATGCCCCACCGCCTACTGGGGGCCCTTGCCTGCCGCCAAGCAAGGCCTCCTTCTTCAACAGCTCTGAGGGGACCCCCTTCTCTGGTTCAGCCCCCACACCCCTGCGCTGTGACAGCCGGGCCAGCACCGTCTCGCCCGGTGGCTACATGGTGCCAAAGGGCACCACAGCTTCTGCCACCTCCGCAGCCTCTGCCGCCTCTTCCTCCTCTTCCTCCTTTCAGCCCTCGCCTGAGAACTGTCGGCAGTTTGCGGGGGCTTCTCAGTGGCCTTTCCGGCAGGGCTATGGAGGCCTGGACTGGGCCTCAGAAGCCTTTAGTCAGCTCTACAATCCCAGTTTTGACTGCCATGTCAGCGAGCCCAACGTGATCCTGGACATCTCCAACTACACACCACAGAAGGTGAAACAGCAGACAGCCGTGTCTGAGACCTTCTCCGAGTCGTCCTCCGACAGCACCCAGTTCAACCAGCCAGTTGGTGGTGGTGGTTTTCGGCGTGCCAACAGTGAGGCCTCGAGCAGCGAGGGCCAGTCGAGCCTGTCCAGCCTGGAGAAATTGATGATGGACTGGAACGAGGCATCATCTGCCCCCGGCTACAACTGGAACCAGAGTGTCCTCTTCCAGAGCAGCTCCAAACCTGGCCGTGGACGACGGAAGAAGGTGGACCTGTTTGAAGCCTCACATCTGGGCTTCTCGACATCTGCCTCGGCCGCTGCCTCAGGCTACGCATCTAAACGGAGCACCGGGCCCAGGCAGCCCCGGGGTGGTCGGGGTGGCGGGGCCTGCTCAGCCAAGAAGGAGCGAGGTGGTGCAGCAGCCAAAGCCAAGTTCATCCCCAAGCCACAGCCGGTCAACCCACTGTTCCAAGACAGCCCAGACCTTGGCTTGGACTACTACAGTGGGGACAGCAGCATGTCACCACTACCCTCACAGTCAAGGGCCTTTGGTGTGGGGGAGCGAGACCCCTGTGACTTCATGGGACCCTACTCCATGAATCCATCCACGCCTTCTGACGGCACCTTCGGCCAAGGCTTTCACTGCGACTCACCCAGCTTGGGCGCTCCTGAGCTGGACGGCAAGCATTTCCCACCACTGGCCCATCCACCCACAGTGTTCGATACTGGCCTGCAGAAGGCATATTCACCCACCTGCTCACCCACGCTGGGCTTCAAGGAAGAACTGCGGCCGCCGCCCACAAAGCTGGCTGCCTGCGAGCCCCTCAAGCATGGGCTCCAGGGGGCCAGCCTGGGCCATGCCGCTGCGGCCCAGGCCCACCTGAGCTGCCGGGACCTGCCACTAGGCCAGCCTCACTACGATTCCCCCAGTTGCAAGGGCACAGCCTACTGGTATCCACCAGGCTCAGCTGCCCGTAGCCCACCATATGAAGGCAAGGTGGGTACAGGGCTGCTGGCTGACTTCCTGGGCAGGACGGAGGCTGCGTGCCTCAGTGCCCCACACCTGGCTAGCCCACCAGCCACACCCAAGGCCGACAAGGAGCCACTGGAGATGGCCCGGCCACCTGGTCCACCCCGTGGTCCTGCCGCAGCTGCTGCTGGCTATGGCTGCCCACTCCTTAGTGACTTGACCCTGTCCCCTGTGCCGAGGGACTCGCTGCTGCCCCTGCAGGACACCGCCTACAGGTATCCAGGCTTTATGCCGCAGGCACATCCTGGCCTGGGTGGGGGCCCCAAGAGCGGCTTCCTGGGGCCCATGGCGGAACCTCATCCTGAGGACACATTCACCGTCACCTCCCTGTAGTGCCAACTGAAGTGCCGACTGGACCGCGAGGTTTTGTTCCTGGGTGAGTCTGGGGGTGTGGGTGCAGTGGACAAAGGCCTAGGGGTGGAGAGAAGGAGGGTGTTAAAGCTTGGGCATATGGAAGAGGTATAGAGATGAACAGGAAACATTTGTAGGATTTAAATATAGGACTGGGGACCCAAAGCAGGAAGAAGGGATTCAGGATTAAAGGTAGTCTTGGGGAGGAGACAGAGTGCTTGGTTGGGGAGGCCATTGGGACACTCAGTGGGTACTGGTAATTGGAATGTCCAGAGAACCATAGACTGTATAGGACCACCTAGTTTGGTTTGTCAAGTGTTTATTTCCCTCATTCTCTCATGGCAAGAACACACCACTTTGCCACTTATTGGGAGGCAAGTGAAGGGAGAAGCAGGTCAGACAATCATCCAGCAGCAATCCAGAGTTCCAGTGCTGCTGGGCACCCTCATTGACTTCATTGACTCCAAGACACAGCATGGCAAGGGCCAGGGCCAGGGTGTGGTCAGTAGGATTTTCTCTTGACTGCCACAGAGTAGTCTCAAAGGTTGTTTCTTTTTTTTTTTTTTTTTTGGTACTGGGGATTGAACTCAGGGGTACTCAACCACTGAGCCACATCCCCAGCCCTATTTTGTGTTTTATGTAGAGACAGGGTCTCACTGAGTCGCTTAGCGCCTCGCCATTGCTGAGGCTGGCTTTGAACTCGCGATTCTCCTGTCTCAGCCTCCCTAAGTGCTGGGATTACAGGCTT
>CM053400.1:17755087-17768514 GCA_028644305.1 Xerus rutilus | reverse complement strand
AAGGTTGTTTCTTAACCTCTTTGATCTGAGGTAGGCTTAGTGTGGTTAGGGCATGTGGGGGAGGGATCCAGAAATGGAGAAGGGCGATGTAGTCCCATTGTCCCCAAGAACCCACAATCAAGGGTCTATCTCCAGTGGCGCACACCTGAAATCCCAGCATTTTGGGAGCCTGAGACAGGAAAATCCCAGGTTCAAAGCCAGCCTCAGCAACAGTGAGGCGCTAAGCAACTCAGTGAGACCCTCTCTCTCCATAAAACACAAAATAGGGCTGGGGATGTGGCCCAATGGTCGAGTGCCTCTGAGTTCAATCCCCAGTACCAAAAAAAGCAGGGGGATCTATCTCCAGATATAGAATGCCTTCTTCACCCTGGAAAAGTCAGTTTCTTTCCTTCAGCCAGGTCTTCTCCAAGAGTTAAGTATCATGAGATTTAGATTTGATGTTTCTAAGAAAGAAAATAAGACACAAAATGCCCCAAAATGATCACAGGGAATAGTTAAGGTTAAAGGAGTCATTTTCTTGAAGAGCAACCTGTTCCAGAATATAACCACACTGGCCCCACTTTGGGACAACAGATCTGTCACAGAATTGGTCTAGACGTAGTAATTGGCAGTGGGATGGGCTGAGGACATGTTCGAGACCCCTGTTCTCTACCTCTGCTGCCCCAAAGCCTCCTGGGAGTTTCTTTTCCTGGAGGTGGACTAACAGGGCTCCTGGAAAGCCCTATTCCTCTTCTGGAGAAGTGACTCAAAGCCAGGGTGACTCAGGATCCTGAAGTAATGTCAGTGGAAACTTACTATGCGCTCTCTGTTAGACCCCATCTTTCCTGGTGCCTAGAGGTAGCATAGGCAGCACATAGGAGCCAGGAGTCCTGGGGGAGAACCAACCTCCAACTGGCAATCAGCTTCTTACAGGCCCTTGACCAAGCTTTTGCCCTTCTCTGGCCTCTGTTTCTCCATCTGTTGAAGGAAATTGACTTTAATAATCTCTTAGGCTCTTGCAGCTCTGCATGGCAGAGACAATGGACCAAACTTTTTTTTTTCTCCCTTTTTTTTTGGCAGCATATTTTCTTTCCTAATGAAGCCAGGCCAAGATTAAAATGGCCTTCCATTCCCCATGCGTCTCGTTGCAAGCAGCAGAGCTGCCGATCTGAAGCAGACCAGGGAGAAGCTGCTTAGGGTTTAAAATGTCAGACTCTTGATCCTTCTCACAGGAGGGGTGATGTCTCATGGATAATCCAGAAATGTGAAATAATCCAAAAACCATTCCTCCCAGGCTCTGGGTGGGAAAATGAGCGGGTGTGGGGGCTGGGTATTTGGGCAGGTCACAGCTCAGTGAAATACATAATGGAACCACCCAGTGAGGCCTGAATGCAGGAGGAACTGGGATGCCATCCAGCCCCACATGCTGGCCCTGCTTCCCACCCAAGGCTGGGAGTTAATAGCACTGTCCTCAAACTGATGCATGTAGTTGTTCCAGAGACATCTGTGCAGCCAGGCATTGGGACACCACACTGAACACCACAGATGAAGCACCTGGTCCTCAGAATGCTTCCAGTTTAGAGGGAAAGACAAACAGATGACATCACGCACTGGATAATTCAGTTGGTGGGAAGGACTGTGCAAGAGAAGGGAAGTTGTGGGGCTGTGACAGCTTGTGATAGGCTGACCAGATCTTGGAGCTGCTTCATCAAAGGATGAGGGGGCTAGACAGTTAGGTGGAGAACATTCTGGACAGAGGGAACAGCAGTGTGTTCAGCCTGGAGGAGGAAGAGGTTCAGCTCTGAGGAATCAAAGGGAAGACAAATGAAACTAAACAAGGAGGTGAGGCAGGCAGGGCCAGGTCTGCTGGCTCAGGGTGGTCTTTCCTACCACCCCCACATTTTTGATAGCAGGAATTGAACCCAGGGGTGCTTAATCACTAAGCCACATCCCCAGCCTTTATTATATTATATTTTTATTTATTTATTTATTTATTTATTTATTTATTTATTTATTTATTTGGTGCTAGAGATTGAACTCGGGTACTCAACCACTGAGCCACATCCCAGCCCTGTTTTGTGTTTTATGGAGAGACAGGGTCTCACTGAGTTGCTTAGCCCCTCGCCATTGCTGAGGCTGGCTTTGAACTCACAATTCTCCTGTCTCAGCCTCCCTAAATGCTGGGATTACAGGCTTGTGCCACCGCACCCAGTTTATATTTTATTTAGACACTGGGTCTCACTAAGTTGTTTAGGACCTTCCTAAGTTGCTGAGGCTGGTTTTGAACTCTTGATCCTCCAGCCTCAGCCTTCCACATTGCTGGGATTACAGGCATGCGCACTGTGTCCGGCTGGTCTCCCTTATTTAAGATGGTGCACAGCCTCCCCCATCCACGGCAGCCCTCCAGTGCCACTTAAAATCATCTTGGGAATGAGAAAGGGTTTGGGATATAGAACCAGAGTGGTGAGGAAGGAGAATTAATAGATGGAGTCACATTGTCAACAGAAGGCTTAAGCAGAGAAGACAATGACACGCTCACTCACCAACAGGCAGTGAGCAGCTTTGACACTGGCACTGGGGAAGCAGTCATTCAGCTCAGCTGTGCATCTCGAGCCCCTTCGTGATCATTCAGTGCCATGCGCTGGGGAGACCAAGCAGACATGGGCCTTGTCCTTGGGTTCAGCAGCCGCCCCAGCAAGCTAAAATAAGTACACAAAGAACATCAGAACACCTGGTAGGAAGCGGCAGGTGCCCAGGGGCAAGGAGAGATGAAGACTGTGACAGGTAGCTGGGTATTGGGTCAGAGGGTATCCTTCTGCTCGCTTGGTGACAAGAGAGGCACGCATCTGTTCTGGGCTCTTTGTGTAACGTCACCCCATGGACCCTTCACAGTAGCTTAGGCGTGCTCCCTATCCCCCTCAGAGCGTGAAACAGGTATAGCAGGAGGCTTGCCCAGGGGCTCCATGGTTAGTGTGTGATAGAGCCAGATTTGAAGCACACTACTACCCCTCCAGAGCCTGAGGACTGAGCCCTATGCCTGTCACTTTCTGTCCTACATCCTTGCTTTCCCATCTGATAAAGGATGGGCCAGACTGAAGGAACCCTATGCTGACATTTTAAATGGATTTTGAAGTTCTGTGGAAGAAGCTGCACTTGAACTCGACCTTGAAAGATAGGCAAGATTTAGAGACAGGAAAGGGCAATCTAGGCAGTGAAGACTGTAGGCAAAGGCAGGTCACATCCCAGTGTGAGTTAGAAGATGAAAGGTCAGAGGAGAAAGTGGGGAATGTGGGGCACGACTTGGCTGAGAGCTGTGGCTGACAGGACAGAGATGAGAGTGGGTCAAGGGAGGGGGGCCGTGGGCCTGTGCAGACGACATCTTTGGCCCCCTAGATAGAAAGCAGAGCCAGACAGACTGGCTCCACATTGGGACCCTGTGAGCTGAAGACTGGCCTTGCCAGACACTGGGGACCTATGGCAGCAAAGGAAGGGCCTCCAAGGTGTTCAGGGATCCCAAGTCCCTCTCCCCTCCCTCTTCCCTCTCAGGCCTGGAACTGAGGCCAAGAGAAATGTCACAGGTCCTCCAAGGTTACACCAGCTGGGGCCTGACCGGAGCAGGAGACAGTTTCCAAGGCCACCATCCAGCCGGGGTCAGCAGGCATGCCCAGACCTGGGCCAGGCCCCGGCTGCTCTGGGCTTTGTTTCTCCCTGTCATGAAACCTTGAGAGGTCACTTGATCTTGCCTCTGGCTCTGAGCAAGAGTCCTCACGGCAGGGCTCAGCCAGTCCTGCCCTGCCTCTCTTCTGGGCTCCAGCTCTTTTCCTCCCACCTCTCCACTCCCTGCCACTCTCTGAGGCCATCCTCCCTCTGATCCCCTCTTTTGCCTCTCCAGCAGCATATTTAGGCCAGACTTCTTGTTTTGAGCCCTTGTTTCCTGGATATACCATCTCTTCATGAATTTACCCTCTTACACTCATCTCAGCCCCCCACATCCCAGAGCAGATCCCCAAAACTGGAGGGCTATGCTAGGAGCCCCCTGTGTTCACAGGCAGGTTCCATCCCTTCCCAGCTCGGTGACCTGGTTAGTCACATCACTTCTGTGCATCTCTTGTGAGAATTAAATGAGATTACAAGTGAAGCACTTCACCTGGTCCTGCACATGATCAGTGGGTGGGAGATGGGTGGATAAATACCTCCCCACAGACTGACTTCTGGAGCCTCTGACCCAGTCTGTGTGGATCACACACCTCTGACCCTCATCTCCTGAACCCACAAAGGCAGTCTCCATACCTGCTTCCCTCCTACAAAGGGTATTGTATTCTGGCATGGGTTTGGGGCCTTTGGAGAGGTTTTTTGAAAATACTACCTGGTTCTTGGCCTTAACAACTGTACCTAGTCCTCCTGGGAAGAGAGGGGACATGGCAGCAAGGTAAACCCTGCCCCAAGGAAGTAGAAACCAGACTTAAAAATGATCTGAGTCATTCAAAGCCAGCCTCAGCAACAGTGAGGCGCTAAGCAACTCAGTGAGACCTGACTCTACATAAAACACAAAATAGGGCTGGGGATGTGGCGCAGTGGTCGAGTGCCCCTGAGTTCAATCCCCAGTACCAAAAAAATAAAAAAATGATCTGGGTCAGCTAGAAATCCTGTCCACACAGTTATCCACACCAGGCCTCTCTCCCAACACAAATAATTTGAAATGAACTTCCTTGTAACTTTGTAATGCAGCCTGATTTCCCCCTGGCAGTTTGGCCTTTGTCGTCATTACCTTTGCTGCCATAGTGTCCTGTTTGTGCTGGAAGGCAGGGGGCGTAGGTCAATTCTGTGTTCAGCATGTACCAACTAAAAACCTGCTCTGAGCCAAGCCCTGCATCTGGCTCTGAGGGTGCTACTGAGCAAGACTGGCAGAGCTCTGCCCTCATGGGGCTTGCAGCCTATAAACAGATTTATAAAAGGCCTATAGGGCGGCCAGACATTGAGGTGCATGCCTGCAATCCCTGCAACTCAGGAAGCTGAAGCAGAAGGGTCACAAGTTAGAGGCCAGTCTTGCCAACTTAGCTAGACCTTGTCTCAAAAAAATAAAAAGGATGGGGATGTATCTCAGAGATAGAGTGCCCCTGGGTTAATTCCCCAGGGTTGGGGGTGTGCTTGGTGGTAGAGTGCTTACCTCACATGAGCCCTGGGGTTTGATCCCCAGCACCACAAAAACCTCCACATGAAAGCCAGGTGCTTGGCACACCCCTGTAATGCCAGCAGCTCAGTGGGTGAGACAAGAGGATCACAAGTTCAAAGGCCAGCCTGGGCAACTTAGAGAGACCCTATCTCAAAAAATAAAAAGGAGCGGGGCATGGTGGTGCATGCCTGTAATCCCAGTGCTTTGGGAGACTGAGACAAGAGAATCACAAGTTCAAAGCCAGCCTCAGCAAGGGTGAGGTGCTAAACAACTGAAACCCTGTCTCTAAATAAAACACAAAATAGGGCTGTGGATGTGGCTCAGTGGTTCAATCCCCAGTACTCAAAAAATAAAAAATAAAAAGGCCTAGAAATGTAACTCAGAGGTAGAACACTTGGCTAGCATGCACAAAGCCCTGGGTTCGATCCCCAGCACCATTTAAAACAAAACAAAACAAAACAAAAAACCTCCACCTGGTCATGGACATCACTTTCTTGGGGAGGGACTAGAGCTCTCCCAGGATGTCACCAGGGATCACCCTCCTGAACCATGTGAGCAGGGCAGGCAGCAAGAACTTCCTAGAGGCAAGAAATGGGTCTTAACAAATTGGAGACTTCAGAGGCTGAAGCCCCACCTCAGCCATCTGGGTTTCTGACCTACCCTACCCCCAATCGAGTCCATTCTCCCCATTATGGCTTCCAAAGTGCTTGTTCTCCAGCATTCTTAGATGCATGGTGTCTGGAGCCCCTAAAATATTTATTGGATGAATTGATTAAAGCACATCTGCTCCTGCAACTCCGTTGCTTCACACTTTTTGATTGTACCCTTCGCTCTCCAGCTCCTTCCCCACAAAATACAGGCCCAGCTTCCTAGCTTGGTGTTCAAGCCTCTGTTGGGCCATCCTGCCTCTTTTTCAGCCCCGGCCTCCCTCACATGTCCTTCCTTACCAGCCAGAGAATGTCTCGTCAGGATGGGGAGATATCTGAGGTGGCTTTCCTGAATGTGCCCTGTGTTTTTGCAGTCCCCTGGCCTGGATTGCCCTCCCCTGCCCACCGTGGTCTCCCACCTGTCAGTACCGATGGTTCATTCAGGCATCACCTCCTCCAAGAAGCATTCCGGGATCCTTCCCAGGCACAATCAGTCTCGTGCCCTTTATGCTTCCATGACAGCCCTTCCTGGGAATGTCCTCACTCCTTTAGGCCAGTTACTCATCTGTGTGCAACGTCCTCCCCCCCAGCTCAGTGTCTCCTCATGCCTGGGACGTTTCAGGTGTGTGTGTGTGAGGGTGCATGAACGTGAGCCAATGAAAAGCATTTAGAAATGGGAGAGCTCTAAGGGGAAAGGCTGAGCCCTGGGGCCCAGGTGTGGCACAGGTGCATCCCCCCTGTAGGGGAATGCTCCTAAACAGGGTGGGAGAAGGATGTGCTGACAGGGCAGTTCAAGCCCTTGATGGGCGTTAAGAGGTCTCCAAGTATAACCACGCCCCCAGGGAGAGGGACTCACCTGAGGCCACCTGGTCACTGAAGCAGTGCGTGCTGGACCCAGGCAGGCCCCTGGACATTCCCCAGGTGCGCCGTTCTTGTCTTTCCTCGGCCCTGCTTCAGTTTCATGTCCAGCACACATCACTGGTGGCCCGTGTTTTACATAGGACATCTCCAGCTGGGAGAGGGGAAAGGCAGACTGTAAGTGTGGCCCAAGGAGTGAGCATACCCTCCTCTCAGGACAGGTGAGGAGCGTGAGGCTCTGGGAGATGAGAGGCACACGCATGATCACATGAGGTGGGTGGGCGACCATGGATATGAACCTATTTAGTCCCATGAGCAGATATTTTAGGTCTCTGTCTAGCAGTGGGGGAAGCAGTTCCCTAAGGAGAGTGACTGGCACTTGTGACACTTCAGTGGCCTCCAGGCCCACCCTACTTCATTGGTATTTCAGCTTCAAGCAGTATCTTCTTTGTGTGCCTCGCAGGCGTGATAGCCTGAAAATGCTGGAGAAGTGGATTCGCCTCTGGGCAGCTGCAGTTTGCCTGACTCCTTGTCTTTGGCACCACCTTGGTTCCTAAAGATCTCTCCTATCGCCTATTTGATACCCTTATTTTATAGAATAGAAACTGAAGCCCAGAGAGGGAAGAGCCTTGCCCTAGGTCACACAGCAGATCAGTCTCAATTCTCATGCACTCACTGCCTTCTGTTCTACTGTCTTAACATTGAGATCCCCTTTTGGAGGGCAGAGACTAGAATGGAGGTTAGACTTTCACCTCAGGCCCTGGCAGTTAGTGGGTGTGAATACGTGTTTGCTAGTTGCTTAAATGAATGGACACATGTGTGCCCCTTTTGTGGGGAGAGCAGCTCTCCCAGATTTTCTGTGTCATCTGCAGCATTTTGAATCTCTGCTCAGATACCCTTCAGTACCACCTATGCCCACCCCCACTGCCAGACAGAGAGCACTTAATACCCTGGCACCTCAGGTGCTAAAACTGCTGGAGCATGAGAATTCAGTGGAACATGGCTCCGAGGTTCCTCACGGAGGCACTAAAAGGTTAAGTCTTATGAACAGTAGTTGGTGTCCTGGGGCCAGGTGCATGCTGGCATTGAGGGTACAGAGCTACCACACATAGGCCTCTGCCCTGGAGGAGCAGGGTAGGGAATGACAAGTGCACTGGTCGCTATGGTAACAGGGTGGTCCAAGGCATCCTGGAGGCATGTGAGAGCTGAGCTGGACATCGATGTGCTGACCAGCCTTAGATCACTCATCACTGTCATTTAGGCCACATGCATTCGTGACCCCAGCATGTGCTGGGCACTGTGCTCAGCAGTGGGTTAAGAGCCCAGTCCCTCCTGCCAAGTTGGGACTAGATGCCCCCTTTCTTCCCGAGCTCTCCAGGCCTGGTTTGGGCTCTGCTTTGCTCCTTCTCTTCATGAGTCTCATGGAGGCCAGAGCCAGAGCTGTCTTGGTCTCTGCTTTGTCTCATGCCTGGCCCTGGGCTGCCTGGCACCTTAGCATTTGGTTCTGTTTTGTGGGGAGTTGAGCCTGGTGAGGTCTGGGTTCCACACAGCCACAGCATTCTCCCTTCATCCCCCACCAAGAGCCCCTGGGCTTTGATTCCCTCCCCACCCCCTTCCCCCACATTCTGCCAGAGTCTCTGGCTGGCCAAGTCCTGCAAGCTGGGGGGCGGTGGGAGGAGGTAGGTGAGTGAGCTGGGCGGCTTAGCAGAGGGTGAGAAAGCCTCCTGCTGCCTGGCCACGGGAAGGTTCTGGCAAGAGCCGCCTGCTGGGCTGAGATCACCATGGAGACCTGGCTTGGAGAGGGTCACTGGCAGTGGCTAAGGGCTGGTGGGGGCAGGGGGGGCAGGGATTTGTGCAGAGACTCCCAGCCTACCCTGGGCCCTTGTAGGGAGTGGACATTGTTGGGGTTTGTCACCGCCAGTGTGCTGAGCAGTTTAGAGCAGCCCACCGTCAGTCTCCCCTCACTGGTCACCCACAGAGCTTCTTCAGCTTGGCAATTGTCCTTCAGCTGTGCTAAGGCCAGCCTCTGGATGGAGATCCTTAGCTCTCTGCTGAACCTGGCACCCTAGATGCCTTAGTTGAGTCCCCTAATCTCTGCAATTGGTCCTGCTTGTCACCCTAACTGTAGAGAGCTGACATCCAACCCCATGGCACCGCTACCCGCCGCAGAGCTGTTTTTCTGCCTAGCACTCCAGTTGCCATACAGCTGTCCCCCGTGCATGCACATTGCTTGCCTCCGCTGATGTCCTGTCCTTCCTGCACCGCAGACCTGCTGGCTGCATGGCCTGGTCACCAGTATGGGGTGCTGCCCCTCCTCTGTAGGGGCCCACCTGGTCCCCCTGGCCCTTGGCAAATCCAACCTCAGGACAAAAGTCATCCTCGGGGCTGACTGCCCAGCAGACAGCAGCTGAAGCTGAGCAGAATGTCAATGTAGCCCTGTTGGAAAGGGAAGCCAAGAAAGTACAAGGGAGGCGAGGTTTCTGTCGCTGCCTGGCTTCTGCAGGGCGTGGGGGAGGACGGGTGGCTCACAGAGGAGGCTTAGGACACAGTTTTACCACCCCCGGTCCGCCCTCAATTCTGGAGGAAATAGTCACCGGGGGTGGGAGACTGGAGTTTCAGGGCTCCAAGAGGCTGGCAGGCTAATGGCTGGAGTTGGGAATGAGAGAGCCCAGCCCTGTCCTGGCCACTTGTCACTCACCCCTGCAGAACTGTGAATCCGGGGGGTCTGGTTAAGGAAGTCAGGGCCTGACAAACATGATTAGGACCGTCTAGGAAAAGGGGGTGTGCCCAACTTCTAGTCTCTGGTGGTTCTGGGGACTGAAAACTTTGGGAGTTTCTGAGCTTCAGAAAGGCAGTGTTCTACCAAACACAGACCGTATCATGTTGGGCAGTTTTTATCCCTTTGTGCAGGTAGAACTCACCTAAAGAACAGAATGGCATGAACAGGGCTGGGGAAGGGGTGGATTTACAAGAAATTGAAGCACCTATTCACACCTGTGCTAGGCCGAGGCCCTCTTCCTGTGTCCTTCCCTCCACAGCCTAGGTTGGAGGAATGACTAAACAAACTCATTGTGATATTAGGAATCAGAGGTTTGGAGAGCTCAGCTAGCCCCAGGAAAATAACAAGGAATAATTAGTTTAATTTATTATGCATTTATATACTAGATTTCCTCTGCCCTAAACCACTGAATCCTGCCAGTAATCTTTTGGGTAGCTCTAGTGTCCGCTCTTTTCTGATGAGTAAACTGAGGCTCACAGAAGTCCAGTCTTGGACTGGGGATGTAGGAGACCCTGGGTTCAACACCTAGCAGCAGCAGCAAAAAGGAAAGAAAAGAAAGAAAAAATCGAGGGAGTTCAACATCTTACTCAAGGTACCAGAACTTTTAAATGATGGTGAACTCAGCTTGTCTAATTCCAGAGCCCAAGCTCTTAACAAGTTGTACTGCCTGGGACTCCAACTTCTTATCCAGCACATCCTTCACCTCTTGGTGTAGGGCTCGGACATTTCTATTTTACAGATGGGAAAACTGAGCTCAAAGAAGGCCAAAAGCAGTCCCAGAGTCACAGGGCTGGTTTGAAATCTCTAGGAGAAGGAATAATGGGGTTAGCTTCTTCTACAATCTTGTTAAGAATTGAATGGTCCTTCCAGGCGTGGTGGTACATGCCTATAATCCCAGCAGCTTGGATGGCTGAGGTGGGACAATCAGTTTGAGGCCAGCCTTCACAACTCAGACCCTGTCTCAAAAAATGAAAAAGGAGCTGGGCACGGTGGCGCATGCCTGTAATCCCAGCACATTGGGAGGCTGACACAGGAGAATCGCGAGTTCAAAGCCAGCCTCAGCAATGGCGAGGTGCTAAGCAACTCAGTGAGACCCTGTCTCTACATAAAACACAAAATAGGGCTGAGGATGTGGCCCAGTGGTCGAGTGCCCCTGAGTTCAATCCCTGGTACCAAAAATAATAAGGATTAAGTAGTCCCTCTCTTAGCCTCCTTAGTCTCCGAGTTCACTGTGTCTGCCACTGACCCCTGCCTCTTGTGTTTTTTGCAGCTTTCAGAAAACCAACGCCAAGACCCCTCCCAGCGTCCACATCGTCCTCTGGCAGGAGCACCTGCCCCTCTGCCTCCCCCGCCTCCTGCACCCCCTACAGCCCCCCTCCCCCACCCCTCCCCCGCCCATCTCCTCCACGCAGAAGCCGAAGGTGAGCCCTTTCTGCACAAAACCAGCAATTGTAAATACTTTTTAAAAATGTACAAAACTTAAAAAACAAAACACAGTTTTAGAAAAAGACAAAAAAAAAAAGAGCGAGAGAGCGAGCGTGTGCAAGAGGTTGCGAGCGGGGCCTCCAGGTGTCCAGAGCCCCTGCAAGTATGCACTGAGAAATTTATCTACAGGTCGTTTGACAAAAATGAACAATATCCTATTTATTGTATATACTGTTTTATTATAAATCGTGGATTGTATATTGCATTCTGTAAACCTGCTGTGGTCCCGTGGTGTGCAAATTCGCATGGTGGGGGGGAGGGTGAAGAACCTCTTGCGGGAGCTTTTTTTTTTTTTTTCTTTTTCCTTTCTTTCTTATTTTTCACTCTTTTGGGTTTTTCTCTTCTGTTGTTGTTGTTGTTTTCTGTTGGCAGGACACACCCAAAGATCCAAGTTTGTATTAAAAAGAAATGAAAAAAAGCAAAAAAAAAAAAAAAAAAACTAACCTTGTGTCTTGTGAAAGGGGGTGAGTGAGAAGAGAGTGGATGGAGTGGAAGGGACACAGCTGGAATTTGTCACCAGCCACTGATTCCCCAGAGGAGCTGACCCACCTACATATGCTCTCTACCTCTGAGTTCCCCCTTCTGCTTGAGATTTGGGTCATTTTTACATGTGGGCCCTCACATCCCACCCCAGGCCCTAGGTCTCCCCTGTCTGCCTTTAGCTCTCCCATCCCACTCCTGCCCTGGGCCCTCCTGCCTCTGAGCTGTCTGTTCAGCTTTCTAGGACTGGTCTATGCCATCTGCCCCAGGTTCAAGGATTCTGCCTCTTGGTCTTCATTTTACTTTGGTCCTAGGTCCCAGGGCTCTGTCCCTAGACTCTTTATTTATCCCATGTCTTCCTGGCCTTTAGGCCCTACAGTTCTGTCATGTTTCAGGGACATTTGTTTTTGAGGTACTCATGCCAAGTCCAAGAACCCTTGTAAGACCCCTTCCCCTGGGACTGGAATGTGCCCTGTTGGTGTATCTCCTGTTCATCCCAGGGCCTAGGTCTCCTCTGCCTCTAGGCCCCCCATTTTACCCCAGCTCTCCCACATCTGCTTGTGTAAAACACAAGCTCTGAGTAGGCCAATCACTCCAGTGTTCCCCACTGAACCCCAAATACCAAATCTGTGTTTTCTTGCAGCTTTGGTAAACTGAAAAAAAGAGAACTCCTAGCTGGGCGCGGTGGCTCAAGCCTGTAATCCCAGCACTTAGGGAGGCTGAGACAGGAGAATCGCAAGTTCAAAGCCAGCCTCAGCAATGGCGAGGCGCTAAAGCAACTCAGTGAGACCCTGTCTCTACATAAAACACAAAATAGGGCTGGGGACCTGGCTCAGGGGTCGAGTGCCCCTGAGTTCAATCCCTGGTACAAAAAAAAAAAAAAAAAAAAAGAACTCCTAACTGCGGGCTTATTTCTGTTGGGCCGAGAAGAGCCGAGCCATTTCCCACTTCCTGATATCAGGGAGCTCTGAGCTATTCTCTTCCTATTGATGCCCACTTTGGCCTCCTGGTCTTCAGGAGTTTTTCTCATGACCCATTTTATGTTAAAGTTCTCCTGAGTGTGGCTTCTTGTCCCTCCTCAGTGAAGCTCAGGGAGACACCAAGAGATTACTCCAGATGGCCTGCCCTCCCTGACCCAACCAACAAGTCCTAGGCCTTGGGAGAGTTGGAGGAACCCTTGGTCTGAGGGGGAAACACCCCATCTTCAGGTATCCCTGTCTGGAAGAGGCTGGAGGACTCAGGTCACAGGCCCTAAAAAACACGGCCTCTGTGCTGAATGTAAAGGCTCATCGATCTGCCAAGATGAAGACATTGTCCTACCCTTCCTGTCTGCAGAGGGAGAGACACCATCACATTCAAGCTGACTGTCCCCTGTGCAGCTGGAAGTCAGGGCAGGAAGCAGTGAGACCCTGGGGAGGCTTCCCAGAGAAGGAAGCTTCTAAAGGTCTCACCTAGGGTACTAAGCAAAACAATAGGAAATTCCTGGAGGAGGAAAGAGCATGTGAAAAGGCCCTGAGATGTGAGATAAGGTAGCAAAAGGTAAAAGCCAAGTTAGGTCTGTTTGAAGTACATACTGCATGTGTTCAGGGAGGGGAAAGAACTTTGGAAAGATCACTCTGGGGTCGGAAGGAGTCTCAGGGGGCATCAGAGAATCCAGTTAGGGCAGTGGCTGGGATAGGCCAACCCAAGAGAAGCCTGTTTACAGCCCTAAGAATCACCTGCAATGAGAAAATGAATGTGTTCAGAAGCTGCTGAGGATGCGGAAGAGACAAACGGAAGCTGGCCAGGTGGGCAGGCTGGGCAGAGTTGGCTTCCAAGAGAATCAAGGTTCTGTGAGAAGGTGAGGCCTGGTGTCTGAGGGCACAGAGGAGAGCAATGGGATTATTCAGTGGAAGGGATTGGGGTCCACACAAGATGAGCCTCAAGAAGAGGATGAAGAGCCGGGCGTGGTGGCTCACGCTTGTAATCCCAGCACTTAGGGAGGCTGAGACAGGAGAATCGCGAGTTCAAAGCCAGCCTCAGCAAC
>CM053400.1:17736319-17754587 GCA_028644305.1 Xerus rutilus | reverse complement strand
CGTGGTGGCTCACGCTTGTAATCCCAGCACTTTGGGAGGCTGAGACAGGAGAATCGCGAGTTCAAAGCCAGCCTCAGCAATGGCGAGGCTGCTAAGCAACTCAGTGAGACCCTGTCTCTACATAAAACACAAAATAGGGCTGGGGATGTGGCTCAGGGGTCGAGTGCCCCTGAGTTCAATCCCTGGTACCAAAAAAAAATAAAAAAATAAAAAAAAATAAAGATATTCTGTCTGAGCTGGGCGTGGTGGCTCACGCTTGTAATCTCAGCACTTAGGGAGGCTTAGACAGGAGAATCGTGAGTTCAAAGCCAGCCTCAGCAATGGCGAGGCACTAAGCAACTCAGTGAGACCCTGTCTCTACATAAAACACAAAATAGGGCTGGGGATGTGGCTCAGTGGTCGAGTGCCCCTGAGTTCAATCCCCAGTACCAAAAAAAAAAAAAAGATATTCTGTCTGCCTACAACTAGAAAAATAAATATTTAAAAAATAAAAATAAATAAATAAAAGAGGGGCTGGGATTGTGGCTCAGTGGTAGAACACTTGCCTCATATGTGTGAGGCACTGGGTTCGATCCTCAGCACCACATAAAAATAAATAAAGATATTGTGTCCATCTACAACTAAAAAAAATTAAAAATAGCCGGGCGCGGTGGCTCAAGCCTGTAATCCCAGCACTCAGGGAGGCTGAGTTCAAAGCCAGCCTCAGCAAGGGCGAGGCACTAAGCAACTCAGTGAGACCCTGTCTCTACATAAAACACAAAATAGGGCTGGGGATGTGGCTCAGTGGTGGAGTACCCCTGAGTTCAATCCCCAGTACCAAAAAAAAAAAAAAAAAATTAAAAATAATAAAAGATTCAGTAATAGCAAAAAATATATATATAGTACTTACTATATGCCAGCTGTTCTAAACACTTTGTATATATCAATTCATTAATTTGGTATCTAAAATAATGCCATGAGGCTTCATTAGAATGATTACTTATCCCCATTTTACAAACAGGAAACTCAAGTGGAAAGAGGTAATTTGCAAACACCACTCAGTAAGTAAATGGTGACACCGGAGTTCAAAATAAGCAGTGTTGCCAAATGCTGTGGCACAAGTCTCTAATCCCAGCTACTTGGGAAGTTGAGGCAGGAGGATGGCAAATTTGAGGCCAGCTTCAGCAACTTAGGGAGTTCCTGTCTCAAAATAAAAATGAAATTTAAAAAAGAGCTGGGGATGTAGCTCAGTGGTAGAGCACCCCTAGGTTCAATCTCCAGTATGTGGGGGGCAGGGTGCAAGTAGTCTGGTTCAGGAGTCAGGGCTTTGCCTCACTGTACTGTCGAAAGTAAGGAACTGACAGACATAGTGGTGCACACCTGTAATCCCAACAGCTCGGGAGACTCAGGCAAGAGGATCATGAGTTCAAAGCCAGCCTCCGCAAAAGTGAGGCACTAAGCAACTCAGTGAGACCCTGTTTCTAAATAAAATACGAAATAGGGCTGGGGATGTGGCTCAATGCTCAAATGCCCCTGAGTTCAATTCCCAGTACCAAAAAAAAAAAGTGAGGATCCAGGGATTGGAGAGGTTTGCTCAGTGGTGGAGTGTGTTCTAGAGCTCCTGAGTTCATCCTCAGCACCAAAAAGAAGAAAAAAAGATTAAACCCTGCTCTATACCTCCACCCCTGGTAATTACCCCTATATCAAGGTTTTCCAGTCTGCTCACCTAGACCAGTGGTTCTTGACCCTGCCTGTAGGGAAGAATCACCTAGCCGGGTGCGGTGGCGCAAGCTTATAATCCCAGCACTTAGGAAGGCTGAGACAGGAGAATCGCGAGTTCAAAGCCAGCCTCAGCAAGGGCGAGGCGCTAAGCAACTCAGTGAGACCCTGTCTCTACATAAAACACAAAATAGGGCTGGGGATGTGGCTCAGTGGTCGAGTGCCCCTGAGTTCAATCTCCAGTACCAAAAAAAAAAAAAAAAAAGAATCACCTGAAAAGCTTCAGAATCCTGATACACAAGTCCTACACCAAGAGTTCTGGTTTCTGGGTCTGGACATCAGGGGATTTTTAAAAGTTCCTCACATGGTTCTAATGTGCAGCCAAAGTGGAGAACCTCTGACCTAGGTATTGTGCTGAGTGTCTGCATACAAGCAACACCTGTGTAACACACTGATATGTAACATGTGGTCTTAGGTGTGCCTATGATGCCTTCCTGTGTGGACACTGTGGATCCATCAGTGTTTTCACTGAGTGCCTGGAAGTTACTGCGGGATCTCAAGTGAGTGACTGCTGGAGCTGCAGTGTGAACATTCATTCAACAGATATTTCTTTCTTTTTTTTTTTTTTTTGGTACTGGTGATTGAACTCAGGGGCACTCGACCACTGAGCCACATCCCCAGCCCTATTTTGTGTTTTATGTAGGGACAGGTCTCACTGAGTTGCTTAGCACCTCGCCATTGCTGAGGCTGGCTTTGAACTGGCGATTCTCCTGGCTCAGCCTCCCTAAGTGCTGGGATTACAGGCTTGCGCCACTGCGCCCAGCTTCAACAGATATTTCTTTGCACCTGCAAGTTTCCAGACACTGGCCCAGGCAACTGGGTGGGAATACAACAGTGAAAAAGTCAAATGGCACCTGCCTTTGAGTGTGCAGTCTGATGGAACTGACATATTGATGGTGTCTTCCTCTGTGAGTGGCAGCCGTGTGGACCCCCTTGATGGTTGAGCAGCTGACTGGCAGAGCTTAGGACAGGAGAGACTTACCTGTATGGCTGTGGGCATGTTAGGTCTTCTGGGCCTATGTGCAAGTGTGACAGAGAGGGAGGCACAGGGCATGTGTCTGGGTTCCAATTAGTGTGACTATGTGGCATGTATGGATGTATAAAGGTGTACATGACATGGACCTGTGAAAATGTGGACAACAGTGGGGGAGGAGGGATGTGTGCAAGATAGGTACCAGCCCAGAACACCACACACACACACACACACACACACACACACACACACAGAGCCAACTGTAAGGAAGAGGCTGGGTTCCAGTTCTAAGGCCAGGAGAAATTTGCCTTGGGTATGTGGGGGAGACACAGCTGGGGCTGGAAACTCAAGAGTGGGAGGGTGGGAGGGAGATTCAAGAGCCACATCCTTGATCTCTGTTCTGTTCCAGCAGTTCCGGACTTGGTGCTCTAGGTCTCTGTGTGACTCTGGGTGTCCCTCTCTCTAATGTCCGGATCTTGGCATCTCTGTTTCTCTTCTGGGTCTTGGACTCTGAGTCTGATCACATGACTCTGGGTCTCCACCTCTCCAGCTTACTTGGCTCTGTGTCCCCCTCTGTGTCTGTCTCTGCCACCATGTCTGCCTCTGTCTCAGTGTCCTTCCTTGTCCTTGCCAGGTGGGGGGAGGGGCCCAGTGCTCAGGGAGCAGGTGTGGACTCACTCAGGCAGCAGGGAGTGAAGCCAAGGAGGGCAAAGAGCCAGCAGCCCCTGGACGTAGCCACACTCCAGGACACACTCAGGGCGCTCACAGGAACACACAATGACATATGCAGAGATGGGTTCCTGAGGACATTCATGGGGACACAGGTACAAAACCGCACACACAGCCATGCCCAGAAACACACAAGAATGCCAGACACAGAGGATCACATGCAGTTATCAACAGATTACACACACAGAGACATGTGCTCATTAGGAAGGCACACACCAAAGTACTTATCCAGACACTGATATACCGTGTCAGACACACCCAGGACATTCCTCCAGAGAAAACCCAAAGCCATGGATTTACAGAGGGACACAAACATACACCTTCAGCACATACAGGCACAAGGACAATAGGTAGCGATCACAAACTGGAACACAGATATACAAAGACACAAGTATGGTCAGTGCACCTTGGCAATCACCCTCAGAGCCATATGCATTCGGGGATAAGGAGGCAAATGAGCACAGACAGGCATAAACCCTCAAGGACAATCAGAGACCGAGGCACAGCAGGCACACTGAGGGACACCCCCTCAGGGACACACCCAGGCGCAGGCAGAACAACCTCAGGTACACACCCCTCCCTCGGGGCTCACTCTGGAGCACCTGGGGACACGCCCATAGGTGGCAGATGGGGGGCCAGGGCTCTAGCGCACCTGGAGCCCTGGGCACGCCCCCAGGCACCCCGCGGCCCGAGTGTGCGTGCCCGTGCGTGCGTGCCCGCCGGTGCGCGCCGCCACCTGTGGGAAAAGAGGTACGCACTGCGCCCGGGGCTGCCTGGCCGGCGCGGCGCGGGGGGAGCGGTTGCCATGGCGCGCGGAGCGGGCCGCATGCTAATGCGCGCCACGGGCGCTGCCCCGCAGCTGCCCCGCCGCGCTCTCCTCCCACTCCTTCCTCCAGCTCCCGCCAAGTCACCGGCCCGGGGCCTCGGCCTACGCACCCCACTCCGGGCACGAGCCCCCTGCGTGGCCTGGGGCGCCTAGCCGCCCTCTCCCCAGAGATGCGCGCCTGCGGAAGGCGGTGGGGGGCGCGAGGGTGCGGGCCCGGCTGGCTGGCCTGGGCGCAGGCTCCAAGCGGGCATGGCAGCTGGGAGCGCAGGTGCTGCCTTTGAAATGGGGGCGGCCATCCTGAGAGAGGACGGGGAAATATAGGGGGTGCTTAACCCTGCGTTGCCACTGGGTCTTCCAGTCTCTTCCCCAGCTTTGGCTGGGGATGGTGGGGAGGAACTTGGCCAGTCGCTGGTGCAGTCGCACCCCTCTCCTGCTTCCAGTCGCTTTCCAGGCCTGATTTGACCTGGGGGTGGGAGTGGGTTCCCCATCTCTCATTACCTGTACTTCATCACTGCAGTCAGGCCCTCATCTGGTGAGGTGGGGGACCTTGGAGAACTGCACTGAGGATTGCGAGAGGAGGTGGTGGCGCTGGAAGGGTTAATACCTCCCTACACCTTGATCCCAGTCCCAGAGCTTCTCTGACCCCCTACCCCCTCAGCCCCGCTGTGTTAATTGGCATGGAGAGGTGAGGCCCTATCTGGGGTGGGGGCAGCCAGCAGAGAGTTTGCAGGTAGAGGCAGTGGGAGGGGGGCCCAATGGGGGGGAGCCAGGCGGTTGCCTAGCAACCCCACAGCTGTCTGTTGACCTAGAAGAAGCTGCGCTGTCTTGACACAGCTGGTGTTTACATGTAACCGAGGCTCTGGCTTAGTGCTCGCTTGGAGGAAAGCTGAGGCAGGGCCCTCGTGGCAGCCTGGACCTGGCCCTGGCTATCATGGCCCCATGCCTGCCTCCCCTTTTTGCTTCTGCTCCTACCTCAAGTCCAACAGAGAAAGAGCAGGAGAGATCTCGAGGCTAAAGGCTTTGCAGCTAGGGGAAGTTGCTGTACACACACACACACACACACACACACACACACGCCTTCAACACAGGATGGTGGGAGACTCAGAAAAAGAGAAGGGGACCCAGATGCCAACTCATACAGAAAACACCAACATACACAGGGACACATGGATGTACAGACCCATAAAATCAAAGTGACACAGACACAACAGCAGCACAGAGATGCCCTAGGACATAACATCCAGACAGACACACAGAAAAACAGTCATCAAGTTACTAAAAAGTGGGGCACGGTGGTGCACACCTGTAATCTCAGCACTTTGGGAGGCTGAGACAGGAGAATCGTGAGTTCAAAGCCAACGGTGAAGTGCTAAGCAACTCAGTGAGACCCTGTCTCTAAATAAAACACAAAATAGGGCTGGGGGTGTGGCCCAGTGGTCCAGTGGCCCTGAGTTCAATCCCTGATACCAAAAAAAAGAAGTTACTACAACACCAACACAGAGATACCCACGGATATCTTGATACAGAGGACAAACAGACCCTGACTATCTGACACACACTTAAACACACCTACACACAAACCAACTCCCAAGTACATACAGCTACTAATACCTGCTGGTGTTTGCAGGCCTTAGTGACAAAAGGCAGAAATCCACATAGGGAGTCACCCACTTGCACATACTGGAACACAGAGAAACACACAGCTCACCAAATTTCTACTGATTGCCCACAATGCCCAAGGCAGGCCAACATGTGCAGAAGCATAGGTCCCCAAAGGACCACAGGCCCTGACATGTCCCACCCGCACCCACACAAGTATCCATAGCACAAACACGTGCCAGCTTGGGGTGTGGTGTGGGCAGAGATAACTCTTCCCTGCCCACCAGCCCTGAGTAACAGCAGATCTGCCCTGGGGTCAGAGGGTCCTAGTGGACCCAGGAACAGGGCCAGGTGAACCTGCATAGGGCCTGAGCTGCATCCCTCAGCCCTAGGGAGACAGCACCAGCAATTTTCTTAGGAGTCCCTGGGCTGACAGAAGAGGCACAGATCTACCCCAGGAGCCCCCAATCTGATGAAGGCCATAGCTCTCTCCCAGGCAGCTCTGGACACTATAGACAGACACATATAGGCACTCATGAGCATGTGGCAGCTTCTGCAGGGTTGTTGAGGACTTCCTGAAGCAGGTGAGCCTGGGGCCTGGCTCTGAGTTCAATCCCTGATGGAGCCCTAGAGGAAAGGGGAAAGTGTGTGTACCCAGAAGGGCCTCCTCTCTTTCCCCTTGCCCCACCCCCTCATCCCACAGTTCCTCCTCCCCCAGGGCCCAAGGGGCCGGCTGGGGCCCCACAGTCCCATCAGCCCAAGCAGCCAGCAGAAGGAGGAGAGTGGATATTTTTAGCTTCTCTGCCACTGACATTTCGCAGCAGGCGACCTGGGGTGAAGCTGAGTGAGGGCTGAAGGCTGGGAGAAGCCCACAGCGCCTTCCCGCCCCCATGCACATGCACAACTGTGCTCACACAGCCACGTCCCCAGCACTCAGAGTGGCAGAGCTTCAGGCACACAGTCACACTCCTCGACATACACGGGCACCTGTGCACGCTCATGATTTACAGGTCACTTGTGCCAGAAGCCTCACACCTGGACACTCTAAAAATGCAGCCATTCACACACCCAGACACACGTGATTCACACCTATAACACATTTCCCACATCTAGCCAAGCACACACATGCTTGTTCATCATTCATTTGAAATATATGTGTTCAGTGCCTACTACATATTGCACGCTATTCTAGACACTAGGGATTCCATGAGCTAAAGAGAGAAAATGTTCAATCCTCATAGTTTACATTCTGATGAGGGAAGTTTGACAATAAAAAATAAAGTATCCGGGGCTGGGATTGTAGCTCAGTGGTAGAGCGCTTGCCTCGCATGCGTGAGGCCCTGGGTTCGATCCTCAGCACCACATACAAAGCAATAAAATAAAGACATTGTGTCCATCTACAACTAAAAAAAAAATTTTAAGAAATTAAAAAATAAAATATCCTTCAAGAACCACACATAAGGGGCTGGGGTTGTGGCGCAGTGGTGGCGTGCTCGCCTGGCACGCGTGGGGCACTGGGTTCGATCCTCAGCACCACATAAAAAATAAAATAAAGATATTCTGTTCACCTGCAACTAAAAAATAAATATTAAAAAAAAAAAAAAAAAAGAACCACACATAAGTCGGACATGGTGGCACACGCCTGTAATCCCAGCGGCTAGGGAGGCGGAGACAGAAGTATTACAAGTTCAAAGCCAGCCTCAGCAAAAGACCCTGTCTCTAAATAAAATACAAAAATGGGGCTGGGGATGTGGCTCAGTGATCAAGTGCCCCTGAGTTCAAAACCCAGTACAAAATAAAAAAGAACCACTCATAGCCAGGCACAGTGTTGCACGCCTGTAATCCCAACAACTGGAGAGGCTAAGGCAGGAGGATCACAAGTTTGAGTCCAGACTTAGCAAGTTAGTGAGGCCTTAAGCAACTTAGCAAGACCCTGTCTCAAAATAAAAAGGGCTGAGAATGTAGCTCAGTGGTACAGCACCCCTGGGTTCAATTCCCAGTGCCAAAAAGAAGGAAAAAAAAAAAAAAAAGAAGGAAAACCACACATAAGATCCTATCCTCCAAAATATTCAACTACGCATGTGAACAGCTCCTAATGCTGCCCACAAATATACACAACTATATGCACAACCCAAAGTCAAGACTCATACAGACAACACATGTGTGCCTTGTAACAATCACAGACACACAGATATAATGTACATATACAGCTGTACACATCACATACACTCAAGCAATTCAAGCACTATACACATAAATCCAGCCACACACGCATCACTGTACATAGCCGTACAATTTTCCTACACACATACACAGACTACAGTCTCAGAACATGGGAGATTCACACAACACCCCCACATACAACCATCCACTGCCTGTCACAGACACAGACAAGCACATTCCTGAAGCTCTCCCTCTTCCACTTGAAGTCCCAGCCTGCTTGTCACACTGTCACGGGCCCACACATTCACTCGTCCTAGCAAGCTCCCAAGTCCACATAGCACACCCAACCACCATGCTCCAAAGAAACCCAGGCAGCACATACCCAGTCCTGGCTGCTCCACCTACCCCAGTCTTCCTCTTTTGCAAGGCAGGTGTGGCCACCATACTCCCCAGGTATGTACTTGGAAGGCTGCCCTGAGATTCCAAACCTGCTGGCCCAAGGTTTAGGGGTTGAGCCCAGGGAGTTGCCCTGGTGCCCAGGCTGGAGATAGAGGCAGAAAATCTATGCTTCTCAGATCTGTCTCCTGTTTCTCTCTCTGATAGCCTTTGACCCAGAACCAAGCTCTTTTTATTTTTTTTTTGGGGGGGGGAGGCAGTGGGATGTGGGGAGGTACTGGGAATTGAACTCAGAGGCGCTTTCCTGCTGAGCTATATCCTCATTCCTTTTTATTTTTTATTTTGAGACAGGGTCTTGTTAAGTTGTCCAGTTGTCCAAGCTGGCCTCCAACTTGTACTTTTCCTGCCTTAGCCTCCCACATAGCTGAGTTTACAAGCATGTGCCACTGTGCCTGGCTACTAAGCTCACCTCTTTTCTTCTGGGTTCTGCTAGAGAGTACCAGTGCTGTTGTTTCAGACATGTGGACTAATAGGCAGGCAGACATATCACTTGGGGACCAGAGAGAGAGAGAGAAAAAAAAAAATCATTATTTTATCCTAAAGACCTGGGTGAGAGCCAAGGGGAAGATAGGACTAACTGGCATCTGCACAAACCTGCATATCAGACATGACTGAGAGAAGGAGCCCTGGGTTCTAGTCCTGGTTCTGCTGTGTGACCCTGGATCAGTTGCTGCCCCGCTCTGGGCCTTTTCTGTCTCAGTAAAAATAGGGAGTTACAGTGGGTAATTTCTGAAGCAAGGAGATTCTCAGATACTGCAGCAGTTGTATAAACAGGGAGAAGGGCTGGGATCTTTGGGAGCATGATGGAAGCCATAAAAGCCCCCTCCCCAGAGGCTGCCCCTAGCAGCTCCTTCCCGCCCCTCCCAGGCCTGCTAGTGTGAGTTGAAGCAGCAGAGGCTAACAGCGCTCCCCAGCCCCCAGGAACACATGTGCTCCTCCAAGAGGCAGCCACTTCCTCCACCCTCTCTGGACCTTGGTGTCCAGGCTTGTGTATTTAGGGGCTCGGGTTTGGGCTCTGTGCCACTGAGCCAGTCTGTGTGTGCACTGTCTGTCCGTCCGTCTGCCAACAGCCTTCAGGCGCCAGGAGGGGAGGCAGCCATGGGGAGGTGGGGGCAGGGAAGGAGGTAGCGCTGACAAGTTCCAATGTCTGGCTTCCCCTCCTGGAAACCCCGAGCTGGGGCTGGCCCCCCCTTCCCTTCCTGTCTCTCTCGCTCAAGCACGTCCCTTCTAAGAGCCCCTCTCTGCAGACACCCCCAGTGGAACCAAGCCCAGATTTGCTGCCAAGAAGGCTGACATTTCTTAGACTTGCCACGTTAAAGGGGCCTGTGCAGGCACGCACTCGAGCCCCCCACCCCCCGCATGTCCTCCTCCTGTGCACATTCAGGCGACCCGAAACACACAAAGACACGGTTGGACACAGCGGCCACCTGTGCACACAGGCGGTGGTAGCACATGGAGTGCATCTGACCCCAGGCTCACAGACAAGCAGCAACACGGCCATGTAATCCACCCGCCTTCCTGCACTCAGCTCACCACAGCCTCAGCAGCACGCGGTCTCCAGCACACAGGGCTCACAGACACGCGCGCTCACAGTCACACACAGGCCTCGCCATACAGAGAAACAAGTGCAAGCCCGTAGCACAGTGTATCCCTGACAGCACCATCACCGCCACCGCCACCACCACTACCACTCTGCATAAGTGCAGCCACTGGAACACAACGCCTGTGCTGCCTGCTCCCTGGTGCACACAGCCAAGCGCTGTGTCCTCCACATCACCATCAATAACCACACACACGGAGCACAGTGGTGCATGCCTGTTATCCCCGCTACTCAGGCTGAGGCAGGAAGGAGGATCACAAGTTCAAGGCCAGCCTGGGCAACTTAGCAAGACTCTGTCTCGAAATAAAAAGTAAAAAAGGTAGGGAATTTAGCTCAGTGGTACAGCACCCCTGGGTTCAATCCCCAGTACCAAAATAATAATAATAATAATAATAATAATAATAATAATAATAGGCTGGGCATGGTGGCGCAAGCCTGTAATCCCAGCACTTAGGGAGGCTGAGACAGGAGAATCGTGAGTTCAAAGCCAGCCTCAGCAACGGCAAGGCGCTAAGCAACTCAGTGAGACCCTGTCTCTACATAAAACACAATATAGGGCTGGGGGTGTGGCTCAGTGGTCGAGTGCTCCTGAGTTCAATCCCCAGTACCTAAATAAATAAATAAATAAATAATAATAATATATTTACAAAGTCCATAGACAGAGATGCCACATGTTCAACCGCTGGACATAGGGACTAACCCACATGGTAATGCAGTGTCTTTCTGGGCACAGAGACATGAGCAGAATCACAGTTCCATGAAGCATTTCTTCAATCATTATCTCTTGTGTGTCCACAGTCAGGCCCATACCCACAGTTATGTTGCTATCCCCTTGGGTACCATAACAAAGTCACAGGGGCTCCCAACATACTTAGACATGACAAATAGAAACTCAGGCACATGTGCCGACTCTTTTGTGCAAACACGGATTCCTTGTCACCGATGTGGTACGTGTTGGCTTCCATGTGCACACACTGCCAGACAGCATTTCTCTGTACATAGCCTGTGTTCAAACTCAGGACACACACAGTTTTCCCTTGTGCTTACATAAACACACGGTGGCTCTCTGTGTCAGTATAAACACAGACTCACAAATCACCCTCAACATGCTCTTCCATGCATACACGTATGTATGCTCCCACGGGGCAGACCCAGCTGTCTGAACCTCAGGCTCAGACACTGCAGCCCCCTGGCCCCCAACCCTAGTCCCAGCCTCCCTCCCTTGGCTGGTGAGAGTGGGGAAGGGCTGGGAAGGTTGGGGACTGGCTCAGCCCTTGTTCCCTCCCTCCACCGGCTGGCTAGCTCCCTCCCGTCTGGCAGAGTCAGCCAGCCCAGCCCCAGCTCCAGCAGCCCTGGCTGCTCTGGGCAAACTCTCTGCGGGTTGGTCTCATCTGATGCCGCATCAGCAGCAGCAGCAGCAGCAGGGGCGAGAAGGCTGCGGGCGGCTGCCAACGTGGCAGACGGCAGGCAGGGCAGCAGGAAGGAAGCTGGGCCCGTTCTGCACCCACTCACTGGGGGAGACAAAACCAAGGGGCTGGATGAGCAAGCAAGGCAGCTGGGCAGGGGGACCTTGTGCACAGCCTGGGCTCTGGGCCCACATTGGCCTCACACTTGCTGGGTCACCTTGAGTAACTCCTTTCCCCTCTCTGGTCCCATTTGCTTCATTAGTGAACGAACAATCTAGACTGGACATTTCTCCAGCTTGAAATGCTTGTGTCCCATTCAGTGTAGGGAACTCATAGGAGAGAAACATAAGTTCTCCCTGTGGTCTTGAGCTAGTCCATTCCCTTTTTTTAGCCCCCAAATAAAAATCCTTCACTTTTTCACAGCCACCACCACTGACAAAACTTTTCATTCTACAAAGGAAGTATCATTTCTAGATAAGGAAACAGGTTCAGAGAGGTCAAGTAATGTACCCAAGGTTACCCAGCCAGTGAATGACAGAGTTGGGAAGGGAACTAGGGTTTATGATTTAGTCTCTAAAATCAATGCTGTCTTCCTCATGTTCCAGTCATCCCATGCCCTGACTGCCCCTTCAGATTCATCTCCTCACCCCACCTCCTCCTGGCCCTGGGCCCCAACAGAGCCACCTGGTTCTGCCCTGGGGAGTCAGGGTGCAAAGGCCAGACAGGCCTCCCACCAGCATTCCAGCTGCCACTGGGAACACAGCTGTCAGCAGGACTGAAAGAGCCAAGAGCTGCCTCTCGAGCAGGGCCCACATAATTGGTACATTGTCAGCCTGAAAACAGAGCTGCTGTGGGATCGTGGGCGGCCCTGGGCCTCAGTTTCTTCCTCTGGCCGACTGTCATGGATTACACTAGATTTCCAAGAGCCCTTTCAATTAGGACTGTTGCCTACGGAGCAACCAAGGAAAACCATGGAGCGGGGAGACACTGTACCAAGGTTCTTGGGCAGGCAAAGTATGGTGTCTGGAACCCAAGAACCTGGCCCTGGCCTTATCTGCAGGCTAGAGTGGCATATGCATCCTTTGAGGCCCCACATAAGGGAGATTCTCAGGGAGTATTTGCGAAAAGGATGGATAGACAAACAGATGGACCCACGAAGGTACGAAGGAGCAAAAGGAAGATAGCCCTTGGACTACTGTCTCATGAGGGTGCTAAGGAGAAGATGGCAAAAGGCAGAGGAAGCCCCTCCTACCTCTTTTTTTTTTTTTTTGGTACCGGGGATTGAACTCAGGGGTACTCGACCCCTGAGCCACATCCCCAGCCCTATTTTGTGTTTTATGTAGAGACAGGGTCTCACTGAGTTGCTTAATGCCTTGTCATTGCTGAGGCTGGCTTTGAACTCGCGATTCTCCTGAGCCACCGCACCGGCTCCCTGCCCCCTCTTTTGTATTTTATTTAGGGACAGGGTCTCACTGAATTACTTAGCGCCTCCCTTTTGCTGAGGCTGCCTTTGAACTTGTGATCCTTCTGCCTCAGCCTCCTGCACTGCTGGGATTACAGGCTCTAACTCCTTTGTTTATTCCACAACCTTCCCCTGCTGCTCACTCTGCCAAGCCCTCAGTCTGTGGGGAGGACAAATGTGGGACAGTTACAGGAGGTCAGAGCATCTGTGGGATCATCTCTGGGGACTGTAGAGGAGGCACCCAGCTGGCATGGGGGTAAGGAAAGGAAGGTCTTTGGGAGGAAGTGGCACAGCTATTAAGCTCAGATTTCTAGAACAAGTCAAAGTAAGCATGCTGGTATGTTTGCCCACATGTGTGCACGTATGTATACGCATGTGCAATTATGGTCTCCATTTTACAGATGGGGAAATCAGTGAGCAGAGGAAGAGAGACAGAACCAGGCCTTGCACCCGGGCCAGCCTGACTGCAAAGCCAGTATTCTGTGTGCTATGCCATGCTGCCTCCCAAAGGAGCGAATTGCTAATGGTGGCATTTCAGATGTAGTGACAGTGCTCTGGGAAGAGGTTCTGGACAGATGGTTCCCAATTGGGCCCCTGCCTCAGGCTAGCAGAGCAGAGGGTTGTCAGGGCAGGCGAAGCACATCCCCCTCCATCCTGCTATTGCCTGGGATGTGGGCAGGTCCCCTCTGGACTCCTCACCATCGCCCTCCAGGCCTTTGGCCTTGCCTGGATGACCTGCATGAGCCCAGCTTCCCAGCAGCCCTGCGGAGGAGTTAGCCTGGGCAGAGGCCACCTCTGCCCTCACTGCTTGGCAGTGCCAAGGGAGGCGGGGCTGTGGAGGGCTAGGGGGGCACCTTCCAGCCACTAGACCTCTGTTCCGTCCCCCAACTCAGGCGCCCCTGCAGTCTGCTGCAGAGACCCAGGCTGGGATGGACGGTGCAAAGCTGGGCATTCTGGTCAGGCTCGTCCCTGTTGCAGCAGCCTTGTCGAGCTGCCATTAACAAGTGGCCGGAGGTTGCCGTGTCTCCATGGAGACCAGACAGTCAGTGAGGCTCTGGGGTGAGGGCCGTGATTAGTGAGTGTCAGCTTTGCCAGCCCTGCTCTTCCTACCGCCCCGCTGCTGGGCTAGAGACAACAGGCCTGGGGGAGGACTAGGAGGGAGCTCAGGGCACTCACAGGCAGGGGGTGCCCAGGCCTGTCCCAGGTGCTGTGTCTTTGTCTCCTCCAGTGGGTCCTCAATTCCCCTCCTCTTGTTGTCTGCCTTCTCTCCTCAATCCATCTTCTCTGCAGCCACCACAGTGAGCTTTCTAAAACATGAGCTGAATCCTGACGCTGCCTGATCCCCTGGAGGCTGAGTCTAATTCCTTATCATGGCGTTCCAGGCTTTCATTCATTCAACAAATCTTTTTAGAGCACCTACTATATGCTAGAGAGCTTGCCAGGTACACATGGTCAATGAAACTAGTGAGAGCTCTGCCTTCATGGAGCTTCTAATCTTGTGAGGGGGAGTACAAACAAAATACAAATCCAGAGATCCGATTATAGCCAAGCACATGCCCATAATTCCATTGACTCAGGAAGCTGATACAGGTGGATCACAAGTTCGAGGCAATCCAGGCAACTTGGCGAGACCCTGTCTCAAAAATAAAATAAAAAGGGCTGGGGATGTGGCTCAGAGTTAGAATGTTCTCTAGTTCAGTCCCCAGTACTGGGGAGAAGGGGGGAGGCAGGGAGAGAGAGAGAGAAAGAGAGAGAGAGAGAGCTCTAACAATAACCCTGCGTGTTAGGAAGGAAATAGAGAAGGTACTGGGAAAGAATAATGTGTAGAGGAGGTAGCCTATTCAGGGTGGTCAAGGTGGCTTCGCTGAGAAGGCAACATTTTGAGAGAGTCTCAGATATTGATGAAGATCTACCAGTGGGCAGAGAGGGGAGGAGCATGCCAGGGAGCCTGTGCCAAGGACGAAGGCTCTGCCCTGCCCCTCTGCCCTAGCCTACCCCTGCCTCCCTGCTTCCAAACACCTCCTTCATGTTTTTTATCTTGGTTAAAGGCACTGGGTTTATCCAAGTGAGAAAAAATCTCTGAGTCATCACCCATTCTCCCTTCTCCCCCTGCACGGCTCCTCATTGCTGGGTCCTGTCAATTTCATCACCGGCTCTTCTCTCCTCATCGCCGCAGACCCCATTATGTTCACTCCCACCAGCACGCCTGCACCCAACAGGCTTGGCTACTCCTCTATCACAGGTGGAGCCCCCCTATGTGCCAGGCACGATGCCACAGGGCCTTGTGGATACAGCAATGAGTAGGCACAGAGTCCCTGGCCTCAGCCAGACCCAGTTAGGGAGGTGGGCAGGTCTGCAAGTCCAGAGAAGTGGGAGGGACCTAACCTAGACGGGGGTGTCTAGGGGAGTTCCAAGAGGAAGTGCTGCTCAGCAGAGACCCAGGCCTCCTTCAGGAGTCAGCCAAGCAAAGGGAGGGGGAAGATATTCCAAACAGGGGAAAGAGCGTGTGGGAAGGCAGGAAGTTAGAGAGGTCAGAACTGGCTCTGGAAGCCGGTGGGGAGCCATCAGGGGACTTTAACCCATGGGGAGGATGCTCGGATCTGCTCCTTGGCATCCAGCCTCTGCCTTTCCGGTATACTTGCCACACTGTAGTTAGAATCATCTGTCTAAAATGGACACAGGGCTGGGGGTGTAGCCCAGTGGTAGAGCACTTGCCTAGCATGTGTCAGGCCCTGGGTTTAATCCCCAGCACCACACAAAACATGATGAAATAGAAACAATCCTGCTCTGTGTCCCCAGGCCTTTAAAGTCCAAGTTCAGCAAGAAGGCGCTTGAGGTCCTTTCCAGCCTCATTTCTTACCCCACCTCCCAGCTGTGTTCAACCACACCCAAACAGGTCATATCCTTCCATGTCTCTGGGCCTTCATCCAGGTTGTACATTCCTCTTCGAATGCCCTACCCACTTGATTCAGGGCCTAACACAAATGCTTCTTCCTCCAGGAAGCCCTCCTGATCGCTTTTCCCCATCAAGAGTAAGTTTCTCCTCTGTGTCCCCCTCACAATTACAGGTGGCTGGTGCTGACTGACTGCTTCTTCCTATGTGCTATATTTAATATTAATATAAACACTTTGTGAGCCGGGCGTGGTGGCTCACGCTTGTAATCCCAGCACTTAGGGAGGCTGAGACAGGAGAATCGCGAGTTCAAAGCCAGCCTCAGCAACGGCGAGGTGCTAAGCAGCTCAGTGAGACTCTGTCTCTACATAAAACACAAAATAGGGCTGGGGATGTGGCTCAGTGGTTGGGTGCCCCTGAGTTCAATCCCTGGTACCAAAAAAAAATAAAAAATAAAAAATAAATAAATAAATACTTTGTGTTTATGATCTTATTTAATCCTCATAGCTACCTTGTAAGAAACTTATCAGCCGGGCATGGTGGCATATGCCTGTAATCCCAGCACTTAGGGAGGCTGAGTCAGGAGAATTGCAGTTCAAAGCCACCCTCAGCAACGGCAAGGTGCTAAGCAACTCAGTGAGACCCTGTCTCTACATAAAACACAAAACAGGGCTGGGGATGTGGCTCAGTGGCCGAGTGCCCTGGGTTCAATCCCCAGTACCAAAAAAAAAAGAATCTTATCATCATCCCCATTTTTTTTTCTTGGTACCGGGGGTACCAAGTGCTGGGATTACAGGTTTGCGCCACTGCGCCCGGCTTCATCATCTCCATTTTACTCGGTGAAACTAAGATTCTGGAAGGTTAAGTGACTCGTCCAGTTCCTAAAGGTAATAAGACAGGGTGGTTGACTTGAACCCAGGTGGTTTGAAGGACAGCTCATGTCCTTCATCCCTCTTCCACACTGCCTGTGGAAAGGCTTCCTAGTTATTAGTCTGCCTCCCTTACCAGACTAATAGCACCTGGAGTGCAGAGTCCAAGTCGGATTGATTCAAGGTCTCTAGGACCCAGCATATGGCTCCACACACAAGCTGAGTGTGCACAGAAGGAAGTATATGGAATGAATAAACAAGTTTATGTAGGATACTACCAGAGGCCTGTGAGATGGGCTCATGGACAGGTTACTGAGGGTAAATTAGCACCAGGCCTCTATCCTGAATCATCTTGGGAACGACACCATGTCCAGTCCAGTATTTTGCTCTTGGCTGAGGGCCTCCCCCCGCCCCCTCGGGAAAAAAAAAAAAAGATCTACTGATGACCTTGGATTTCCATCTCTCCACTTTCCATCCTCTGGCTTGCAGCCCCTTTGGAATCAGATTTTACTTTGAATCTTAGCACTGACCTTAGATATAGCTGTGTGACCCTAAGCAAATGACTTTACCAGTCTGAGTCTGTTTCTTCATTTTCAAAATGAGTTCAAAAAGTAACTGCCTCTTGCTGGGCACAGAGGCACATGCTTGTAATCCCAGCAACTCAGGAGGCTGAGGCAGGAGGATCACAAAAGTTCAAAGCCAGCCTCAGCAATTTAGTGAGGTACTATGAAACTTAATGACACCCTGTCTCTAAATAAAGTATAAAAAGAACTGGAGATGTGGCTCTGTGGTTAAGCACCCCTGGGTTCAATCTCTGGGACAAAAAAGAAAAGAAAAGAAAAGAAAAAAGGCTGGGGATGTGGTTCAGTGGTCAAGTGCCCCTGAGTTCAATCCCTGGTAACCTCCCCTGAAAAAGTAACTGCCTTTTGGGGCTGGGGCTGTAGCTCAGTGGTAAGAGTGTTTGCCTAGCATGTGTGAGGCACTGGGTTCGATCCTCAGCACTACATAAATATAAAAACAAATAAAATAAGGTTATAAAAATACAATAACATTTAAAAAAGATTTTTAAAAAAGTAACTGCCTTTTGAGGTTACTGTGAAGATAATGAATGGCAGCCAACATTTCCCGAGTATCAGCTGTGTGTTGTACCAGACTGCCATTTATTATTTTATTTTTTTTTGCAGGAGGGGGTGCTGGGGATCTAACCCAGAGATGCTTCACTACTGAGCCACATCCTCAGCCCTTTTTAATTTTTTATTTTGAGATAAGGTCTTCCTAAGTTGCTTAGGGCCTTGCTAATTTGCTGAGACTGGCCCTTAAACTTGAGGTCCTCCTTAGCCGGGCGTGGTGGCTCACGCCTGTAATCCCAGCACTTAGGGAGGCTGAGACAGGAGGATCGCGAGTTCAAAGCCAGCCTCAGCAACAGCGAGGTGCTAAGTGACTCAGTGAGACCCTGTCTCTACATAAAACACAAAATAGGGCTGGGGATGTGGCTCAGTGGTCGAGTGCCCCTGAGTTCAGTCCCTGGTGCCAA
>CM053400.1:17607996-17735819 GCA_028644305.1 Xerus rutilus | reverse complement strand
GCGGTGGCTCAAGCCTGTAATCCCAGCACTTAGGGAGGCTGAGACAGGAGAATCGCGAGTTCAAAGCCAGCCTCAGCAATGGCGAGGTGCTAAGCAACTCAGTGAGACCCTGTCTCTACATAAAACACAAAATAGGGCTGGGGATGTGGCTCAGTGGTCGAGTACCCCTGAGTCAATCCCCAGTTCCAAAAAAAAAAAGAGTTGATATGCACAATATATTTTAAAGATTTTCTTAAGTGACTTCAAAAAATAGTGTCTAAAGAGTTATTTTTTGTTATCTGACAGTTCTACCTTATGTAGAGTTGTCATTCTTTAAAAGCAGACCACCTGCACTAAATGTCAGCAACTATTCTCAGTTCTCTATTATATTTATTCCTTCATTTCTCCCACTAATCATGAAGTAGGTATTGTTACAAGTCTCCATTTCACAGATGGGGAAGCTGATGTACAAAGAGATTCAGACCTGCCCAAGATCCTGAATTGAGGAAAAAATTGCCATAAAGAGTATTTTTGGAAGCTGGGCATGATGTGCATACCGTCAATCCCAGGAAGGCTGAGACAGGAGGAGAGCAAGTTTGACTTTGTGAGAACCTATCAAAAAGGATTGGGGTTGTAACTCAGTGGTAGAGGCTCCTGTATTTAAATCTACAGTACTGTTCCCCGCCCCCCCCCCAAAGGAAAAAGTGTTGTCGAACTACCTGGTAGGATTTATTTAACTTATTTATTGTAATGCTGGGGATTGGAGCCAGGACCTTGCACATACTAGGCAAGTGCTCTGCCTTTGAGCTACACACCCAACCCCATAACTGGTAGAATTTAGACATGAATTTTATATTAGATAATAGTATTATATGGGTGTTAAATTTCCTATTGTGATAATTGTATTTCAGGTTTTTTTAAAGAAAATAACTCACTGGTATTATGGAAAGGGGCATGATATCTGCAACAGGTTAAAAAATTCGTAGTAATGCCGAGCTCCATGGCACATGGTGTAATCCCAGAGGCTTGGGAGGCTGAGGCAGGAGGATTGCCAGTTCAAAGCCAGCCTCAGCTATGGCAAGGCACTGAGCAACTCAATGAGACCCTGCCTCTAAATAAAATACAAAATAGGGCTGGGGATGTGGCTCAGTGGTTAGTGCCCAGTATTAAAAAAAATTAGTACAAATATGTTTGTGTGTATGTATGTACGTAGAGAAAAAGAAAGTAAATGTGGCAAAATATTAGTAATTGATTAACCTAGATGAAGGGTGTATGGGGGTTCTTTGTACTGTTATTGGATTTTCTCAAAGTTTGAAATTATTTGAAAATGAAAAGCAAAACACCACCACCAAAACCTTCCCTAAGGCCACACAGCTGAAGAGTATATATAGCAGGGCTGAGATTTGAACCCAGACCATTTGATTCCAGAATACATTCTTTTTTTTTTTTTTGGATTGAACCCAGGGGCACTTAACCAATGAACTTTTGAGCCCAGAGGCATTTAACCACTGAGCCACATCCCCAACCCTTTTTATATTTTATTTTATTTATTTATTCTAATTAGGTATACTTATATTTTATTTTGAGACAGGATCTCAATGAGTTGCTTAGGGCCTTGCTAAGTTGCTGAGGCTGGCTTTGAACTCATGATCCTCCTGCCTCAGCCTCCTGAGCTGCTGGGATTACTGGCATATGCCATTGCGCCCAGCTCCAGAATCCATTCTTAACTACAGCACTATTGTGCTGTTCTGTTTACAGTAGTAGATAAATGAGGTATATATCTGTATAGAATTTTCACTTAGGAGTATGTTTGGATACTAAACACTGAGCTGTGTTAGCAGCTCTGTTTCTGGTTCTTCAAGGATAGGGTGATCATATGATTTATTGTATAAACCAATAAACCATTCACTTTTTTGTGTGTTAATTTTATTTTTAGTTGTAGATGGACACAAAACCTTTATTTATCTATCTATTTATTTATTTATTTTTATGTAGTGCCTCATATGTACTAGGCAAGTGCTCTACCACTGAGCTACAACCCCAGCCCCAAAACCACTTTTAAAAGGGAATACTGTTGGTAATCATTTTGTCTGAGCACAGTGGTACACATCTGTAATCCCAATTACTCGGGAGGCTGAGGCATAAGGATCACGAGCTTGGGACTAGCCTCAGTTATTTAGCAAGACCCTGTCTCAATAAAAAAATAAATAAAAAGGGCTGGGGAGGTAGCTCACTGGTAAGCACCCCACTATTTGTCCCCAGTACTACCCACCTCTGAAAAAAAATCATTTTGGGACTATTGATGTAAACCAGAATAAATGGCAACGTTCAGTTTTAATAAGTGTGACAAGACATGATCATTGTTTTATTATAATTGAATTTTGTTTACCATGGAAAATTGTTTTTATAATACAAATGCTTTTTTTCTCCCTGCTCAACAGAACTCAGGCCTTCATCTGATGCATTTTCTTTTTCTTTTTTTTTTTTGGTGGTGTTGGGGATTGAACCCAGGGCCTTGTCCATACAAGGCAAGCACTGAGCTATATCCCCAGCCTCCATCTGATGCATTTTCATATTGTTTTCTCTGGAGTTTGGTGATTTTTATTTTTCCTTTCAGACCACTTGTAAGTACCTCAGTTTCCTCCAAGTCTGAAAAGTACCAACAGGAATTTCTGTAACACTTGTCCTGTTTTAAAAATATTGGCATTTAAGCCGGGTGCGGTGGCTCAAACCTGTAATCCCAGCACTTAGGGAGGCTGAGACAGGAGAATCACGAGTTCAAAGCCAGCCTCAGCAATAGCGAGGCACTAAGCAACTCAGTGAGACCCTGTCTCTACATAAAACACAAAATAGGGCTGGGGATGTGCCTTGGTGGTTGAGTGCCCCTGAGTTCAATCTCTAGTACCAAATATATATATATATATATATATATATATTGGCATTTAACCATGTGTAGTGGTGCCTGCCTGTAATCCTAGCTTCTTGGGAGGCAAAAGCAGGAGGCTCACAAGCTCAAAGCCAGCCTGGGCAATTTAGTGAGACCCTGTCTCAGAATAAAATGTAAGAAGGGCTGAGGAGGGGGCTGGGATTATAGCTCAGCGGTAGAGCACTTGCCTCGCATGCGTGAGGCCCTGGGTTCGATCCTCAGCACCACATACAAAGCAATAAAATAAAGACATTGTGTCCATCTATAACTAAAAAAATATTAAAAAAAAAAAAAAAGGGCTGAGGAGATATAACTTATTGGTAGAGTGCTTGCCTTGCAAGACCCTATGTTCGTGCCCCAGTACTATTAAAAAAGGAGAAGGAGGAGGAAATAGGAAAACAATTGCCATTTAAAACCATAAGTACTCTTATGGTTTAGATATTAGGTGTCCCCCAAAAGCTCACGGGTAAGATAATGCAAGAAAGTTTAGAGGTGAAATGATTGGGTTATGAGAATTTTTTTGTTTTGTTTTGGTTTTGGTACTGGGGATTGAACTCAGGGGTACTTGACCACTGAGCCACATCCCCAGCCCTATTTTGTGTTTTATTTAGAGACAGAGTCTCACTGAGTTGCTTAGTGTCTCACTTTTTGCTGAGCTTGGCTTTGAACTAGCAATCTTCCTGTCTCAGCCTCCTGAGCTGCTGAGATTACAGGTGTGCACCACCACCCATGGCTCAGATAGTTTTCTAGCCCATGAAATGTTTTTATAGTAACAGTAGTCCATGTCCCGTCTGTCCCCTTCACCACCCCTCAGGCCTTTATTTTGGGACAGAGTCTCACTAGGTTGTCCATGCTGGTTTCAAACTTGTGATCCTCCTCCCACAGCCTCTGGAGTAGCTGGAATTATAGACATGCAGCACCACTCTTGGTTTTATTTTTAAAATAAAGTGTATTTTGGAGCTGGGGTTTTGTCTTAGTGGTAGAGTGCTTGCCTTGTATGTGTGAGGAGGCACTGAGTTTGATCCTCAGCACCACATAAAAATAAATAAGATAAAAGTAGTGTCCATCTACACCTAAAAAAATTTTTAAAAAAATAATGTGAGCCAGGCGCAGTGGCTCACGCCTGTAATCCCAGCACTTTGGGTGACTGAGACAGGAGAATCACCAGTTCAAAGCCACCCTCAGCAATGGCGAGACGCTAAGCAACTCAGTGAGACCCTGTCTCTACATAAAACACAAAATAGGGCTGGGGATGTGGTTCAAGGTCAAGTACCCCTCAGTTCAATCCTCAGTACCCCCCTAAAATTGTATTTTATAGTTCAAAATTGTTAAATTTCTTATTCCTTTAAATTCAGTAAATTGCTGCAAAATGATGGACTCTTTCTTTTTTTTGCTGAGGGTTTAACCCAGTCCTTACACATGCTAATAAGCACATGTTCTACTACTCAGTTATGTCCCCAGCCCCTAAGATGTTAGAGAGGGTTTTTTTTTTTTTTGATACTGGGGATTGAACCCAGAGCCCTTACCCATGAGCCACATCCCTAGTTCTTTTATTTTTTATTTTGTGACAGGATTTCACTGGGTTTCTTGAGGCTTTGCTAAGTTGCTGATGCTGGCTTTGAACTTGTAATAAACAAATGTTAAATTTTTAAAAAATAAAATTTCTTGAATGAGAATGACCCCTGAAACCATATTTTTAAAAATTTCTTCTTAGCCGGGCGCGGTGGCTCAAGCCTGTAATCCCAGCACTTAGGGAGGCTGAGACAGGAGAATCGCGAGTTCAAGGCCAGCCTCAGCAAAGGTGAGGCGCTAAGCAACTCAGTGAGACCCTGTCTCTACATAAAACACAAAATAGGGCTGGGGATGTGGCTCAGTGGTCCAGTGCCCCTGAGTTCAATCCCCAGTACCAAAAAAAAAAAAAAAAAAAAAAATTTCTTCTTTTTAGATATACTGACAGTAGAGTGTATTTTGACATATTACACATACACGGAGTATAACTTCCCATTCTTGTGTTTGTACATGATATGGAGTTAAATCGGTTGAATATTCATACATGAACACAGGAAAGTTATATCCCATTCATTATGTCTTTCGTATTCCCATCCACCCTCCCTTCCCTTTGTTCTCCTTTCTCTAATCCAACGAACTTCTATTCTTCCCTCCCCTACCTCATTATGTGTTAGCATAACACAATATGATCCACGTATCAGAGAGAACATTCAAATGCCTTTGGTTTTTTGGGATTGGCTTATTTCACTTAGCATGATAGTCTCCAGTTCCATTGATTTATCGGCAAATGCTATAATTTCATTCTTCTTTATTGCTGAGTGATATTCCATTGTGTATATATACCACATTTTCTTTATCCATTCATCTGTTGAAGGGCACATAGGCTGGTTCCATAGCTTAGCTATTGTGAATTGAGCTGCTATAAACATTGATGTGGCTGCGTCTCTCTAGTATCCTGATTTTAACTCCTTTGGGTGTACACCGAGGAGTGGGATAACAGGGTCAAATGGTGCTCCCATTCCAAGTTGAAACCATGTTTTATTTACTTAATATTTTTGCAGCACTGGGGATTTAACCCAGAGTTTCACCCTTGCTTGGCAAGCACTGAACCACATTGCTGGGCCAACTTAATTTTTTTTTTTTTTTTTTTTTTAATATTTTGTTTAGTTGTAGATGAACACAATATCTTTATTTATTTTATGTGGTGCTGAGGATTGAACCCAGTGCCTCACGTATGCGAGGCAAGCGCTCAACCGCTGAGCCATAACCCCAGCCCCCCAACTTAATTTTTAAATATCTTTATTTTCAAGGACAAGTGCAAATGTCACTTGGGTCAACCATTCACTAATCAAATTCAGTTATTAAAATAATAAGATACCTGTTTGTTTTGAATTTTGCAATTTTTATTTGGTATGGGAAAACAAAAAATACGGTACTTTTAAGAACACAGTATATGCAAAGGATTATGGTAGGCACAATCTCCCATCTAGAAACATATTCTAAGAACTGTTTGGTGTGTGCCACCATGCCTGGCTCCTCATTTTGTCTTAATAACAATAATATTTTGTTAATCAATGTAAGGATTATTATAAATGCTGTGTCAATTAATTTGAAACCTTATGTAGATAAATGTGGACAAACTCATAGCAAAAGGTAACTTACCAAGATGATTAAAAAAAAAGAAAACCTTTAGCTATTAAAAAAATTGAGGGCTGGGGTTATGGCGCAGTGGTAGCGTGCTCGCCTAGCACACATGAGGCACTGGGTTCGATCCTCAGCACCACATAAAAATAAAATAAAGATATTCTGTCCACCTGCAACTAAATAAATAAATTAATTAAAAAAAAAAAATTGAAGTTGTACTTCTCCCAGAGAAAACAAGATGCCCAAATAATTTTCTGAATGAATTCCATCAAATTTTTAAGATTCAGCCTGCAGTTTTAGAATCAGCTATAAATTTCACTTTTCCTTGTTCCTCACATTAAGAAAGTGACTTTATGGTTTACATTTTCACTTCCTAGTCTTCCTGACATTGGTCTTTACTAAGAAGTCCTAATTGTTGTCACATTTTATTCTTTTGTTTTTGGTACTGGGGATGGAACTCAGGGGTACTTGACCACTGAGCCACATCTCCAGCCCTATTTTGTGTTTTATGTAGAGACAGGGTCCCACTGAGTTGCTAGTGTCTCGCCATTGCTGAGGCTGGCTTTGAACTCACAATTCTCCTGTCTCAGCCTCCCTAAGTGCTGGGATTACCGCGCCTGGCTACATTTTATTCTTTATTAGCTCCCACTATCTTTCTACTTCTTTGCCTTTTCTCTCATTTTTTTTTTTGCCCCTTCATAGTAGCAAGAGTCAAAAGGAATCTTTCTATTGTTTAGAGGCTTTTTTCCCTCAGTAGATTTTGTTCCTCTTTCTTTCCCTTTATCCAGTATTTCATGAAGGCTCAGTGGGGGACAGAAGTGCCATGTAGCGCCTTAAGACTTGAAAAGATAGTACCTTCCCTCAAAGAGCTCACAGTCTATCCTGTTACAACTGTAATATGGAATGCATACTATAATCTAGAGAAATAATAGAATGCTGTGAGAATAAGGAGCTTGACTGGGTGGGTGCCTTGGTCCACACCTGCAATCCCAGGTTTGACTTGGGAGGCTGAGGCAGGAGAGTTGCAAGTTCAAGACCAGCCTCAGCAACTTACACCCTTTCTCAAAATAAGAATAAAAAAGTGCTGGTAATTCAGTGTTAGAATACCCCTGGGTTAAATCTCTGACACCACACATACCCATGAAGAAAGTAAGAATAGAGGTGAGTTTGATTAATTCTTCCTGTGGAACAGGGTTAGGTTAGCTTCATGGAAGCAATTGCATTTGAACTGGGCAAGGAAAGATTAATAAAATTTCAAGAAGCAGGGGAAGAGCAGAACAGAAAAAGATAGATAATCCTGAAAATGGAAATTTTTTTTTTTTTTTTTTTTGTACTGGGGATTGAACTCAGGGGCACTCGACCACTGAGCCACATCCCCAGCCCTATTTTGTGTTTTATGTAGAGACAGGGTCTCACTGAGTTGCTTAGTGCCTCGCCATTGCTGAGGCTGGCTTTGAACGCGCGATTCTCCTGTCTCAGCCTCCCTAAGTGCTGGGATTACAAGCGTGAGCCACCGCGCCCGGCTAGCTGAAAATGGAAATTTTTGAGTAAAATCACAGAGGTGTTTGAGTGAAGGGCCTTTTTTGTGAAAAGTGGCTAGCTAGAGGGGAGAGCATGGCCAGAGAGAAGGCTGAAAAAGAATGTCAGTATCAGATAATGAGAGCCTCAATATGCCACATATTTGCCCTAGTAATTCTCCCTCTGATTTTTCTCAAACTCAGTCCTTAACCTCTAACCCACTCCTAGTTCTCAGATAAAAATGTTCACGTTTGCCTGTTAGATACTAGTATGACTGATATTTGGTTATGCAGTTTTACCTTAGTGCTGAAAGAAACCAGTCTTCCTTTGATTAATTATTGGTAGGCAGCTGATACACATAATCCAGCCTTTCAGAAAAGGAACTTGATCTTAGTGTTTTGGAAAAACTAAAAAGTAGGTCCTTTATGCAAAAAGATTTGGGGATACTCAGCTTCATTAGTTAGTGATAGGGAAATGCTAGTTAAAACCACAGTGATATATTGCTCTTCTATCAGATTGACAGAAGTTAAAGTCTGATGAAAAATGTCGGCAAAGATATAAAGAGCACCTAGAACCCTGCAAATAGGAGTGCAAAGACTAGAGATGGAGCTTAGCTATAGAACACTTGCCTAACTTACACAAAGCCCTGGGTTCTATCCCTGGCATTCTCGTGATTGAAGGTGTGTGTACTCTCTGACCTAGCAGTTCCATTCCTGTACATACATGCACCAGGAAATATGTATAGATGTGTCCATAGAAACACTGTGGGCAATAAAATAATTTAAAAATTCAAACTGAAAAAAATTCCACCTGGGCACGGTGGCGCAAGCTCGTAATCCCACTACTTAGGGAGGCTGAGACAGGAGAATCGCGAGTTCAAAGCCAGCCTCAGTAGGGTTGGGGATGTGGCTCAGTGGTCGAGTGCCCCTGAGTTCAATCCCCAGTACCAAAAAAAAAAAGAATAAAGCTAATGGTAATATTCTTTAACTCAATGGTAGATACACTGATATTTGCTATATCAGGATTTGTTATACGTTATATGTATTTTTAAAAATTTACATCTATAAATAATTTTAAAGCATTAATAAAAGGTTGGTGGCATTTGATAATAGTCTAGTGTTCTTTTAGGTCTGTTTTTACACACAAACACATAAGTAAAAGCTGAGAGATTAAGTAATATAATTGTTCAAGCGAAAAGCTTATCAGTGACAGAACCTGGTCTCAAACTCAGTGGTAGAACACTTTCTATCATATTATTTGTAATTCTCCCTCCCGTTATGTAGATTCTATCGATCAGTTATAAGTGCTTCGGCTTGGACTACTGCCTCAGTCTTTTACTCTTCATGTAGTACATTCTCCACATGGATGCCAGAGAGCTTTCTAAATGCAAATCTGATCGTGTCACTCTTTGGCCTCAATCTTAAATAGCTCCCTATAGTTTTCAACACACTCTAAGTGCTATAGCACAGCATACAAAGCCCTCTATGCCTTGGCTTCTGCCTGCCTTATTAGCCTCATCACTCATGACTTCCTGCACTTCAGCCACACCAAGCCATTTGCTGTTCCTGGAACACCATTTGCTTCTGCTCTCACTGCTCCCTACACCTGGAACTTCTCTTAGCCAACCTTATTTATTGTTTAAGATATGCTTGCCTGCCTGCCTGCCTGCCTGCCTGCCTGCCTGCCTTCTTTCTTATAGGACTACAGATTTAACACAGGAGCACTCTACTACTGAGCAGCACCCCCAATCCTTTTTATTTTGAGACAGGATCTTGCTAAGTTGCTGAGGCTGGCCTGGAACTTGTGATCCTCTTGCATCAGCTTCTTGAGTTGCTGGGATTTGTATAGGCTTGCACCACCTTGCCAGGCAAGGTAGCCTTCCTTTCTAATTTTCTTTGTTCCGTCAATAAAAAAGTGAAATTGAATCCAGAGGCACCGTGCCTCTACCACTGAGTTACATCCCCAGCCCTTTTAATTTGGTGTGGGTGGGAGGTAGCTGAAGATTGAACTATGTCCCCAGCCCTTTTTATTATTAGTATTTTATTTTATTTTATTTATTTATTTATTTTTTTGGTACTGGGGATTGAACTCAGGGGCACTCGACCACTGAGCCACCTCCCCAGCCCTATTTTTTTGTGTTTTATGTAGAGACAGGGTCTCACTGAGTTGCTTAGCGCCTCACCATTGCTGAGGCTGGCTTTGAACTCGCGATTCTCCTGTCTCAGCCTCCCTAAGTGCTGGGATTACAGGCTTGAGCCACCGCGCCCGGCTTATTAGTATTTTATTTTGAGATAGGATCTTGCTAAGTTGCTGAGGGTCCTGCTAAATTGCTGAGGCTGGCCTCAAAATTTCAGTCCTTCTGTCTCAGCCTTCCAAGTAGCTGGTATTACAGGCATGTACCACTGTGTCTTAGTTTCTAATTTTTATCTTCTTGCTCTGCTCTGTCCCAAATGAGACTCCTTATTGCTTCCCTGGGCTCGTGGATTGCATGAGATTCTGTTTTGTAATGTGGTAAGCTGCAAAGAATCTTAATTCTAAAACAGAGGTTGAACTTGAGCTATTCAGATTGAGTTCTCTTCCCTCTGGAAGCAATGCCAAAAGGACTAAAAGTTCAGACACCATCCCCATGCTTACCTTTGTAAGGGCTGTGGCACAAGAGCCACCTATGTGGCTTCATTCATTTGATAAACATTTCCTGAGCATTTTCTTTTCTTTTCTTTTGGTACCAAGGGATTGAACTCAAGGGTACTCGACCACTGAGCCACATCCCCAGCCATATTTTGTGTTTTATTTAGAGACAGGGTCTCACTGAGTTGCTTAGCGCCTTGTCATTGCTGAGGCTGGCTTTGGACTCATAATTCTCCTGTCTCAGCCTCCCAAAGTGCTGGGATTACAGGTGTGCACCACCACGGTTGGCTCCTGAGCATTTTCTTGGTACCTAATATTAGTGGTAGACGTTAGTATTAGAGATTACTGATATCACTAGCCTCAAAGAGCTCACTGTCTAGTGGAGAGAAACTAAGAAAATCAGTGATTTTAATCCAGTCTGATGGTATAGGTGTGGATAAGGTGTATTAAACCTTAGAGAACCAATATGGTATGTCAGAGAGGGGACACTGATCTCCTTGGGGACAAGGCCCATCAAGAAATGTTTTACTAGCTGGGTGCGGTGGCTCAAGCCTGTAATCCCAACACTTAGGGAGGCTGAAACAGGAGAATCGCGAGTTCAAAGTCAGCCTCAGCAATGGCGAGGCGCTAAGCAAGTCAGGGAGACCCTGTCTCTACATAAAACACAAAATAGGGCTGGGGATGTGGCTCAGTGGTCGAGTACCCTGAATTCGATCCCCAGTACCAAAACAAAAAACAAAAAAAAGAAATGTTTTACTAGCCGGGCGCAGTGGCTCAAGCCTGTAATCCCAGCACTTAGGGAGGCTGAGACAGGAGAATCGCGAGTTCAAAGCCAGCCTAAGCAACAGCTAGGTGCTAAGCAAGCAACTTAGTGAGACCCTGTCTCTACATAAAACACAAAATAGGGCTGAGGATGTGGCTCAGTGGTCGAGTACCCCTGAGTTCAATCCTCAGTACCAAAAAAAAAAAAAAAAGAAATGTTTTACTTGATTTAGATCTTAGAAGACCTTAGAAGTTTGTGGGGGTTGTGGTGACTGGTCAGACTTGAGCAAAAGTATGTGATAAGATAAAATGTGATGCAATGGGAAACTCTTGGAGAGGTCTGTGTGATGAAGGAACAGTGTGTGTATGAGAAAGTGGCAAGAGATGAGACTAGAGACATAAAGGAGTCATATCATGAGTGACCTTTTCTGCGTTCCTCAATAAAAGGGATATCGTAAGTGTTTTCATTGAATCAGTATTAGTTGTTAATGTTTTTCTGTTGTCTCTTGAGTAACTGAGTTTTATTTCTTTGATTTGTTCTTTGTATGATACTGAATTTGGAGCTCCCTTTTTATTCTTTAGGTGATTCTCCTTTGAGTTCTGTCTAGTCAAATCCTACATTCAGGCATTGTAGAACGGGTGATGCATTGCTTTTAAGGCAGCTTGGAAGAAGGAGGATTTAAATGACCTTCAAACACTAATGTCAGACCCCCATGTCAATGTCACTGCAATTCATGCATGCATGGAGAGTGGAAAGAGAACTTAATTATGGAGGAGGGGAATTGTAACCCTGCTTGAATGGATAGTTGAAAGTCCTGGGCCCGCCCCTTAGCCTCAAGAAAGGACTTTTTCACATTTACTGCCAAGAGGTCATAGGGAGAGCCCACATAAATACCATCCTCCCTCTGGGGTAAGTCTTATTCTTTTACTTCCACAGGTGCGGAATAGGTTCACCAAATAGAATTCTGATCTCCATTGAACAGAGTTTGGCATCTCATTGTCCTTCTCCAGAAAATCAATCCCTTTAAAGCATGGAACATGGCAATTTTAGGTCAGCAGGCATTTAAAGACACATTTTTAACTTTAAAGAGCTGGCCTAATAAGATATATTTTGTACAAAAATAGCAGTGTTATCAAGATGAAACTTGAATCATTGAAATTTTGAAAGGGGTTTAGTTTTAGCTGCTCTTGTACCTTTTACCTGTGAAATTACTTCTTGTAGACTTTTTTTTTTTGGTACTGGGGATTGAACAGGGGCACTTGACCACTGAGCCACATCCCCAGCCCTATTTTGTATTTTATTTAGAGACAGCGTCTCACTGAGTTGATTAGTGCCTTGCTGTTGCACTGTCTAAGCCTCCAGAGCCGCTGGGATTACAGGCGTGCACCACAGCACCCGGCTCTTGTAGACTTTTAATGATGCTATCCTCTGGAGTACTATGGTCATCATCATATCAGGTAACTATTTACAATCCAGTACAGTGTTTGGGATGAAGGGAACCCACAGCAACCCTTACCACTATCCTTTTGGACTGTAAAATAACTTCCTAAAGTAGATTGAACCACAGTAGAAGTTAGCCTTATGTAGTGAGGAACTATTACATACTGTTCCAACATGGCTGTACTCTAAATAACCATTGGAGTTAGTCACAGTCAGCTTCATTGTTTCATTAATTTGTTTTAGGCAATGGTGTCAGTGAGGCAAGAGTTGCACTTTGGCTCATTAATACAAGGTCTGAACAGGAAAATCTATTTCAGTTAAATCCTTGAGAGTTGGTGAAAACACATGATGCTTCCTAGTGCTTTAAATAAAACTTTCCTACTTTGGAGGGAAATTGCTGTACAAACATGGCTGTAGTTGCTGCCTTTACAACATATATATTTGAACAGTTCTTGCTGTTTTTGAAATTTGAAAAAGTTCTATGATATTATAAATGTAATATTTTTTCTAAATACATATTCATATCTTAATGTGTTTTGTTTGTTTTATTACAGGACTGGGACTGAACCCAGTGCTTTATGCACGCTACAGCCCAAAATTATACTCATTGATAGATTTTGATAGGAGGTAGAAAAACAGAGCTTAATCTTTTTTTTTTATTTTAGTTGTTTAGGGCTGGGGATGTGGCTCAGCGGTTGACTACCCCTGACTTCAATCTCCAGTACCAAAAAAAAAAAAAATTTTAATTTTAGTTGTTGATGGACCTTTATTTTATTCATTTATTTATATGTGGTGCTGAGAATTAAACCCAGTGCTTCACACATGCTAGGCAAGTGCTGTACCACTGCGCCACAACCTCAGCCCCCCGACCTTTTTTAAATTAATCTTAATTCCTCATCTATGTAAGCTTTTCCCTCCATTCTGATAGATGTTCTTCAGTGCACAGACTAGGCAGAGGCCATTTTCAAAGCAGTTCAAAGAGATTTAGCTACATATTTACCATTGGTAACCAAGAAAAAGTAAGAACCAAAGAACCAGATGGCTACTGAGGGAAAAATGTGATAAAAGCAAATTTGAGGGTCTAGAGGCCAGAAAGCAAAGAATGCTTGGGAGGGGGCTGATAGTGACAGAATAAAAATTAGAAAAACAGTAGTTTGGTTACTATATCAAACACATTCTTCTAACAGATTTTGTCTTGGAATTGTCTTCCCCAGTAAAGCCTTTGTGATGATTGAAATATCACAGAATTCCCTTGGTACTAAAAAAAAAAAAAGAAATATCACAGAATTCATCTGTTGTCTTTTTGTCCCACTAAGGCATTAGAATTTAAGACAGACCCTTTAACATGATTTATGGCAGACAAGAAATACCAGTTCAGTTTGGGCAGGTAATATATAATTATTTTGCTCTGTGGGAGTGGGCTGTTCACACTGAAATTGTTTGTGGGTGAAATTGCAACAAAGATCCATAAAGTACAGCTTTGTACATGTATAGTTTTTAAAGAAACATCAATTTCTTGCATTTGTCTAATGTCCGGGGTTAATTTAAAATATTAATACTGAAAAGGTTAAGATATTAAATCTACTAGGCAAGAATACGTGTACATATTATAATTACTTCCTTTTTACAATTAAAGTAATTGGATTAAATTTGTTGAGCTATTTACATTTAATAACTAAAAAAGACTTATATTTTCAGTATTCCCTATATGCACAAAGAGATGGGGTAAAACTTCTGATATAATTACCTTGACTTGGGCTAAATGGGAAAGGGAAAAACAACTGTGCTTTTTAGAAAAAGGGTCAGAAGAATATTATTTTAAAATATACATGTACAGTTTAGGAATTGCCCATAGGAATATGTTTTGATTTGTTGTAAAAGAAGATGAAAGATTAGGTACTTTAAAAAAGTCCCTGATGACAAGATTTGATGAGCTGAATAGTGAACAGAGAATGAAGCTTAAAGTGATTCTCTGGGATCCTGTGCATAAAAGTAACCCATCAGAAGCAACGGAACCCCAAATGCCTAGCTGTTTGAAAACAGGAGTTTGTTTGAAAAGCAGTAGCAACTGAACATGTTATCTGAGGCTGGCACTTTAAATGAGCCACAGTTTATGTTGTTTAAAGTGAAAGATGTGAAGCTCCTGAGCACATGGCTAAAATTGGGTGTAGAGAGAGAAAAAGCAGTGTGTTATCCTCATTAACACCATTTCTTTTCCATGGTAAACATGTCAGGAAGATTTCCTGTGGAGCATGCAATCTTTTTCTTTGAGAGGGGAGATATTAATTTGGGGCTGGTGCCACTTGTGTGTGAAGATGGAGACATATGGGCATATTTGTCTGGATTCTTGGTTTGGGTGTTCTGTGATGAGTTGCCTGCAGTGTGTCATGGAAAAAGCATGAACTTTGAACCTGTGTGATTTTGATAAAGTTACAGAACTGAGTTGGGCACAGTGGGTCTAGCTTGTAGTCTCAGCTACTTGGGGACTAAAGCAAATGGATCTCAAGTTCATGGCTGGCCTGGGCAATTAAGCAAGACCCTCCAGCTCAAAAAAATCAAAACAAAACAAAACACAGTTTGAAAATAACTCTTGAGTTTTAGTTTTCTCATCTATAAAATCAGAATACCACTACTTCCTTGCAGAATTCTTTTGAGGGCTTGAGATACTCAAGAAAATGAGAATAAATAAATGGTACATTTTAGGAATTTAACAAATATTTATTGAGCAAACACTATAGGATGCAAAGAAGTTTTAAGAATCTCAGGCTTGGCTCCAGATAGCTGCTATGTTACTACTGCTACTTCTGTCAGGTTTAACATATTTTGTTTTTCAGTTTCTGTACTCAAAAGAGTTTTATCTCCTAAAAGGCCATGCTATAAAATAGAATGTAGTAACTGCCATAAAAGAGGTTGGATATACCCTTTTGGTGCTTTTGGAGAGGGAGGAATGGCTTCAGATTAGAAGAGTCAAGGAAGGCTTCTTAGAATTGATGACATTTGCCTTGGGTCTTTAAGACGAAAGAGTGTTTGTTTTTTTGGGACTGTCTTGCCATGTAGCCCAGGCCAGTTTTGAACTCCTGGGCTCCAGTGGTCCTCTTGTCTTGGCCTCAAGTGCTGGCACTACAGTTACATACTACCATGCCCTGGCTTCGTGTGTTTTTGAAAAGGTACACTAAAATCCAGATAACGGTCCCTTTGAGATGATTTTATACATAATATGAAAATACTGTATTTATTCTGTATTTGTGTTGGATGCACACATACTACTAGTCAAACTCTCTATCACCAAGCTCCACCCCTCGCCCCAGTATTGACTCTTGACCAATACGGAAGTCTGATATTCTGTTGCAATCCTTAATATTGGCATAATATAAGCCAGGGCCATCCATTGTTTTTTCTTGTATTAATCTTTTTTTTTTTTTTTTTAATTCTAGTTGTAGATGGACACAGTGTCTTTATTTCATTGCTTTGTATGTGGTGCTGAGGATTGAACCCAGGGCCTCACGCATGCGAGGCAAGCGCTCTACTGCTGAGCTACAATCCCAGCCCTTTCTTGTATTAATTTTTATACTTCCCAGAGAGTCTTATTTGAGAAGTTAAGGGGCCCTCATACAACTTGGTCTCCACTGAGACCATAGGGGGTAGGAAAAAAGGAGCAGTTAGGAGAGTCCTTATGTAATTTGGCCTGCTCTCCTTAGACTATTCCATTACCTCTAGGAGGTGAGTCCAGAAAAACTCATCATTCCATTGAGTTAGTAATAATGAGAGCTTTCAGTTTCTGAGTATCTACTAGGTGCTGGGTACTCCTTTAGAAGGCTTACATGTTATCTTATTTTATCCTTAGAACCTATCCTATGAGGCAGTTTTTATTTTTTCCTTTATAGATGAGGCTCATATATCTAGTGGCTCAAGGAATTCTGTATCCCTTGACTAAATATTCTTCTGGCTTCAACAGACTTCTTTTTGTTTTAATGTAGAAAGCATCCATATGAATGTTAACTTTTAAAAAGAAGAGAAACCAGGCTCAGTGGCACACGCCTGTAATCCTAGCTCTTTGAGAGGCTGAGGCAGGAGAATCGCGAGTTCAAAGCTAGCTTCAGCAACAGTGAGGTGCTAAGCAACTCAGTGAGACCCTGTCTCTAAATAAAACACAAAAGTAGGGCTGGGGATGTGGCTCAGTGGTCAAGTACCCCTGAGTTCAATCCCCGATACCAAAAAAAAAAAAGAATTGTTTGGTCATTGTTCTCAATTGTAATCATTCAAAATATTAAGTAAGTTATTTAAGTGTGTTATGCTTATGATGATAATATCCTACTATTTGCAGTTTGTTGGATTTCAGGATGTCTACTTTTTCCTCTTCTTCCAAAAGTACAACTTGGTATATACTTAATAAAGATAAATTCAAATTAATCTGACTTCAAGAATTCTGGGAGGGGGCTGGGAGTGTAGATCAGTGGTGGAGTGCTTCTCTAACATGTGTGAGGCACTATGTTCTATCCTCAGCACCACATTAAAAAATAAGTAAGTAAAATAAAGGTATTGGGCCCATCTACAACTAAAAAACTTTAAAAAAGAATTCTGGGGTCCTGGTAAAGCTAGAATGGAAATCATTCTTGGCTTATACAGAAGTATAGGTCTGTGTTCTCTGGAAAAGGAAAATAAAGATTAATCTTGTGATTTCCCCTGGCTCTCTATCCATATGCATATTCTGAACCATGCAGAGTAGAGTAGAGGATCCCAAACAGAACACAGTGGTCTTGCTGTACTGAAGAGATAGGGATTATAGTTTAAGGGAGGCTAAGGTGGCTAGAAGCGATGGGATAAAGTTCTAGAGGAGAGACAGAAAAATTTCTCTAGGAATCTCCATTGAATCACCTTGAATCTTTGTTGACAGCATACACACACACTGCTAGTAGGGTCAGACTCTAGGAGGCTGGCAAAGAGTGGCCAGGAAGCTGTCAGCTAACTGGTTCCCAGACCAGGGATGTATTTGAGTTTCTACCAGCCAGAGTAGAGTTCACATAACCAACTTAGGACACTCCATAGAGATCCCAGAAGAGCCACATGATAGTACCAGAGCTAAAATATTCCATGAGTAAAGACTACTCTAGACCTGCCTTCATAAAACTTAAAAACAAGCCACAGAACTACCAAACTGAACCAAAAGTCAAGTCATTTAATTGACTCTCAGAACAAAGTCCAGCAGTATTGAAGGGCTGAGGTAGGAGAATCACAAGTTCATAGCTAGCCTCAGCAACTTAGTGAGGCCCTGTCTCAAAATTTAAAAACTTAAACAATTTTTAAAAAGGTAGGAGGGGGCCGAGGATTTGGTTCAGTGGTTAAGCGCCCCTGGATTCAATCCCCAGTAACAAGAAGAATATAAAACACTCAAGAATGTAAAACATAAGGGCTGGGGTTGTGGCTCAGTGGAAGAGCACTTGCCTAGCATGTGTGAGACACTGGGTTTGATTCTCAGCACTGCATATAAACAAAGTCCATCAATGACTAAAAAAATGTGTGTATATATATATATATATATTTTTTTTTTAAATGTAAAACAATAATGTACAGTGTCCAATCAAAAGTTATAAGACAGCCAGGCACGGTGGCGCACGCCTATAATCCTAGCACATTGGGAGGCTGAGACAGGAGAATCGTGAGTTCAAAGCCAGTCTCAGCAATGGCGAGGTGCTAAGCAACTCAGTGAGACCCTGTCTCTACATAAAACACAAAATAGGGCTGGGGATGTGGCTCAGTGGCCGAGTACCCCTGAGTTCAATCGCCAGTACCAAAAAAAAAAAAAAAAGTTACAAGACAGGCCAGCTGGCTGTGCAGTAGTGCTGGCCTGTAATCACAGTTCATAGCATTTTGGGAGGCAGAGACAGAAGGCTCACAGATTCAAGGCCAGCCTGGGCAATTTAGAAGATCCTATCTCAAAATGAAAAACAGGGCTAGAGATGTAGCTGCAGTGGTAGAGCACCCCTGGGCTCAATCTCCAGTACTGGACCAAAAAAAAAAGGTTAAAATACATGCTATTACTGGGAGAGAAATCAGTTAGTAGAAACAGATTGAGAAATGACAGGTGATAGAATTGGCAGGCAAAGGTATTAAGACACTTGTATATTCAAGTATATAAAATAAAACATAAACATACTAGAGAGATTTTAGCCTTGCAAATTGTGGAGTATGATTTCTGTCTTATTTTTCTTGTCTTTGTTCTTGTTGCGGTGTTTATGATTTGGTCAAATTTAAGTATTCTCTTATAAACTTGAATTATAGAAGCATAGCATTTTAGGTTGGAAAGAACTTTTTAAAAGATCCTCTTGTCCACCCTCTCAAGTTATAAAAAGTACAGATTTCAGGTGGGCATGGCAACACACACCCGTAATCCCAGCAATTCAGGAGGCCAAAGTAGGAGGATCACAGGTTCCAGGCCAACCTCAGCAACTTAGCAAAACCCTGTCTGAAAATAAGAAAAAGGTCTAGGGATGTAGCTCAGTGGTAAAGCACCCCCAAGTTCAATCCCCAGTACTACAAATAAATAAATAATAATAAATAAAAAAATTTTATTTGTTATGAAATGTAAATTTTCCTCCACATTTTAATGTCTCTATCTTATCTATATCATCTGTCTTACAATCAGTGGCATCTCAGATTTGATGAAATAATGTAGAAGTCCATTGGAGTTGTGATTATTAGTGGTAGAAATCATAAGACTTTTGTTTAACATTATTACCTCTACTTGGAAAACTTCCTGTTCTTTTTTATTTATGTACAAATATGCCTATTTTATTTTATTTTCAAATCTGCCCATTTTAATATTTTTGTTTCAGGAAATCTGTTAAGTCTCTCTAGTTTACAGAGATCTTTTCATCCTTTCTATTGCCATCATTGATTGCATCATTCTTTTGATAATTAAACTTCTATTTGCTGTACTATTACTTAACTGAGGTTTTTTAAAAAATTTTTTTAAGTTGTTGGTGGACCTTTATTTTTTTCATTTATTTATATGTGGTGCTGAGAATTGAACCCAGTGCCTCATGCATGCTAGGCAAGCACTCTACCACTGAGCCACAACCCCAGCCTTAAGTGAGATTTTTTTTTTTTAATTTTTTGTAGTTGAAGATGGATAGCATATCTTTATTTTGTTTGTTTTATTTTTATGTGGTGCTAAGGATCGAACCCAGTGCCTCACACATGCTAGGCAAGTGCTCTGCCACTGAGCTACAGCCTCAACCCTTAACTGAGGTTTTATCTGTCTTCTCAACTAAATTAAAAGCTCTTGAAGTCAAGGTAGAAATTTTATAAATTTCTTTGTGTTTTTGAGTGGCTTCTTGATAAATATTGATTGATAAGGGTGCTTTAATTAGTAGTTAACCATTAATATAACCTGAAGCTCATTAAGAGACAATATTATATAATGGTTAAAAGAATCACATATAAAACATTTAGAACAGTGCAAGTGCCAGATAGATATTAACCATTCTAACACTACCATTGCCACTACTATTACTTCTAGTTACTCCTGCTGTCGTTATCAGTTACCTTTTCTGTGCCATGCATTGTGCTAAACATGTTATACATGCACTATTTTGTTTTTCCTCATAATAACCTTACAAATTAGGAATTATTAAAATAATTTTTTTTTATTGTACTGGAGATTGAACTCAGGGGTACTCAACCGCTGAGCCACATCCCTAGCCCTATTTTGTGTTCTATGTAGAGACAGGGTCTCACTGAGTTGCTTAGCGCCTTGCCATTGCTAAGGCTGGCTTTGAACTCACGATTCTCCCGTCTCAGCCTAAACTCCCTAAGTGCTGGGATTACAGGCTTGCGGCACCGCGCCAGCCTTGTTAAAATAATTTAACAGGTTAGGAAACAGAGATTACACTGCTTGTTAGGGTCCCAAAGCTGAAATGTGGCAATGGTAGAGTGAAACCTGCACCTATGTTCCTTAACATTCGTGATCTTGCTGCTCTGCCCCTCTCATTACATTTTGAGGGCTTTTGTATCTGCAGTGAACTAAGGGTAGAAAAGAAGATAACTTACCAATAAAAAAATGTGGGGAAAAAGAAAAGAAGGGAAGAGGTACTTATTTTTCCTTCTGCTCAAGGACTTTCCCATATAAATCCATTGTTTTGAGTAGTGGCTAGACCTTGTGAGAGGAAGTGGATGTACAGCTGCCTTTTGCTGCTGACTCTTAGTCAGTTGCTGGCAGCTTGGCTGTTAGTGACAGATGAGTGTGTGACACTTTTTCAGGAATGAATTCTTGTTAAATCTGGCAGAATAGAATAGTTGATATGGAATTGCATGGCAGTTTGCTCCATAATTCTACTCCCTGTTGCTCAGATGTAGTTGTGATTGCTAGGTCTCTCCTTTCACTCAAGTTGGTATATGTCTCAGGACTGCTGCTTCTGCTTGCTTGCTACATGACCACACGGTGTGTTTGTATATTACCCTGAGCTGTCAGCAAAACATTTTGCTGAATTTCCTTTTCTGTTGTTGCTCTGCAGCCTTCTTTTCCCTGGCCTTTCTCAGTTGTGTAAAGTCAGTTTCTTTTTTGGCTGTTCCATCCCAGAGAGGGAGCAGTTACTGCAGAGAGAAGCTTGAAATATGAAGTGAGACATCATAGAGATTAAAATGAATAGTTAGACAGTTGGCAAGATGAAATGAGACTTACTCCGTGCCTGATGTGCAGTTCAGCTCTGATTACTGCCTTCCTCTTTCATTTCTAAACCTGCCATTATATTCAGAACAGTCGTGGGTACTCCAATGCCTTGTCTATAGGGGGCTTAACTAGTATAATACTTACTACTACTTGCATGAGCCAGGAAAGAAAGATTACTTCCTAGTTCCATGTTCTTCATTCCTAAGTAGGGAGGTAAATGAGGGTGAGAGACCCTTTCATAAAAACCAACTATGTGTACCCTCCTGTCATTGTACTTTGGCTCTCCATTTGTCTGGGAGTCTAGAATACATGCCCAAGTTGGTTTCTTCCCAGTTACTTGTCCCAGAATTTTGTTTAGTTACCACCAACTAAAGATCACTTCCGTCTGTCATTGGCTATAAATAAAAAGAGAAAGCATTAAAAAATGAAGAGGGCTGGGATTGTAGCTCAGCGGTAGAGCGCTTGCCTCGCATGCGTGAGGCCCTGGGTTCGATCCTCAGCACCACATACAAAGCAATAAAATAAAGACATTGTGTCCATCAACAACTAAAAAATATTAAAAAAAAAAAAAAATGAAGAATACTGGGGCTTATGTGAATTATTGACATATTAGTAGTAATCCTTTGAACTCATTTGTTGAGGTCTGCTATATTTGTGAGTATATGGGATATGTGGAGGTTTGTTTTTCAGAGCATTTTTTTTTTTTTTTGGTTCTGGGGATTGAACTCAGGGGCACTCGACCACTGAGCCACAGCCCCAGCCCTATTTTGTGTTTTATGTAGAAACAAGGTCTCACTGAGTTGCTTAGCACCTCGCTGTTGCCGAGGTTGGCTTTGAACTCGCGATCTTCCTGTCTCAGCCTCCCTAAGTGCTGGGATTACAGGCTTGAGCCACCGCGCCCGGCTTTCAGAGCATCTTAATTGTTTTTCATGTTAAACTCCTGTGTGAATTTAATGTTCAATTAATAATTATGGCTGAAAGAAATCTGGTACCTACAAATGTTAGGAATAAGATTTTTTTGCATATTTGAGGGAAATTATCCGTAATTGTATTTATTTAATCAAAGTCAAAGCAAGCCTGTTTAGATTATGGATAATTTGAAGTCAGTCTCCCCCCTCCCTCTTTTACTTGGATTGAACCCAGGAGCATTCTACCTCTGAGCTGTACCTTTTTAATTTTGAGATAGGGCTTGCTAAGTTGCCAGGGCTGGCCTTGAACTTCAGATCCTCCTGCCTCAGCTTCCCTAGTAGCTGGAGTTACAGGTGTGTGGCACCAAGCCCAGCCTGAAGTATTTCAAACCATATCATTTTGATGATTTGAGTATTCCTAGAAATTGACATTAGGTTGGGAAAGTAAAATGAACTTTGTGTGTGTAACTCAAAGTTATCAATGACAACATTGTAGATCCTATGAAATTTAAGTAGATCCATAACAGGGAACTAGGCCAAGATGAAGATACAAGAAGTACTCAAATAAGTCTATTTTTTCAGAGCTGAGAATACTTTGCAAATAAAATCTCAGTTTCACGTAGCATCTCTCAAGCATTTTTTAGTGTGGTTTACAACTCAACTAGAGGAATGAAGTAAAATCTTATTCTCAATTGCCAGTCATCATTAGACTAAGAACTAGAGTCCAGATTTCCAACTCACAGTTTAAATGTATTTTCTTCTGGACAACCAGATAGATCCTACTAAAAAGAGAGCCTAATTTTGGTCACTTACGGGGAAAATTTCTACAGAAAAGTTGATACTAGAAGAAACCAATTTTGAAGGTAAAAGTGATCCCCCAATTTTAGTCTTAAGAGCAATGGTATGATTAGAGCCTGAAGAGTGATAAAGGTAAGAACAAAAGGTGGAATTGCCCCCCCCAAAATAATAGAAAGCTCTAGAATTACCAGGTGTAAATGGTCCTTGATAGATGTTTAGTGTGCTCAAGAAGTAAGATACTGGAGTTTAGAAATCTTTTTTCCTGGGCTACTGTTCCAAAGTCAAATCAAGATAAGAAGTTTCCTTATATTGATTGAATGTAGGCCCAGAGCTGGTGTCATTCCTTTTCAAAGTTGGAAATTTCTCCTGGCTTTAGATCACAAGTAAGCTCTTTTTCTTGGTTCTTGCAGTCACATACTTTATTTGTCTACCCCAGGAGCTCCATTTCTGTCCTGCTAGCTCTTTTAGGCATCGTTCTAGTGACCCAAACTGATTTGTCAGTATTTCCTTGTGTCTGGAGAGAGTCTGGTTATATTTGTCAGTTCAGCCCCACCCTGTGTTTCAACAGGAAGTGGGTGGGTGCTTAAGCCTGTGAAGCATTCCTTCTTGTAGTTGTTGCATGTTAGTGAGGACTGCTAAAGAAAATTCATACTTTAGCCTGGGGTGGTGGCTCAGTGGTACAGCACTTTGGCATGTGTGAGGCCTGGGTTCGATTCTCAGCACCACATATAAATAAATGAATAAAATAAAGGTATTGTGTTCATTTACAACTAAAAAATATAAAAAAAGAAAAAGAAAATTTATATTTTAAACATTTTAGTATACTGACTTAGATTACAATAAGACTGTGTGTTGGCTACAGTTATGTGTGTGTGAAGAAGGTGATACCAAGGATTGAACTTTAGGCCTTGTTCCGCTAGGCAAGTGCTCTTTCACTAAGCCGTATCCCCAGTCCTTTTTTAAGTTTTATTTTGAGACAAGGCCTTACTAAGTTGCCCAGGCTGGCCTCAAACTTGTGATCTTCCTGCCTCATTCTCCTGAGTAGCTGGGATTACAGGTGTTTTCCACCACACTTGGCTGTTTTATCATGTTAAAGTCAGATGATTATTCAACTTTTCATTTAAACTTTTGAATCTCATGGAATGTGTATATATATATTTTTTATATATATATATATATATTTTTTAGTTGTAGATGGACACAATGTCTTTATTTTATTGCTTTGTATGTGGTGCTGAGGATCGAACCCAGGGCCTCACGCATGCGAGGCAAGCGCTCTACCACTGAGCTACAATCCCAGCCCGAATGTGTATATTTTAATATAAGTAAATTTGCCTCTTGCAAGAAGAGCCTAAAGTAAACCTCTTCTCAGAGTGCTGTTAACTGTAAAACAGTGGGAAATGCTGAAGTGAAAGCAGAAGTCCTGATTGTCACAAATACAACATCCTCACATGTTCCCATCCCCTGCTACTGCTGACCAGCATTTTGGTGATATGTTTCAAAGAGGAACTGCCTTGAGAAGCATTTCTGTTTTAGTGGTTATTGTAATTGTCCAGATATACTTGCTTTTTGGATGTGACCATAGAATTCTGCAGGTGTGATCAATGACCTTGGCTTTATCATAAACAGTAATAAATGTCAATGCCAGAATGACCTTGTCCCTCTCACATGCAGCCTTCTTTTATTGCCACCTCCTGCCTCAACCCTTTCCTCATCTCACTCCACCCCATGCTGTCGGGAGCAGAGTTGTAGGAGTTCAAAAAGTCTCTTTTTTACTTTACACCGACCAAATGTGATATGTAGATATTTCACAATAACTTCCAGCATATAGACTTGGAAGAATCTCACTGTTTGAGGGGATCTGATAGAGCCTGTCATCCAGTTCCCTTTCAGAAGTATGACATGCCAGTGACATGGCACTGACAAGTTGAGATGGGTCAGTATACTACCAGGCCACGGCTAGGAATGGATTCTGAAGTCTTGTATTTGTTTTTGGACTCGTTCCCTAGAGGTGAAACTAGCCAGGAATGAAGATGGAGATTGCTCCTGTTTCTGGCCTAGGTATCTGTAACTGGTCTAAAAGTCAGTTCTTCCTTTGGACTTCCTTGGGTAGGCCCCTTTCCAAACCAGTCCAGGACCCTCCCAGGGTATAAATAATTTAATCTAGGACTCTGTCTGGAATATCCTTTGGGCCATTCTGGATCCTGTAGGTCTTGGTAATTGATAGATGCAGGCCTCTAGAAGGAGCTAGATAAATGGCCTCTCTATATTCCCTTGACTTGCCTCTTGTGTTCAGAATACAGGTGGAGGCTGGCTAAATGAGAAGGTAATGGCAGCTTAGGTAGAAGTAAATCCAAAAATTTTAGAGCTGGGAAGTTTCTTAAAGATCATTTAGTTTAGTTCCTTTATTTTGTAGATGAGGAGACCAAGCCCAGAGTAAAAATTGTAATATCTCTGATTTATAAGGCAATATAAAGGTTATATTTTGACCTCCCAACACCTTCTTATCCTCTAGAATTTTCTCCTTCAACATGCCTGATAGCTGGTTATCCAGAGGCTTAGGGAACTTACAACCTTACCTAAAGAGAACCTATTCTACTGTAGGACAGCACTAATGAAGAGAAACTAGGTAACTAGTTACTTCCATATCATTTATCTTCTCAGCAAGTCTAATCTAATTCTTCTACTATGCAACACCCCCCCAAGATAGACGTTAAATCCCCAAATTAGCAAATAGCACTATAGCATATAATTTCCCCAAAGTAAAATGTGACTGAAAAAGATCTTTACTGATTCCATAAAGACTGAGCATTACATACTTTCATGTATCCATAACAAAAATAAGTCCTCTTCCTCTTTTTTTTTTTTTTTTTTTTTTGTTTATTCATTTTTTTTTTCCCCCCTATCCTGGGGATTGAACCCAGGGGCACTGTATTACTGATCTATATCCCCAGCTCTTAAAATTTAATTTACTTTTTTGGTACTGGGGATTGAACCCAGGGGCACTTGGTAAAGTGCTGTATATATCCCCAGTCCTTTTTTTTTATTTTTTATTTTGAGACAGAGTCTCACTAAGTTACTGAGAGTCTTGCTGAGTTGCTGAGGCTGGTCTTGAACTTGGGATCCTTCTGCCTCAGCAATTATAGGTTATGCGCTCTCACACGTAGCTCTGTAACTTCTATTTTCATCTTAAGAGCCATTACCTTCTTGGTTCTCTTCACATTTCATTTCTGTCACTAACACTAGCATTTAACTCTTTTCATGACACTTTTAATAAGGAAACATACATTTTATCACTGTGCATATAACTGTACACAACTACAAGGAAAGAGCAGCAGGTGGAGGGTCAAGCAGGCTAGACTCGCCCTCACCCCTGCAATTTGCCTATGATTTTCTCAGTTCATATGTACTACCTGTGATATGGTGGGCCCCTCTTTCTGCTCTCTCCTTCTGAGCTTGTGAAGAGTTTTCTAGTTGGTCTTCTTTTTTCCAGCCTTTTCCTATCCCAATATAAATTCTGTTGAATGATGTTGAATGATTTGTCTAAAATGCAAAATTGACCTGTACTTCCTTAATTCAGTTATTCCTCAACACCCAGTGTTGTCCAAATTTTTAAGTTAAGTGCTACTGATGTTGGAAGAGCTTTTGTCAAACTGGAGTTCCATAAGAAAATTAAATCCTAATGCCATTAGCCATTTATTGTATGTAATATATGAACTTTGCTCTGTATCTAGAATGGTGCTAGTTATGTACATTCTTGAGGAGAACTGAGAAAAGTCACTAATCATTTTCTTTGTTCTCTGATTAAGACAAGTAACCCAGTAATGAAAGACTGGAGAAGAAAGATAATGTCTGTTTTTCCAGAGGCCCGGGAGCATAGCTAGGAGCAATTTCAGGGGGAAAACCATCAAATTTCATTGATGTTTAGGGTTTTATTTTTAATTTTTCATGTGAATATTGCATTCTACTACATAATATGCCTGTGGTTAAAACTATATTTATTTATTTTTTCTCTTTGGTACTGGAGAATGAACCCAGGGGCACTTTACCTCTGAGTTATATCTCAGCCTCTTTTATTTTGAGACAAGGTCTCACTAAATTGCTTATAGTCTCTCTGGTCTTGCTACGGCTTATCTTGAACTTGTGATCCTCCTACCTCAGCCTCCAGAGTCACATCCCCAGCCTTATCTATCTATCTATCTATCTATCTATCTATCTATCTATCTATCTATCTATCTATCTATCTATCTAATGTTGATACAGAGTCTTCACTAATTTGCTTAGGAACCCTAACTTCCTGAAGCTGGCCTTAAATGTGTGATCCTCCTGCCTCAACCTCCTGAGTTACAGGTGTGAGCCAATATACTCACCTAGAGGGCATTTTATATATGCTTTGTTATTCCATGGCTCTAGGAAAGTTGTCTAAGATCACATAGTTAGTAAAAAGTTAGAGTCAAGGTACTAACCCATGTATGTCTCAGCTTGAAAGCCCATGCATGTTCTACTGCTTGAAGCTAAATTGAGAGAGTCAAGAGCCTAGAAATCCTTTTTTTTTTTTTTTTTTTGTCTCGAGGATTTGGGGATTGAACCCTGGGGGTGCTTAATCACTGAGCAACATCCCCAGCTCTTTTTATTTTTTATTTTATTTTGAGGCAAGGTCTTGCTAAGTTGCTGAGGCTGGCTTTGAACTTGTGATCCTCCTGCTTCAGCCTCCTGAGCCACTGGGATTATAGACATGTACCGCTGTGCCTGGCTAAACTTGAGTCTTTTTGGCCATTTCTAAGTTTATCTTCATAGGAATATAAGATTTTTTTTCCCCTTGGCCAAGTTACGATTTTGGTTCAGATCATGCATAATTCTATACTTCTTCTGCAGAAGACAACCGACCATTGATTATCCAAAATAAAAATAATAATAGTGCAGCTGGGCATGGTGGCACACACCTGTAATCCCAGTACTTTGGGAGGCTGAGACAGGAGAATTGCGAGTTCAAAGCCAGCCTCAGCAACGGTGAGGTGCTAAGCAACTCAGTGAGACCCTGTCTCTACATAAAACGCAAAATAGGGCTGGGGATGTGGCTCAGTGGTCCAATACCCCTGAGTTCAATCCTTGGTACCCCCCCAAATAATAATAATAATAGTGCAATAGCAGATATACTTTTCTAATTGTTTTGTCCTGATAGATATTGATGTCTTGAGTATTCTCTAGCTGGTTATGAGAGCTGGCTTTTCTTGGCAAGAGGAAGCTATCTTGGCAAAAGGAAGCTATCTTACCAGACGTGGTGACTAGGGAAGCTGAGGCAGGAAGACCACAAGTTTGAGGCCAGCCTCAGCAATTTAGCGAGACCTGTCTCAAAATAAAATTAAATAAAAAGGACTGGGGAAACAGCTCAGTGGTACTAAGTACCCTTGGATTCAATCCTCAGTATCAAAAAGAAAAAAATAAGAAGGAAGTCATCTTGTTACTGAAAACTTGGTTTCAGGTAAACCTTACACAGATGACAGTAACTCCATTTGTGTCTGCTTACCCAAGGCACTTGGGAAAACATAAATGCTCAAGTATCAAAGTATTAGAATTTGCTGCCTACCCACTGTATGACATTTACCTAGCTATCTGGAATCCAATTTCCATTAGGTGTCCAGAGGGAAAGTATAGGATGCACTGACAGTGGTCACATTCAACACAGAGTTTCAAGGTGGTCTGGCTTTATAGCTTCTCTGAGAAGCTGGAACAGTACACAGATGGATGGAGCCTCAGTGACTTTTCTTCTTGCTCCCTCTTATCCCCACTCCTCCCGGCGCTGGGGATTAAGCCCAGGGCCTGGCACATACTAAGCAAGTACTCTACCACTGAGCTACATCCCTAGTCCTTTGTATTTATTTATTTTAATTTTGAGACAGGGTCTTGCTAAGTTGTAGAGGCTGGACTTGACTTTCCATTCTCCTGCCTCAGCCTTCTGAGTATCTGGAATTACAGACATGTGCCACCATATCCAGCTTCATAGTAACTGTTCTGAATCACTCCTGACTCTTCCCTACCTAGTTCTTCCAGAAAGTTTGAAATTTGGGAATCTGAGGACACCCCAAGAATGTTGTACAGAGCCCTGTGAAGTTCTTTTGTTTTTAACCTCCTGCCTCCTTTCTTGTTGTAGACTCTTTCCACCAGGGTTACTACTAAAGATTGCAACCTAGTACCTAATACTGTTTACATGAACTAAAAGAGGGAAAAAGAGTTAAACTGGAATGTCTGGAGTTTGGATTAGAAACCTGTTGAGTCAAAGGAGAAACTTAGCAGCAAAATGGAATGGAAATCATTTCCTAAGAGAGTAGACAAGTATTCAGGAAACACCTCTGCACCCCAAAGATAGGCACAGCTGCCACACAGTGACTATTAAAGGGACGTTCAAAGTTATAAGCAAACAGCTGATTCTCTTGGTTCTTGGGGCTGTTGCTGTTGGTGACAGGAAATCTTGTTCCCCAAGCTGCTGGCTTCCTGTTTTATTTTTACTTGTAGCAGATCAGAATGTCCATAACAAGGAGTAGTCTGTTCCAAAGGGTTCTACTCCCTTTTTGAGCCTGAAAGGCTGTTTTTTTTTGGTCAGACAATGTGTTGGTTTGCTTTTAGGATCTGTGATGCTTAGTTTGGTTAAGCATTTTGTATCCACAATCAACATTTTTGGTGATGAGCTGGTGTTTTAAGATTTGATGTAAGTAAACCTGTTTTGCTTTTTTTTTCCCCCTAAAGAGGTGTTTATAATATTGGGGGTTTGCATATGTTAACTTTTTGCCTTAACTTTTCATTTGAAGTGAATTCGCCATTTTCCCTAGCATTAAAACCATTCGGCCATTTTTTATTTATATTTGCAAGACAGAGAAACAGTACCAGACTAGTGTGCTTTGACTGTAGTCATATTCACTGTGTTGAAATTGAAACCGTCTTCTAAACTTGTAAAATTGGGAATTTGGTAATCTAAATCTAAAACAATAGCTCCGCATGAGCCTGCTGGGGGGATTTCCTAGGGAAAGGGGCTCAGCTGACTGGCTAAAAAACAGTAACTGACAGTTTCCGGGTCTGCCCTGGTCACATCCTGCTGCTGTCTATAGAGCCCTTTGGCCCAGGTGTATTGAACCGGATAGGAGAGGGAGAGGGAGGCTTTGAGTAGAAGAAGGATCAGGGAATCTTATAGTTGGCTTAGCATCCTGTTTGACATATTGAACATTTAAAATTATCCTTGTTATTCTTTCGTTCTATCAGTTTACAGACTAAACTTTACTACTGTTAATAGATACTTTACTACTGTTAGTTCTACATTAACAGTCATTTATCTAGGAGGAACTGGAGAAGCTATGTCCTGATGTATATCAATGGAATCACTGCTGGCAGCTTGATTTCATTCTGGAAATTATCAGATGACAGAAGCTCTTTTTTGATCCATATAATTGGTGGCCTAGAATCTGATCTGTCTTGGTTATGGACACACCCCAAGGATAGAATTTGTACTATCCAGTGTTTGCTGAATGGACTGTTTTCTGACCATGCCTCCTTGCCTCTGGGTACTCTTGTTGGTTGGGGCAGTTGTAACTATGAACCTCAGCAGTAGTCACCAATTTAGAATATATAAGTTTATCTGATAAACTTATATAGCGAGTCTTCTAATAGCAAACCTTAAAAGAAAAGGGGGGCGAGTAAAAGAAAAAAGGAGGGAGGGTAAAGATTTTCAAAAGCTGTTACAAAAGCAAGACAAAAAGAAAAGAAAGACACAGCCCTAGTGTGCCTGGAATTTGTGGTTGAGTAATACTTTCCTGTTATTTCTGTTTTAGGTTGTTTTTCATCATTCAGAACATTGCCTGAAGCAGGTCCACCATGCCGTTAGTAACGAGAAACATCGAGCCAAGGCACCTGTGCCGTCAGACGTTGCCTAGTGTTAGAAGCGAGCTGGAATGCATGACCAACATCACCCTGGCAAATGTCATCCGACAGCTGGGCAGCCTGAGTGAGTGCCTCAGAGAGCCTGTGCTTTGCCCTCAGGGGTCGTTGGTGCTCTTTATTTAGTTTCCTTCTCTTCCCGTGTTCCTATTTCTCCCCCATCTGCCTTCCCTAGGTAATGTGAAATGTATCCCATCCCCCCCTCCCCAAAGAGAGGCTCCTTTTTTGGTACAGATTCTTCCCCTCTATCCTTTCTCCATCTACCACCACCCTCTAGGTTCTCTCCCCCTCCCCCTCCACCTGCTTCAAAAGAAATCTGTGGGAAGGGTAGCAGGAAGAGCTGCAGCAAAAACTGCAGATGGAATGACAGAGCAGAATTCTCTGTGTGTAAAGTGGGAGGTTCACAGAGCAGTGTCTTGGGTCGGGGAATGTGCCTCTAATTACAGGAGCTGTTCGATGTAGCCTGACTTTGTTGAAGCCTCAAATGTGCCAATAGCCTTTATCTACCCAACACCCTCCCCCACTTTCTTTCCAAAGAGGAGTAAAGCAAACATGTACTCAGAGAAATTCTGGCTGACTAGTCTACCCTGGTACACATTTAATTGTGCTGCAAGCCCCCAGGTCCAAGTTCAGGGTACAAATTACTTCTGCAGTCTCTAGGGTATTGGGAGTTTTACAAGCTATGTGAACACACAGTGACACAAATAGTAGCTGGAGCCATTCTTCTTTAGGAGGAAGATGGGGTTTAGACCAGTCTGTTTTGGAGCTGAGGGAAAGCCAGTTCAATTACAATTTTTTTTTAATTGGCAAGAATGAATGAGACTGCCATGGGTGGGCTACACGCATGTGGTTTGGATTTCATTCTGAATCAAGCTGACTTTGTTTGCTTGAAGCCGAGGTATGGGAAGGGCAGATGCTTGGATTGGCTCTGCATTTGTCTAGTGCCACCCCAGGTCCCATAAGCACCTCTGTCAAAATGCCATTTTAGTGTGATGTTTCTTAGCAAAGGCATCTTGGTGTGAATTATTTCAGATACTCACCCTCCTGTCGCATCACTGTCCTTGGTGAAGGCAGAGGAGTATCAACAGAGCCTGCAGTCCCCTAGATAGTAATAGGTCCTGCCTTTAAAATAGGAGCCTAAGAAGATAGAGTTCTGTGACCAGATGATGTATGGAGTCTGAGATTCCTAAGCCTTCACCTAGCTCAGGGACCATCTCAATTGATCCAGGGCTTAGGGAAACCTAGATGGGGTGTCACAAAGAAATGAAACCCTACCAGTGCCTGTCTTGTACAAAGGAACATGGACAGTAGCGCAACAGCAGTGCTACTGACAAAGAAGCACATGAAAGCTGCAGAGAGCCTCACTGCTTCCTAAAAGCATCATTTCTGCTTCTTTTACCCTGAGAAGGCCAGATGGGTAGAAGTCAATCACATACTGGTTCCTTCTCCATAGGACAGAAAACATCTAGCTAATGATGCTTCTTATTCTCACTCAGCAGGAGTTATGCTCCTTCTAAGGTGTTTTTCCAGGATAGTGTTGATGGATGCCATTGCAGATTCTCCCACTTGCATCATACCACTCCTATGTTGAGGAAGCCCATCTAAGGGCCAAGGTTCTGTTTGTGCCCAAGGAAACAAGATTTTCTCACATTATGGAACTAATTAACCCTTTATTGATCCAGTAAACATGTATTGAATATATTTCATGTGCTGAATGCTGAGAAGATACAGTGATAAGAAATGGTCTCTGCCTTACAGGAGTTCATATCTACCATCAGAGAAATAAGTAATTCTTCAAGGGATCATGGGGAGAGGGTGAGAAAGGAACTCAAATTTCATAATTATCTACTTTTGCCAGTTTTTAAAAAAATATATTTTTTTAGTTGTAGATGGACACAATACCTTTATTTTGTTTATTTATTTTTATGTGATACTGAGGATCAAACCCAGTACCTCACATAAGCAAGTGCTATACCACTGAGCTACAATTCTAGCCCCTATTTTTGTCAGGTTTTGATAGGATCTTATAATCTCATTTAATCTTCTTAATAGTCCTATAAAGGTAGGAAGTCCTATTCTCCTTTTTCAGATGAAGAAATAAAAGCTCAGAAAAGTACAATAACTTCTCTAAAGAGACACAGCCAGTAAGAGGAGAAGTCAATATTTACTTATTTTTTGGTGCTAGGGGTAGAACCCAGGGCCTTGTATATGCTAAGCATGCACTGTACCACTGAGCTACACTCTCAGCCTCAAAAGTCAATATTTAAACTTCGAATTCTTAAGCATTTCTTTGCTCAGTCCTTTACTCTGTCTCTGCTAACAATGCCCTAGTTCAGACCTTCATTGACTTTGACCTAAACTATTAATGTAGTCTACTTTTGGCCTCCTTTTTCTTCAACCCTCTTTGATCTGACCCCTATATCTCTGCCAGAGTGATCTACCTAAAACACAGTTCTCAGTTTTTTTTTTTTTGTCTTTTTTTTTTTTGGTACTAGGGATTGAACCCAAGGATGCTTAACCACTGAGCCACATCTCCAATCCCTTCCCCCCCCTTTTTTTTTACATTTAATTTTGAGATAGGGTCTCGCTAATTTGCTCAGGGCCTCGCTAAGTTGCTGAGGCTGGCTTTGAACTCGCTGTCCTCCTTGCCTCAGCCTCCTGAAATGCTGGGATTTTTTTTTTTTTTTTGGTACTGGAGATTGAACTCAGGGGCACTCGACCACTGAGCCATATCCCCAGCCCTATTTTGTGTTTTATGTAGAGAGACGGTCTCACTGAGTTGCTTAGCACCTCGCTGTTGCTGAGGCTGACTTTGAACTCGCGATTCTCCAGTCTCAGCCTCCCAAAGTGCTGGGATTACAGGCTTGTGCCACCGCTCCCGGCTTTATTTGTTTATTTTTATGTGGTGCTGAGAATCAAATCCAGTGCCTCATGCATGCTAGGCAAGTGCTCTACCACTGAGCCACAACCCCAGCCCCACTTTAGAATCTTTTAAGACCTGTCTTCCTTTTCTTTCCTTCTAAGGTGTTTTTCCAGGATAGTGTTGATGGATGCCATTGCAGATTCTCCCACTTGGATCATACCACTCCTATGTTGAGGAAGCCCATCTAAGGGTCTGTCTTCCTTTTGAGTCCCATTTTCTATAATTTGTTGTCTCCTATTTTACAACCTTTACATTTTACAATCTTTTAAATTCATATTTCCATGTTGTGCTGTTCCTGGACAACCCTTGGCCTCTTTGTCTGCCTGGTTACCTTTAGCTGATCCTTCAATGCCAGATCAGGAGTCTTCTTCAGATAGGGAGAAGTGCTCCTCTGAGTTCCCATTACATGCTTATATTATTACCTCCCACATTATATTGCAAATCAGCTATGTCTCTTATGCTAAATTAAAAGTTCTTTGAAAGCATAAATCCTGTTGTTCGTCCTTGAACTTCTGTGTTGACCTTATATAGTACCTGGCACCCAGTAGAAGTTCAGTAAATGTTGAATGATTCATGTCTGTATGTTCCCTACCATTCTGTGCTGTTAGTACACAAGGAATGCTCTCTATGAGAAGTGGGAGTACAGGTGGGGAAAGGAAGCCTTCTTAGAAGAGGTTACATTTAAAGTGGGCTTTGAAAGATAACTAGGATTTCATCCAGCAGAGAGGGGTTCAGAGTCGGACTCTGACCTTGGCCTCATGCGTTGTACTCTAGCCAGAACTGGCTCTTCTGATAGTGAAAGTCTGGTTATGGAATAGATAAAGCAAAAACTGAAAATTCTGGACTAGGAATGTGTGGCTCAGTTGTAGAGCCCTTGCCTGGCATATGCAAGGCCCTGAATTTGCTCCCTAACACACACATACACGAACAGAAACCCTAAAATTTCCTCTGGGCATAGTAGCACATGCCTATAATCCCAGCTACTTGGGAGGCTGAGTTAGGAGGATCATGAGTTAGAGGCCAACCTGGGCAATTTAGTGAGACCCTGTCTCAAGATAATATGAACAAGGCTGGTGATGTAAATCAGTGATAGAGCATTTGCCTAGCATGTGTCCTAGATCCTTGGGGACTGGAGGAACCTAAAAAAGTCCAGAACCACAGATTCCTTCATGATAGCACATTCAGAATTCTTATTTTCCTTCAGTATAGTGAGATTGCATTCACATTTAGCTTGCCATGTTTTAGAAAATAAAAGCACACTCAGCCATTCAGCACTTTGGATTGGTATTGTGGCTATTTAGGAGACTGGAACCCCTACTCAGGTCATTAGGAAATCATGCTCTGATACTGAGTTTTGTTAGGGGAGCTTCAGAACTCCCACTTAGACTTCAATAAGAGCAGCTTCATATTTTAAAAAATCAGTTTTTCCTGTTCTACTTCCATATAACATTTTGTTTGAAGAGTTCTGCTAAGGAACAAAACAAAACAAAACTTTAAGATGGCTCTGAAATCTTTTGCAAAATGTCCCATCAGGACATTCTGTTATGGATGCTCTGGTGGGTATGGGTCTGTCTTGGTAGTCTGAATGAGTGAAATTTAATTCTGAATAAGGCACTTTGGTTTTTTCATTTAAGTGTCATGTTTTTAGAGATTAGAGTCATTTTTAGCACTTAAAAGAATATGGGCTATTGAGTCACCAATTGGAATTATGTTTCAAATTTCCTCTAAGCTTAAAACAGGATATTTAGATATTTTATTTATTTAAAAACAACCAAAACAACAGAGTCTCATTATCACTGTCCATGCTAGTCTTGAATTTGTAATCTGCCTCAGCATCTCAAGTAGCTGGGGCATGCACTGCCGTGTGGCTTAGATGATCACTCTCTTAAGAGTCCTCTAATGTGGCTTAGCAATCTAAGGAAGAAACTTGTAACAATTTAGAATTTTAGCTCATTTAATCCTTATAATAACTTGGTGAGTTAAATGTAGTTATTGTCCCCAGTTTATAGATAAGACTAAGGCTGAGAGACTGTGACTTGCAAAGGAGTACACAGGTATAAATAGAGCTGAGACATAAACTCAGCTCTTCTAACTTGAAGTCTGCTTTATTTTTGTAATGTTTTTGTTTTTAGTTGTAGGTGGACACAATACCTTTATTTATTTATTTTTGTGTGGTACTGAGGATTGAACCCAGTGCCTCACATGTGCTACGCAAGTATTCTACCACTGAGCCACAACTCCAGCCCCTGAAGTCTGCTTTTATGTTCTATAGTACATTTCTGAGTTTGTCAAGGACTAAACTGATGTGACAGGAAAACCTTCACTCTACCTCATTCCTCTTAAAAAGAGATCCCATGTTACCAGTTCCATATATTAGGGGTTTTCTCTCTCTAATCCCAGTGACTCAGGAGGTTGAGGCAGGAAGGATTCAAGTTTGAAGTTCCATATATTAGGGGTTTTCTCCCTGTTAGCTTCTAAATACAACTTTCTTTTCTTTTTTTCTTTTTTGGTACTAGGGGTTGAACCCAAGAGTGCTTTAGCTCTAAGTAACATTCCTAGTTCTTTTTATTGTATTTTGAAACAGGCTTTTGCCCTGAACTTGTGATCCTCCTGCCTCAGCTTCCTGAGTCATTGGAACTACTGGCATGTACCACTATTCCTAGTCCAAACACAGTTTCCTCCCTCCCTCCTTTCCTCCCTCTCTCCCTTCCTGCCTGCCTGCCTGCCTTCCTTCCTTCCTTCCTTCTTTCCTTCCTTCCTTCCTTCCTGACTTCCTTCCTGCCTTCCTTCCTTCCTGCCTTCCTTCCTTCCGATTGAACCCAGGTGTGCATAGCCACTGAGCCACATCTCTAGCCCTTTTTATTTTTTATTTTGAGATAGGGTCTCTCTAAATTGCCGAGGGCCTCATTAAGTTGCTTAGGCTGGCCTCAAACTTGAATCCTTCCTGCCTCAACCTCCTGAGTCACTGGGATTACAGGTGTTCGTCACTGCACCCGGCTCCGAAAACAATTTTCTGTTACCTGGTAAAGCATGATACAGAATCATTTTTAGAGGAACATAGTCATATTATGGACAGGGATCAAATAGGATCCTCCACCTGCAGAGTAGAAATGGGGCTTATTAACCAATTTGACTCCTTTGAGCTTGGGAGTTTCCCATAGTGTTTAAATCATGGGACCATTCAGTATGCAAGGCCTTGCTCCTTCCCTGATTAGAAACTCCTTATTGACTTAAATTTACCAGCAGTTCGAAATAAGCAGTTGATTGATCTTGTCCTTACTTTGCAGGTTGTACTGGAAAGGTAAGCTGCACTCCACTCTAAAGGTGCAGTTTTGCTCTTTCAGACTAATCTCCCCCTAAATATGGACTAAGCATTAATGTAGTATAGAAGCTAAACATGACAGCCTACTTTAAATAGTTCTCAAAAAAATTATCTTTGGATTGGGCACAGTCATTTATGCCTGCCTTCACCTTGCAAGTAAGAAACTCAGATGGTATATTTATTCATATGCACTACTTCTTATTCCTAGTAAGAATGTGCCTTGTGGCTTGGAATGACAATATGGAAGTAGTGTCAAATTGCTGTTATGTTTCTTTGGCTGCAAATTCTCCTCGCATTCCAGGGTTGAAAATACATAACTCTTTTCTTTTTCTAAAAAACAAAACATTGTAGAAAGAGACCACTGGTATGTTGTTTTTCAGGGAGGGTTTGAAAGTTTCAGCTTTTCACTTGTTTCCTGAGATTTAGTGCTTTTGGGGTGATGGTTGGTTGGTTTTTTTGTGTGTGTTACTGGGGATTTAACCTAGGGGGGCACTTTACCACTGAGTTACATCTTCAATCTTTTTTTTTTTTTTTGAGAGAGGATCTCACTAAGTTGCTGAGTCTGACTTTGAACTTACAGTCCTCCTGCCTCAGCCTCCTGAGTTGTTGGGGTTACAGGTGTGCACATGCCCTGAGATATAGATTTGAAGGGTTTTAACCTACAGCAAAGACTTTGAAAGTTGTAGGTTATAGAACCTAAAGTAACCTTTTCACCCCTTAGAAGAAGGAGTGCCTCTGTCTTATGTGTCTCTGTTGTGGGATGTTGGTAAATTGAAGGCTGCTCGGAGATAACACAATTCATCTTGGTTGTTCAATGAATTTTTTTCTTTTCTTTTTTTGTACTGGAGATTTAACCCAGAAGTCATATCTCCAACCATTTTTATTTTTTGACACAGCGTCTCAAAAAGTTATTTAAGGTCTTACTAAGTTGCTGAGACTGGTTTTGAACCTGTGATCCTCCTGCTGCAGTTTCCCAAGTTGCTACGATTACATGCGTGCACCACCATATGTGGCTGTTCAATGGTCTTTTGAAGCTCCACTGAGAAAGTAATTTCTTATTTATTATATTAATTGTGGGCACCTAATAGGTCCTCTTAACTCCCAATCTGTTTTTTAGAAGTTTTACAAGTTGCTTTACAAAATAGCAAGGGGCAGGGTGCTACAGATAAATGTGTAGACATATTGTCTTCTCATCCAGGATTAATTTTTGCATTACATCTTTTGATTTTATTCAGCCTGCTTTGAGTGTCATTACTCTTCAGAGTTTGCTAAGAAGGCTCTATTAGTTATGGAGCATATGCAGACTGCCCGAACTATATCCAAGGGGAAGCATATGTGTGCGTGTGTGTGTGTGTTGGAGGAATGAGGCATACAATTTTTAGTAGGCAGGTTTTATGTTCATTTATGACATTCCTATGCATTAGTGACTTGGTTGCTTTGGTCTTTCCAGGTAAATATGCAGAGGACATTTTTGGAGAGCTCTTTACTCAGGCAAATACCTTTGCCTCTCGGGTAAGCACCCTTGCTGAGAGGGTTGACCGACTACAAGTTAAAGTCACTCAGCTGGATCCCAAGGAAGAAGAAGGTAAGGAAGCTGAGCTCAGCATTTACAGGCTCTGGTGAGCAGTTTCTTAGAATTTCTTCGCCTGATTTATAAAAAAGCAAGGGGAAAAATCACAGAGACCTATGGAGGTCTGCTTTGAAATGACATAAACCTGGGAAGTGTAAAGAAACCTTTTTAGTCCTCTCACACCCACTATATACTTCCTTTGTCCCATTCCCCCAATTCTTTCATTCTTAATTTTCCCTTCATATTTTGCTACCATTAAAGTACTTGGAAGATCCATTCCACCTAAGAAGAGGTTTGCTAGATCTGGCCACATAGTAAACCTTTGTGTTGCCTCATTTTGTTCAGTCGTGAAATGGCTGGGCTGCTGACAGCCTTGTGGGGCTTCCCCAGAGGGGGAGGGAAAAAAAACCTGGCTGCAGACAGCCGCAGCCAAGAAATGCAGCAGCTGAGGCCTCTCTGACTGGTGTGACTCAGTGTTTGTTCAAATAGCCTGTCGTCCATTTTCTAACGCCTTCCATCTTCTCTCAGTGTCACTACAAGGAATCAACACCCGAAAGGCTTTCAGGAGCTCTACCATTCAAGACCAGAAGCTTTTTGACAGAAATTCTCTCCCAGTGCCTGTCTTAGAAACGTACAATACTTGTGATACTCCGCCCCCTCTCAACAATCTTACCCCTTACAGGTAACAGCTGCCTAGCCTTTCCTTTTTTGGTCCATGGTTAACAACATATAGATTGTCTAAAATATCTGAAGATGTTGTTTACATCAGAGGGTTGTACCAAAAGCTTACTACCTACTCAGGAGTTGCTTGCAGCAGCAGAAGCTAAAGTTTACCTTAAAAGCCGTTGTCACTTCTATTGTTTGGTTTTTGAAATTCATAGTGAATATAATACATATTGAAAATTTGATGTAACATTGTATGCTGCAGAGTTTAATTTGGTATGAGCCAGGTTCATCTTATGTTTCATCCAAGGAATTTAGTTATTATAGAACCAAAAGGACTTTGTTACAAGGCGGTCCTACAGCATGGATCCCAGGGGCAATGTTCTAGAAAGGCTCCCACACTTATTTGGAAACCACTAGATTACCAGATGTTTGGGCATGTTCATGGGAGCAGCTTCATAGACTGGCTACTCTGGGCCCAGAGAGATCCTCCCAAAGCTTAAGGAGTAATTGGCATTCTTCCAAGTGATTGTCTTCACTTTGTTTTGAATATCCTTTCTGTATTTCCTTCTGCAAGCACCTACTTTTCTGCAGCTGGACTTGAAAAAGAAGGTAGCCATAAAGACAACTTAAAGCCCCTCTTTCGGGGTTGGGGTAGAGTGGTAGAACCCTGGGCTCAATGGTAGAGTGCTTGCCTAGCATGCATGAGGCACTGGGTTCAGTCCTCAACACCACATATAAATAATAAATGAATAAAATAAAGATCCATCAACAATTTAAAGAATATTTTTTTAAAAAAAGATAATGCATGAAAATTAAAAAAAAAAAAAAAAAAGCCCCTTCTTGCCACTAGTGATTTGGTAGTGTTGTCATCCTGTATAAAACCACTGAATGGGGCAGAAAGTGAATATTTATCTTGCTTGTATCCATAAATATCTTGGGAACAGGTAAAAAGTAATTACAGATAGCTGGAGGCAGATGTCTTCTATCAGACATGGGTACACTGCAAAGCAGAGAGAGAGAGAGAGAGAGAGAGAGTGTGTGTGTGTGTGTGTGTACCCCTGTGAAATTCAAGGACACCATTCTGATTCAAGGATCATGGAATGAGAACTTGGTAGCTTCTCACAGATAGAGAAAGTACAAAGCATCTGCCCTTTTTTATTACTGTATGAAATTATGTTTGCCTCTTGGCTTTTAAAGGGGCTAGCAAGCATAGCAGGACAGAGCTTTGACTTAGTAGTCTCCATCCTTTAGTCTAGTTGGCTGTGGGCAGAAGAATATGGGGCAGGAAGGGCTCACACACCTGATAACATTATGGGGAGTGTTATACAGGTAGTTTTTGTGGTAAGATAGGATAAACAAATATTGTTTAGATAATTTTATTTTTCATGGAGTGGCATTTTCTTTTTAATCATACAATATCAGAATTAGCATCTCCTCTTAATTTTCTGGACTTGGCCTAACAGAAACAAACAGTGGTATATCCAACTCGGAACAAGATATAATATAAAAATCATTAGTGTTTGATTTGGAAACATTTTCTCTGTGTTGTGATAGGATTGGAAGGTAGAAAATAAAACTGCCTTTCCAATACTTTTTTATTCAGAATAATGTTAAAATAAATGTTCATCCTGAAGCACGTGCTTTCTGGACAGTGGGGGACTTAGCCATGCCACAGTGGAGGATTCCAGTCAGGATCATTAAGTCCGGCAGATAGCCCCCTATATTGACACTCAGTAGCTCACTGTGTAGCACTGTCATAGTCACTGAGATGGTGAGTAAACCTTATAGTTTTAAAACTGCTGGCCGTCTGTTCTGGGTGAGGCCCCCTTGTGGTGGGGGTGAGGGTAGATGTTGCACTACTCTAGAAGGAAGCAAAAAGGTGCAGTGCAGTGGTTATCTGTGTATAGAGAAATAACAGCTGTATACACACATTGGTTTATATTTGTGTATACGTGTAAACCTGCACATGAGTGCACAGGTTTCAGGATGGCCACTAAAGAGTCCTGGGGAATTGGTGGGGAAAGAGGAAGCAGTAACAGAAATCCCCTTGCATGTGCCAACATATCCAGATGTCTGTGGCCATGCAGATCATTGGAAATAATCAGGATCCCTACTGCTATAGTTTATTCTTTACCTAATCATGCCAATTCCTTTATCAGGAATTGGAAGTAATGAGAAGGTTCTTAAGAAGTAGAGAGGTGCCATTCAGGGGCATTGAAATGCAGGTAAGGGAGAGGAAATATGCAATTGATTTGAATGACTTCTTGATTCCTTGGTGTAAAAACTGCTAACTGTTAGGTGTTTGGAATATTGGATTTGGTTGGGAGCTCATCTATCTACTGACAGCTACTTGTCTTCATTTCTATCCCAGGGATGATGGAAAAGAGGCACTCAAATTCTACACCGACCCTTCATACTTCTTTGATCTTTGGAAGGAGAAGATGCTGCAGGACACCAAGGATATCATGAAAGAGAAGAGAAAGCATAGGGTGAGGGGAAAGGGGCCTCTGTTCTACACATCAGTAGGCACGATTGTGGAGGGGGGATAAAAAGGAAGCCAGCCAGTCTTATGTGAAGTAATTCCGAATGGCTGCTTGCTTGGATGCCAGGTGAAACTCTTAAAAAAAAAAAAATGTGTCCATACCAAGCACCACCAAGATGAAAGTATAAATCACACCAAAAATGTGTTTGTTCCCCCTGGTGCTATTAACAATTGAGTATATTCAGGCTGAGTTTTAGAAATTGACTTTTCTATTCACCATTTATTTCTCTTGCAATTTGCACCTGACTCTGCTGGACACTTGAGCTAGGCTAGTCCCTTCCCCGCCAGTTTTGCAGCTCATTTCTCAAAGACTAGCACAGGTTCTGCAGCATTTGATTTGCAACAGGAGCAGTTTAACACCTTCGCTTCTACTTGGTTAGCACCAGGGGAGGGGATATTGCCTGGTTTATGGATATGCCCCTTTCTCCTAGGCTCCTGGTGCTATGTGTGTGACCTACCAGTTTTGACCTCACAATCCCATTAGCATGGCTGCCAGAAGGCCCAAGAGAATGCCACAGGCTAGTCCAGCTGCACAAGATGGAGAATTCTTCAGTGTTTTGTGTTTTGTTACTATTTCCTTATATCTGTCCCAGATATCTGTAGCTGTCATTCCTTCTCATCTCTCTTAACTATTCTTTGTGGCAGAGCAAGTAACAAATAACTGTTTACTAACTTCCTAACAATTAGAGCTATTCAAAGACATGAAAGAGTTACTCAGAGAGGTAGTTGGCTTCCCATTGCTAGAAGTGTTTAAGTGTGGGACTGAGCAAATATTTTGCTTGGAAGGTGGTTTGAATTAGATGACCTCTAGGTCATCCCAAACCTAGCAATTCTATATATTCTGCTCTTATCATATCTTGTCTAGGTAAATCGTCTCTTGAATATACATCCTTGAAGATGGGTGGAATTTTAAGAAGAATTTTGGAAAATATTTCCCAAAGACTTTTTTGTTCCTTTTCATTATAGAAAGAAAAGAAAGATAATCCAAATCGAGGGAATGTAAATCCACGGAAAATCAAAACACGAAAGGAAGAATGGGAGAAAATGAAGATGGGACAAGAATTTGTGGAGTCCAAAGAAAAGCTGGGGCCTTCTGGGTAAGTGATGCTTTTGTACTGTTGGTAGCATTCTTCAAAGGATCTGTGGACTCGAGGACAACAGTCTGACAGCTCTGGCATGATACCTTTCACACCCCCTGAAATTTGGCTTTGTGGTTTCAATTGATACCACTATTAATCAGCTACTTTTAAGTGCGTCCATCTGGTGATTAAAATTTGCTGAATAAATCAAGAGACTCAGCAGTCTAAATGAGGTAACTGGAGTGGTCTGGAAAAGGAGGCCCATGGCTTCTAGTGTCCTTACTCTACCAGACACTAGTATGTCTAAGGGTCTCAAAGGAAAGATTTGGAAGGGGAAGAAAAGTGGTCTTGGGAACCCTTTGCCTCCAGAGCATGGATTTGAAGGTCAAACCTAAGAGCCAAGCATTTTGAGGGAGTAGGGAGGGCCAGGCAAGGAAATTGTGCACATCACCAGAGCAACTTTTCAGCTAGCCTTTGTCAGTCTTAGAGAGAAGCTAGCCAAGGGATTGAATGCAGACCTCAGAGTCAGTGTGGGAAAGGTTGCTTGGCCACTGTGGAGGCTATATATCTCTGTGGAGAAATGGGAGATGTCAGTCTGACCCCATTTCCCAATACCAAATCACACTGGAAGTTTAAAGGGGGGAAATGGTGTTTAAGCTTGGTTTGATGCTTATCCTGTTGTCTGACCTGTATGACATTCAAAGCCAAGTCACCACGACTGTTTGGCATGAGTGTTGCTCTGGTTTTTCCTCTAAACACATTGTATCCGGGCTGTCAGAGAACCATGCCAGCCCATGCCGCGTGTTTAGGAATGATAAAAGGAAAGAGTTGAGTTGTTCTTGCTTTAGAAATAACTCTACCATGAAAATCTTGACTTTTAAGAATCTTGACACTTCTGACACTTATTCTTCCTGGATTAAGAGATTTGTTTTAAAGAGTGATGAAGATGGTGAGAAGAAAAATGAACCTTTCTTTCTTTCTTTCAGCCCTGAGGGTACCTTCATTACCTTTACCTCCCAGTAAAAGGGGCTGTTTTGTTCTGTGGTCCCATCCTGTTCAGACAGCATTTATCATAGGTTCAGTGACTTCTAAGGCCAGAAGCTTACATATCAGAATGCCAGCTATTATGTATGTCTTTTTTGTGGGATGGGGGTGGTGAATATGAGGAGTTTGCCTCCCATTTTCTTATTGTCCAGGAGTTTGGAGTTGGGCTGCTGGCTAGATTATCTGGACATGCTTGTTGGTGAACCTATCAAGAGATATACCCAACCTACACAGCTCCAGGCTTTGGGGATTTTCCACATCAGAGCATCATTTTATTCAGTTAGTTCCCTCCAATTCTGTTCTCCCTGGGATTTGTTTTTGATAAGTTCTTAGAACCCAACAATGGTGGAAAGAAGGGAGAGGTGGGCAGAGCAGGCCAGATTTTGCTAGCTGACGCTTGGTATATGTGTGCTTGCATGGAAGCTTATTGCTTGGTGTATTCATGCTTCTTTGAAGTTTTGATGTTGTTCACCCAGAGCAAATTCACCCAAGGCCCCGTGCTCTGAGGTAGATTTTCATGAGGCAAGCCCTAACACCCTACTTTTAATCGGCAGCTCATTTTGTTTGATAAGAGATCTGGAAGGGAGACCACATTTACTACCACACAGCAACCTGCATTCAGCCTTGGCTTGATTTTGCAATCAAATGCCTCCTTGGCCTTTGAGTACTCTAGAGGCTTGTCGACCTCAAAATCAGGCTGCGTGCCAGTCACATGTTTGCAGCTCACTGGCCTGTAGGCTTGGCTTTACCCTTTGCACAAGACAAGCTTTGTGATTCAGGTGTAGCTGCACCTAACACTCAGAAGAGAATTTAAAAGAATGAGGTTTGACAAGGCTGGTACTGGGAAAGGAATGGCAGGGTTTTGGTAATCTGGGTTGAATCCCATTATTACAAACAATCCATCAGAAATGTCTGGGATATACATAACAGTACGATATTTAGTCCTTAAATAAAATTTCAGCATTAGGGAAATTCTGCTTATTTCTTCCTAATAGCTTTTGTATCAAATGCATTTTTGTGGAATCTTTTAAGAAGAAAAGAAAATATCACTAAGGCTCTTTAAATAACAGTTTTTGGCATTGGGTTCATTGTCAGGTATTCACCCGCCTTGGTGTACCAGAATGGCAGCATTGGCTCTATCGAAAATGTGGATGTAGGCAGCTATCCACCACCACCACAGTCAGACTCTGCCTCTTCACCTTCACCTTCTTTCTCTGAGGACAACTTGCCTCCCCCACCAGCAGAATTCAGGTAAATGGTGGAACCTCTCCCTTCCATCCTGTGTAGTTAAACATCCAAGAACAAAATAAGAGTTCAAAATCTAGGCCAGGACCACTAAAATAAGTTCAGGCAAGCCTGTCTATATAATAGAAGGTAGTTATCATTAATCAGATGTTTGCAAGGTGCCAGGCATTGTGCTACACACCATTTATGTTGCTTAATCTCCACAAGAGTCCTTTTGAGATAGGTACTCCTGTCCTCATGTTACTGATGAGTAAATTGTGAGGCATACAGGGATTAATGAACTTACCTGAAGTCCCAGTCAAAAAGAGACAGAGCCACAATTGACCACTCTAATTCCCAAGACTATATTCTTAACTACTTAATATTCTGTCTATACCTGAACAAATAGAAGTCACCAATTTCTCTCGTTTTTTTCACTTAGCTTTAACTCAGTAGGAAAATTTTGCATTACAATCCACTGGCCATAAAATACTTATCAGACACTTTGCTTAGGATCTAGGAACCTTGCAAATAGTTACTTCCCTCTTCTATTGCTTCTGGTTTATTTCATTGCTAGGTAGACTCTCCAGAAAGAATGAAACCAAGGGAAAGAGGGTAAAACTTAGAATCTGTCCATTTTGATATTTGTCAGTGTCCCTGGCAGAGATGTACAGAGGAGGAGGTTGCTTATGATAGCTGAAAAGAGGCCTGAGAATTTTTTGGATTGTGCTGTTTTCTCACCATTACTTTCTGTCTTTCTAATGCCTGGCACATGAGAGCTTTGAAAAGTACACTTTACTCCTTGGACACTGTTTAATTATTGACTGAATATGTTGTGGCCCCCTCAAATGGAGACCTAAAGTACTGTTGCCCACTTGTCCTCTCCACTATTCTTCCTGGTCCTTGAAACTACTAATCCCAAATTTCCTGCCTCCCAAATCACTTCCTGCTGGTTACCCTGTCAGATGCAGCTAAGGCTTGAAGGTCTGTGGAAAATTCCAAGATGAATGCTTTCCTAAGGAGTAGCTATTAGTGCAGGACAGATGCAAAGGTGGAAAAAAAGAACTTTCAGTCTCACACATGGCCTGAGACCTTGGAGCTACGGCTGCACAAATCTGACCTCAGGAGAAGTAGAGGCTTAATCTTCTTTCAGACCTAGATCAAGAATTAGTGGCACATGCATTTCCTATCTCTCAGATCCTCAGATGGAGACTCGTTCTGCCTTCATCAGATCTGGGGAATGTTAATAGCCTAGAAACAGCCCAGTGGGAGGGTAGTGTTTGAATTTTCATTCCAGTTCTTTCTTGTATGCATTCTTGGTCTTGGTTCCAGACTTAATACTGACAACCACCCATGGGACATTCATCTAGGAGGGTGGCGTTCCCCTGGAGACCTAAGGTTAGAGGGGAACCTATGAGATGTTTCAGCCAGCCATTATGTGATAAGGAGTCCCAAGTCTACTTCTTTCAGGTAGATTTCTGATTGTTCTCCTCCTCTTGGAGGAAGCTCATTATCTTAGAGGGCTGTTTATTTTCTTGTTGGTATGTTCTGACCATTCCCAGGTATTTCTTTCTGTTTGAGACAAGATGAAATGTTAGAATAAGCCAAAAGGAGACTAAGTTACAAGCCTACCTTTAGATGGGTGTTTGCATCCAGAGAGTGATGGTGGGTCTCTTTTTTTTGGCCTTGTAGCTACCCAGCAGACAACCAAAGAGGATCTGGCTTGGCTGGACCCAAAAGATCCAGTGTGGTCAGCCCAAGCCACCCACCCCCCGCTCCTCCTCTGGGTTCTCCACCAGGCCCCAAACCTGGGTTTGCTCCACCACCTGCCCCTCCACCTCCACCTCCAATGGGCATCCCACCTCCTCCACCACCCATAGGATTTGGGTCTCCAGGGACCCCTCCACCACCTTCACCTCCATCTTTTCCACCTCACCCTGATTTTGCTGCCCCTCCACCTCCTCCCCTGCCACCTGCAGTGGACTACCCAACTCTGCCACCACCTCCCTTGTCCCAACCAGCAGGCAGTGCACCTCCCCCTCCTCCACCCCCACCTCCTCCAGGACCTCCACCCCTCCCTTTCAGTGGTGGGGATGGCCAGCCTGCCATACCACCACCGCCACTTTCTGATGCCACCAAGCCCAAGTCCTCCTTGCCTGCTGTGAGCGATGCCCGTAGTGACCTGCTTTCTGCCATCCGTCAAGGTAAATTCTAGTGGTGGGTTTGGGACCATGGAGCCTTGTCTTTCTGAAGCTGGGATAACTGATTAGGGGGATGGGGGAAGGGGGCTCTGTGCCTTTTCCAGGGAATGGCTTCGATTGCGTGAGGTTGGGACCTCAGACCTCAGCAGACTGAAAAAAGACTTCACCCTGAAAATATGAGATTTCTTTCCACATTAGCCTAAAGTAAAGAATTCTTAACTTGGCATCTTGGATCTTCTTGAAAATGTATGCAGGCAGTGAACACCTTTAATCCCAGCAATTTAGCAAGACCCTAAGCAACTTAACAAGATAAATAAAAAAATGTCTCGGGGCTGGGGTTATGGCTCAGCGGTTGAGCGCTTGCCTCGCATATGTGAGGCACTGGGTTCGATCCTCAGCACCACATAAAATAAATAAAGATATTGTGTTCATCTACAACTAAAACAAAATATTTTTTTTAAAAAAATGTCTCAAAATAAAAAATGTTGCTCAGTGGTTAAGCCTCCCTGGGTTCAGTCCCTGGTACCAAAAAAGAAGATATATGCTGTGTGTGTGTGAGTGTGTGTGTGTGTGTGTGTGTGTGTGCGTGCGTGCGTGCGTGTGCATGCACGTGTGCACTTGTGTTTTTTCCATTTAGAAAGTATCCCCGTTCTCCTCAGGTACTCAAAAGGTACCCAGGAAAAAAATCAAGAATCCTAGCCCCAGAGAGCCCCTCTTTAGCTGCATTCTGTCACTCCCTGTGCTTCTCCACTGCTCTACCCTGTCTATACTCCCTCCTTTTGCCTTCTTTTCTCCTTTTTCTCCCCATTTCCACTTGTCCCTGTCCTTCTGTCCCCTTCTATCTTTTTTCCCCTTTCTTTCCTTTATCCTCCTTCCTCCTCTCCTTGTCGTCATCTCACCAGCCTGGAGCATTTATTCTCTGCCAGCGGCGAGGTCTGGTCCCTAGGGGGTTGGAGTGGTTGGTTCTGTTTGTGATTATCAAGGGACTTCTAGTCTAGAGGACAGTCCAGAGCTGCTGAGCATTAACGGCCATTGGACTTGGACAGCCTCAGCCCCACTCAAAGCCTCCTGAGAAAGTACCATCCTCAGCAGCCAGGAAAAATGCCAGGCTTCAGACACACCTATATCATTAGGACACTGATTTCTTTTTTTAAAGAAGAATGCTGATTTTTTTTTTTTCTTTTGGTTCCGAGGACTGAACCCAGGGGTGCTTTTAACCACTGAGCCACGTCTCCAGCTCTTTTATTTTTTTATTTTGAGACAGGGTCTTGGTAAGTTGCTTAGGGATTTGCTAAGTTGCTGAGACTGGCCTTGAATTTTCAATCCTCCTGCCTCAGCCTCCAAGCCTTTGGGATTATAGGCATACGCCACCATGCCCAGCAAGAACCCTGATTTCCTAGCCGGGCGTGGTGGCTCATGCTTGTAATCTCAGCACTTTGGGAGGCTGAGACAGGAGAATCGTGAGTTCAAAGCCAACCTCAGCAATGGCGAGGCACTAAGCAACTCAGTGAGACCCTGTCTCTACATAAAACACAAAATAGGGCTGGGGATGTGGCTCAGTACCCCTGAGTTCAATCTCCAGTACCAAAAAAAAAAAACAACTCTGATTTCTTAAAGCCCATCTTTCCTTCTCTTCCGGCTAATCTTTCCCAGAGGATCCTTCTTTTTCTCAGTTCTTTCCAATTCTGCCATCATCAGTGGCCATTTCCCCTTAGTGCTGGATAGATTTTTCTTTCCTTTTATTTTCCCAGTGCTGGGAATCAAACCCAGGGCCTCACACATACTAGGCAAGCGTTCTACCACTGAGCTACATCCTCTAGTCCAGGATATACCTTCTTAACCTTTTCCCCCCTCTGTCACCAGGCTTTCAGCTGCGCAGGGTTGAAGAACAACGGGAGCAAGAGAAGCGTGATGTTGTGGGCAATGACGTGGCCACCATCCTGTCACGTCGTATTGCTGTTGAGTACAGTGACTCGGAAGATGACTCCTCTGAATTTGATGAGGACGACTGGTCGGATTAACTCTTTCTGCCTGCCACCCACCTCCTTCCTTTCCTTCCTACCTTCCTTTTTTGATGCCTATCTCAACAGTCCCATGGGAGGGGGGAGAAAAAAAAGAATTTCAAGGGCCAAAGCCTTCCCTGAAGCAACCAAAGATATATCCAAGTGCTTCCTCCAAATCAACATGTATTTTCTCTCCCTGTTATCAAGCGCATGGGCTCCTGAGTTTCGTAGCTGAGATGAGGTGTTTCCTAGTTCCTTCAAGTGACTGTTGCATATTGAAAGGAAGGAAAACCCCAAAGCAGATTCCTTTGATTGGGTTTCAGTTGGAAATGGTGTTGGTCCCCAGTTGAAAATGGCTCTTAGGGGAGAGTACCATTTCCAATTGAATGCCAACCATCTTCTGGTCCTAAAGTAGTGAGAGCAGCCTGTGTGGACACAGCTGCCCCCTTTCCTGTGTCCTGAGAAGGCAGAGTAGGCTGAGTGCCCTGAAGCCAGACCACCTCTTGCCCCCTCCTGCTCTCTGCCCCAATCGGTAGGGTGGGGCTGCCTTTTATTCAGTGATCTTTTGGCCCAGGATACTTTTTGTTCCAGGAGGTGACAGACCACTACAGAGTGTGTCATCCACTCTTCCCATAAACAAGGCCTCTGAAGGCTGAGGCTCTTGCCTTCTTCTCCCTCTTATTGAATATGATGGTAAAGTGTTTTTTAAATGCCTCTTCCTTTCCCTTAGGTGCCTTCAGGCCATATAGCCCAGATTTAACCTCTAATATCCATGACCAAACTAGCCCTGACACACAGGAACCTGGGCTTCTGCTGACTGTCAGGAGCAAAGCTTAGAGACTTGGAACTACAGAACTAGAAGGATGGTAGAATTCCTTGGGTTCTGTCCTCTTAAGGATGCTGAGGCCTAGATGTGGGAAGTGACTTGCTCAAGGTCACACAGTTGGATAGTAATGGAGCAAGAGCTCAGGCATCCCGATTCCAAGTCACCTGTGCTTTCTGGGACCAAATAATGGATGGGCACCTGCTGGAGTCTGGGCAGAGCAGTCTTGGCTCTCTGCTACTCCAGACCTCCCCATCGGCAGGGGTCCCAGTCGGAGGGTTCAGGGCCTGTGCCAGCCCCGTCAGTGCTGCTCAGACCCTTATAGCCTCTCTCGTAACCCTTCATTGTCCCCTTCCTATCACCAGCCAACCACATGGCCGAGGAGCTGTGCTTCTGGGAAACCAGAGTAGAGAGAAAAAGAAGAGGGCAGGCAGCTTTGACAGGTGCTGTTTTCAGTTCTGCTGCAACTCCTCCCCCTTTTATTTCCCCAATTTAAGCATAGGTTTTGCCAGCTGTAGAAACTTGAGTGTCTCAGGCTGGCAGCCGCCCCAGGTACCTGCCTTGGGTGGGGGGTGCCTGGCACCCGTGAAGAGGGCTGAAGGGTGGAGGGACTCAGGGTCCCCCTTACTATACATGGTGATGTTCATTCCCCCACCCCCAACCCCTTCCCAGAGCTCGTACACAGGTGCTATTATTTAGGAAAAAAACTGGTCAGCTCTGGCCAACAGCAAGGTTTCTCTCTTCTGCCCCAACTATTGTGTGGCCTCTCATGCTGAAATGGGCTTCTCCAGCTTTCAGAGCCTGAAACAAAGAAAAACAGGATCTGCCTCTACCCAGCGCAGCAAATGGTTGTAGTAATTGCCAAAGCCCTCATAAACCCCTCCGGCTTGAGGAGAGTATAATCGTGGGCACTGCTGCCTGCCCTTGCTGAATACCTCCCTCTGCCTCTTTTCTTGAACTTGGGATGTGGGAAGAGCCTGCAAGTGCCAGCAGATGCTTCTGCTGCAGCTACTCCAGAGTGTGCCCTCCTCCTACTCCCCAGATAGGGTATCTTCCACACAGGGCTTGGCACCCAGCTCCATGCTGAGCACACCAGCCATGTCCCCCACTTGCACTTTGGAAGCCGAAGGTGCTTTTATCAGAACCCTGAAATGGCTGTTGAAGGTGCCCCGGCTGCAGCTCAGCAGCGGCTGGAGAGGCAGGCGGAGGGCAGTGTTTCTCCCAAATAGGAGTCCTGGGGCCTGGCCAGGCCAGGGTTTGGGCCTAATGGCTGTGAGTAAATTACCCCCATCCTCCTCCTTTCCGGAAAAGGGGGAGCCAGAGCCACTCACTATCATTCTGCTCTGACCTTGAAGGGGGCGGTGTTGGCCTGGCTTCTGGAATGGACAGAGTCCACTGCAGAAAGGGCTGGGGGCAGGAGGAAGTGGGGAGGGGCCCTGCCTGCGGAAGGTAGGATTAGATCATTAGCTCAGTGACCTCCTAGGGTTTCGATGTGCTGTGTTCTCATCCTACAGCTGGTTTGGTAATGATCTGCAAGTCCCGGAGAGCAACAGCACAGCTCTGCCTGACGCTCTCATTAAAATCTATGCAGCCAAGCTCGGCGCTTTGTAGCAGCCGGCCTTGCGAAGCCTCCTCAGCTCGGGGGGCTGGGGACCCAGTCAGCTGAGAGGCCCTCTGGGCTCTACTTATGCATATGTGCACCAAAAAAAAAAAAAAAAAAGTGCTTCTCGAAACCCAAAGCCCTTTAAGATGATAAAGGATCCAGTGCAGGTAGATATGTCTTTGGAATCCTGTAATTGTAGAATACAAAGTTAGTGATTATTTAAACCAAGCTGCTGAGGCTGGTAAGAGTATGAACAATGGCCTGTGAGGACTTAAGCACCAAAGCCAAGCAGCCACCTTCCTTCCATGTCTGCCCAGCCCAGCCCAGGGGACCTGCCCCCATTCCTGTGGCCCAGGGGCCCAGCTTCCAATCGGCAGTGTCAGAAGTGACTTGTAGCTTTGCCTTAGTCGTGAGATGATTTCATTCCAAAGGAGCAGGCAGGCAAGAGGGGGGCGGGTGATCCCTTGGAGGCTCAGAGCAGCTGGCCCAAGCTCCAGCTTGCCTCCAATGGAAGCTTGAGCGCCCTCAGAAACGACCCTGGCCAATGTCACCGCAGAGCCGAGGCGGTGTTGTCAGGGCTAATGTGAAATCTCTTCCCGTGGCGCCGATCCTCCGACTCTGCAGCGCCAGCTTGGACAGATTGAGGTCTCTGTGGCTTTGGTGACCCTGCTTATGCATTCCCACCGTGTCCCCACTCTACTCTAGGACTGCCTCCCTCTGCAGCCCCTCACCAGACCTCAGGGCCTGGGCAAGGAGGCTGTGCACCAGGGCCAGGCACTGCTGCTCAGGAGAGATGTCAGCCTTCCTGGGGGGGGCATCAGGCTTTGAGCTCTGACAGGGTGCAGCTGGCCAGGGTCCAACTGATCTGGGACCAGGTGTCCCACAGAAAAGTGCCTCTGTGCTTCCTGCCACATTCACTTTAACAGTGCCTCAGTGAGGGCAAGGGAACAGTTCTGTTACTGTATTAACTTCATTCATTTAATTCACTTGAGAAACTAACCAATTTTTACTTTCTGTCTAGAATGATGTACGTGTAGGAGAGTAAGCTGTAATGCTCCCAAAGTGCCTTGTTTTCTCTGATATAAATATATTTATAAGGACATATTCCAGTGGGTTCGTGGGTATGTTTGCCACATGGAGATTTTAGGGCATGAGCAAGTATAGTGGGGAGGCCTTCTGAAAACAGGCCCCTTGCCCCTGAGCGTGGGTAAGGGGCTTTTCAGTTGGAAATCCAAGCAGTGGGATTAAGTAAAACCCCCAGAGTTACCCTTTCCTCCTCTGCCCTGTTCTTCTCAGACCCTAGAAGGATATCCAGTTGTTTAAATCCCTGCAGCTCCAAGCCTGATCTCATTTGCTTTCCTGCCAGGCTCGTGTGTACACCTGTACCCCAGTGATCTGAAGGTTCCCTGTAACTATTATATGTATACACATAAATACCTAAATGCCAATATTTTCAATAATTTGATAAAGTCTTTGTAGTCACTCAGCCACCTCTGAGGGTGTGTGTGTGTGTGTGTGTGATGAGAGAGCAAATTAGAAGGGACAACACTGATAGCCACCAGCAGTGACAGCTCAGAGGGGTTCAGCCTGGGTAGGCTCGAAGGGCAGGAGGCTTCAGGTTGAAGACCAGAGGTACAGAACCCCAAGCCCTTTTCCTCATGAGGAGGGGGCTGTGCCAGAGACTGGCTGCTGACAGCTCCTTCCACCAGGCTGGATAGGAGCACAGCCTGAATGCTGATGCTGCCTCCCAACATCTGGCCGGCATCTTGTCTGCCTCTCAGACCCAAGCAACTTACCTTAAATAGAACGATTTACAATGGAATCCGATAAAAGGTTTAGGCTGCTCCACGCCCCCTCTCCTGCCTGGGGAAGGGAAGGGGGCTGGGTTTATATTGTGACCCAAAAAAATGACCTACCCAGGAAGCAACGGTTGTACAGAGCACAGCTGCTGTGGGTAACTGTCCCTGGGGGTAATTTATGATCAGACACCCAGTTCCAGGCCCTGCAGACACATTAGGGTGGCCCCCAGGAGAGGGGAGGGAGTAGAGTTGGTGACTGTGGGTCACGCCTACTGCTAGAGGGAGAGAGTCACCCACTGGTGTCCCAGGAGAGGGGGCAGAAGTTTTGAATTGTCAGCAACTGCTGCGCCAGCCAGCCGCTGTGAGCTCATCGCTGGAGGTGGGGATGTAGGGGAGGGGGCGTACAGCCAGCTCGCCCTGCAGAGCCCCTCAGCTCCACCCTCTTGCTCAGGCCTGTGTTTAGTCAGCACTTGGCTGCCTGAGGCCAGTGACTGACAGGCAGCCAGACGCCCGCCCTGGCAGAAGACAAAATGGTGGTGTTGGGAGCCGCCCTTGCTAGGGAATTGGAGGAAAGGAATGTAGTTCTGGGAAGAAGAGGCCTGAGCTTGAATTGTGGCTCTGCCACTTGGGAGTTGTGACCCTGTGCAAGTCCTTCACCTCTGGGATAATCCTGAGAAGGACGCGCACTTCCTGAGTGCCCATTGCCTGCCAAAGACTGCGTATGCTTAGTTTCAATTCTTAGAAGCAGGGGTCTCCCGTTTTACATAGGAGTAAAACAGGTTCACAGAGGCAGTAAGTCACCTAAGATCATGCAGCTGGCCAGGGACAGCCCATGCCCCCATTCACCATGCAATTTCTGCATCCTTCTGGTATCCCAGTCTTAAGTGTGCAAGGGTGTGTGCAGAGTCCTGGTGCCCAGTTTTACAGTTGAAATAACAGGTGAGGGTTTATTTTTGCTCTTAGAAACCAAGCAAGTTCAGCTGAGGGCCCAGCTATTCTAAACCTTCGTGAGGAAGTAGCTGCGCCCTCATCTGCCTGAAGTGATGCCTCCCAACACCTGGCTGGCTTCACACAGACATACTGCCCAGTACACAAATGCACACGCACATTTTTTCCACATTCAGAGGCACTGATGGGTGGCACACAACCCAGGCCTAGGGTCAAGTACAAGCATTGTGTTCACACCCCTTCCCTTGTGCAAACAAGGACACACATCAGCAGTTACAGGAACATACATAATCGCAGGCAAACCTCACACAAAGTCCTTCCAAGTCACCCCTCCCTACTCGCTCCACCAGTTGCTCACTGCCCCCTCCTGGCCACCTAGTAGCCAGGGCAACCTGGCACCATTTCCTGAAGTTCTGCTCTGGGTGGGGCAGCCAGCTCTTTAGATAATGGGGCAAGAGCAGTTTCAGGTGCTCACGCTCAGCCCCAGGGCAGGTGGGTCTAGAGGGGATTCTTGAAGCATAAGGACAAAAATAGTGTTTAACATCCAAAGGAATCTTTCAAGGACTTGTGGTCTGTGTCTGTCTTGTGGTCACAGAAGGGTAGGTGAGATTTGATCAAGGAGTCTGCATAAAAAGCCTCCCATGTCAGCAGGCCACATCCCGGCCCTGCCCTAAGAAACTAAGCACACATGTGCTCATGCTCTCACGTGTTACAAAGCAGACCTGCCAGCCAGGCAATCAGAGGCCAGCTTTTCTAGCTCCTAGCTGACTGTGACCTCCCTGGGCCTCAGCTTCTTCACCTATTCAGCAAAGAGTTAACCTTGATGAGGGATGTGGCCTCTTCACTCTCACCTCTCACCATCTGGGTACTGACACTGCTCCCAAATGTGTGTCTGGGCAGAGTACATCCATAAACATGACTCTGGATTGCTTAGGACAGTTTTGGAAGGATTACCAGCACAAAGCCTTGTATGCCTTATTTTACAGTAAATGAGACACAGAGAGGCACAACAATTTACCCTAAGTCACACAGCAAGCTGAAAGCAGACGAAGAAATAGAAAAACTCTTCTTTCCAATGCACCAGAAAGCAGAGCACCTTGTGGGCTTGGGTCTGGAGCCAAGGGGATTTGAGTTCCAAGCGCTAAAGCCAGAGGCTCTGCTCTTTGGTCTAGGAGCCCTGACAGGGTTCCTGTGGCTGCCTGAAGGCTTGGGGAGAACCCAGAGAAGGTCCCAGGCTTAGACATTTAGCACAGAGGCTGGGAAAAAGTAACTTGGAACCTCAATGGGTTCTGCCACTTAGGAAGTAGGACTCCCATTAGCAGACTGAGGAAACCCCTGACTAAAGAAAGGGGCTTCTGCCTAGCCTGTGGCCAGTTGGTGAGTAGCTCATCAAGGAGTATACATACATGCATGATGTGTACATATGTGCTGGACTTCATGTATGTACTCATACCTGTGGCCATATGTGCATGTGTACAAATACACAGAATAATATTCATTGTGTGTAGCATGTGTGTTTGCAAGCCTGTGTACATGTGACTGGCTGTATGTGTGTGCTGGGAATTGAACCCAGGGCCTAGCATACACACCTCCAGCCCCTGTGTATGTTTGGATGTACACATATAAATGGTATCTGCATATTGGACAAGTGACTAAATGCACACGTAAGACCTTGCATGTGGGACTGGGGATATAGCTGTGATAGAGTACTTGCCTACCATGTGAGGCCCTGGAGGCACTGGAAAAAAAGAAAAGAAATAAAAATAAATCTTGCCTGTCTGCTTACAGACTCAGATTCAGATGGTCATTGAGTGTGCTTGTGCATGAGCAAAGGTTCACGTGCATTTGTGTGCAGAGTGGGGTGGAACATACCTAAATGTGAGTGGTGTGTCAATGTGCATGCAGGAATGGCTTCATGTGACAATACACATGAATCACAAGAATGCCCTCCCAAGATAGGATGATGTAAGTGTTGCCCCCAAACTTGGAATGTCACTCAGGTTGCCCCCAGCCTGAATGCCTGGCTCCAGTCAGGGACTGGGCTCACAGAACCCCCCCCTCCACGTGCTCACTATTCCCCAGACCTATTCTGCTCCACCAATTTGCAGCCTTTTGCTCCCAGCTCCTGGGAAGGCCTGCAGCAAAGTCAAGGGGCTGGTGGCCAATTAGCGAGGGGGTTAATCAGAGATCTGGGGACCCCCAGGGGGTGGGAAGCTGAAGGCAGGCATGGGGTTGGCAGCAGCTTGAGCTGCCTGTCATAATACTGGGGGAGGGGAGGCCAAGACAGCCTGTTGGTGCTGGAGACCAGGTGGATTCATGATTGCTAAGCACTGACAGTAGTGGGGAGCATGTGTGTGTGTACACCGTGAAGCGGTGTGGTGTGTACGTGCATTCTAGTCCTTGAATGTGGTCTTGCATGCGTTTGTGTATACATGACTATGCGTACCACTTGTATACACTCGTGCAGGTTTCTATATATACTTGGGTGTGCAAAGGCATGCAAGTGGGTTTGCTTATGTAAGCATGTTTGGATCTGTTTGCACATAGGTGTGTATAAGGGTAAGTCTGTATACATATGCACAAGAGCATGTACACACATTTAAGTATGTGTTCCAACATGCGCTCATGTGCATGTAAAGTAGCTGTGATGTGTGTACACACAGTGATGTATCTGTGCACAATGCTGCATGCACTGCTGCACAGATGCATCCAAATGTCTGTGTTTGGGCATGTGTGTGTGTGTGTGTGTTCTTGGAACAGCTGGACACCTGGCCCCTACACTGTGCCCCTGTGCCTGTGTTCACGTGCTCAGAGTTCTCTGCATGGAAGGAGCTGGGGGATGTGAGATTGGCCGTCTCCAGGCTCCAGGAGGGAATCTGACAGACGAGCCTTGCCGCAGCCCCCGGGCCCTGGGAGCCTGTTTTCCAGTCTGCAGAAGCTGTGAGCCCGTGAACTCATCTTATATTAATAGCTGCTGTCTCCTCACTTATTGCAGGGAGAGGCGGTCATGGCTCTGGCAAGGGTTTGGCCCTCAGTACTGCTCCCCCCCAACACACACAGGACCAGGGGAGAAGCAGAGATGAGTCCCAACTCCATCCCAGGCCCAGCCTGGCAAGAAAAGAGCCCATGCCTTCCCCAATTCAGGGAGCAGCTTGGGCTCTAGCTGGGTAGGATCAGGCATGGGGGTTAGAAAGCTGGCAGGGGCCTACACACACACACACACACACACACACACACACACATGCTATGCTCAGCCACTCAGAGCTAAGCACCAGAGGAGTCTGAGGCTGAAGGAGAGAGAAGGCTCAGTCTGGAGGAAGACACAGTCCTGCCCTCAGGGGATCTCAGTCCAAGGCAAAAGATGTGACCCTGCTCTCTGACATCCTCAGCCTAAGGCAGTGACAGGGCCCAGCTCTCAGGAATTCCTGGTCTAAGGGAGAAACAGACCTTGTATTCTGGAGCCCCTTGATCTAGGGAGAGACAAAGAGAGTTGCTTTCAGGGAATTTCAGTTTGAGGGAACACATGCCTCTTCTCTCAGGGACCCTCAGTTGAAAGGGGGCTGCAGCCCTACCTTCAGGGGCCCCATTCTGAGGAGGAAGCAAGACTTCCCTACAGATGATTACGGAGGGGGCTGGAGCTGTGTCCATAGGATCCTGGGAGGAGGGAAACCCAGCCAGCCCACCACACACTGGGGCTCCCCCAAATGCCTCAGATCCACAGCATAACCACCCTCACACAGACAAGACGAAAACCCTTGGCCTGGAGCCCCAGCACAGACCCTCCCAGACACAGGATGGAGAGCAGTAGGCCCTTGTCTGGGCCCTGGAGCCAGAAGCTGGGATGAGGACACAAAGGGCCAAGCCACACCCAGCTAGAATGGGCACATAGCCCCTCCTTGTGGACTCTGGTGGGGGCTTCTCAGGAGCATCGGGGAGGCAGCAAGTAGACTCTTCCCTATATCACCCCTTAAAGGTCTGGACATAACCTGGAGACCCCCAGCTTTCCCCAGCCTGGGCTCAGGCCAGCTTGTCCCAGTTTCCTGGCCTGCTATTTCTGAAACCTACTCCTTCAACCATTAAAGAAATAGATTTGGAAGCTGGGCGCAGTGGCTCAAGCCTGTAATCCCAGCACTTAGGGAGGCTGAGACAGGAGAATTGCGAGTTCAAAGCCAGCCTTAGCAATGGCGAGGTGCTAAGCAACTCAGTGAGACCCTGTCTCTACATAAAACACAAAATAGGGCTGGGGATGTGGTTCAGCGGTCTAGTACCCCTGAGTTCAAACTCCGGTACCAAAAAAAAAAAAAAAAAAAAAAAAGCTGTAGGCAAGAAAATGGAGGAAGACCTGTATCCTAACCTGGCACAACTGGATGAGTTTGAGGAAATAGCTGCTCTTTTTTGTGTGTCTCAGCCTCCCTGTCTGTGTGATGGTGGAGTAGGCCAGAAATACTCCTAGGGCCCTACTGCTAGGCTTTGTCCAGCTATAAGGCCTGAGAAGGTGGGAGGTTGGGAGGTTAGAGTAGTCAGAGATCCCTCTTTTGGAGGGAGGGGGGTACCAGGGATTGAACTCAGGGATACTCGACCACTGAGCCACATCCCCAGTCCTATTTTATATTTTATTTAGAGACAGGGTCTCACCATTGCTTAGCACCTCACTTTTAATGAGGCTGGCTTTGAACTCATGATCCTCCTGCCTCAGGCTCCCAAGCCGCTGGGATTATAGGTGTGCATCACTGCGCCCAGTCAGAGATCCCACTCGAGCCACACCCCAAACCTACTTCTGCCTGTCTGATGAACACAATCTTCTGGGGTCCTCCTCCACTCCCAAACACCCAAACTTGAGTCCCCAGATATACACATGTATGGCCACTCACCTTTACTTGAGAAAGAGTTCTTCTAGCCCCACAATGACAAGACCCTGTCCAACCATCTTCCAAATGTGGGCCATTGACCCTGAGAATATAAGTCAGGGTCCAGAATGTCCTAAGCCCCAGGCTTGGGAAAGAAGGAAGCAAGAGAACATTGCCCAGGACACAGAACGCAGAGTCTGGAAACAGATCTTCCTGTTTGAATCCTGACTCAACCATTTCCCAGCTATATAACTTCAGGTGAATCACCAACCCTCTCTCAGCTGCCATTTCTTCATCCATAAGAGGACAATACTATATATGCCAGGGGATGCTTGTTAGGCATATAGGAGGCAACGTGCATCACCTACTCTTTGCAAGGTGCCTATCCCACATAGTAAGCACACACTATTAGAAGAAAGGGTAGCCGGGCATGCTGGCTCAAGCCTGTAAGCCCAGCACTTAGGGAGGTTGAGACAGGAGAATCACGAGTTCAAAGCCAGCCTCAGCAACAGTGAGGCGCTAAGCAACTCAGTGAGACCCTGTCTCTACATAAAACACAAAATAGGTCTGGGGATGTGACTCAGTGGTCGAGTGCCCCTGAGTTCAATCCCCAGTACCAAAAAAAAAAAAAAGAAGAAGAAGAAGAAAAAAGGGTATTGTTTTTATTTTTTGGCAGTATTGGTGGTTGAACCCTGGGCCTAGTGCATACCGCACAAGTGCTCTACCATTGAATTACATCCCCAGCCCAGAAAGGGGTTATTATTATAAAGGAAACAGACATGCTATGTGCATATTCTTCACATCAGAGCCCAAAACTGGCTCATGTAGGCAGGATGTGGGCATCTTCAGAGCTAAGCACCCTGGTCCCCAGGAGGATGTGAGGTCCTTGCCAGGCAATGCCCATGGCTGACCAGAGACGCACTGATATCCTGGTGCAGGGGGAGGGGTCAACCACACTTCATCCTGAATCTTCAGTTCCCCAAATCCCCCCATTAGGCCCCTCTAGCCCGGCCTGACCCTCTCAACTCTACATCGTGCATGCACATGCACGCGCGCGTGCACACACACACATACACACAGAAACATTTATCACAAAATCAATTTTTAATGATTTGGGTCAGGGGGACAGGAACAGGGAATGCACTGGGGGCCATACCCCAGTTGGCAGAGGGGTGGGGTGTTGGCTCTTGCCCCGCCTCCTCTAGGGCACCTCAGGGTGAGGCCTGGCCCCCAGGCCATGTCTGTGGCACTGGATGCCAGGCTCAAGTAGAGTTGGTGTTGTATTTTCTGGTACCGGCTACGTGGTCGGGCTGCAGTCCCCCTAAATGGCCACCAGAGGGCAGCCGGCCCCCAGCGCAGAGGAATTCTCGGTTACTCAGGTGATGGCTTCTTAAAAAAATAAAAAACCAGAGGCTGGTGTGTTCCTCCTGCAGACCCAAGGGGCCCAGGCCTGGGGAGAAGGCTCTGGTTTCTATGATCTCTTCGATAAAAAATAAGCAAAAATAATAAAATACGTGGTTTCTCTTTCTCCATTCCCCCCTCCAGAAACTGAGGTCAGAAATGGGGGTGTGGTGATTGGGAATACCCTGGTATATGGCCTAGATTTCAAGGTATGGGTCTCTTTTTTTCCCCTATCACCCACAGATAAACTTATAAATAAATAAATAAATAATATACTTTCTTTGTATGTGCAATATATATATATAGATAGATAAATAGATAGATCTGTCTCCTATCTAGGCAACTAAGTGACTAACCTCTCTGACTCTTGAGCTCAGAAATTCAAAAGTAAAGTGACATGGCTAAGGATAAGTTTGGGGGACGGGAAAGATCAAGGACTTGAATGGCACTGTAAAACGCCCAGCATTCTGGAACTGCAAGTCAGCTGGGCTGTGGGACATTTCTAAGTGGAACCCTGACTACGTGGAACATTCTAGAACCATGGAGCCAGCTGGGCCCCTGCAGGCATCTTGAACAGCATCTTGAAACACCCAATGTCCTAGAACTCCAGAACCAGCTGGGTCTGGGGGTGTAGAGCTGGGGGTTTGGAACAAAGCCCTGGAGGACCTAACATTCTGGAATTTTGTAGTGATCAGGGATGCAGGGGTCACCAGGATGTAACTAGACATCACTGGGGGAGCGAGATCGAAAGGGAATCTTGGAAGAGGAACAGCAGCAGCAAATGGCCCACAGCACCTTCTGCACATCCTGGTTGCGGAAGGCATAGATGATGGGGTTGATCATGGAGTTGTAGGTGGCGGGGAGCAGGGTAAGATAGGTGTAGAGGGGTGGGGAGCGGGCATCGCCCAGCAGGCAGTAGACAGTGAAGGGCAACCAGCAGGCAGCAAAGGCGCCGAGCACCACGGCCAGTGTGGCAATGCCCTTGCGGGTAGCCACATAGTGGGAGGCAGGCAGCAGGTGCCGCTGAAGGGCGATCTGTTGGGCATGGCGGCAGACTATGCGGCAGATCTGGGCATAGAGCTGCAGCATGATGCCAAACACCATGAAGAAGGCAATAGCCAGGACCACCAGATGGTTCTTGGAGAGTGGATATACCACGCCACACGTGGTCAGGCCATCCAGGCAGTTCCAGGCCAGCACAGGCAGCAGCCCCAGGCCCAGGGCAGCCCCCCACACCAGGGCCAGCATCACATAGGTCCGAGTCACTGTTGTCTCTGAGTAGTAGGTGAGGGCATTGTACAGGGAAAGGTAGCGATCCACAGTGATGGCCAGTAGGCTGCCAATGCTGGCGGTAAAGGCCATCGCCAGCACGCCAACAAGCACCAGGCTCATCTCCGCCGAGCCAATGCAGAAGACAGCAGCGAAGTGCAGGACCAGGCCCAGGCCTGCCAGCAGGTCTGCCACAGCCAGGCTGCCCACCAGTAGGAACATGGGGGCACGAAAGGCAGGAGTGCCCACGATGATGGCCACCACCAGCGCGTTCTCGCAGGACACCAGGGTGCCTGAGATGCATAGCACCACATCCCAGGCCTTGGGAGAGGGCAGTGGCGCAGCTGGGCCTGTGGGCCCTTCTGCAGGGCCCACGCTGCTCACGTTGATGTTGCCTGGGCCAGCCGAGAGCCAGGCCAGAGGGCCACCTGCACCCCACATCATGATACCTGCAGGAGAAAGGCCCTGTGAGATGCTGGCAGGGCTGGGTGTTTACAGGAGTGGTCTGGAGGGGGCGAGGTGCCCTTCAGGATATATGGTGCAGGCCTGCTGCCTTGTCCCCCCATTCACACCCTAGGGCTCTTCCCAGGATAACCTTGTCCTTTCTAATGCCTTCAGACCTTTGAACAAGAGTCTTTTTTTCTGGGGATCCCTTTCCTGTGTCTATTCACCCTCCCTTCCAATCCTCTGGGTCCTGCAAGCCTCTTTTCCCCACGTGTGTATTCAGAGAACCAGGGGAAAGGCTACCATAAGTGAATGGGGGGCCACAGAATCCAGGCGTTGCACCAAAAGGCTCAAGATCAGGTGGGGGTGGGGGAGAGAAGCATCTCGAGTCTAAGGGAAGCTCTGCTTCCTCTCATCAGAGGATGACTCGGTTTCTGAGGCTCCCAGACCCCGCACGATTCTCAGCACAGCCGTCCCAGGCTCCGCCCCCAGGGAAAGCGCGTGAAGCTCGGTCAGCACCCACCTGACATTCCTAGGGTAACAACACCTGGGAACGCAGCCCCTCACCCGACACGCTCTCCCAGACTTCTGTCCCTGGACTGACCCCTAACCCCTGGATCTCTGTGAGACACCCCCCCCCCCCCGCTGGAAGTCTGGATCCCCGAGTCAGACCCCTCCTTCTGCCCAGACACCTAGATCATGGGCCTGACTCCGCCTCCGGCCCGAATATCAGGATCCCTAAATCAGACACCTCCCGCAGCTCCGACGCCTGTGTCCCTGCCCGAGCCGTCTCCTGCCCGCCCAACCTCAGGTGACTGTCCTAACCTCCAGAGCCTCGGGTCCCTGCAGGGATGCTCACCCTTCGCCGGGTCACCCAACTGACTGCTCCAGCACTCCAACACTTGGGCCCCCTCCTGCTGACCCAGAATTTGCTAACCCAGAATCCCAGCCTCGACCTCTGACCCTTAGCGGCCAGCGGCAGGGAGTCTTCAGCCCGCCCAGTGCCCCAGCATCCAGCGTGTCCTCCTCCAGGACGCCTGGTGCCCGCGGCAGGGCCCCCTACTCACCGCTCAGGACAGGGCGCGGCCGGGCCGCGGGGAGGATCCACTTGGGTCCTGGCAGCTCAAGGTGTGCGCGGACCCCGAGAAGCCCCCGCGGCCGCGGGAGCAGCGGCGTGAGTCACCCCGCCCCGCCCCGCCCCCGGCCACCGGTTCAGTGACGTCAGCGGCCCAGTAGGCCAATAGGCGCGGCGCGCTGGGGCGCAGCGCGCGTTGCGCGCATAGTAATGAGGCCTTGCACCGCCTCTCACCCATTCATAAAAAGCGACCGTGGCCGCGGCCCCGCCCCCTCCCGAATTGGCCCGCGCTGTCCTTGACGCGGAGCCCTCTGCGGGCCTGGGGTTTCTGGGGCGCTGGTGGAGATCCTTGGAGAAGTCTCGGGGAGCCTGCAGGGAATATGGTGGGGAGCAGAAAGGGGACCCGGATAGGCTGTGGGGTGATCGGGACCCTCAGGTGACAGGAACAAGATGACAGAATCCAGGTGACGGAGACCCAATGATGTGGCTGAAAGGGCGTCCTACTGTGAGAATGACGGGGTTGCAACGATGGGCCCTGAGGTGACGGTGACAGGAGCACGAAGAGGCAGGGAAGTGGGTGGAAGTGACGATATGAGCTGGTGACAGGATCTTGGGGGATGGTGGCCTTGGGACTCTGATGGTAGAGGATGGTAGAATCCCCAGGGCAACCATAGCAGTGTCTGGGTGACTTTACAGCGTGATGGAGTTTAGGGATCCCAGGGCGGCAGAGGTGGTGGCAAGAGAAGATGGGTATTCAGGCTAAGGGATTTCAGGTCACTATGACCCTGTCAAGGGCTGAGGTACTGAGGGGACAAAGCTAAATGATGAGGGTTCTAGGGTCCTGGAATGAAGATGCCAGGTGACTGTGGTAAGTGGGCCCCAGGGTTAGGGTAACAGGGTAGAGGAGCTGACAGTGACCAGGCAAGTAAGTTGCTGCCAGAACAGGTCCCGTGATGTTGGGGCTGGAATAAGGAACTGGATGACATCACTCATGTCAGTCCAATAGCTCCCTCGCCCTCACAGCATGGGAGAGTAGGCCTGGCAAGATTTAAAAACCTGAATTATTTATTCAAGGATCTGGAAATCCAGCAGGAGGGGGAGCACTTCCCCGAAGCAGCAGGAGATGGGGAGCCGGGAAGAACTTGGAAGCAGAAAACCTAGCAGCTTAGTTCTCCTGGCAGGTCCCTCTCAGCCTCCCTTCTTAGGCACCCTGGTGGGGTGGGGCATGAAGAAAGAGCTCCCCCTTTCCTAACCCTGTGGTCTTTTAAACTCTAAACCCAGAAAATGTATCATATATTTATTCATCTTCCTTTCTGGGTTACTTTGTCTCAGTCCTGCTCCACTGTAAGCTCCATGAAAGGGCAGTGACTATATCCTCTTTTCTGCTGGAAAGTGGTGCCTAAACATATAGTGGGTGTTCGATAAATATTTGTTAACTAAGTGATTAAACTAAATGGGAGCTGAGCTGCTATGAAGGGAAACAGCAGCGAGAGTAGCAGGATGCATGCTCGAGGTTACTGAGAGAGGGGACAGGGCAGCAGGAAACCAGGACTCAGATGCCCATCTTCTCTCCAATCTGAGCTGGGTCCCAACAGAGTTCTGGTCTCAGAGAAAGGTGAAGGGTGCTGGGAGGTTGGTAAGAGAGTGGCATATGAGAGAATTCTGAGTGGCAGTTTTCATACTTCATTGATCTTTTGGTGAAGTGTATACCATCACTGCAGATAAAGTCACCACAGAATCTTTCCTCCCACTTGCCAGCTCCAACCTTGCTTGGCTTTTGTCTTCATTCTGTTCTCATGTTGCTCTGTTTTCTTTTCTTTTCTTTTTTGTACCAAGGATTGAATTCAGGGTACTCGACCACTGAGCCTCATACCCAGCCCTATTTTGTGTTTTATGTAGAGACAGGGTCCCACTGAGTTGCTTAGCGCCTCGCTATTGTTGAGGCTGGCTTTGAACTCGCGATTCTCCTGTCTCAGCCTCCCAAAGTGCTGGGATTACAGGCATGCGCCACCATGCCCGGCTTCTAATTGTTTTCTTGAGATCTTTTTCTTCTCACACAGGCCACATCTGTGTTTGGATTAATTTTTCTTTTTTAAAAAATTTGTAGTTGTAGATAGACAGCATGCCTTTATTTTATTTGTTTATTTTTATGTGGTGCTAGGCAAGTGTTCTTCCACTGAGCTTCCCCAGCTCCTGGATTAATTTTTCTTTCTAGAATCCAAACAATCATAAATGGTGCCCTCAACAGCTGTGTTGCCACCACCAAAGACAAATCTCATGTGTGATGTGGCCTTATAGGTTTTGGTGTTTCTGTTTTAGTTACAGTTACCATCCTAGGGTGGAGGACATTTGTTTCCAATGCAGTAGTTGGTTGGTCATGAACTTCCTGATCTGAGTAGTTACTGTTACTGTGCTCTTCACATGGAGGTTCTTCCTTAGGCGGCTAGGGGGGAAAGATCGGGGTTATTTCTAACCCCGAGAAAACCCAGAGATCCAAGAGAGGCTGTCCATTATCAAGTGTATGCTCTCTCATGCACCAAAATTGCTCCTGCCAACAAGACCCTCAAGGCCATCACTGCCTAGCAGATCTTTCCTCCCAGAAGGGCAGCCCCCACTCATGCCCTCTGCCTCTACCTCCTTACTTTCTTCCCACCTACCAGGTGCCAGACCAGAGCCCAGTTTTTTCTTACAACAACCCTGTAAAGGTAAGGGACCATATCTCCAGAGAAGCCAAGGAACTTGCCCCTGATCACATAGAAAATGGCAGAGCTGGGATCTGAGGCCAGGTCTACCTGTAACCAAGCCCCGGGTGCCTTCCACGCTAGCTTAGATGGCACCCTTGTTCCCAGAAGAAATTGAGGTAGTTAGAGTAGGGCTGAAAATACTGTAGTTTGCCAGGTGGCCACCAGATGGCTGTGAACTCTCACTTCCAGGTGAGGCTTCTTTACCCCTTCATTCTTCACCAGTCTGGAGAACTTGAGCTTGAGTCCAAAGCGAGTGTGTGTGTTTGCATATACTTGTGAGACATAGATCATCTCTACACTTGAGGCCTTTGTCCAAACTCCGGGGTCCAGTCACTGTCAGTATATGTATTCTTAGCATGGACTTCATTCAGCCAGTAGTCACTGATATTTCCTTGGCTTTGGGTTTTGGTGGGTGCTAGGAACAGAAAGATGATCTGGCCACATTCCTGCATTTTCAATGTTTAGTGTATATTTACTGAGCATCTACTATTTGCCAGGCACAAGAGGTTCTAGCTGTGAACAAAACCCCCTGCCTTCTTCAAGGAGCTCCCATTTAAAGGGAGAGATAGGCAATTTACAAAAAGATACTTAATATGTCCAATAGAAAGCCCTTGATGGTCTCAAAGGCCAGTGGCTCAGACAAACATCTACTCAAATGGTCACAACATGGTACAGTATGGCTACTAATAAACATCTATTGAGCTCGTTCTGTGTGCAGGGAGTTTCCTAGGAAGAAGACATATATGGTTCCTGCCTTTGTGGAGCTTATACCCCAGGAAACAAATGGGTAGTTAATTATACATTTGATACATGCTTCAAAGGAAAAAACAGGTGCTGTAATGTAGAATAACCAGATGTTTTTTAAGTAGGGAGGTTAGAGTCACTGAAGAGAGTAGAAGCCAGGAATGGTAACACACTCCTGTAATCCAAGTATCTCAGGAGTCTGAGGCAGGATTGAGGCTGATGGCAAGTTCAAAGCCAGCCTCAGCAACTTCGTTAAGACTCTGTCTCAAAAAATAAAAAGGACTGGAGATGTAGCTCAGTGGTTAAGTGTCCCTGGGTTAAATCCCAGTACTGAAAAGAAAGAAAGAAAAGAAGGAAGGAAGGAAGGAGAGAAAGAAGGAAAGAAAGAGAAAAAGAAAGGAAAGAAAGAAAGAGAAATAAAAGTTTCAAGGAATGGATGGCAAGTACACAGTCCATGAGCAGGAAAAGAATTTGAGGAGTAGAGAGGAGGCCAAATGAAGAGAAGCTGAATGAGCAGAGGGGGGAGTTTGAGCCCAGAGAGGAAAACCCTGTGGATGGGAAGTCATGAGACGGAAAGCACTAGTGAGTTAACCAGGGGAGTGGTATGATCTGAGTTATTTTTTCCAAGGATCGCTCTTTTAGTGGTGTCTTGGAGCATTAGTTTGCCAGGCAGATGAAGTGGGGAATGGAGGAGAGGAGCTAGGATAAAGGCACGGAGGGACACTGTTCTCTCTCCTTGAGGGATAGGAAGGTGATGCAGAGAGCCCAGGACAGGCTAGAGAGACTTCTAGAGCCAGAAATCAAAGGGTTGCAGAGGCTAAGCCATTGTTGAAAAGTTAATTGGAAGAGGTGTCGTCAGATCCATGCGTGGTTTCAGGACAGCCCTGCACTGTGAGGGCCAGCTTGGAGATGGGCCTAGAGGGTGAGAGGCAGTGAGGGCAGCAGGAGGAGGATGAGGAAGTGTGACCCAGAGGACACGTAGATGTGGAGTATAAAGGAATTTAATTCTGGGGGCTGAGATGGAGAGAGGAGGTGAAGGTTGAAACCATGGTTCCCAACCCAGGTGACTGAAGGGGGATGATGGGGCCTCCCTGAGTGGGGGAAAGGGACCAGACAATATCAGACACCTGAGGACATTCAGGCATAGGTACCCAAGAAGTAGGGGATCCACAGGAAGCATGGTGGCTTCTAGCTTCATTGGATCCTGGCTTCACAGCCTAGTCTGCTGTGTTCTGTGTCCCTGAGCACCTTTCAAACTGGGGATGACACAACCCATGCCTACAGGTTAGTTGTGGACATTAGATGAGAGGCCGTAAATAAAAGCTCTTAGTAGAATGTGCATTTTGCTAGTAGTAAGGACTCAATGATCATAGGCTATGTGTTAATAGTTAGAGGTGTGGCAGCTGTGGAGCTGGAACTGCCTGGAGTGAAGATTATAGACTTGTTGGATTTTAAATGGAGACTGATGGCAGAGGAATGGCCAAGATGATCCTGAAAGAGTGTGAATTTGGGCTCAGGACTAAACTGGGCCATACCAGCTAAAAGGGGGCTGGAGAAGGAGGAGGAGGGAGGTGAAGAGAAAGAAGAGGTGCCCCTAAGGAACCTGAGAAGTGGCTGCAAGAGTGGTACTGGGGCAGGAGAGGAGGCCATGGAGAGGGCTGTGGAGAGGCCCTATTGACCCAGTAAGGGCATGGCCATGGCTTGGCCAGAGGGTGTGATGGGTGGGAGGCAGACAAGATAGGGGGGCTGAAAGGCAGAAGAGGGTGGGGGCGGGGACCTTGCGAGGGGTAAAGCCGTGAGAAAACACCAAAGCTGGGCACAGGCAGCTACAGGTGAGGGTTAGCTCAGACCTGTCTCAACCTTCATAGGGCCTGCTGGGAGGTGGCATCCTATAAGGCCTGGCCTGAGCCAAGTTCTGAACCTAAGAAAGTGACTTCACCTTCAAATCCTATTTTGCCATTGTGACCTTGAACCAGTCACCTTTTCTGAGCCTTGGTTTCCTCATCTATGAAGCAGGGATAAAAATAATCTCTACTCAGCCGGCGCGGTGGCTCACGCTTGTAATCCCAGCACTTAGGGAGGCTGAGACAGGAGAATCGCGAGTTCAAAGCCAGCCTCAGCAATGGCGAGGTACTAAGCAACTCAGTGAGACCCTGTCTCTACATAAAACACAAAATAGGGCTGGGGATGTGGCTCAGTGGTTGAGTGCCCCTGAGTTCAATCCCTGGTACCAAAAAAAAAAAAAAGAAAAGAAAAAAGAAAATGAAAAATAATCTCTATTTAACCGTTTCCACCCATCTACGAGCTGGGCGCCGCGTCCGGGCCACGCCCACTCCTGAACTCCGCCCCTTTTGTCCAAGCCCCGCCCCAAACCAACCAGCCCCGCCCTCGCTATCTGGCCCCGCCCTCGCTGGCTCCGCCCTACCAAAAAGCCCAGCCCCACCCGGCCACTCCTATTGGCCACGCCCCTACTGGCCACGCCCCGGTTGCCCGGTTCTCTTACCCCACAAGCTCCCGCGAGCGGAGTCCAGAAGGGACGCGCCACACCAGCTGTCCGCGGACTCCCAGTTCCCACCCGCGTCCATGGCAGCGCCGGGACCCCGTGTCTTTCCGGCTGCGTTTTGTGGCGGCTGCTGCTGCCTCCTCCTGTGTGCCCAACTCGCTGTGGCCGGTAACGCAGGACAGGGTCTGGCTAGAACCGGGCTGGGGCAGTTGGCGCATTCCTCTCATCCAGCTGCCTCCCAGTCTGGGCTTAGGAGTAGGAGGGACTTCCAAGGCCTGTGCAGGGCTCCAGGGGAGGGAGAAGAAGGGGCTCTTATTTTGTGTGGTGTCCCACGTGCATATATATATATATATATATATGGACTCCAGGTGTGGGGGATTGGGGAACCTCAGGTGTCTCTGGAGGTGGTAGCAGCAAGTGTGCCGGGGAACCCCAGATGTACGTGGGGGGTCTCTGGGGGTATGTAGTGAAAGCTAGGTGAGTGTAACCTTGTGCTTGCAGAAGCTCTAAGTGCGGGCAGAGGGGTGAGAGCCACAGAGGTGGTGGGGTAGGTGCTGCAACTTGGCTTCCCAGAGTTGCTCCCTTCCCACTCCCACTCCATTGCCAGGAAAAGGAGCTCAAGGCTTTGGGCGGGGAGCCCTGATCCGCCTGAACACCTGGCCTGCTATCCAAGGGGGCTGCAAACAACTGGAGCTCTGTGAGCGTTGTGTGGAGGGGGATAGAGCACACAACCTCTCCGGCTGTGTGTGGCAGCAGTGTCGACCACAGGAACCAGGTATGGAGTCGGGCCCTTTCCAAGCTCATTGACCCCAGCTCTGATCCCCAGAGCCTTGGACCTTCTCCTCAAAGCTCTTCCCTGCCTCTTCTCCCATAAGGACACTGTGTGGCCCAAGCTGAGGTGGTCAAGGAGGGTTGCTCTGTCTACAACCACTCAGAGTCCTGTCCAGGTAAAGGAGTTCCCACTGGCCTTAGCCAAGTTGGAGGGAGGGGGCTGGTCTCCTTATCCAGAACCTGCTACCAGGAGGAACCAGCCTCTTAGGGAGTAGACTATGCCCATGAACACCTGGGTCCAGTTTCAATTCTGTCAGAGTTCTCCTCCCCTCTGTGACCTGTTTATCAGACCTGGTCCAGATGTATGAGGGGATGGGGGCATTAGGTCTTCCTGTAATGTAAGGCAGAGCCAGGGTTTTGGAAGTTCAGAAGGAATGGAGGGAGGCTTCCTGGAGGAAGTGGGATCTGAGATGAGCTTGGATGAACTGGAGAGGGGGCACATCTGGTGGACAGAACTTTGTGACTAAGGCTTTATAGAACATTGGGTGTTTAGAGCTGGGAGAGGGGCCTGATCTGAGTCAGAGTCTAGTAGCTGGCAGAGGCTGGAGTCTTGATGGGATCCAGGGGACAGGAAGGCGGTTTTATTATAGATTTCCTGTCTCCTCAGCCGCCCACCACCATCCCACCTATGAACCGAAGACAATCACAACAGGTAAGTACTCCTCCTGGGATGGGGCAGTGGGAGGACCAGAGGTACATGGAAAGACAGCTGGGCTCATGTGCTGACAGGCTCTGTGGTCTCCCCTTCTCAGTTCTTCCTCCATCTGTAGTTTCCACATCTGTAAAATGGGCTGGGTAATACCTACCTTGCAGAGCTGCTGTGAGGATTTTATGGGTCTGCATAACCACTTCAGTGTCTTACGCACTGAAGGCAATCAAGAAAAGGCTGCTCTCGGTGCTGGGTTATAGCTCAGTGGTAGAGCACTTGCCTAGCACACGTGAGGCCCTGGGTTCGATCCTCAGCACCACATAAAAATAAATAAAATAAAGGTATTGTGTTCGTCTACAACTAAAAAAGGAATTAAAAAGAAAGAAAGAAAGAAATGGCAGCTCCTACCTGTTCCTAACCTGTCCCTTGGACCTGAGAGTATGTGACTCCAGTTGCTAATAAGATGTTGTCAGTGACCGTCTACTGCAACCTGCAGACCCAGAGGGTCCCAGAGCAGGTTCCTGGCAGAGCAGAGGCAAGAACTCCACCCCTTGACTCCCACTACCCTTCAGAGACTGGAGGTCACCAGACTTGGCCAGGATGGCAGAAGAGGCTCTTGGTTAATTAAAGCCGGAAACTGATCTCAGAGGCTGAATTATTGATGGCTCAGCTCCCTCAGCTGGAGCCCCAGATCCACTGTGTGTGGCTCGCCTCTTCCCTTTTTGCTCCTCTCCTGGCATCCTTCTCTGGGGATCCCTGAGCTTCAGCTAGGACCATCTTTTGTATTCTTGGAACCCCTTATACCACACACACCCTCTGAGAAGTGGGCCCTGTCCCCATCTGAACCCCTGTTCACTGTTCCAGCATATTCTTCCACCCACCAGCCCTGCCCTACACTGCCCTACCTGGCCCTACCCTGTCCTGGGCACCTGGCCCAGGGCCTGAAATGGAATCCTTGGTGGCACAGCTGGGAGCCACCAGACCTAGCCTGGTAACTGTGGCCCTAAGGCTCTACTGTCTGAATGGAAGGGAAAGGGGCCCATCTTCTAGTTCCTACCACCCATTCAGTAGGGAGTTGGCCTAGACCTCTGCTTCTCCTGCTCCTTCTGAGTAGGGGCTCAAGGTTTAGTAGTCCTGAAAAGGGACCATATCATCTGCATCTGGGATCTGAGCCCTAAGAGCCCTCTCTCACCTAATCAGCCTATGGGATTAGTAGGCCCAGAGAGGGTATGCATGGCATAAAGCCACAGAGCAATTTAGGAACAGGGCCAAGTCCTGACAAGCACTGTCCCTTATGTCGGGCATTCCCCACGGCCTGTAGGTTCCGAGCTGGACTTCTCCAGGCTGTATAGTGAGGACTGAGGCTTCAAGGTTTCCTGTGCCAGTTGTGAGGTAGAGCTGGGATCCTGGGTCCATGGTGGCCAGCAATGACCTCCACCCTGCTTCATTCTACAGGGAGCCCCGTGATCCCTGAAGCCCACAACCCTGGCTTTGATGGTGCCAGCTTCATTGGGGGTGTTGTGCTGGTGCTGAGCCTGCAGGCGGCTGCCTTCTTCGTGCTGCGCTTCCTCAAGGCCAAGGATAGCACTTACCAGACACTGTGAGTACCTGGCATCCCAGCTCACTTCCCTTACTCCTTCCTGCCCAAGGAATTGTCTTCTCCACAGGGTAGCTCAAAAGATAATAACTCCCTCCCATGTCCCCTATGTGAGCCACACCCCTTCTCTACTGCAATAGGGGCTCCTTGCTACATTTTAGCTGGGACCAGGACTCAGCCTGGCCCCATGCTTGCTTGGCACTTCAGCTGAGCCCCACTGTGTCTTTGTCCCATCATGCTGCCAGCAGGGAGGAGAACCAGTAGGTGATGGCCCAGGCAAGTCTTCAGCCGGTCTGGGGCCGTGGGCAGGAGCCAGGCTGTGTGAAAGTGTGGTGTCCTCTGAGAAGGGAGCTGGGCGAGACCCTGTGTGCCGTGTGCCGTGGGGTGGGTCGCTGCAGCCTGCGTTAAAGTGTTTGCTCTTCCAGCTGCATCTGCTCTGGGGGGGGGGGGTGAGAGTCTTTGCCCAGCTGAGGAAGGGTCACCTCCCCTAAGTGTCCTCTCTGTGTGGCCTCCTCAGAATCTGACCCCCGTGGACCTGTTCTCCACACTGAGGGGAAGGAGGACTCAGAGGCTGCCCTCTTGGCCACTTTGTGGGCACTGGGGGTGGGAAAATCCTTGGCCATCAATTTCTGGCCCCTGCGGACACTGAGCAGGCTCAGCACCCAATGTCTGACATCCCCTCCTGTCCTGGGCCTGCCACCTACAGCTGAGAACATCCCTCAACCACCTCGTGTCTCATCTGTGGACCCTGCTGGGCCCTTCAGCCTGGTACCTGGGGTCTGTGTGCCGCCTTTCCCACCAACCTAGCCTGGGCTCTGCCCCCAAATAAAAGAACTGTTTCCGGTGCCGTGCTTCCTGTCCTGTGTCTGGGGTTGTGTGGATGAGGGAGGTTATGGCCATCATCCTCTCCTCAGGAATTCTGCTTAGGACTACGGCTGTCTCCTTTAAGATATTTTCATCTCTTATACCTGTTGACCCCCTCCTCCACTCTAACAGGGATATGGAGACTCAGAAAGGTAAGCGTTTGCTCAAGATTGGGGCAGAGCTGGGGTTGGAATCCAGGCTTTTGTGATTCCAGAGTGAGCAGAACCTCAGGACGCCCTTCTGAAGGTGTCTCCAGACTCTGCCCCCTAAAATTATGCCCATGCCCCAGGGCCAAGGAGGAGACTCCCCAGGACACTCAGGTGGCCATTTCTGGCCTTCCTCACTCAGGTCTCCTTGGAAAGCCTTGCCTGCCTCCCTGGGCATAGAAGTCTTCCCTGACTCATAGCCCCCCCAGGTCTTGGGTGCTCAGTGGGAACCAGGCAGGCAGCAGAGTCTCACTTCTTCACATGCGCAATGCCAAAGAAAGTTGAGAGGAAGAGTTAAGATTGAGAGCTTAGTCTAGGAAGCCCAACTGTTCCGTGTGAACTCCAGCATTTCACAGCTCTGGGCCTCAGTTTCCTCATCTGTAAAGTGAGAAGAACAGTCTCCCTCTCAATGGGATGTGGTGGAGGTTCAGGGCAGGTGCATGTATTCTATTTGCTTCCCTCCAGGGCACGTGTCCCTCTTAAGCTGTGCAGCCTGTGGGCTTACCCTCCCTCCACCCTGGTCTCCCCAGGAATCTTGGCTGCAGCTGGAGGGGCTTGAAAGGATCCTCAGGTCCACAGGTAGTTCAGCTGCTCTTGACCTCACCTGCCCACACGTGGTACCCACCTCCTGAGGCCGCTCTTTTTTCACTTCCGTCAGAGCCCCCATCCTCTCAGATACCTGTCCCTCCTTTGGTACTCCTCTAGCTGTGTGGACCTACCTCTGCTCCCGGCCTGCCTTGCTTCCTGTCTTCTGCAAGCCTTTGCACACTGCAGTTCTGTTGAGACCACCCTTCCCTGCTTCTCCCCCCAGGACAATTTCTTTTCCTTGCCCTCCTTTATTGAATGTTTTTCTTTCAAGAGTACTAAATGCCTATGAAGGAAAAAAAGGACTAAAGAGAAGTTTAAAGAGAATCACTCTTCTCCCTCCCTCCTTCCCCAGAAATGTCTATGGTTAACAGAAAGTTTCAGACCTTTCTCTGTGAATTCATCATGTATGTATACATACTTAGCATTTTTACAACACAGTGTGATCATGCTATACATGCTGTTCTGTGACTTTCCCTCCTCATTATAGATTCACCCTAGGACTTGTCCAAATGGTCATATTTTTTAAAAAAATTTTTTTATAGATGTAGATGGACAGAATGCCTTTATTTATTTTTATGTGGTGCTAAGGATCTAACCCAGTGCCTCACGCGTGCTAGGCAAGTGCTCTGCCACTGACTGAGCTACAGCCCCAGGCCCCCAAATGGTCAAAATTTATTTGCCTGGATCCAGTCAATGCTGGTTGGGTCATTTCCATGCTGCTTTTGTTTGTTTGGTTGGCGTTTGATTCAACCTAGGGCCTCCAGCATGATAGACCACTGAGCACACCTCCAGCCATGCTGAATAGGCTCATCTGCAGACCTCGACACACCTGTGGGAGGGTTTTGGGAGGACAGATTCCTAGACTGGAGCTGCAGTCTCGGGCCTCCCTCTCACTCATCCATCCTGTTAGGCAAACTCAACCTCCATTTCCCCTCATACCTCTTTAGACCTCAGCCCCCACCCACATCAGCACTAGCCGTGGCACAGGGCTGACCCTCAGAGAAGGTTTGTGCATGAATGAGTGAGCATGCCTTCTCCCCTGCCGCCTGAGGTACTGGTCTAGCTCAGGCCTCACCCCTCACCGCTAAAGCATGGCTGCTACTTCTAGGCCCCTGCATACGCTGCACTCAATTGGCCTATGTTGACAGTTATTTTCTAGGCCCAGAGACTCAAGCTACAGTCACTTCCCTAAAGTTGCTTCTCCCTAGTGGTATGGAGCTTGGGAGAAAGCTCTGTGGCTTCAGGCATGTAAGTGCCAGAGAAAGCAAAAGTCACATTCCATCTCTGGGCCTCAGTTTTCCTCTTCCTTTATTCATTCACATGAATATTATGAATATGTACATATATACATACATATACACATGCTGGGATTGAACCCAGGGCTTTATACATGCTAAGGACATGCTCTACCACCACACTACACCTGAGCTATTTAACCAGTGTTTATTGAGTGCTTGTTTTGTACTAGATCTATAACTCAGGGCAAATAATAAGGACTGAGGCCATATGAGGATTGAAAGTGATGTACAAACCACACTCAGTGTGACATCTGAGTACAGTAGGTACCCAGTAAATGGTACCAGTGGTCACTTTTTTTTTCTTTTGGGGGGGGTACTGGAGATTGAACTCAGGGGCACTCGGCCACCGAGCCACATTTCCAGCCCTATTTTGTGTTTTATGTAGAGACAGGGTCTCACTGAGTTGCTTAGGGCCTTGCCATTGCTGAGGCTGGCTTTGAACTCGCGATTCTCCTGTCTCAGCCTCCCTAAGTGCTGAGATTACAGGCATGCGCCACCACGCCCAGCTAGTGGTCACTATTAATAGTGCTAACAAGGATCAGGAAAGTGGAGGTGGCCTTAGAGCTGGACTTTCATGGACAGGTGGAGCTTCACAGGTGAAGGTGAGAAGGGAACATTCCAGATGGAAGGCACACAATGAGCTGAGGTTTATTTTATCATTTATTTATTTTACTCTTATTATTTGGTATGGGAGGTTGAACACAGGCATGCTTTACTATTGAGCCACACCCCCGATCCTTTTTTTTGGTACCAGGGATTGAACCCAGGGGTATTAACTACTAAGCCACAACCCCAGCTCTTTTTTTAAAAACAAAAAACAAAAAAAACCAGGGTCTCACTGAGTTGCTAAATGCTTCACTAATCTGCTGAGGCTGGCTTTGAACTCATGATCCTCCTGCCTCAGCCTCCCAAATTGCTGGGATTATAGGTGTGCACCACTGCACCTGGCACTCCCAACCCTTTTTGTATTTTATTTAGAGTCAGGGTCTTGCTGAGTTGCTTAGGGCCTTGCTAAATTGCTGAGGCTGGCTTTGAACTCCCAATTCTCCTGCTTCAGCCTCCTGAGCTGCTGGGATTACAGGCTTGTGCCACCACATCTATGAGCTAAGGTTTAAAGCTGAGAAAAGCCATGTGAATATAGAGATCTGGAGAGATGACAGAGGAGCCCTGGAAGTCAGGATCAGAAGTTGGGCTCTGTTCTGGCTGGACAGGACAGGGATAATACCCATTTTCTCTAGGGCTAGGAGAGGTAGTGCCTCCTGTAGGATCAGCCTGGGTGGGGTGTCCCTGGGGCACAATGGGAGCAAGTCTTACTTTATACCCTCTCACCAGCCAGGTTTCTTAGAAGCTGACTCCTTTCTCTGGTGGCCTCAGCAAGATGGGCCTACTATGGACCTCACTCTCCTTGTTGCTCCTCCTATTTGGGGGTCCTGCCTGAGGACCCAAGACCACCCCAGTGGCCCAGGTAGGGGTTTAGGGTGCTCTCTCCATCAGCCCACCTCTCATTTCTTGCCTGCCCCAAGGAGCAGGGTGAGAGTTTGACAATCTGGGCTCTGCAGGCATATTTATGCAAATAAGATAGAAATAGTACAAAACCCTACCTGCTAAGGAAGCAAGTGCCCTGCCAGCTAGAATCTGGGAAGTGGAAAGAACTGCAGAGGGATCTGGGAGAAACATGTCCAAACTATGCCACAGACCCTGTGTCTCCCTGCAAAAGCCAGGGAACTGGAAACCAACAAAGTTGTGTCCTGGAGCCCCAGGAAGTCCTGGGGAGAAGGGAGCTCCAGGTCCCCAAGGTGAGACATGCTGAGGAGCTGGCAGGGCCCTTTGGTTAACCTGGTGGCCGGGGTACGGGTGTGAGGATGTGGCAGTTGCAGTTTGTGCTGAGGAGCCATAACAAAGGAGCAGGAACCCTCTCTGTCCCAGGCTCCTGATGGGCAGGTGCACAGCAACCTAAGATCTGCCAGGTAGTTGGTATTGTCCTTAATCTACTGAGGAAGAAAGGGAGACTCAAAAAAGGATACATTGTTAGTTCCCAGTCACAGAGCCAGTAAAGGGTGAAAAGGGGATTAGAACTTCTAGCTCCAAATCTTGTTTCTTTTTGGGTACGAGCAGGACTCAGGGTCTCTCTGCCTCTGGGATTTCAGGACAGCCTGGGCCTCAGCAAGATGGACTCCAAGGGTGAGCCTGTTGAGTGTGTGGGGTCAGGGCCTGTCCTTTCTTTGCTCTGTCCCTACACTCGAGGGTGGGTGTTTCTGCATGCCTGCTGCTCAGCAATCCGCTATGACTGCCCACCCGTGGGGGATGGGAGGCTGGGAGGGGTGGGGAGAATTAGGAGAAGGGCCTGAGCCCTTGCCTCACTAGTGGTTATGGCCATTCCCTCAAGAGCGCTCAGACCTCAGAGCCAACACTTGGTCCCTCTCTGGGGCAGGAGATCCAGTAAACCTGCTCTGGTGCCAGGAGGGTGGGCCTGCCTTGGTGGGAGCCAGGAACTTGCAATCAGGCAGTGTGGGTGTTGGTGGGCCCCAGGCATGGCCAACCCCTCCTTGAAGTCCTCCTTAGAGTCCCTTCAGGGGCCCAAAGAAGCCAAGAGGGCTTCTGGAGTCCCCACTTGTTCCAGTGCCTCAGCGGAGGGGCTTGGAGAAAAACTTGGGGGCCTCCCTCAGTCCATATCCCCTTTCTCAGGTCCCAGAAGCTACCCAGCTGGGACGCCACCTTGAGTGGCTGGTACCATCTGTGCCTACCGGAGGGCAGGGCCCTCCAGTCTTTTGTGACGTGAACACTGCTCTGAGTGACTGGTTGGTGAGTGAGAAAAGGGGCTGGAAGACCTGACCCAGTGAGCCCTTCTCCCCCTTGACCCGTAGGGGGAGCCAAAGCCCATTGGAGCAAGGCACCCTTAGAGGAAGTCACAGATGGTGGCTGAGCTCCCCACAGGGCCTGAAGAAGTCTGACCAGGCTTCATAGAGGAGGCACCATGGAAGGCTGTGTGGAAGTTTCCTAGATGGATGAGATGCAGAGGGCTTTCCAGGTAGAGGTAAAGAGTACCAGAGGGTGTAGGGGCACCAAGGCAGGGAGCTAAGAGTAGATGTGGGTGGTCAGCTGTGGTTTTCGGATGTGGCCAAACATGCATGGAAGACGTCTGCAAAGGCCAGCTCAGGGAAGGCATTAAATCACTGACTGAAGAGTTGTGGCGGGCAATGGAGAGCCATGGAAGAGACTTAAGCAGAAGAACCAGGTCAGACTTGTGTTTAAAAAAGATGACTTGGCCAGGTATGGTGACACACACCTGTAATTCCAGCAACTCGAGACACTAAGGCAGAAGGATTGCAAGTTCAAAGCCAGCCTCAGAACCTTTGTGAGGCTTTTAGCGAGACCTTGCCTCAAACAAAATAAAAAATAAAAAGGGCCAGGTGCAGTGGCGCGCGCCTGCAATCCCTGCACTTTGGGAGGCTGAGACAGGGGAATCGCGAGTTCAAAGCCAGCTTCAGCAATGGCGAGGCGCTAAGCAACTCAGTGAGACCCTGTCTCTACATAAAACACAAAATAGGGCTGGGTATGTGGCTCAGTGGTCGAGTGCCCCTGAGTTCAATCCTCCGTACCAAAAAATAAAAATAAATAAATAAATAAATAAATAAATAATAAAAAGACCTGGGGATGTGGCTCAGTGGTTAAGTGCCCCTGGTTCAATCCTCAGTACCAAAAAAAAAGTCTTGGGCTATATCATGGAAGATGTTGAAGTAGGGAACAAGGGTGGAGGAGGAGCCAGGTGTGGTGGCGCACACCTATAATCCCAATTACTCAGGTAGCTGAGGCAGGAGGATTGCTCAAGGCCAGCAGGGACAATTTAGTGAGACACTGTCTCAAAATAAAAAATAATAGTAATTTTAAAAAGTGCTTGTGCCAAGTGAGTGGTGCATGCCTGAAATCCTAACAGCTCAGGAGGCTAATGCAGGAGGATCTCGAGTTCAAAGCCAGCCTCAGGAATTTAACAAGGCCCTAAGCAACTTAGCGAGACCCTGTCTCTAAATAAAATATAAAAAAGGGCTGGGAATGTGGCTCAGTGGTTAAGTGCCCCTGAGATCAATCCCTGGTACCAAAAAAAAAGTGCTTGGGATGTAGCCCAGTGGTAGAGCACTAGCACCGCTGGGTTCAACCCCCAGTACTGTAACAACAACAAAATATTTAGGAGGGAAACTCCACAGGGCAAAAGACCGCTTGGTCTGGAGAAGGAAGAATGGGAGGGATATCAGGGTAAGGCCAGGAGTCCAGTTTGGACTGGGGGTAAGATCTGTGCTTTATATATGTTGGTTTTTATCACAGTAAACAAAAGCACATTATTGTGAGTCTGACTCCTAACAGGAGTCTGACTCCTAACTAACAGTCTGCTGAGGGCAGGGACGGTGTTTCTTTCATTTCAATCTCTCTTAGGGCTTGCATGGTTTTGGGATGCATTTGAGTGTCAGTAAAAGTTAATAAGAAAATCAAGTTTATCAATGTATTTACAGGCAAAGCTTCCTTAACGAATCGTTCTATACACTAGGCCCCAATCCAAAGAGAAGAGAAACATCAGTTCATCCCTCCTGTTCACCCAAACTCAGCTGACACTTACCCTTGCTCCCAAGCACCCCTTGCCCAGGCTAGAATAGCAGCTGGTATGCCAGCCTTCTGTGCCTCTGCAGGTGTTCCGAAGGTGACAGGATGGTTCTGTGGATTTATCCCATTCATGGTCATCCTACAAAGCAGGTTTTGGGAGCCTTGAGTCTGAGTTCTGGCTGGGGAATGAGAACTTACACCAGCTCACCCTTCAGGGTGAGTTCCCAGCAAGGTCAAAAGGCCCTAACGGGGCGCGGTGGCACAGGCCTGTAATCCAACACTTTGGGAGGCTGAGACAGGGGAATCGCAAGTTCAAAGCCAGCCTCAGCAACGGCGAGGCGCTAAGCAACTCAGTGAGACCCTGTCTCTACATAAAACACAAAATAGGGCTGGGTATGTGGCTCAGTGGTCGAGTACCCCTGAGTTCAATCCCTGGTACCTAAGGGGGAAAAAAAGGCCCTAAGGGTATGGCCTTCCATCCCAAGTCCACACCTGAGAATCTGAGCATCCTCTATTCCAGCTGCCCGCTTTCCTCCCAGGTAGAGCTGGAAGACTTTAAGGGCAACCACCCCTTTTTCCACTATGTGACTTTCTGTCTCCTGGGGGAGGCATACCACTAACAGCTGGTGCTGGGCAAGTTCTCAGAGGCACTGCAGGTGAGTGAATCTAAGGTGGTGCCCTGAAGAAGCGGGAGCCAGGGAGGGAGGGAGGCTGGTGTCTTTCAGAGCATTGTAGAGACAATTGCCTCCAGGGCAATTTCCTCCCCTCTGTGGGTCTCAGTTTCCTCATTCAAGAAATGACAATCCTGAGACAGGATGGTGCAGGAGGGAAAGAATTAGGGCTCTGGAGGCAAACAGACCTGAGAGTGAGTTCAAATTCACCACTTACTATGTGACCTTGAGCAAGTCCTTTCTATGTCAGAGCCTTGTTTTCCAATAAAATGGGTGGGGAGGAACTGGGGCTGTAACTCAGTGGCAAAGCCCTCACCTCGCTGTGCAAGGCCCTGGGTTCAATCTCCAGCAAGGGGGTGGGGAGAGGATGGGTGGGGTGGTGGCAGGGAATGGGCCAGGAGGCAGGGTGAGGCTATGGGTGCCATCTAAGCCTCCAGGAGTGTTAGCATTCTCTGCTTTGGGAAAGGAACTAGGGATGTCTTCTTTCAGAGAAGCAGTGACTGACTGTTGGGGAGAGATCTGAAAGGGGGAAGTGGTGATGGGGAGGTGCCTCAGGGGAGCCTCCTTTCTTGCCCAGGCGCAAGAAGTTCCTCCCAGCTCTCCTTGGTACAGAAGCTCGGGCTGCAGATGGGAGCTGAGAGGAGACAGGACGGAAGGAAACTAGGGTTTCTGGAAGGGACGAGGCAGGGGGAAGAGTTGGTGACTCTGGAGCCAGACAATCATAAGTGCAAGTCCCACTGCCACTATGACTAGCTGAGTAACCATGGCAAACAACCTGGCCCCTTAATTCTGCCATCATCTTATGGGGCTAATAACATCCACCTTACAGTTGCTGCAGGCTCCCTTGGGGTAATATCCCTAAGGATGCCAGGCATGGTGTGGGTCCCCAAGGTGCCCTCCAGGAAAGGACTGCAGGAAGGGATTCCTTGAGCTTCCACAGCAGGAAGCCCTTTACCACCTATGACACCAGCCACAACTCAAATGGGAACAATTGTGCAGAGGTTGTCCATGTGCCTGGTGGTGTGAATACTGTTATTAATCCAATCTCAGCAGTTGCTATATAGTATCTGAGACCACTGCACACAAGTATGGCATTGACTGGGCCTCAAGCTGGGGTGTGGGTCACCCCTACCACAGGGTTTGGATGATGCTTCACTAGGGTACCCTACAGTAAGTACCCTTATCTCTCCCGAACAGCTTCCGGACCCTCAACCACCTCCCCACTGCAACCACCTCTGCTTCCCTGTCACATTTAAAAATAAATCATTTTAACCCTTTTCAGGCTTTCAGCATTCTTCCAGTTACTGAGGAAAAAGGGCAGAGCAAGAACACACTTCAGCTCTATGGATGGATTTCTTTCCAATCAGAAAAAAGGAAGGGAATCCTCCCAAGGTAAAGAGGTTTCCGTCTCTGGGGGTGTGCAAAACAAGAACAGTGAGACATCTAGCAGAGGGATTGAACGAGATTCAGAAATCCATAGGACAATTCTGGGCCCTCTGGGTCCTGTAAATGGATCGTTTTGTGGTAGAAATTGCACAGCTTTCTCACCCTCTCTGTTGCTCATGCTTGCCCCTTGTAAATTGTGTTTTCCACCCCAGTCTGTTACGGGTCAAGTTCTTGCCCTCTGCTGTTCCTTGCCTAACCCGTTGAGAGCTGGTTTGAATCCAGGGTCAAATCAAAGAAGGTACATTTTTTTCCCATGAGAAAACAGTGCAATGAAACAGCAGCCACTGAGCTAGCATTTTTTGAGCAGTTTATTTGCCCAAAGTCACAGCATATCAAGTAGTGGGAGTAGCAAATAGTTAAGAGGTAGACAGTCCTGGGTTTGCCCCCTATTCTGTTATGTAGCTGACTGATTTTACACAAGTTATTCAACCTCCCCAAGTCCTCAGTTGCTGATTCAAGGTTCACTGAGGTTTATACCAGCTTATTGTCTCAGTTACTAATTCACACTAGAAAGAGATGCTTAGGGATTGGAGGATGGGACACTATTAGAACTCAAAGGGCTGAGGTTTCTACGGTTTTTTTCAAAGGATGGATAGAGAAATGTTTTCAGTGGCAGGTGTTTCTCAGGCCTCACTGTCATCTTCTGGATAGAATTCAAAGATCAATAAGACTCCACAGCTGATGAAGTCCTGGGGAAAGCAGCGCTCAGACAAGAGCTCAGACATCAAGCCCCACTCCAGGGCTGGATTCTGGATACCTACTATACATCGTGTATTGCACACCCCGATGACTTGGAACCATTAATTCAACAGACCTCTGTAGGGCAGGGCCTGCAAATCTTGCTTGTTCTCTAGCCCTTGCAGATACCCACCCATGAGTATCTGCAGTGAGCAGTCCACAGAGGTTGGCGTGCAGTAGGGCACAAGCTGTTCCGGAAGCCGCCAGTGTCAGAGGTTCTGGCGGGAGAGGAGGGAAGGGAGAGGCCGCGTCCCCAGCCGCTGGGGAGCGGTGCAGCCCCAGGGCCGAGGGTGGAGCTTTCCCGGTCGGGAAAGGGCTGGGCCCGGCCTACATGTGAGGGCAGGACTGAGTGACGGCCGGCGCTCCTCTGAGAAGTCTGGGTGGCAGACATTGCCTGCCTGATTCCCGGGTTCCCCCTGTGACTCTGAGCTGCGGATCACCGAGTACCCCAGATTCTCGGAACCCAATCCCAGACTTCAGATCCTCAGGACCTTGCAAGTCTGAGCTCAGATTCCTCACTGAACTCCAGATTTCCGGAACAGCACGTCCGACTAGTCTCCGGATCCCCAGATCCCGTAGGAGATTTTCGGATCTCGACTGGAATCCCAATCCCAAGATCCCTGGATCCACCGGCCCAGGTTCCTGTCCTGCCGGGGGTTCCCAGGACCCGGCGCCCAGCGCCTGAGCGCCCCCGCATGGCGGGGCAGTGCACCGGGTCCGGGACCTTGGAGCGAGCGGGTAGTTGCTGGCAGGACCCGCTGGCGGAAGCGCTGAGCCGGAGCCGGCCGCTCGCTGCCCCACCAGGCCGGAGCTGCGCTCGGAGCCGGCCGCTCAGCGTGGTGTACGTGTTGACCCGGGAGCCGCGGCCCGGGGGGGAGCCTGGGGCGGCAACCCAGGCGGAGCCGCTGCCCCTCCGCTGCCTGCGCGAGGCTTGCGCGCAGCTCCCAGGGCCACGGCCACCACCGCAGCTGAGCAGCCTGCCCTTTGAGACTCTGGCCCTAGGAGACACCGGCGCCCTGGACTCCTTCTACAACGCGGGTGAGCGCGGGGCGGGCGGGGCTTAGGGCAAGGGACTGGGGAAGGGGCGGAGCCGGCGAGTCCAGGGCGGGGCCGAGATGCGTTCGGGGTCTTGGGCGGTAAAGTGAACTAAACCTAAAGGATTTGAGGCGGGGCTCTGGAGTGTGGCCGAGCTCGGGGTTGGATTTAGGGATCCAGCCTCTGCTCCGGGGTTGGGGTTGGCCCTTAAGAACCCTTAGCAGGCGCCGTGCCTAGCGAGGGGGCGGGGCTGAGGGGCTGGGGCGGGGCTGAGAGGGGCGGCTCTGTGTTGTCCGGCGCGTGGGCGGCTGGAGAACAGCTTCAAGAAGTCGGAGAAGCCGGCGCAGTGGCACAAGCCTGTAATCCCAGCACTTAGGGAGGCTCGCGAGTTCAAAGCCAGCCTCAGCAATGGCGAGGCGCTAAGCAACTCAGTGAGACCCTGTCTCTGCATAAAACACAAAATAGGGCTGAGGATGTGGCTCAGTGGTCGGGTGCCTTTGAGTTCAATCCCCAGTAACAAAAAAAAAAAAAAGTCGGAGCGCCGAGCTTTTGAGAGCTAATCCTGGGAGGGGAGCTTGGACCAGGGGTCCTCGTGCGGGCCGGAATTTAGAGGTCCTAGCATTACTACTTAAGGATCAGATTAAAGAGGAGGGAAGGAAAGTGAAGGGACCCATAGGGACTGGATTCTGGGCGAGGGGCTTTAGCTTCGAGACACCGCAGCGGAGAGAATGGGCGGGACCGGGACCGCCTGGGGCGGGATCAGAAGGCTGCTATTCCACCACCTACCCGGATGCCGGGTCTCCTATCCTTATTTGTTCATTCAAGCGTCCGGGAACCGTGCTTCCTGGCGTCCATGAAATTGCAGCTCAAAGAACTAAAATGGTTAAGAGAAATTGAAGCCTAAAAACGAAGACTGACCTGACCATGAAGCCACAAAGACACAGTCATGGTTGGACTAACAAATCCATTTGACGCAGAGGGGCCCCTGCAAACTTGTCATTCAAAGACACAGTAAGCTACACATACACACATACAAGGCACAGCTTTGTCTACTTAGGCCCATGGTGCCGACCGCTTTCAAGAGGCTAGGCTGAGGACCCAGGGATGGGACTTACGTGTTTGTACAACTCCAGCTTCCCACACAGCCTGGCCTGCTTCTTTGGGCAGTGATCGCAGGCTCTGAGCAGAGGAGTGTCTTACTTAGTGAGCCCTCAGAGCCTACCCTTCTGTGCCCACAGACGTGGTGGTGCTGGAGGTGAGCAACTCCCTGGCACAGCCCTCCCTGTTCTACCACCTTGGTGTGCGTGAGAGCTTCAGCATGACCAACAACGTGCTCCTCTGCTCCCAGGCTGAACTCCCTGACCTGCAGGCCTTGCGAGTAGGTGGCCTGTGGCCGGTGGGACAGGTCCAGGGTCCGGGTGAGGCCTTCCTAGAATACCAATATTTGTCTGTCTGCCTCCTGCAGGAGGATGTTTTCCAGAAGAATTCGGTGAGAGGAATCCACTCTTCACTCCAGTGTGCCCTTTGACCTCTGACTCCCCCTGGTCTTCCTGACCTCCCTAAAGTCCCTTGACATCCATGTGACCCTCTGTTCCCTATAGCCTCCTTTCATGAAATGTGCCCCTTTCCTGCTATTCCAATCCCCACTGGTACTGACCCCTGATCCCCTCCCTGTCTCTCTCTAATTCTGTGCTTACCTCTGACCTCTGCTGATTTGTCTCCATCCCACCAGGATTGTGCTGGCAGCTACACACTGATCCCCTATGTGGTGACAGCCACTGGTCGGGTGCTATGTGGTGATGCAGGCCTCCTGAGGGGCCTGGCTGATGGGTTGGTTCAGGCAGGGGCGGGCACTGAGGCCCTGCTCACTCCCCTGGTGTGCCGGCTTGCTCGCCTGCTGGAGGCCACTCCTACGGACTCTCGGTAATGGGGCTTGCTTGGAGGGTGCACCAGGAAGAGGCTGGTGAGGGTACAGTGGGCTGGGGCTGAGGGACAGGCCTATCATTGCCTCTCCCTCCTTCCCCTGGCCTGGGCATCAGTGGCTATTTCCGGGAGACCATTCGGCAGGATATCCGGCAGGCTCGGGAGAGGTTCAGTGGGCAGCAGCTGCGGCAGGAGCTGGCTCGTCTGCAGCGGAGACTGGACAGTGTGGAGTTGCTGAGCCCCGACATCATCATGAACCTGCTGCTCTCCTACCGCGATGTGCAGGTGTGTGGTGTTCTGCGGGGCAACCAACTGATGGGCACTGGTTTTCAGACAAACCCAGGTTCAGCTCCTGTCTGGCTTCTTGTTCACTGGTGGCTTTGAGCAAACTAACCTCTCTGAGCCTCGGTTTTCTCATTTGTAACAGGGGATGATGATATCACTGCCTCTCAGGGCAGTTGTAAGTTTGGGGACACCCAGTATGGTGCACACAGTGGGCTTTTCACTTGAGGTCCAAACCGCATACCTGCTGGGCCTGAGGGAGGTGTACAGAAGGTGGAGTGGGATGTCAGGTGTGGGACAGGATCCTTGCTCAGGGTTTTCCTTAGGGGCTGGGGGCTCATCATTGCTGGTACTGTTCCCTTGCACAGGACTACTCAGCTATCATCGAGCTGGTAGAGACCCTGCAGGCCTTGCCCACCTGTGATGTGGCTGAGCAACACAATGTCTGCTTCCACTACACATTCGCCCTCAACCGGTGAGTGGTGGAGCAAGGCTTGAGTCAGAGCCCCTGGAGCTTTCTGTGGTCTGGACATCTGCTTTACAGTCATTGCTGTCTGGGATCACTGGTCTGCAGGGAATTTGCTGACCAGGGTACTGGTGTCAAGAAGTCCTTGTTGTTCTATTTACTGCTGCCTGGTGGTGGCAGGGGAGGTGGTTCTATGTGGGTGTGGTTATAGCTATACAAGGTCACTGCTCCTTAGAGCCATTACATCTAGGAATCACTTCCTTCTGGGGTCACTACTCCTTGAGAGGTCAGTGCTGACCAGGGTCAGTGCCATGTGGTGGTCTTTTGTTGTCAAGTTCCTGGAAGGGTCCCTGCTGCTCAGGATCTAGGGATCCCTGGACAGAGTGCATCAGGGTCATCAGACAGGTCCTCAGACCATCTTCTGCCACACTTAGGAGGAACAGGCCTGGGGACAGGGAGAAAGCTCTGGATGTGCTCCTGCCACTGGTTCAGCGTGAGGGCTCTGTGGCGCCCGATCTGTACTGCATGTGTGGCCGTGTCTACAAGGACATGTTCTTCAGCTCTGGCTTCCAGGATGCTGGGCACCGGGAGCGGGCCTATTACTGGTAAGAGGCACAAGAGAGTGGACAGAGAACTGAGCTTGCAGAATGAGGGACAGTGCTTTGGGCATCTGTTCAGCCCTGTGGTCCCCCACCCTGCCTCAGGTACCGCAAGGCCTTTGATGTGGAGCCCAGCCTGCACGCTGGCATCAATGCTGCTGTGCTTCTCATTGCGGCCGGACAGCACTTTGAGGACTCTGAGGAACTCCAGCTGATAGGTGAGGCTGTACCCAAGTCCACCATCCCCACAACAGCACCCAGAGGGACCTGGGGACAGGGCTGGGAGAGAATCCTGGGCAGAATTCTAGGGCTGAGTTAATGTCTTTTTGGACTGTTCTGCCTTTTCCCATACCTACATCCTCAAACCTGCCCTAGGCCCTCAGGAGTCCTTGAGCCCATAACTGTCCCCAAGTTCATTTTTGTGTTTATTACACACTGAATTACACATTTACTTGTGTCCAAACCCTTACCTGTGCCTGGTTTCTACTCCCACCTGAGATCTTACCCACAAACATTTTACCCATACTATGTTCTTGGCTACACACATGCCCATATGAATGCCATGGCCCACACTTGGGCCTTACCCACATTTAGACCCACACTTATTGGAGCCTATGCCCTTTTCTCCCAGGCATGAAGCTGGGCTGCCTGCTGGCTCGCAAAGGCTGTGTGGAGAAGATGCAGTACTACTGGGATGTAGGTTTCTACCTGGGAGCCCAGATCCTTACCAATGACCCCATCCAGGTGGTGCTGGCTGCAGAGCAGCTGTATAAGCTCAATGCCCCCATATGGTAGGTGGCTCCTTCTGCATTCCTGAGCTATCACCTCCTGCACCCATGTCCACTGGCACTATAGTCTGAATCCCAAAATATGACCCCAACCACTTTCAGGCCAGTGACACTGGCACTTAGTGCCCTTGTTCTAACTATGTTCAAGTCACTTTACTCTTCCTGGTGGTGCTGCTGGTGTCTGGTCTGAACTGAGGACAAGGCTGTACCTGCAGGTACCTGGTGTCAGTGATGGAAACCTTCCTGCTCTACCAGCACTTCAGACCTACACCAGAGCCCTCTGGAGGACCCCTGTTTCGAGCTCACTTCTGGCTCCACTTCTTGCTACAGTCCTGCCAGCCATTCAAGACAGCCTTTCCCCAGGGGGACCAGTGTTTGGTGAGGCCTTTGGGAATGGGAAAATCCGGAGAGGATCAAACCCCTTCTGATGTGACCCCTCAATTCCACTGCCCACAGGTGCTGGTCCTGGAGATGAACAAAGTACTGCTGCCAGCAAGACTTGAATTTCAGGGTATGGACCCAGTGAGGGCAGTGACCCTAAGCCTGCTGGAACCAGAGACCCAGGTGAACTCGCGTTTGAGTCCCCTTTCTCATCGCTATGTGCCTTTTCCCTCGAGCCCTTCTCCCATCTCCAGACCCCTCTCCTGACCCAACATGTCCCATGAAACCCCCTTTCTTCTCGCAGGACAATCCGTCTAGCTGGAACTTCCCGGTGGCCTCCATCTGCGGAGTAAGGTGAGAAGCTGGTGCTGCGGGCTGGCTCTGGCGTTGGGGGGCAGCCAGGCACTCACAGGCCTCTCGGTCCTTTCCCAGCGCCTCCAAGCGAGACGAGCGCTGCTGCTTCCTCTATGCTCTTCCTCCGGCTCAAGACGTCCAGTTGTGCTTCCCCAGCGTAGGGCACTGCCAATGGTGCGCCCAGCCTCTCGGGGTCAGAGTATTCTGGGACCAGAATGCCCAACGGAGTGAGGGAAAGGAAGGGATGATGTCCCCCAGGGGCTCCCGGTAGAGGAAGGGACAATTTCAGTTCAAGATGCCGCTCCCGCTGGTCTGACCTTGCCTGCCCTCAGGTTCTGCGGCCTGATCCAGTCCTTGGTGGCGAATCCAGATTCCACAGCGCCTGCGGAGGAGGCAGCGGGTGTGGGGGAGGTGCTGGAGGTGAGGACGTGGGACTGGGGACTTGAGGAGGGCGAAGGGCTGCAGGCCCTAGTGAACCCTGGTCACCCTGCACTCTGCAGTTTGATTATGAATACACGGAGACTGGCGAACGGCTAGTGCTGGGCAAAGGCACTTACGGTGTAGTGTACGCGGGTCGCGATCGGCACACGAGGGTACGCATCGCTATCAAGGAGATCCCAGAGCGGGACAGCAGGTACTGTGTGTGCAGCGTGGGGTCCAGCTAAGGAATGGCAAGGGCGGGCGTGCGCAGGCCGAGTGGGCGGGGCCACGGGTTGAGAGGCTCCTGTGGGCGGGGCTATATGGGGGGAAAAGCGGACAGACACCTAGTGGTCTGCGCCCAATGCTCCATGAGCCTGGAAAATGCGGGCTGTGGACTGGGGCCTGGCTGAACAGCAGGGAGGGGCGAAGTTCTGAGGAGGTCTAGGCAAGGCGATGTGGGTGGGGAATGTTGGAGAGGGGGTTGTAGGAGGGGCTAGTCCTGGGGGCGTGGCATGGCTGATTCACGCGAGGGTGACCCTCTCTGCCCACATCTATGCCATTCCTCTCTTCTCTACCTCCCCTAGGTTCTCTCAGCCTCTGCATGAGGAAATCGCTCTTCACAAACGCCTGCGCCACAAAAACATCGTGCGTTATCTGGGTTCAGCCAGCCAGGGCGGCTACCTCAAAATCTTCATGGAGGAAGTGCCCGGAGGTACCTGCCCTGCGTAGGATGAAAGTGAACGCTTGAAGTGCGGGTTATGAGAATGGAGAAAGATAGGTGGAAAACCCTAGGGGAGAATGCACCCCAGTGTGTGGGTAACTGATGGAGTGGTGTTGGGTGATGGAGCCTGGGTCATGGCGTGGATGTGTCTAGGCTTTGAACAGAGAGATGTGGGTGGAGTAAGTGGGTAACAACCATGGTTACCGACTTATTTGCCCAGGCAGCCTCTCCTCCTTGCTGAGGTCAGTGTGGGGACCCCTGAAGGACAACGAGAGTACTATCAGTTTCTACACCCGCCAGATCTTGCAAGGACTCAGCTATCTGCACGACAATCATATTGTGCACCGGGACATCAAGGTCAGCCTCTGGCTGCCCACTTTGTCTATTGGGGTTGGGGACACATGGTTCCAGAGGCTGAGGGTTTAGTTATAAAGTGGGCAGAACATTTGTAAAGGGTGGAATTAATCATGGAGTTTCCTTAAAAAAAAAGAAGGGCCTCAGATCTCCTGATCCGAGAGGAGAAGACAAACCAGGGTCTAGCTCCCAGAGGGGCATATAAATGGTCTGGCAGTGGGAAGAGGTTGATAGATCCTGGCTGGGATCCCCAGGAAATGGGGGTGTAGGATGGAGGCCCAGCTGTGTCAGAGCCGGTCCAGGTAGGCACTGAGCACAGTGTCTATACCAATCAGGGGGACAATGTGCTCATCAACACGTTCAGTGGTCTGCTCAAAATTTCTGACTTTGGTACCTCCAAACGACTGGCGGGCATCACACCCTGCACTGAGACCTTCACAGGTAACAGGGGTGTGGGGTGGTGAATTGGGGTGTAGAAGAACTCTTGGATCCTTCTAGGGAACAGGGTTTCTCCTGGGCATGGAGTTAGAGTTCTAATGGGGGGTGGAATTTAGGACAGGTATTGGGCCAGTGGTGAGGTGATAAAATCTAGAATTGGAGTTTAGATAACTGATGAAATTGAGTTTAGCACTTAAAATGGAGTCCTGGAGTATCAGTGCAGGCCAAGGTGGGTGTTGGGGGCCAAAGTAGGTGATGGATTTCAGGGGGGATGGAATGCATGATGGAATTCTCCTGTGCGTGATGAAGTCCAAGATTGATGAAGTCTTGTGTGAACTCTGGAAGCCTTGGTAGGTGATAGGTTGGCTGCTGAAACTCAGGATAGATGTTTGGTGATCAAGGTAGGTGCTGGGAACTATTTTGGAGGATAGGTTCAGCCTAGGTGTAGGTGGCCAGAGGATGCTGGAGTCACCCCATCCCTGTGATAAAGCTTAGATGAGCATTGGTGCTCATGCTCCCATCCTAGGAACCCTGCAGTATATGGCCCCAGAAATCATTGACCAGGGCCCACGAGGATATGGGAAAGCAGCTGACATCTGGTCATTGGGCTGCACTGTAATTGAGATGGCCACAGGTCGCCCACCCTTCCATGAGCTAGGGAGCCCACAGGCTGCCATGTTTCAGGTGAGTCCCCCTTGGGGCCTGGCCGTGGAGGATGTTTGTGAAACTGGGCTTTGAACACCTCCAATCTTGACTCTTGTTTGCCCTCCCTGTCTAATCCTCACTAGGTGGGCATGTACAAGGTGCATCCGCCAATGCCCAGTTCTCTGTCAGCTGAGGCCCAAGCCTTCCTCCTCCGAACCTTTGAGCCAGACCCCCACCTCAGAGCCAGTGCTCAAGCACTGCTGGGGGACCCCTTCCTGCAGCCTGGGAAGAGGAGCCGAAGCCCTGCCTCCCCTCGTCAGGCCTCTCGGCCCTCAGGTGGTGTGGGTGTTGGGGAGTGAGCATCCTGGAGGGCCCTGGAGCTGTGAAGGAGAGAGGGCTGACCGCTTGTCCCCCCTCAGATGCCCCTGCAGCCAGTCCCACTCCTTCAGCTGACCCCACCACTCAGTCCCAGACATTCCCACGGCCTCAGGCACCCTCTCAGTACCCACCCAGCCCCCTGAAGCGCTGTCTCAGTTATGGGGACACCAGCCAGCTCCGGTAAGAACCTACAGTTTTGGTCCTACAGTGGGTTCCCGTTTCCTTCACCCGAGTCTGTCAGTTCTACTCCCTCCAGAAAATGTTCTCCTTTGGCTTTTGGCCTGAACACCTGGACCACTTTTATGGCATCTGGTGCCGATCTGTGCCCTCTCAGATGTTCTAACTTGTGATTTCCGTACTCCCTCCCCAGCTCCAGCTTTATCTCGTTATCTATCCCTGAGAGATAGGCATAAAAGTAAAAGAGCCAGGATTCAAACCTGGAGGCAGGGTGGTGTTGTCCACCCTCCATCAGCTGATCTCCATTGCGCCCAGAGTGCCAGAGGAGCCCGGGGTCGAGGAGCCCGCGTCCCCGGAAGAGAGTTCTGGGCTGAGCCTGCTACACCAGGAGAGCAAGCGCCGGGCCATGCTGGCCGCGGTGCTGGAGCAGGAGCTGCCCGCGCTCGCGGAGAATCTGTGCTTGGAGCAGGAACAGGTGGGCGGCCCGCCCCAGCGACCCCTGGTGGTGGTGCATGGACAGGACTGCTGCTGGCCTCTCCCGCACCCCCAGCATCTCTAGCTGGAGTGGGACCCGCGGACTGACCCCTTGCTTCCTGTCAGGGTTCCCGTCCGAGCAGGAATCATGTGGAACATCTGCTCCGCTGCCTGGGGGCACACATCCACACTCCCAATCGTCGGCAGCTGGCCCAGGAGCTGAGGGCACTGCAAGCGCTTCTGCGGGCCCAGGGCCTTGGGTCTACACTTCTGAATGGGCCGCTCTTCGCCTTCCCAGATGCGGTGAGGGGGCTTCCTTGAAGTTAGGGCTGCCCAATAATAAGTAGTGAGCTCCCTGTGTTAGGTAACTGGCAAGGACTCCATGTTCCAGGATTCTAAATCTCCCCCGTGGAGGTAGCTACCTATCTGCTCAGCCCTGCTTCCCAGACCCTCCCTTGACATCAAGCCCTCCCACCTCACTTGCTTCCAGTGAAAGACTTTCTAGGCCTTTCCAACTCAAGCTCCAGCTCTATTCGAGGCTCAGCTGTCTCAGTCGTGCCCTCCCTCCCCCTCCAGGTGAAGCAGATCCTCCGCAGGCGCCAGATCCGCCCACACTGGATGTTTGTGCTGGACTCACTGCTCAGCCGCGCTGTGCGGGCAGCCTTGGCTGTGCTAGACCCAGGTAGGAGGGGGCTGGAGCCTGCCAGCCTGCAGGCCTGGGTGTGACCCTTGGGGACGTGGCAAATACAAAATGAGGCTGGTAAGGACCAGGCTCCCGGAGGTGGAAAGGTACCCCGTCCAGGAATGACTAAGTGAACATCTCCCAGACTGGCCTCACCGAGTCACTCTCCAGAGCTGCGTGTTCTCCCTCAACTCCTCTGCCCTGGGGAACTGGGGGTCCTAAAGGGGCGACTTCTTACTGCTTGAGCTCATCCCTCTTGGATTGGCAGAGGTAGAGAAGAAGGATGTCTCACTGAGGTCAGAGGAATTGAGTAAAGAAGGGGAATCTCAGCAGAAGCAACAGGAGTCTCCTGTCTTGCGGAATCCACTCCTCGCAGGAGAGCAAGGCCCTCCTCCTCTGATAGTGCAGCTGGGCCTCTTGCGGGCTGAGACTGACAGGTGAGCCCCCTTGCAACAGCACATAGAATCTTTGTCAGCTTCAACCCACTTTCCATTCCGTTCTACTCTTCTTCCCTCCACAGACTTCGAGAGGTCCTAGCAGAGAAGGAACGGGAATGCCAGGCCCTGGTATACCAGGCACTACATCGAGTGAATTCAGAGGCCAGGACCTATGACCTGGTCTTAGAGCCCCCAGGTGAGTGGACCTGGCTGGAGGATACTGCTGGTGGGTGTGAGGCAGTCTTTAGCAAGAGGCTCATCATATCACCTGACTTCTTAACAGGTGCTCTCCCAAAGGACCAGGGCCTGGTGCAGTGGTTACAGGAACTAAATGTGGATTCAGGCACCATCCAAACGGTGAGGGGGACATGCTGATTATCTCTGACCCCTGCAACCAGTAGTCCATCTCAGTCCATTTTTTAGCTGTTCTCACTCTTCCACCTTCTAAGGCTGGAAGTGAGTGTATTCCTTCTGTTGTATACGTGATGGGGAAATGAGGCCCAGAAAAGGGTGCAATCCATCTTAGCATTTTGATAGAACAAAGCTAGTACCCAGGTCTCTGGGTAGTTTTCTCTCTCCATATTTCTGTGGGTCTTTGTCCACAACCAGCTGCTGAACCACAGCTTCACTCTCCGTGCCCTGCTCACCTGTGCCACTCGAGATGACCTCCTCTATACCCGCATCAGGTACATCCTGGGCCCTCCAGGGAACAACACACAGGGCCTTATGCTGACCAGATCCTGATCCCTACCTGTAGTCCTCCCTAAGTTTCTCCCTGGAAATCACAGGGGCTCCAGGGGCCCCTGGGGACAGATGGGGCATTGGGCAGACAGTGGGTACCAGAGAGAGCTGGGGTCTTCTTCTGGCTGAGCCACATTGAGCCTGCTGCCCCCAGGGGAGGGATGGTATGCCGCATCTGGAGAGCCATCTTGGCACAGCGAGCAGGATCTGCACCAGTTACACCTGGACCACGGGAGGCTGAATGAGGGCATCAGAGGCAGAACAGACCCATGGACAGATGGACAGAGAAGACATGAGCAGCCTCTGACATACCTGCACAGGACCAGGGGCAAGAGCAGAAGGCCAGGCAGGTGGGGCCAGGGTAGTGCCCAGACCTAGCACTGGTGGGGGGAACCAACTACAGAGGCACCCAAGCACAAGCACAACCGAAGATGATTAAACAGAACGCTTTCATACCCTTGTCCTGGCAACTTTGGAGGTGCATGGTGGGGGTGTCCTGGGAGCAGCCCCTTGAGGTCTTTGTGTTTGAATCTGAGGCTCCTTCATCTCACCCCTTTCATTTACCTGGCTCTTTTTTGCTAACACCTTATCAATATGACCACCCTTCACCAGCAGACATCAGCCCTGATTGTCCTTAGAGAAGACTTTATTGACTTTAACCAAGGGTGGGTTGAGAGGGGAGTCCAGAGAGAGGGATTTGGTGAAGCTATGCCCTGGGGACCAGGTTGGTTCTGAGGGGTAGAAGGCCATCCACCCATTCACATGGCCGTTCCAGGAGTGTCTGCCACAGCTGCTTCTCCTCAGGTGTGGAATCCATCCAGGGTACCTGGAGCCCATAGCTGCTACCTAAATGTGCCCGGGCAAGAGTGAGGGCATGACCACCTTAGACATCTCATGTCCCGAGAAACACTTGCCTGGTCCTGAACTATGCAATATACCCAGTCACTCCCAGTTCTCAGGGGACCAAGCTCAGGAAAGGGCAGAGAAGTGCCCAAGGCCAAGCATTGAGCCCCTGCCTCTCAACTTGGCTCCCTTCAGGGACCTGCTCTACTTACCAGTACCCAGGCTGAGGCGTGTGCCCCCCAGCTGGCGATTAGTCAGGGCTCCATGGTCCCAGAGGGAAAGCTCAGCACAGGCCTGGCGCAGGTCAGCAGGCTCAAAGCCATCATAAACCATGGTGTGGTTGAACACTGGGCTGAGGCTGCGCCGAACCACCCTTGTACGCTGGCGACTGGCCCGGCTGTCATCAGGCAGCACTGAGCTGTTGGGGAGGTGGGCTGGCATCAGGTGACCAACCCCTCACACTCCTTAGAAACAACCAATCATGGAGTCCTACCTGTTCTTCTTCATATTTGTCCATGTCCCCTGGCTCCTGCTTGAGACCCGCCCTCCAGCCTGCACTGCCCTGGGGCCTCTGCACCAGCCTCAGGTCTCCTGCCTTTACATTTGTAACTCCTGTGAACAGGATCCCAGAGTGGTCCCTGAAATGCAATTCTGATACCCCTTGGCTCAGTGACCTTCACTGGCTCCCTGTTGACCCCTCCCCCAGCCCCACTGAATTAGTTTGAAAGTTTTCAAAACCTTGGAGGGCTTTCTGCAACATAAGATATTGAAAGAAAAACAATGAGCTGGGAGACCCAGAATCTGATGAACCTGCCTCCATTTCACTCTCTGGAGGTGGGACAGCACCTAGAAGGCCCCTAGAGATCCCCCAATGTACTTTGAAAACCGCTGAACTACAGTTCAGGACCAAGCCCCATAGCAAGGCCTTTCAGGTTCTCCATGGAGCTGCCCCTGTAGCCTTGGCTTAGCTCCCCCGTCATCCCTATGGGCAACAGTCACCCTGAAATGCAGCTCCTCAGACATCTTCAACTTTCCTGGCCTTTGCTCCAGCAGTCCCCTTCACCCCTGCTCGGTGGTCACAACTGAGGTTGACCGATCAGGGGTTGAAGGTAGAGGCTGATGGTAGGTTGAAGCCAGTGAAGCAGCGAAGTCCAAGCCGCAGCGCCACTCACCATTGAATGTATGTGTCCAGGGATCCTGAGCGCAGCGGCACGAGGTCCTGAGCTTCCTTCACCCAGAAGTGCAGCTCCCCGCTCTGAGGCAGTCCTGCGCCTGGGGAGAGGCTCGGCTCAGGGATCTCCCGCCTCTGCCTCGGCCTCCCGGGAGGTCCAACTTGGCTTCTCGTGGGGCGGTTACTCACCCTCGGAGCCCGCAGGGACGTACTTGAGGGATAGGGAGAGCAGCCCACGGCTGGGAAGGTCGTCGGGAGAGAGGGGCACCTGCAAGAGTCAAAGCGAGGGGTTGAGGGAGGCAGCCAGGGGAAAGAGATGAAAGGGTGACATCTCCAGAATGGGAGGGGGTGGGGCAGGAGAGTTGCACGCACCCCGACCCTACCCTGAGGCGAAGGGGCGTGGCCTTGCCTTGGGCGATTAGGGTGCCTGGCGGAAGGGAGGCTGTCAGAGGCCAGGGCTGAGGGGACTTGGGAAAACAGTCTGTGGGGTAAAGGCGGGAGGCCTGTGCCACGGGTCACCCCACGCAGGCCTGGCTTACCCGGGGTTGCAGGGGGAGCCACGTAGGCTCAGAGTCCCAGTTCCAGGTGTCCAAGGGCACTTCGACTTCGCCCAGAAAGATGTTGCGACCCAGGCTTTCGCGGTGCCACACCGACAGGCTCAGGACACGGCCAGAGAGATCGGCCTGCGGGATGGAGTACTGGGGACAGGAGGTGTGCTTTAGAGAGCACCGCGGCTGGCCTTAGCATTGGTGCTGTGGGGCGTTGACTGCAGCTGCATCTACCATGCTCTTTACAGGATGGAGGTCTGGGGGCCCAAGGGCATTAGTGGGGGTCTGGACTATCGCTAGGCCCACCATAAGCTGACTCGCTGGGGAACGCGGTTTCCCTGCGGTTTCTCCTGCAGAATGGAGGGGTGGAGAGACCTGCAAGGCAGAAACTTGGCAGCCCCTGCCAACCTGCCCGCAGGAAGGGGCACCCTGTTCATCACTGGTACCCTTGTCACAACCTTACCCGGAGAGTCTCGTTGAAGACCGGATTCAGATTCCTTTTCTTTACCCCTGTCTTGCGCTTGGTCTGCTTATCTGGGAGGAGGTAGCTTTTGACGTAGCTGGGGCAAGGGAGGTGAGAGCTGGAGGTAAGCAAGGGCCCTCCAGAGCCTCTGCCCTGCTTTGGCGGCTTCCCCAGCCACCACCCGGGACACAGCATTGTGTGCCTGGCTTCTTGCTGACTTATAGAAATGATCTCAATCCTTATGCCTCCCCATAACTCTTGTTCCTATTTTGAAGATGAGCAAACTGAGGCCGAGAACAGGTGATGATGGACTGAGCTGTGACAGCGACCCCTTGGCGCGCCGGCATTGCCCCAGGCACCCCGCCGCCCCATTCCCCACCTGGGGCGGCCCGTCACTCACGGGTCGGAGCGGCCGCGCCGGGCGGCAGCCAGGCCCTGACATTGGATCACGTGCACGCGCAGCTCGGAGGCACCAGGTTCAAAGCGCAGCGCGAAGTGCACCGAGCCACGCACCTGCACCGCGCCGGCCTCCACCTCCCCCGACAGGCTCATCTGGCTGCTGCTCAGCTGCGGGCAGGGTGAGTGTCAGGGACCGAGTGCTGGACCCTCGTTGGGGCTGGGGCAGCGCAGAGGGTTCACGCAGAGGGTTCACACTCGGGGCACGGAGCGGGGAAGCGAGGGAAGAGGGGAAAGTCACCTCGAGGTGGCTGGCCTGCGGGCTGGGGCGTCAGGTGGGGGGCTGGCAAGGGAGGGTCAGGCAGAGGCTGTGCGTCGGGACAGGAGTAGGGGAGAGGCACCCCAGGTCCTCCCTCTCACCGTGGAGGAGCTGAGGCTGGACACCGAGGAGCTGCTGCTGAGCATGCGGTCGAGCGATGGGCCGCACCCCGGAGCCTCCTCCCCGTTCAGCAGGATCTCGGATGCGGTCTCGGTCTGGGGACGGGGGAAGTGACCCGGGCGCCCTCTTCTTCCCGCCCCTCCCTCGACCAAGCCGGAGCACTGCCAGCCCGGAGTCCGCTCCGGGTCTTGCGAACAGCCGCGGGCCGCTGCCGCCTACCTGAGCTGGCGGGGGCTCCTTCTCCGCTGGCGGCGAGGGCTCTGGCTCGGGGCGCGTCTCCTCCGCATCCACCTGCACGCCCCCTCGGCCAGGAGCTGGCGTGGGGCACCAGCTGCTGAGCGAGCCCCTCTTGCTCGCCCTGAGCAAATCTGGAGGGACTGGTTCACAGCCCGGGTGACCTGCTGACTCTGGCCCCCGTGCTACCCCCAGGTTGCCCAAGGAGGCCGCAGGCTCCCAGCGCAGCAGGGTCTGGGGGTGAAAGGTGAACCTGATAATTGGGGTCACTAAGAGCTGCCTGTGAACCCCATAAGCTCGGTTCTCCCCAACACAGGCTCCCACTCACCTTCTTGGGCCTGGGCCTCCTCCTGATGATCTGACGCCTTTGGGGGGCCATATGGCCAAGGGAAATCAGGTCCCTGAAGAAAGCAAGTGGGAGAGATCACAGTGGGGACTAAATAAGAAGGAGCCAACGGTCATTCAGGGTCAGAGATCAGAGACTCCAGCCTGGCCACCCCAGCTTCAGATTTAGGGCAGCCCTCAAGGCAGGCCTGGCAATCCACTGCAGAACCAGTCAGGCAGGTACTTCACACCTGGGGACCTGCCCCTCCTGATGGGTCTGCCTGACTCCCAGGTTCTGGTGGTGGGGGCAGTAGTATCTGAGTCCCTGGACCTAGTTCTGTCCCACACCTACCTACCTACCTACCTTCCTTTCTTCCTTTCTTCTTTTTGATACTGGGGATTGAACCCACCAGAACTTTACCACTGAGCTAAGTCCCCAGCCCTTTTAAAAACTTGAGACACGGTCTCATTAAGTATCAAGACACAGTCTCGATAAATTGCTGAGGCTGGCCTCAAACTTGCAATCCTCCTGTCTCAGCCTCCTGTGTCACTGAGATTACAAGTGTGTGCCACTGGGCCTGGCTGTTCCACCCATTGCTAATAGCTGGTCCATACCATTTTACCAAGGAAGATGCTGAGACCCAGAGCAGGGAAGGAGTGTGTCCAAGGTCTCATGATTTGGCAGCTTCTTCCCCGGCACACTCACTATTAGCTCAGTCATTTCATGCTCACCTGTGTCTCACTGCACCTCTCTTGAGGGACCTTTTCTATGGGGAGCCTAGGAGGAAGGAGAGGTGGTTTTCAGAAAGGATTGGGCAACTGCCAGTCCCCTCTCCTCTCTGTGATACCTCCTCACCTGGGTTCTGGCTCCTCTTCCGTCTCTTTCCCAGCAGCCTCAGCCTCCCCATCACTGCCCAGAGCCTGGTCTCCTGGACCCAGATGAGAAGTTCTGTGAGTTCCATTTTTATAAAGTCTGTGACCCACAGAGAGTCCCTCGGACATGCCCCGCCACCTCCCGTAGCCCATGGAGGGGGTAGTGCCTACCCAAAGACACTTAGTATTAGGGGAAGTCTGGGCTGGAGCCCAAGGGCCTCTCTGTCCACATACAGCCTGGACTGCACAAGGCTTGCCCTCCCTGTGTGGAATCCCCTCTTACCCCTGGAACTCTTCTTCCTGCGAATAGAGGCTCGAACAAGGTCAGAGCCAAAGTGGGCATGGTGGTGTCGCTGGGAGCGTGCTTCCTGGAACCAGTCACCCGTCAGGATCTTCAGCTGCCCAGGGTCTGCCAGTGAGGCCCTGAGTTTGCTGGAGGACAGGAGAGTGTGTGGATGTCACTACTCACTCAGCCAACCTTCCTGCCTTCCACTCTGCACCAGCTCTGTACCAGGGACCAGGGACTCAACAGCAAATCAGACTTGACCCCTGCTCTGGAGGTGCTCAGGCCTTTGGGGAAACCACATCCAGACTAGACAAGTACAACATGGGAGGTAGGTGCAGCGATGAATATAAGAAGGGCCGCTCTCTCTCTGACCAGCTCTCTCGAGAGGGCTTCCCAGCAGAGGTGACATTTGAATTCCTTCTTAAAGGACAAATTGGAATTCCCTGGGGAGAGAAGGATAGTAGCTGTTTTTTCTTAAGTGATTACTGTGGATCATACTTGCATAATTTTTCTAAGAGAAGACTCCACAGCCCCATTTTACTAATGAGGAGAGTGGCGCTCAGGGTAAGTTGCCCAAGGTTACATTGCTAGGAAGTGTCTGTCCTCAGACACTGCTTGTCACTGACATGCTCCTCTGCCACTGTGCTCTTCTGAAGAAGCCACACAGCCTAGGCTGGGTGTGTTCAGGGCCTGGGGAACACCTGTGCTTCTATAGTGGGTACTGCATGTTTGTGTTCGGTGGGGCTTATGGGGAAAGATGGGATGGGGGAGGCTGGCACGGGTCCACTGGGGAGGCCTCCTGGTCCACACTTAGGAGTCCACACTTGTATTTCACTCGAGGTGCTAGGGGCCAGGGGCATTTCCAAAAGAATATTAAGGATAGGAGCTCCAGCTGCCCCAAGGTGGGTGGCTACAGAAAGCACTCCTGGAGGCAGGGAGGCTGGTGAGGGAACTGGTACAGCTACTCTGGGAGAGGTGATGGGCTCTGAGCTGGCCAGGGGCAGAGGGAACCAAAGGGCCAAAACAAAGAGTTTCTTAGACATCTGATGGCAGCATGTAGGTAGCGAGCAGAGCGGGGGCTGTGAGAGCCTCTAGGTGCCTGAGGCCCCTTCCCCCTGGCTGGTGGCTGCCCTGTCTCACCTGACCCGCCCCTCCTCTAGCTGGCGCAGGCGGGCATCTCGTTTGAGGACATCAGCAATTGTCTCCTGCTCCTCCTCTGTGAGGAAGCTGAGGTCCAAAAGTCCCTCGGCTTCAGGCTCTGGTCCACATGCCATGGGAGGGAGGGTAGAGCTCAAAGCCTCTTCTGAGAAGGGTGGCCCACTGGGGCATCAGCTGGTGCTGCACCCCAGCTGGGCTCACGTGGCTTCCTAGGGGCAGACCAAGAGTCAGCTCAACCTCTTCCCAAATATACAGCGCATCCTGGAGCTAATTGCCCTTTTCTCTCCAAATATATGCCCAGGCAGTGTGTACAACTCCAGGAAGGCTGGGGTCATGTTGAGGTGAAGTGTGTTCATGGCCATGAAAACAGACACACTCAAAGGAGTGTGTGGAGACACACATGCACACATCCAGAGGTAGAGAACCACAGAGATTGTGCATGCACACACACACACACACACACACATGGACTGATCCATGTGGGCACAGATACCCACAGCCACACATGCACATTGATAGCTGATAAAGACAGGCATATACACCCTGAAGGGACTTGTGCAGACACAGACACAGACCTGTGCCTGAGAGCTGTGCCACACACCTACCTAAACCTGCACACAGTATGTGCTCACAGGTGGAGACTGGGTCCCACCCCGATAGGTTCACCTATACAAGAATGAGTCTGGGAACAAATACATGACCCTGGATGTACACAAAACGCCATGGACTTTCCCACACACATTACCCATCTAAGTAGGTTGTGAGCTTCTTAGAGCTGGGGACAGACAGATCATGCCCCTCAAAGCCAGTACTTTGCATACAACAGGCATGAGTATGAGTATTTATTAAATGTAAAAATATACCTGCACACTTAGGAATGCACACACACACACCCAGATGCAGGCACACACACCTGCTTATCGCCCTGCTTGGGGAACCTCCCAGCCTGGGCCTGCTCCCCCACCCTTCACCTCCACCCCGCCCTGGCCCATTTGGCCTTCCTGTCTGAGGCAACCTCCTCCCCAGCCTACACCCCTAACTTCCTCCCCCTGAGGTAACCACAGCTCTCACTCCCACTGAGGCCATCATCTCTGGGATGCCCCTGCGGCCAGTCCCGCCCTCTTGTCCAGAGTCCCTAGGCCCCTCTGCTCTGGCCACATGGCTTCCCCAACTCCCACCCCCAGGACCTGGCCAGAGGCCTTGGCTGACAAGGCAACTCATGCCCAGACACCACTGTGACTCCGGAAGGAAAACATTTGCCCAGTGGAGAGGGGCATGTGGGCATGGCAAGGAGCCCAGGACTCAGTCATGGTCATGGCCCAAACCCACACGGCGGTCTCTCCTCCCCTGCCTGCCCATTCCATGCCAGAGCTCCAGGTGGGGCTGAGATGTGAAAAGGGCGGCTCAGAGGCAGGTCCCGGCTTGTGCTCCGACACCTCCTGCACCTGTCCCCTCCCAAATGAGTCAGTGTCCAAGTTGAGCAAGTCTCCCCTCCACCTGAATGCCCACCTGGGGAGCCTGGGGTTTCTGCATATGTGTCCTCAATAGTGACAGTTTTCCTGAACTTTTACTGTACCCAAGCTGCTGGCTGCGACTCATGAGCCCTTCCATCTCTGTGTTACGCTGTGCTGCTGTGCGTCTGGTGTGGTGGCCAAGTCTGTGCTGTGGGGTCTGTGTGTGTGTGTGTGTCACATCAACGCATGATACCGCAAGGCTGACAAGATTGTCTGGTGTGTTCAGTGACTTTCTGGGCGACAGTGCTGTGTGAATATGTGCACTCTGCCCTTCCTCCTATGCTCTCTTCCAGACTGGGTTGTGTTGTGTGTACTCTGGTGGCCCAGGGCCACCAGGTGTCTGAGTGTGGAGGTTGGGGATATTTGGCAGAACTGAGTCTGCCCTTGTCCTACAGGCCTGCTGGGCCGGCCACAGGCATGCAAGCCTAGTGTCCCCTTTCCTGAAATTCCCTCTCTTTGCCAGAGTCAAATCAAATACATGGGTCTCCCTGCTGTTTCAACGCTTTGGGACAGACCCATTGGTCCCTCTGCCTGGCCAGGCCAGTCCCAGACTTGCTCCTGCCTCCCCCACCCTCAAGGTCCCAAGGTGCCAGAGGGTGCCCAGGATACCAGGTGGCAGTGCCTGCCCCTCAGGGTACTGGTAGGGCGTTACCTGTAGGGGTCCAACACAGGAGCATACCTTCCTAGGTGGCTCTGGCTGTCCTGGCAGCAGAGTCTCAGGGACCCAGAGCAGTGCCGGGACTAAGGCTGACTTGCCCAGCCCAGCAGCAGCCCCAGCAGGGAGGGTAGGGGGAGGAGGAGGAGACACCTCAGCAGGGCCTGGTGCAAAACCGGGCCTGGACTGCTGGCTCCCGGGGTGCACCTGCCACGATTTTTAGAGAACCTAGAGCTGGTTTGGTGGGCCTGCCAGGCCTGGGACTTACCCCAGCCCCAGGGTAGACTCACCTGTAACTCAAGGAGGCCCTGGCCCCGCAGAGACTTGACTGACCTGTCTAGTGGGTAGCAGCCCCACCTTGCCCACGGAGAAGCTGATAGGAAATTACTTTGAAAGCAATGTTAGCCACTTTTCTAAGAATCAAAGGTAATGGAAGGATTGCAAACTTTGAAGTTAGACAGTCCTTCAGAGTCCCTGCTCTGCCACTGTGTGACCTTCAGCAGGTCTCGTTTCCTCTCTGAGCTGCAATTTCCTCCTATGCAAACTAGAGAGCAGCAAGCAAGGAGCCTACTATAAGGTAAATTAAAGGGTCTGGTACAAACAGGCATGTAGTAGGTGCCAGGTGTCTCCCCTTCAGCACACTGGTGCCTGTGACCTCTCCATCTGTTTTTTTTTTTTTTCTTTGTTATTGTTGTTTTGGTACCAGGGATTGAACCCAGGGGCACTTAACCACTGAGCCACATCCCCAGCCCTTTTTCATATTTTATGTAAGATAGGGTCTCACTGAGTTGCTTAGGGCCTCACTCAGTTGCTGAGGCTGGCTTTGAACTCTCAATCCTCCTGCTTCAGCCTCCTGAGCTGCTGGGATTATACGTATGAACCACCATGCCCTGCTTGACCTCCCCATCTGCAGCACCCTTCCAAGCTCCCATCCCTATAAGTGGCTCCCACTACCCTGGCCCCCAGGTCTCCTGCATCACCATAGGCTGCCCCCTTCACTCTAGGCACTGTCCTCTCCTGGCTAGTCTCTTTCCTCTTGCTGTCCTGGTCTTAGCCCCTGCTTAACCTTTTTTCTTTTTTTCCTATGTGTGTGTGTGTGTGTGTGTGTGTGTATACACATATATATTAGTTGTAGATGTACACAATCTTTATTTTTATGTGGGGCTGAGGATCAGACCCAGTGCCTCACACGTGCCAGGCAAGTGCTCCATCACTGAGCCTGCTCGCCCCAGCCCCTGCTCAGCCTTTTCTGGGAGCCTCCTCCTCTGGTCTCCACGGGGCCCACCTGGCCTTCTACCCCTGTCACCAGAGATCCTTTCTGAACATACTTTTCTCATTCCTCAGGTTTGGAAGGTGCCAGTAGCCAGTCACAAATCTCCAAACCAATCCAGCCTCCCTTGGCATTTTTGCTGACCAGTCTCTCTGCCTTCCAAGATAGACTGTCCCCACTGTGGGCTGAGCAACCCCTCAGTGTGACCCTTGGGGTCACCATGGTAAATCTGGCTCTGTCCTTCGTCACATATAACCTTAGAACCTTAGATTCTTCTTCCTGTCCTTCCAATACCTCTGGTCCTTTTTTGTTCCCTGGCCCCCCACGACTGTCTCTGCCTTCTGGCTGGTCTCCAGGCAATGTCCTAAGGAAGATGCAGCATCCTAGAGGCCAGTAAATCTGGGCTCTACTTCATGATCCCCATGTGGGCTTGATCAACAACAAACTACAAACCTTGCTCTCTTCGCAGAGGACAGAGCAGCAGTCTCACAGGACTGTTATAAGGAACACTTCCTTTCCAATTCCAGCTCCTACTCTTTCTTCTTTTTGGCCACAGCACTCATCCTCTAGAGTAACAGCCCCCCAACTTGTAGTCCTTGGGCTCCAGCAAGGGCACCTTCCAGGGTGGTTCTGGGGGTGCAGGGAGCTCTAGAGACAGGCTGCTGGATTTGAACCATGGTTCCTCTTCCTACCTCCCAAACCTTGAATATGTCACCTTTACCTTTCTATACTTGTTTCCTCATCTGTAAAATGGTGATGACAGCACCCACCTCGTAAGGCTATTGTGAGGATAAATGACATGGTACTTCATTACCAGGCCTAGCATGTAGTAAGCTCTCAGAAACTGTTTTTTTTTTTTTTTTTTTTTTTTGGTACTGGAGATCGAACGCAGGGGCACTTGACCACTGAGCCACATCTCCAGCCCTATTTTGTGTTTTATGTAGAGACAGGGTCTCACTGAGTTGCTTAGCGCTTCACCATTGCTGAGGCTGGCTTTGAGCTCACGATTCTCCTGTCTCAGCCTCCCTAAGTGCTGGGATTACAGGCTTGCGCCACCATGCCCAGCTTATTTGTGTGTGTGTGTGTGTGTGGCAGGGAAGTACTAGGGATGGAACCCAGGACTCCACACATGCTAGACAGGCATTCTACCACTGAGTTACACCTCCAGCCCTGCCTGTGAGGATTTTTATGGCTCCTGTTTACATCCTATCTACGCCAGGCAAATTCTAACTTCTGCTGGGCTGGAGCAGGTCTTAAAATTTTTTTCTATGCTATTTTTTTCGGTACAGGGGATTGAACCAGGGGCACTGAGCCACATCCCCAGCCCTATTTTGCATTTTATGTAGAGACAGGGTCTCACTGAGTTACTTAGCGCCTCACCGTTGCTGAGGCTGGCTTTGAACTTGCGATTTTCCTGTCTCAGCCTCCCAAAGTACTAGGACTACAGGCATGTGCCACCATGCCAGGCTCCTAGACCCTTTTTAAAATTTTAAGGCAGAGCCTAAGTTGCCCAGGCTGGTGTTGAATTTGTGCTCCTGCTTCAGCTTCTTGAGTTGCTGAGATTACAAGCAAACACCATGTCCAGCCTGTCTATTCTGCTATGCTCGTCTTCAGTATCTTTTTTCCTGTCCCCAATCAACTCTCAGATGGACCTCAATGTGCAAGACCCAGGCTTGGAACCACAATATTGCATGGTCTGGAGCTGTCAGTGACCCAGGGCCTTGGGGCTAGCAGCTAGTGCCTGTCCTCAAGGTCACCCTCTGGATTAGCACAAAGGGCCCTCAAGATGCAGACCACTCTTTCACGAGTTCCTCTGAAGTGACAGCTCAGTCTGCTGAGGAGGCAGCTTTTTGCTTCTTGAGGTGCTGGGGATGAACACAGGCCTCACACATGCTGGGCAACTGCTTTACCACTGAGCTATACCCCAGCTCTGCAGGCAGCTTTTAGACTGAGCTTTCTCAATGGGTTTCAGAAAGTAAAGGGCTAAAGCTGGGTGAGCACTGCAGGGTGTGGGGAGCACAGAGCCTGAAGGGCAGCAGCAAGAAAGAAGGGGAGGTGATGTGGAGAGGCCAGAGACATAACCATGGGGGTCAGCACAAGAAGCCCAACAATCTGACCAATGGATATGGCTGGCCAATTCTCTTGGCTTACTCCAAACTGGCAGTCCTGATTGAGGGGCAGGCCTAGGGCTGTGGTCTGCCCACTGAAAATCCTGCTCAGTTCTAACACCAATCCTTCCACAAAGCTCTTCCCAACAACGAATCTGGGAGGGGTTTTAATACTCACTTGCCTTCAAGAGAGAGCCTGGGATGCGGAGAATGCCCATAGTCTGGACCCCTGATGGATGCTGATGTCCCTGTGAGCTGCAGGCACCAAACAGACTTAGCTGTGACACTGGCAACTAGACCTCTTGCCAGGGGTATAAGTACCCAAGGACACCAAGAAGATAACCAGCTAAAGGGTGAGAGGGCCGCAGAGACGGAGAAAACAATGACAGGTACCACCTCAACTCAAAATTCTTTATTGTCCTGCCAGGGAGCCCCTCACAAAGGAGCCCATGGAGCAGTGGGGTAAGGTGGCAGCACAGGGCCTTTTCTGACAACTTGAAGTGGGGAGCTGTAGTCAGGTGGGAGGTGTTACCTGACGGCACTGGCTTTGGCCCCAAGGGGACCAAGTGTGGGTCTACACCTGGTCTACAGGGGCCGCTCTGCATGTCGACCTCACTCACCTCACCAGCCAGGCCCCAAACTGCAGGGGAGGTGGGCCCAGGTGCTGGGAGGTCCTGGAAAGGGGGAAGGGGAGGTTGCATGGGTTGGCGGGCATCAGGAGTGGGCAGTGTCCCAGTGCAGCTCCTGGCAGACATCTGAAAGAAGGGCCCGTCCAGCCCTGTGGAACATTCTAGAGGCCACAGAGGAGGGCTCCAAGGTAGCAGTATACCCTATCCCACCTCAGAGCCAGAGCTACTGGGCAGAGGGCAGGCTCCTAATCCACCTCTGGTCATGGTGCTGCCTCGTCTGGTGGGTCCTTGCCCATGCTGGGCACTGGACTGTGGCAAAAGGAGCTCTAGGGCAGGCAGGTTCTTCCCAGGGGAACACAGAGGGTGCTTCAAGGGCAGGGTCACAAGCCCAGGGGGAGGGGACAGGGAGCTTCTGAGTAGCCAGTGAGACACAACTAGCCCTGCCCTACGCTCACCCTCGGTCCCTTCATCCCACCCTCCCAGCCCCCAGTACAACAGCACAGGCTAACCCTGCCTTTGGGGAGAGGAGAAAGAATCTGGGACCAAAAGGGGCTTCTTCCTTGGAAGCCTGGTGGGCTTGAGGCCATGTGGCAGCTATCACCGCAGGTTGAAGACCAGGCTGACGGTCAGGATGATGCCCAGGAGGAGGATGAAGGGCAGCCAGGTCTTCACGAAGGCTCCGACGCTGACACAGAGGGAAAAGAGCAAGGGTGGGCAGGGCTGGACGAGCAGGCACACGGCTCTGAGCCCCATCTACCTACAACCCCTACACGCCGCCAGCCCTGAGGTGGCCCTGGAACCACTCCCTCACCCCCAAGCTCAATTAAGAGATGGAACCTGGCTAGTGCCCACTGTGGAGGACACCAGCTCCGGGTGGAAATCTAGACACTGCAGGGAAAGGGAAGCGTGCTGTCTCAGGGTCTCACCGGCAAGGAGACCAGGAATTTCAGTTTGGGTGTGAAAGCCACACGTGGCCTGCTGCGGCCCGCACGATGGGCTCACTGGGAGGGAGGACTGCTGACTGTCAGCACAGTGCTATGGCTGGAGCCAAGGGGCTGAGGTCAGGGACCTGGGGTCAACGCTGGCTCTGCCTCAATCTCTCTGTGACCACAGTTATGTTCTTCTCAGAGGACCTGTAGACACCTTCTAAAATGGAAAATAAAGACCGTGGAGAGTCCTCTTTCCAGAAGCTTTTTTTTGTGTGTGGTACTGGGGATTGAACCCAGAGCTTGAACATGCTAGGCAAGAGCTCTATGACTGAGCCACATTCCCAGCCCTTTTTATTTTTTTTATTTTTATTTTTTTTGGTACTGGGGATTGAACTCAGGGGCACTCGACCACTGAGCCACATCCCCAGCCCTATTTTGTGTTTTATGTAGAGACAGGGTCTCACTGAATTGCTTAGCGCCTCGCCGTTGCTGAGGCTGGCTTTGAACTCACGATTCTCCTGTCTCAGCCTCCCTAAGTGCTGGGATTACAAGTGTGAGCCACCGTGCCCGGCTCCTTTTTATTTTTTGAGACAAGGTCTTGCTAAGCTACTGACAACTAGCCGCAAACTTGCAATCCTCCTGCCTCAGCCTCCTGAGGTACTGGCACTACAGAAGTGCACCACTACACCCAACCAGAAACTCTTAATAATAAGCACAACTAACAGGGAAGCTTGGAGACAGGGGGCCAGATTAGCTCAAGTGTGTGCTGATTCCCAAGTCTGGGCTCTGCTGTGGGACTATGGGCAACTCGCTCAACCTCTCTGAGCTCTTTTTTTTTTAAAGGCTCGATATTCTTTTTTTTTTTAAAAAAATATTTATTTATTTATTTAGTTGTAGGTGGACAGAATATCTTTATTTTTTTTATGTGGCACTGAGGATCGAACCCAGTGCCTCACGCGTGCTAGGCGAGCACGCTACCACTGTGCCACAATCCCACCCCCCTCTGAGCTCTATTTTTACTATGAGATGGTATGAATGCCTTGGACCTCACAAATCAGAAGACTGTGACTTCAGGTCCACCTAAGCTACCACTGGGTTCACTGCTCAAAACCCTCTCACAGGGATGTGCTGGGATTACAAGTGTGAGCCACCACACCATCCCATGAAGATCTATTTTTTTTGCCTGAGCACAGGTCTCTGTAGACGTACTGCCTCCCTGAGGAGCCAGAATCATTACTGCCATCTTACCAATGCCAGCTGCAGTGCAAAGGCTGAGGCAGCTACCAAGTGGCCTCACAGCAAGCAAGTGACGACCAGGCTGGGAACCCAGGTAGAGCTGCATTCAGCATAGTCACTTCCTTTCCATCAGGAAGTCAGCTAGTCATTCTAGAACCTTCATGGCTCCAACCGGCATCTGCTCCAACTGTCCCTGCTGACTGAAGGACTCCAGACACAGCCTCAATGGGGTCCTCTGGAGAGCAAGCAGCCCAGGGGAATGTGCAGGTGGGAGGGCAGCTCACCTGACATACTTCCCGTAGAGCAGGCAGAAGAAACAGAGAGTCACCATGTTCCAGTTTGTGCTGTTGTTGTAGCGCATCAGGTTCAGGGCCAATGCCACATGTGAATGGCAGTTGTCACAGCAGAGATTGTGCTGGAAGCACGGGAAGGGTGTGTCAGGACGCGCCAGGGTAAGCTTCCCACCTGGTCCCCACCTCAGGAGTGCGCACTGCCCAGCCACCTACCATGCGATGCTTGTACTCCTCAGAGGCATCATGCACAGCTGTGTCCCAGGCATTGGGCCCGCTAGCATAAACCTGCGCAGGATCCAACTTCCAGTACCTGAGGGAGAGAGGAGGTGCTTGGCACTGGATTGGCCCCCTGGTGCCTCTCAGCTCTAGTGATGTTCTTTGCGACCTGCTCTGTGCTGGGTGGTGAGGCCAGATCTAGGCAAGAGTCACGTAGCAGATAACTGTAACAGGATGAGGTGCCATGTACCACAGTGGATCCTAGGAGGCTATGAAACTAGCTCCACTGAGGGGTACTATGGTTTGGATGTTTGCCTCACCCACACTGATAGGTTGAAATCCTAATCCCCAGTGTGAAAATACTAGGTGAGCTTTTGGGAAGTGATTGGGTCATGGGGGTATAGCTCCCATGAATGGGATTAGCACCCTTTGAAGAGTGGCCTGAGAGAGAACCCTTGCCCCTTCCACTATGTGAGAATATATGAAGAAGATGCTGTGGGCCCTCATCAGGCACTGAATCTACCAGCACCTTGACCTTAGCTTCCCTAGCCTCTAGAGATGTGAGAAGTATATTTCTGTAGCTTTTGAGCCACCCACTTGATGGTACTTCGTCGTGGCAACCTAATGGATGAAGAGAGGGGGTGTGATATGGTTTTCTGGAGGTGACACCTGAGTCTAGTCTAATAGAAGAGAAGTTAGCAAGCACAGAAAGGGGAGGTGAGCCCTGTAGACTGAGGGGAGAGCGTGAACAAAGTGAGAGGCAGAACTCTGTGCAGTGTGTCCTAGAAATTAAGTGACTAAGCACTACAGAAAGATTCAGAGAGAGATGGGGTGATGGAATGCTGACAGGTGAGGCAGGAGATGCAACAGGGGCCATGTCACACAGGGACTTGAATGTCACACTGAAGAGTTTACCCATAAGCAAGCATTCTCCCCATGTCTCCCCTTGTATGGCTTGGGGAGAGAGCCATGGTGGCACTGGGGAGCCCTTAAAGTATGCCTTTAAAACTGTCTTTGAAAAATAAAACAGTAACAAACAAACAGTCTTCAAAAAGCAGCCCAGCAGCAAACACCAGCCCAGAGACTCCTGGACCATATTTCTACCTGCCTGAGGAAACCAGAATCAGGGTTGGGGAGCTCGGCGCCAGGCTACCTCCAAATTGCCTCTGCTTTGCGACACCAACTCCTCCTTCGCCCCACTTATCCTGGGCAGCCTTGGGCCACAGGGTATCTGCTGCTGTTTTGAGGATACTAAGGCCTGAGGCATTATCACCAGACCTGGAGCTGCAGCAAGCACCCAAGATGAAAGAAATAAAGACCAAAAGCTCCCAACTAAACCAGCTTCTTTCCCTAAGGATCTGAACTGTTTTTTTTATTCCCTCCAAGCAGAACTTAGCAGCAGCATCCAAACAATGTCTCCCTTATGCCTTAAATGGCCTGTTTGCTTCCATGAGGCAGGAGTTGTGTCCAGGACACAGAGGGAGACAGATCTGGCTGTGAGCCTGGTTCTGACACTTCCTGTGTGATCTTGACCATGTCCCTTCTCTTTCCTCACCCTTTGCCTTGGAATTGAAAACACAACCTTGTAGAACTGAGGCAAGGCCTGGATGGTCTACAAGTAAAGGCCTAGCCAGGGACTGGCACAGGAAGTGCTTGATACAGGGCTGCTACGCCCTGGTTGACCCTGGCTGTCCCTCCCCTCCACACCTGGTCCTCTGCTGTGCCCCAGAGGGCCTGGCCTGCTGCTCTGGGCAGGAGCAACCTGCCTCAGGCTAGTCACACAGGTGTTCATCACTTACTTGGCAGGCTTTCCAAAGGCCATGTTGTCTTCCTGTTGAGGGATAAGAGCAGAGGTCAGTGGGGAACCTACATCCAGGCCATATGACAAACCTGGGTTAGTGGCTGAAGTGCAATGACTTAGAAGAGGGTGTGTCAGGGGTGGGCAGAAGTGGGGTGCAGGCCTGCTAGGGGGCTGGCATGATATGTCAAGTGCTAGTAATGGCTCTTTTATGGGAAGGGGGTAGTGGGATACCCAAGGAATTCTTGCATTCTCTGGCATCATTATTTGTAAGTTCTCATGTCAGTTTTCTGATGTTTGGTCATGGGCTGGAGGTTTCCTTCATGGTGTAAACACCATCCTCTGTGCTCCTGACCCAACAAGGATGGCTCACATGGAGCCATCCCTATGCCTGGCAGCATCATGTATTCACAGCAGAATGAAGGCTGCTGGGCCCAGAGAGGCTTCTAACAAGGGAGACACTATAACAAAGTCCTAGGCTCACCATATAAGACCTAGGGTAGAGAAATAATGAAGGGCAGAGTCTGGGTTCAGAATCAGGGAGATCCTACTGATCAAAACGCTGGTTGAAGCAGAATTATAAAAGTATATGACAGTGAAAGTATTTTTAAGTGCAAAGGAGTTGGCCTTGTTGTATTAAGATGCTGTGGCGCACACCTGTAATCCTAGCGACTGGGGAGGCTGAGGCAGGAGGATCACAAGTTCAAGGCCAGCCTGGGCAACTTAGTGAGACCCTGTCTCAAAATAAAAAATAAAAAGAGCTGGGGATGTAGCTCAGTGGTAGAGCACCCTGGGTTAAATCCCCAGCACCATCACACACACAAAGTCATGGCAACTATTAACATAAACAGGCTGATGCCACCAACATCTCCTTCATTCTTCTCTCTGATACCTAGATACAGGCAGATGCTGCATGCTCATCTGGAGCTAGCCCACCGGACCAGTCTTCATCCATCCCCAGGGAACAGACCTCAGGGAACAGAGCACAACTGGTTTATTCTAGAAGCCCCACCCCAGGAACCATGTCAGCCTCCCCTGTCTCCCCACCTTGGCTCCCACCTTCTGAAGGTCCAGAGATGTGGTTCCCGGATGGTCTGACTCCACTCTTGCCTCTAACCCTTACCCATGGCTTGGAACCCCAGGGACAGGGGCAAAGGAATGGGTCAGTAATTTAAAGGTTAAGTTCCTTCTGGTCACAATGCCCTCCTGGCCTGTCCTGGAGGTAAGAGAAGGGGGAAAGGTGACACTGGTGAGGGCTAGGGCCAGGGATGCATATTATCTGCATCTTCCTGGGTTTGGAGAGATAGGATGCCTGCCTGCAGGCAGGACAGGCCAGCCTTCCATGCAAGCCTTGGGACCCTCCAGGGAAGGACAGAATGAGAACTCACCGAGACAAAATAGGGGCCAGCAAAGTCCCGAATGACTCCTGTGGATGTGCAGATGCCCATGTGGCCAATGATGGGGAAAAACCACCTATGAGGAAAAAGGACAGGAAAGGGACAGAGCTTAGGGGATTTTCAGCCAGTTAGACAGATGCTGGGATACTTTATCCAGTGGGAGCATGTGAATATAGTGTCTTGTGATGAGTGCCTATTGAGAATGGTCTAGAGGGGCAGGGGGAGCCCAGAAGAGGGGTAACTGAATCAATAGCACAATGGGATGGCCCCACATCCTCACCACAGGCTACAACCAAAAGCACAATAACAGAATGCTAGCGAGGATGAAGAGCAACCTCACTCGTTGCTAGGGGAGTGTAAATAGTTTCTACCATTTTGAAAAACAGTTGAACACTGTACCCTATGCCTTAGCAGGTCCACTTCTGAATATATACCCAACAGAAATGAGTGCTTGTTCCTACCAAGGCCACATACAGAATGTTCATAGCACCTTTATTTAAAATAGCCAAAAACATCTGTCAAAACTCACTGACCTCAGGGCTACAGCTCAGTGTAGGGTACATGCCTAGAATGTGCACGGTCCTAGGTTCCATCCCCAGTAATGCAATAAATAAAAACAAAACCCTGTTAATTGTACTCTTAAAATGTGTGCCTTTTAGGGCCGGGATTGTAGCTCAGCGGTAGAGCGCTTGCCTCGCATTCGTGAGGCCCTGGGTTCGATCCTCGGCACCACATACAAAGCAACAAAATAAAGACATTGTGTCCATCTACAACTAAAAAAAAAATATTTAAAAAAAAAACAAAACTACTTCTAAAAAAAAAAAAAAAAAATGTGTGCCTTTTATTGGATATAAATTATTTCCACAAAGTTGACAGAAAAATAACTGGAAATAATCCAAATGTTCAACAATAGTAATATGAGTAAGTAAACTATGGTAGAGTTATATCAAATTCAAGAGAAGGCAAAACTCATTTATGGCTAGAGGTCAAAGAGGTTATCTCTGCAGTAGAACTGTCTGGTTGGGCCACATGGGGCCCTGGAAATGCTCTGTATGGCAGTTAAATGACGTGGAAATATATAGACTCGTTGAGCTACATACTTAAGGTCTATGCATCTTTTTTTTTTAATATATATTTTTTTAGATGTTGATGGACCTTTATTTTATTCATTTATTCATACGTGGTGCTGAGAATTGAACCCAGTGCCTCATGCATGCGAGGCAAGCGCTATACCACTGAGCCACAACCCCAGCCCAGGTCTATGCATCTTATTGCATATGAGTAATACCTCAATAAGAAATTTAAAGAGTGGGGTGGACATTTAAATCAATCTGAGTATATGGGGGTGGTTCAAGGAAGGCTTCTCTAAGGAAATGATCAACAAATGTGCAAAACAAAGATCAGGACAAAACATGGTGTATTCCAGGAACCCAAAGTCTAGTGTTTTGTTTTTTTACTTTTTTTTGTGGGTGTTGGAGATTGAACCCAGCGCCTGGTGCATACCATGCAAATGCTCTACCACTGAGCCACCTCCCTACATTCCCCAGCCCTTTTTATTTATTTTGAGACAGGGTCTTGCTAAATTGCCCAGACTGACCTCAAACTTGTGATCTTCTTGCTTCAATGTCCTGAGTAGCTGGGATTACAGGTTTGTGCCACCACGCCCAGCTTAAAAGCTCAGTTCATTTTTTTTGAGACAAGGTCTTATGTTGGCTAGAAACCTCCAATTCCTGGGCTGAAGCAATCCTCTGCTTCAAGTCTCCCGAGTATTCAGGACTATAGGTGTGGGCCACCATGCATGGCTGCCATAGACGTTTTTTATTTTATTTTTTAAATTTTTTTAAAAATTGTTTTAGTTGTAGATGGGCACAATATCTTTATTCCATTTATTTATTTTTATGTGGTGCTGAGGATCGAACCCAGTGCCTCGTGCACGTTAAGCAAGCGCTCTACTGCTGAGCCACAATCCCAGCCCCCGTTTTTTATTTTTTTATTTTTATCTTTTGGTACCAGGGATTGAACTCAGGGGTACTCAACCACTGAGCCACATCCTCAGCCCTATTTTTTGTGTTTTATTTAGAGACAGGGTCTCACTGAGTTGCTTAGCGCCTCACCGTTGCTGAGGCTGGCTTTGAACTTGCAATTCTCCTGTCTCAGCCTCCCAAAGTGCTGAGCCACCATGCCCCACTCATAGGCATTTTTTAAAAAGCAAATCTCAAATGGACCTCCATATGTAACACACAGGATCTCCAGATAAGTCTGTAGCCTAAGAACCATGGCCCTACAAGGCCTGAGTGCTGAAGACAATGATCCAGCTGAAGCAGGTCTCACAGTTCCAGTAGCCAGGTCCTGGTCCCAAGGCTGCCTAAGCATGAGCACAAAGCACCCTGCTAGGGAGGTGGAGGCAAAACCTGTAGAGATGCAGCTCAAGGAAGCAATTACATGAAACTGAGGCTGGGGCACAGTCAGCAGACTCACAAAAGATGACTTTTAACCTTGACCTGTGAAAGGACAGGACATCTACTGGCAGCAATCGCCAAAGCAGAAAGTGTGGCCTATGCCTGAAGAATGGGAGAGGAGAGGCAAGGAGGGCAGGAGGGAGACCAGTTCAGAGGCGTCTGCTATAATTCCAGCCGCAGATGATAGTGACCCTAAGTGGTGGGGTGGTGAGCAACAGATGGATTGAAGCTGTCTTTAAAAGGGAAGCCTGGTGCGGTTTTAAGACTCTGCAGGTCCTCCCTGAATTATGCCTTCTAGAGTAGTCACACAGAATCAACATCCATTACTCTGGTTTGCTTTCTTCACAACTTCCATGCATGACTATCTAAAGTTATCTTGATTACTTGGACATTGACTGTCTCTCTCCACTAAGACTTAAGCTTCATGAGCAGAAGGATTTTTGTCTTGTTTACTGTAGTACCTCCTAGGACAGTGTTTGGCACAAAATTGCAACTCACTAAACATCTGACTAAATGATGAATAAATGCCCTGCATTTATTTATTTTTTGGTACCAAGGATTGAACTCAGGGGTACTCAACCACTGAGCCACATCCCCAGCCCTATTTTGTGTTTTTATGTAGAGACAGGGTCTCACTGAGTTGCTTAGAGCCTCGCCCATTGCTGAGGCTGGCTTTGAACTTGTGATTCTCCCATCTCAGCCTCCCAAAGTGCTAGGATTACAAGCATGAGCCACCGTGCCCGGCTAAATGCCCTGCATTTAAAAGTGTAAGGGGAGGACCACAAGTTCAAGACCAGACTCAGCAACTTAGTGAGGCCCTGTCTCAAAATAAAAAATAAAAAGGGACGTGGCTCAGTGGTAAAGAGCCCCAGGTTCAATCATCAACAAGGGGGGGAGTGGGGAAGGAGAGTGAACCAGATGTAATGGTGCACACCTGTAATCCTAGCTACTCAGGAAGCCAAGGATCACAAGTTCAAGACTGGCCTTGTCAACTTAGTAAGACCCTAAGCAACTTAGACTCTGGCTTAAAATAAAAAATAAAAAGAGTCAGGGATGTAACTCAGTGTTTCCCTAGCATATATGAGGCCCTAGGTTCAATCCCCAGCCCTACCAAGGGGGAAAAAAAGTGGAGATGGTACAGTTGGATTGGAGGAATAACTTTTAATGTTCTATAGTTCAGCACAGTAACTATAGTTCACAACAGCTAGTACAGAGGATTTTGAATGTTCTCAACATAAAGAAATGACAAATGTCTGAGGTAGATGGATAATGCCAATTACTACAATATGATCATTACATATTTTAAACAGGTATTGAAGTGTCACACTATATCCCATAAATATGTGCAATACTATGTGACAATTAGAAAAAAAAGAGTGGAGAGCTAAGGATGTACTCAGTGGTAGAGCGCTTGCCTAGCATGTGCAAAGTTGTGGATTTGATCCCTAGTACTGCCAAAGCAAAACAAAAACCAAACAAACCACCAAATATTTAAAAAAAAAAAAAAATGGTGTTCAAGCTGGGTGCAGTAGCACACACCTGTAATCCCAGCACTTTGGGAGGCTGAGACCAGAGAATCGTGAGTTCAAAGCCAGCCTCAGCAACAGTGAGGCACTAAGCAACTCAGTGAGACCCTGTCTCTACATAAAACACAAAATAGGAGCCGGGCGCGGTGGCTCAAGCCTGTAATCCCAGCACTTAGGGAGGCTGAGACAGGAGAATCGCGAGTTCAAAGCCAGCCTCAGCAACGGCAAGGGGCTAAGCAACTGAGTGAGACCCTGTCTCTACGTAAAACACAAAATAGGGCTGGGGATGTGGCTCAGTGGTTGAGTGCCCCTGAGTTCAATCCCCAGTACCAAAAAAAAAAAAAAAAAAGAAAAAAACACAAAATAGGGCTGGGGATGTGGCTCAGTGGTCGAGTACCCCTGAGTTCAATCCCTGGTACCAAAAAAATTTTTAAAAAAGTGGTGTTCAGGTCTGATGTAAGATCTAGGATGAGTACTGACTCCTCTGATGTCCTCTCCAAAGACAAAGACTGATGACAGTTCCTTGTGCCAAATCTAGCTGTGCACTCTTATCAACAACACCGCAATGTATTACACATGTTAGTTTCTCTCTCTCTCTCCTGCTGTAGGGAGTCCTCTGAAGAGAGCATGAGTCCTTTGATGGGCCCATGATTATATTACTCATCTTGGACTTATGAACATCTGCAGATAGATCTGACTACAACTAGCATGTGAACTGCTTCTAGCCCAGAGGACTGGGGATCATGGTGCCTGCATCTCATGTTGCTATCAGTTCTCTTCAGAAGACCATGCACAAATGGTGTTTTGAAAAATGAGGAGCTGAGATAAAACTTAGGATAATATGACAGCCTTTAACAAAACCAATAGGTTCCCTAAATATCCCGTCCAGTTACTTTCACATTAATATTTTATTTTCTTCATAGCACTAAGCACTATCTCTTGTGGGGCTGGGATTGTAGCTCAGCGGTAGAGCGCTTGCCTCGCATGCGTGAGGCCCTGGGTTCGATCCTCAGCACGACATACAAAGCAATAAAATAAAAGACATTGTGTCGGGGCTGGGGTTATGGCGCAGTGGTAGTGTGCTCGCCTAGCACGCGTGAGGCACTGGGTTCGATCCTCAGCACCACATAAAAATAAAGATATTCTGTCTGTCTACAACTAAAAAATAAATATTTAAAAAAAAAAGACATTGTGTCCATCTATAACTAAAAAAAAAATATTTAAAAAAACACAGTGATTTAAAAAAAAAAAAAGAAATTATCTTGTTAGTTTACCATCTACTCCTTCCACAAGGACTAACATTCTACAAGAATAAGCACTGCAACTGCTTTATTCACTGTTGTTTATTCTTACCACCTAGAACTATCTGGGCACATAAGAGTCACTTAGCAAATGTGTTAAATATTGATTGAATGAATTAAAGAACACGTGTTCTTTAAAAATTTTTTTTTTTTTTGGTACCGAGGATTGAACTCAGGGGCATTCGACCACTGAGCCACATCCTCAGCCCTATTTTGTGTTTTATATACAGACAGGGTCTCTGAGTTACTTAGCGCCTTGCCGTTGCTGAGGCTGGCTTTGAACTTGCGATTCTCCTGTCTCAGCCTCCCAAAGTGCTGGGATTAACTTTGGGAGGCTGAGACAGGAGAATCGCGAGTTCAAAGCCAGCCTCAGCAAGGGCGAGGCGCTAAGCAACTCAGTGAGACCCTGTCTCTACATAAAACACAAAATAGGGCTGGGGATGTGGCTCAGTGGTCGAGTACCCCTGAGTTCAATCCCCAGTACCAAAAAAAAAAAAAAAAAAAAAAAAAGTGCTGGGATTACAGGCTTGTGCCACTGTGCCCAGCTCAAGTATTTTAATATAAATGTTAAGGACACTTTAGGATGTAGCATGTAAGCAACACGTAAGGTCAGAAATAATCTCTACTCCAGGGTTGGGGTTGTGGCACAGCACTTGCCTTGCACATGTGAGGCACTGGGTTTGATCCTCAGCACCACATAAAATAAATAAAAACAAAACAAAGATACTGTGTCCATCTATAACTAAAAAATATTTTTTTAAAAAAATGATCCCTACTTCAGAACTCCACCACTTGGCTATTAAGGGGGAACAAATATGTTACATTGGGTGAAATGTAGTAAAATGTAACTGAAAGATAATAAGTTATACAGTCAGAAAACTGAGTTTTCTAAGCCTCTGTTTGCTGGGGTAGGAACCTAATGAAGACTATGCTAGAACCTAGCTTTGCCTTGGAAGATAATTCCTTAGAAAGTGGCTGTGAAATTCATGGAAAATGGGAGTAAAAGGGCTTGGCAAACTGGCATTTGGAGGAGCAGTTATTGTTACCAGTTGAAGGATGAGGGAGGCAAGCAGCAGCTGTGCCCCTTCCTCTCCCCTGACAAAAGCCTATACACAGAAACTTCCTATGGGAGGCAGACACCTTGAGACCTGCACCTGCTTTGCAACTGAGATGGTGTGTAAGACATAGGGTTAATCTCCCAGATCTCTAGTGGCCCTTCCCATGTAGTCCTCCCAGGAGCGGTGTGGCCCCTGCCAAACTCCCACTGTTGCTTCCAGACGCAGCAGGATGTCTTGTGTACTACAAGTGATCAATAAGCATTTGCTCACTGAATTTATAGACCCGTGAATGAATTAAGACATCTCCTCGGTCCAAGTTAGGGACCCCTCTTTGGTACTTCTGCGGCTCTCGAGCCTCCCAGCCCCCTGGCCTTTCCCGCCTGTCTATGCTTGTTTTGCTCCCAAATAAAACCAGGTGCAACCAGGGCAGGGAGTGTGTCCCAACGGTCAGTGGAAACAGGCGGCACGGTTCTTGCGACTGGGTGAGGGATGAGGGCCAGTCCCAGGGGTAGGGCTTGCTGCGTGTCGCGGGGCAGGGGGACTCGCAGGAGGACACCGCGAAGGCCCCGTCTCTCTCAGGGCCCTCTTCATTTTCCGGCGGACGCTAAAGGAGACTCACGTGAGCACCGGGATGGGCGTCCATACCACGCAGTAGGGGAAGCGGCTCCGCTCCACGTCCATGGCGACGCCGCTGGAGCAGTGGTACTGTTTCATGTCCGTCTCGGCCGCCGTCTGCGCCTCCACTTCCGCCATCCCGGGAGGGGGCGGTGGCGGCGGCACCAGGAGCGGAGAACTCCCTTCCGCTTCCGCCATACTACGCTCTCCCCGCTCCGGCCGGCCCGGCTCGGCGCGGCGGGTCCTGGTGGCGTCACTTCCCGGAGGTGGGGTCCGCGTCCCTTGGCCTTCCCCCCGGGAATTGGAGCCGCGTCCCTCTGGGCCCGGCCAGCCTCGCCCCTCGGACTGCGTCGCCTCTGAGCATATGCGCCCACGCTGCCCTAAGGCTGCTGGCAGTCCAACTCCGAGACCCGCGACGATCTCCCTAGTTCAGTGCACTGAGGGCTCCCGAGAGGTGTGATGCAGGCTTTATATAGCACTTCCTAGTTACCAAGCACTTGACATTGTTTCTTATTCCCATAAACTGACTGGACATGCAAATTTAGGTATTTTCCTTATTGTACAAATGAGAAATTGTGAGGCCAGGGGCCACGACTCAAACCTGTCTTTACATCTCTTTTGCCCTTTTTGTTCTATGGCTTCTTACGAAGTAATGGTAGTAGAAAGGAAGGTCAGACTGAAATCTTATGTGTGCCTGTGTGTGAGCAGGGGAGACCTGCCTGAAGATACTTCAGCTGAGCCTTCATGTTTGCCAGGTGGCACGGGGGACGGGGATGGATGCAGCCGTGTAAAGAAAGGAAGGCCTGGAGGAGCACTGTGTGCAGGAGAGTGTACCATTCTGGCTGGAGTGAACCACAAGCCTCAGATGTGATCCGCTCCTTCATCAGATGGGAAAACGAAGGCTTAGGGAAGTTAAGCAATTGTTTGAGATCACACCTAATAATACAAAGAGGCCAGGCTTCAGTTTAGAGAGATGCCAAGGTAGACACAGGAAATGAAATCTGCTGGGTAGAGGACGTGTGGAAGACAAGAAAGAAGGCAGCCACTAAAAATCAGGTTAAAGGAACAAATCCACTCAGGAAGGTGGAAGCCGCACCGTTGGGGAAAGTCTTTCTCCCATTGAATTACTCTCCTTCACGGCTGTCCTGTTTTGGGCACATAATGCTTTAATGATTTTTTAAAAAATTGGTACTAAGGATTGAACCCAGGGATGCTTAACCACTAAACAACACCTCCAGCCCTTTTATTTTTTATTTTGAGACAGGGTCTCACTAAATTGGGGAGACCGGCCTTGAACTTGTGATCTTCCTGCCTCAGCCTCCCAAGTCACTGAGATTACAAGCATGCACCACCATGCCTGGCTTTAATGTATTTTGGTATGTCTGTCTCTGCTATGGAATCCTAATCCCAATCCTAAGGACCTTGACTTGAGTAGCTACCACAGCTCCTGGTGCAGAGCAGATACCTGTTCAATGGTTATTGATTTATTGAATGATTGAACAAATAGATGTTTTCAAAAGGCTTCACAGGTATCACTGCTGGAAAGGATTCTAATCCACTAAAAATTCTTTGAGCATGTTTGCACCTGTCCCATGACCCTTGTGTAGCATGTGATCCTTGAAGAGAGACAACTATTCAGCACAGGGTTTGGGATAGATGAGGTGTGCAGTACATAGTTGTTTCATGAATCACGTTACTTCTCCAGGTCACTGTGGTTTTCTAATCTCTTCTGGACCACAGGCCCCAAGGAAGATCTGTGCCTTGAAATTCCTCTACTGTCATTGTCAGTCCATGTGCCTGTTGAGCATTTGTTGTACATATGGTCTGCCACAAATTTGGTAGTACTGTTAGGAGATAGGTGTGAATGGTGGGAACATGAGGTTAAGAGACTACTTCTAATTTAAAATGGGCCCATGGGGCTGGGGATATAGCTCAGTTGGTAGAGTGCTTGCCTCGCATGCACAAGGCCCTGGGTTTAATCCCCAGCGCCACAAAAATAAAATGGGCCCAATCTCCCACATGTTTTCTTTTCCAAGAAGCAATTTACCTGCAGCCCTGCCTGGCTTAAGTGTATAGGATATGTCACATTCTTCAGCAAACTACCTGTTAACTTCAGGAGAAATGCACCAAATAAATGTCCAAAGTAGAGGCTGGCCATGGTGGCACATGCCTGTAATCCCAACACTTTGAGAGGCTGAGACAGGAGAATCACGAGTTCAAAGCCAGCCTCAGCAATGGCAAGTGCTAAGCAACTCAGTGAGACCCTGTCTCTAAATAAAGCACAAAATAGGGCTGGGGATGTGGCTCAGTAGTCGAGTACCCCTGAGTTCAATCCCTAGTACAAACACCCCCCCCAAAAAAACCCACAAGTTATCTGAAGGGGGAGACTTTTGTGACCAGATCTTGAAACTCTGGGAGATAAGGATAGTCCCTCCTAACCATAAAATCTGTAAGAATGCTGAGACAGGAAAATTGTGAGTTCAAAGCCAGCCTCAGTAACTGCAAGGCGCTAAGCAAATCAGTGAGACCCTGTCTCTACATAAAACACAAAATAGGGCTGGGGGTGTGGCTCAGTGGTTGAGTGCCCCTGAATTCAATCCCCAGTACCAAAAAAAAAAAAAAAATCCAATTAGAACTGGTCAGCAAGGGCCAAAGTTACCTAGGGTTGCCATGGCAATGGGTTCTTAAAGTCTGATGTCATTTTCCATTCAGTCAAAAGTCAAAAGGTATGGGGCTGGGGTTATGGCGCAGTGGTAGCGTGCTCGCCTAGCACACGGGAGGCACTGGGTTCGATCCTCAGCACCACATAAAAATAAAATAAAGATATTGTGTCCACCTACAACTAAAAAATAAATATAAAAAAAAAATCAGACTTTAAAAAAAAAAGTCAAAAGGTACAGAAAGCTATGAATGGAACCACCATTTGACCCAGTTATTCTACTACTCAGCATATACCCAAAGGACTTAAAATGAGCATACTATAGTGATGTGGCCACATCAATGTTTATAGTAGCTCAATCATAATAGCTAAGCTGTGGAACCATCCTAGGTGACCTTCAACAGATGAATAAAGAAGTGTGGTGTATATACACAATGGAATATTAGTGATAAAGAAAAATGAAATTATGGCATTTGCCAGTAAATGGGTGGAACTGGAGACTATTGCGCTAAGTGAAATAAGCCAATCTGAAAAAAACAAAGGCCGGATGTTCTTTCTGATATGCAGATGCTAATATACAATAAGGGTGGTGGGAGGGAAGATTAGAAGTTCATTGGATTAGAGAAAAGGGAATGAAGGGAAGGGAGGAGGGATGGGAATAGGAAAGACAGTAGAGTGAATCAGACATAACTTTCCTGTGTTCATAAATGAATACATAGCCTGTGTAACTCCACATCATGTACAACCACAAGAATGGGAAGTTATACTCCATGTATGTATAATATGTCAAAATGCATTCTACTATTATGTATAACTAAAAAAAACAAATATTAAAAAAAGGCAAGAGGTGGACCTGGGTGGGACTCTCTAGAAACCCCAATAAAACTGGAGTGCAGGACAGACATATTGTCCTTCTCCTCTCTGAGAGGACCCCTCCCTCCATTGAGAATGTCCTTGTTCCCTTTTCCTATCCATTCAATAAATTCATTCCTGTTACTCTGAGCAACATGTCTGAAATAATTCTGACTTAATTGAAAGAATGGGGGTGTGAAGGGAGGTCTTCACATTGCCTTAGTTTCCTGGAAGGCCCCAGCTCTGTAACAGTATTAACCAACATACCACGTTTAATATGACAACTTTCAATGCATTCCCACTGCAATTAGTATAAAATACAGTATTTTATCCTGGGTCACAAGTTCCTGCACCATCTGGACCATGCCCCTTCCTTCCTTGTTCACTGTGCTATAGCCATGCTGGCCTTTTTTTTTCAGTTCTTTTCATGTGTCATGCTCTTTCATATCCAAGGACTTAGCACACACTGTTCCCCTCTGCCTGAAATGTGCTCCCTACCCACTTAGACTATCTTTCATTCATTCTTTTTTTTTAATTTTTTTTTTTTAGTTGTTGATGAACACAGTGTCTTTATTTTATTGCTTTGTATGTGGTGCTGAGGATCGAACCCAGGGCCTCACGCATGCGAGGCAAGCGCTCTACCGCTGAGCTACAATCCCAGCCCCTCATTCATTCTTCAAGTCTCTGTTAAATGTCACTTTCTGAGAACTTGTTTACGGTCTCCCAATCAAAATTTGAAAGTCCTTCCCAGTCTCCTTTGGAAACTCCTTTTCTTTATAGCACACATTTGTAGCCATGTACGGTTTGCTTTCCCCACTAAACTGGAAACTCCTTGAGGGCAGATTGCGTTTGTTTTATTCACTTCTAGTAGAGTGCTAAGCACATGTTTGTTTAGTAAATATTTATCAAATGTAAAAAATGGCAAATACTTATAGGTTGCCATCACATGAGGGCAGGAACCTCGTTTGTCACCTGCTATCACTTTATGCTCTGAAACTTTTTTTTTAAATAATTTTTTATTAGTTGTTGGTGGACCTTTTATTTTATTTATTTATATGTGGTGCTGAGAATCGAACCCAGTGCCTCACACATGCTAGGCAAGCGCTCTGCCACTGAGCCACAACCCCAGCCCCACTCTGAAACTTTTTAAGGGGCTCCTGGAGGTTGGTGGGCACAATGCTCAGCCATCGGTCCTGATCAGAGCCCAACCCCTTCCCTATGGCCTGCATCATCCTCTCTTTGGCCTGGGCAGGTACAGAAGCAGGGGGATGAGGGCCAGGTAGCTGGAGGAAGAAACAGCTCCTTCTCTGACCCTCCTGGGGCCTCTCTCCCAGTCTCGTTCTCTACCATAACCCATCCACAGGGCCCCTACTCTCAGACATATCACCTTGGTTCTCACTCAATGCAGCAGCTTCCCTGGCCTTTGCCCTTGCCTCCTCTGCTTCCCTTTTCACCCACAGACAGATGGGAAATCTCCATCAAAGACTAACACTGCCTTCCAGGCTCAGAGGATCACAGCAGGGGCCTGGAAGAAGCTCCTCTTACACAGATAGCTTGGGTCAGGATTGATAGGTTTCAGAGCTTCCCCTCCCTCAACACGTATACCAACCGAAAATAGGAATGACCATCTGGATCCACTTACTGGGCTGGCTTGGGGAGAGAAAGATGGCAGAGAGGGTACTGTCAAGCTTGCAAACCTTTGAGAGTGAGATGCTGCTTGTTTGAAGGGTGAGCTTGGAACACTTCCGTCTTGGTGGGAGTCAGGACACCCCCTCAATTGGACCCACGTAGTAGTCCGCGGGGCTCACACACCTCCTCTCCTAGGGCGTCTCACTCATCCTGGCATTCAAGGTTCCCTGGGGGCTGATCCCACATTTCTTTTCCAGGCTCATCTCTGTCTCCCTCCAACCTGCTTGGCGCTAGCCTCGCTGGCCTATCTGCCCTTCAGAGAGCAAGCCCTGCACTTCATACCACACACCTTTGCTGACACTGTTCCTTAATTGAGGATGTCCTTCCCTGCCTCTTCTATACCATGTTCAAGGTTTCAGGCAAATGTTCCCTCTTTGCTCCCAGAGCACGAAAGCTGTTTCCACCTATTGAATATTCATGTGCACTTGCATTAGCATTAGTTGTTTACACGTCTGTGTCCCCCAAGAGACTGTGAACTCCTTGAGAAAGAAGACTAACTGGATCTACTGGTCACTGTAGTCAGCAGGGTACCCGGCAAATACGAAGTGGATAAGAGAATGTTCCCAGGGTCTTCATTGACCATAGAGGCTCTTCAAGGGGAAGAATCACCTCAACCATTGATCCTACAATGGTGAAACAGGGCTGAGCCAGGTGATGTGGTGTGAGGCATGTGGTAAGGCAGTACCCTCTCTTCTGCAATCTTTCTGCTCAGCTTCATCATTACCCTCTCTGGCTATGGGAGACTGGGTCTCTCTCTCTCTCTTTCTGCATCATGGCTCCAAAACTTTCCATAAGTGCAGGGGAGGACCCAAGGGGTCCAGTATAACGCAGGATACCATTTGACGACTGACTCTGACCCTTTAGATGCCACAGTTCACAAAACTGCTCCTTCTTTACTCCATTTTGTAGATGGGCAAACTTACTCAAGGTTACAGAAAGCACAGGTAGGGATGGAATCTAATATACTATTTTGGGGTGGGCAGTAAAGCATGAGGTTAGACATGTGGACTCTGGAGTGGGCCAGCTGATCCAGTGTTTGAACCTTAGCTCTGTTGGTGGCTGTCATGCCATCAAAATTAGCTGAACCTGTCAGGGCATTAGTTTCCTCATCTCTAAAGTAGGAACAATAATCTGAATCTTGTCTAGGTTTAGTGTGGCTTGGTAGCTTCTGGTCAAAACAGATTCAATGCTAACCATTGTAGTACTTACAACCAAACATCACTACTGCAGAACATGTAACTACTTCAAAAGCACTTTGATGTGCATAATCTCACTATGATTTAGAGCCTCCTTACAATGCAGTGAGATAAACAGAGCAGGTAGCAATACCCATTTTACCCATGATGAGAGATATATTCAGAGGTTCAAGGACTTGCCTGAAATCTAAGCACATTAGAGTAGGGGTTATGAACCCAATCCTTTTAGGGCCACTGGAGTGGTGAAGGGTGACCTGTATTAGCGTTTATAAATCAACATAAAATAAGTATAAACTATGGCTTCATTAGGACCAGGACCTATTTTATTTAAGGAAAAGAAATAAGTGGAAGCAGGAGGCAGAACCATTGAGTGGCACATGCCTGCCTTCATGTGCCCATCAGAATGCCTTCCATCTGCCCGCCTTCCCTGCCAGACATCTTTGTATCCCTAGGCCTGACAAAGAGCCTGGCACATGGTGGGGCACCCGATGATGGCAGGAAATACTGGAGAGGACTTGTGTTCCACAGTGAAATCAACGTTCAGAGATCATTCACAACCCTGTATTTGTGTTCCACAACTTCCAGGTAATCTGGAGGCTCCAGGAGGTCAGGGACTGGGTCTCTTCTGTGCATTTCCATTAAGCCAATGCACAGTCCAATGCCAGGTACACAGAAGCTCAGAGTAGTCAGAACTTAACTTATAAGAAAGTGACTTTTTTTGTGTGTGTCACTGGGAATTGAACCCAGGGCCCCACATATGATAAGAAATTTTCTTTTAAAGAACCAGATTACAGCCTACTATGTGCAAGTCCTTCTGTTTGATTGCCCAGCACTGCTAGGAAAAAAGAAAGAAAAATAACTGGATTAGGAATCAGAGATCAGAGATTCCTCCTGGCCTTTTATTCTCATTCACTGGAGGTCCTGGGGCAAGCTATCGCCTCTTGCTCCCTTTTGGAACTTATTGTCCATATTTGTATAGTGTGTGGATAGGGCTAGATCAGTGGTTCTCAGTTCTAGCTGCATATTAGAACGTATCTGGCATGCTTTAGGATAATGGATGGGTGCTGAGTTCCACTTCAGACCAATTAAGTCCCATGATTCTCTGGAGGTGGAGCATGGGAAGTTTTCAAAGTATACTGACTGGGTGATTCTGATCCACAGCCAGCGCTGAGAACCTTTGAGCTAGCTAACTTCTCATTACCTTTTAAGTTCTGCAACCACATTTTGGCATGCTCCTAAGTAGAGAGACTGGCAGCAGACTTCTGGGGTCACACTTGCCTACCACAGACACAGAAGTCTCAATTTCTCCTGTCTGTTTTGCTATCCATACATTGTGTGGGCTTATCTGAGCCCCAGGCTCTCTATCAGCAGGGCCAGTGAGAGTTTTGGATGACTCACACATGCATGACGCTTTAAAAATGGAACACCACT